>CM060945.1:177735220-178360220 GCA_030765085.1 Allium cepa
GGAATTCTTCACTTTCAAACTGAGTACCATTGTCTGTAATTATTTTTTGAGGCACACCGTATCTGCAAATGATGTTTTTAGTCACAAAACTTATCATCTTCTTTGAGGTGATAGTAGCCAGTGGTTCAGCTTCTGCCCACTTAGTAAAATAATCTACAGCAACAATGGCATATTTAATTCCAGATTTGGCAGTTGGTAACGGACCTACAAGGTCTATCCCCCATATTGCAAACGGCCATGGACTGACCATCTGTGTTAGTTCAGTGGAAGGAGCTCTAGGAATTTTGGCGAATCTTTGGCATCTGTCACATTTTCGGGAATACTCTGCTGCATCTCGATTAATTTCTGGCCAAAAATATCCCTATCGGAGAATTTTCTTTGCTAATGTTTGGCCACCTGAATGATCACCACATTCTCCTCCGTGTACCTCCGCTAGGATTGCTTTGGACTCTTCCCTGGATACACATCGACGTAATGGCATTGAGAATCCCCGTCTGTATAATCGGCCATCCTGGATTATATATCGAGAGGCTTTTCTCAGTAGCTTTTGTCGTTCTTTTGAGTTCCCTGGTAAGGATCCATTGAGCAGATATTCTGTTATCGGAGTCATCCATGATTCTTGCTCTTGAGACATGCTCATGATCCAATCAATGTCCATCTCATCAATGCTAGGAGTCGACAGGACCTCCACTGGAGTTAACCCCAGAAATTGAGCTTCGCCTGTGCTAGAATACTTTGCGAGAGAATCTGCTTTCATGTTTTCTTCTCGAGGAATGTGACTTATCATGTAATGATCGAAATCACCCAGGAGTTCCCAAGCCTTTGACAAGTAGGTGGGCAGATTCCCCCCTTTTGCTTGGAATTCCTTTTTGACTTGGCATACAATAAGCTGAGAATCACTGAATATCTGTAACGCTCGGATGTTTAATTCTTTAGCAATCCTTAAGCCAGCGATAAGGGCTTAGTATTCTGCTTCATTGTTTGTTGAAGGAAATTCCAATCTTAGTGCATAGCATAATGATCGGCCTTCAGGGGTCTCAAGTACAACTCCGGCTCCAGAACAGTAGTCGTTTCTCGCACCATCGACATATAACTTCCATTGGATTGGGGAATCGTCGACCGTTTCCTCCTCACTGTTACCCTTATCTGTGAATTCTGCGATGAAATCCGCTAAAGCTTGTCCATTGATTGCTTTTCGGGGATGATAAGTAATGTCATACTGACTGAGTTCAATATTCCACTTTAGAAGACGACCCGAAGTCTCAGGGCGAAACAGGACTTGCTTTAAAGGTTGATCAGTGTGGACTCTGATAGGATGAGCTTGAAAATATTGCCTCAACTTCCTAGATGCAATTAGTAGGCAATAGGCGAGTTTTTCCAACTTAGAGTAATTCATCTCTGCCCCAGTGAGTCTTTTGCTGATATAGTAAACTGGATGTTGAATCCTTTTGTCTTCTCGTATCAGCGCTGCACTTAAAGCATGAGATGATACTGCCAAGTATATAAGAAGATCCTCGCCATCGCCAGGCCTAGAAAGTATTGGAGGCGTTTCCATATGGCGAATCAATTCATCAAAGGCTTTTTGGCATTCGGGAGTCCAATCGAAGTTTTTCTTTCCTTTCTTTAGGGCGTCAAAGAATGGGATGCATTTATCTGTGGCTTTGGAAATGAACCGACTCAAGGCGGCGACTTTTCCATTGAGACTTTGCAATTCCTTCTTTATTCTAGGGGCTTTGACTTCTTTTAATGCATTAATTTGAGCTGGACTGCCCTCAATGCCCCTAGCACTCACGATGAAACCTAAAAACTTGCCGGATTCCACTCCAAATGAACATTTTAAAGGATTGAGCTTCATTTTGTATTTTCGGAGGACTGCGAACATGTCTGCTAAGTGTTCTATGTGATCCACTGCTTTCTTAGACTTTACTAACATGTCATCGACGTAGACTTCCATAGTCTTGCCCAGTTGCGGTTTGAACATAGCATTAACAAGTCTTTGGTATGTTGCCCCTGCATTCGTCAACCCGAAGGGCATAACTCTGTAGCAGTAAAGACCAGTGTCGGTGATAAAGCTCGTGTCCTCCTGATCTGGCTCATGCATCATGATCTGGTTATATCTGGAGTAAGCATCCATAAAAGATAATAATTCGTGTCCCGCTGTTCCGTCTACCAATTGGTCGATTCTGGGTAATGGGAAGCAGTCTTTGGGGCAGGCCTTGTTTAGATCTGAAAAATCGATGCATACTCTCCATTTTCCGTTGGCTTTCTTAACCAGCACTGGATTTGAAACCCAATTCGGATAGGTAGATTCTTTGATAAAATTATTCTCCATGAGCCGATCAACTTCTTCTTTTAATGCCGCCGACCTTTCTGGACCTTGAGTTCTCCTTTTCTGTTTCACAGGTATAAATTTTGGATCAATATTTAGAGCGTGTACTGCAACTTCTGGGGATATTCCGCACATATCGGCATGAGTCCAAGCAAAAACATCCAGATTTGCCTTTAAAAAAGATATTAAGATATTCTGAATTGACGCATTAAGTTGTGAACCCACATTCAACACCTTGTTTGGGTCCTTTGGGTCAACAGGTATTGGTATTGTCGTTTCCACTGGTACCACTCTATTTTCCACTGCACTGACTTTTCTAGGGTCCATCTCTTTCCTTGCTCCGCTGTGCTCGCCAGTACAGGGTCCGCCCTGTAATTGCTACAAGGCTGGTTCTTTGATGCGGACTGGGGCTGCCGCATTCTTTCCCATTTCTCTTTTTCTGGTTTCTCGTAGCTCTGTCAGATAACACTCTCGCCCAGCATTTTGATCCCCTTTTATAACTCCTACTCCATTGTCTGTAGGGAATTTAATAGTGAGGCACCATGGGGCAAGAACAGCTTTGAACGCTGCCAGAGTTGGACGACCAAGGAAAGCATTGTAAGCAGAAAATTCGTCGACAATCACAAAAGTTTGCTTGCGGACCATTTTTCTCTCTCCTTCTCCAAGTTCCACAAACAAATCAATGGTTCCTACCGGCTGCTTTGGCTCCCCAGTGAAGCCGGCAATTTTCTGCAATGAGGCTTGCACATCAACCATAGGGATCTTCATTTGGTCGAATGTTTTCTTGAAGAGGATATTGCAGGATGCGCCACAATCAATGAGAACTCTTCTGACAATAGCTGGCCCGATACCAGCCGAGATGACTAAGGGATCCAAGGTAGGAGCTTCAATACCTGGGGAATCCCTAGCTTTGAACACAATATCATCATCGAAGGTTCTTTGTTGCTTCAAGGGCGTAGCTCCTTCCAAAACGAATACATCTTCCTCGGTCGGTACATACTTTAAAGCTCGGGTATACCTTTCCATCTCACCCCAGCTTCTGCCCGCTGGGTGAGGTCCTCCTGTAATGACATTGATAATGGGCCTTCCAGATTCATGCCCTGCAGCCTTCTCACTCGTCCTAGGCTGATGAGTAGGAGCCTGTTGCCCCTGACCAGATGAAGCAGGATTGTTGCTATTCTTTTTCACAAATTGCTGCAGTTTGTTTTCCCTTAGCAACTCTTCAATCAGATTTTTCAACTGGCGGCATTCGTCGGTCTCGTGACCGGGTTGATTATGGAAGCGGCAGAACTTCCCACTCTGTATAGCCTTTTTCTCGGTCCTTAGAGGAGGAGGTTTAGGAAAGTCAATAGAATCTTTATTGGCAAGGTAGATACGCTCCGGCGTATCTGATAAAGGAGTATATTCTGATGGCTTGAAGGATCGGGGCTTCTTCAGATTACTCTACTTCTTCCCATTGTTATTTTCCCTTTTTTGCCCTACAGATTCATTCTTGCGTGGAGCAACAGTGTTATCTTCAGCTTTTTCCAGCACTGTCTTTACCGGTACGGGACGGCTTTCCAAGCGCATGAATTCATCTGCTTTTTTATAGAATTTTTCAAGGGAATTTGGTTCCTTCATGTTTAGCCATTTCCCAAATTCGCTCGACTTGTCGATGGCCCTCATTAGATAGGTCAAGATCATCCGTGGTTCGGCATTGTCTACCTCGGCCAGCGCTATATTAAAGCGATTCAAGAAAGATCTGATAGTTTCACCCGGATTCTGTTCTAAACTTGACAATGACATAATATCTTTGGCTTTTGAAGCGTATAGTCTGAACTGCTCCTTGAACTTCCGGGTTAAGTCAGAAAACTGATCGATAGATCGGACTGGCAGCTTGGTGAACCAAAGCAGAGCTACGCCTTCCAGGTATATGGGAAAATATCAGCACTTTATTTCATCAGAAGCCCTGGCACCTGTCATGTGCCAATCATACTTATACAAGAATTTGTTCGGATCACTTGTTCCTTTGTAAGCTGGAATGGTTGGAGGGACAAACTTCCTTGGGAATTCAGCCTTCAAGATTTTCTCAGTAAATGGAGTTTTACTTGGGGCAAAACCCCATTCTTTCTCGTCTTCAACCCTCTGCATACCCTCTTTCATGATTTGTCGGACCATTCCAGAAAGATACTCCTCATCATGTCGAGTTCTAGATCCACCAACCTCAGGAAGTGTTTGTTCAAAGGGGCTAGCAGCCCTTTCAGGAGCATTCCTTTCTCCATCCTCATGAATGTTGCAAGCAAAATTTCTTTCATTACCTGCCGGTTGACGGTTTGCCCCAAGCAAATCGTTCAACCTATTCAGAATTAGGGCATTCTGGGCATTCTGAGCCTCGAATTGTGCATTTTGGGCATTGATCTGTTGGTTCAGCCCTAAGATTGCAGCATCCAGCTCTGCCTTTGTAACCCCGACAGCTGGAGTGGCTTGATTCGATATAGGGGAAGCGGAGGTTCCCTCTTGAATATTCCCAGATCTGACAGATCTACTTTTCCTTCCAGGAGCCATAATCTCGGATAGACTTCTGGTTTTCAAGGAAATTCTCTCTACAAACCTCTGTGAAGCAATGATGATAGTTTTCCTGAGTTCAGTTCTCAATGAAAGCACCAAAAAATGTTAACGCTAAAATTTGAACGCTAACACCCCTGTGTATGAAGTGAGATTGTGAAAGCACCACCCGATAGCTCGGGAACAGATTATAAGCAGATAATAGTGAAAAAACAGTAAACAACAGCAATTTTATAGTGGTTCGGCTTAAGAGAGAGCCTACGTCCACTTTGAATATCTTTATTGACGATTTGATTACAAGTCAATGCAGTCACACTTTGATTACAACACACTTTGAGTTTCAAGTGACTTAGAACAAGTAGCCTAAACTTCAATGTCGATCCAAATCTTTGAACACATGTTAGACATGTTTGATTTCTTTGTGAAGTTCCTTGAAGGTGTTGAAGTAGTTCAGAATGCAGCAGGGTAACGGCGCTTGAAATGAATGAGCCAAAAGTCCCTTGAATGTTGGGGGTGGCCATGTATTTATAGGCAAATCTGGATAGAAATTTTTCGCCCAAGTCCTGAGTCGTGACCGACTCAGGCTAAGCCGTGGCCGAGTCAAGTTGAGTCGTGGCCATCTTATCTGACTGAGCATTTGGTCTTCTCACTAGCTCATTCTCTTGCTGGATTCTAAGCCAAGTCCTGAGTCGTTGGCGAGTCAATTCTCACTGGGACATGCATTGTGGCAGCGGAATACGACTCAGTGGCTTTAAGTCGCGGACATGTCATCCTGAGTTATGAGTCATTAAGTCATTTCTTAGGTCGTCAATCCTCTTGAGTCGTTTCTTATGATAAGTCGTGGACTTGTTGAGTCGCTGAGGCAATACCTTTGATGAGTCGGTAATGCATTGAGTCGGTCTGTCTTGTGAGCCGTTAACTAGTTAAGCCACTCTGCTCCTTCAAGTCGTTGAGTCGTTGATCCACTGAGTCGTTGTCAACTCCGAGTCGCTGCTTACCATGAGTCGTTGAGACGATAGTCTTGATGATTCGGTAACTTATTGAGTCGTCCTGCCTTGTGAATCGTTAACCCCTTGAGTCATAACCCTTTAAGTTTAAACTACTTTAGTTTAAACTTTTTTTTTTTATTATTATTTTTTTATTTTTTTGGTAAATTCAATAATTGAAGGTAGGAGACTGTTCTCTGCATTATAACCTGTGAGTATACTAAAAATTTAAACAATTTAAACTTGGGCATTTGGGATATTCTTGAAGTAAAATTCATGATGAATGTTTGCATAAATATTGGCATGATTATTTTAAGATGAAAGTAGGTGTATGATTGTGTGAATACGATTGTATGTGTTACAGTTCATAATTGCTATAAATATGTTTATATGCATGTCTATATTTTGAACCCCTGTTTGATTTACAGGCCCAAATAATGACACAAAATTCTATCCTTATTCACTCAAGTGAATTACAGGATATTATGCCAAAAGGAAGTATGCTGGGTTGATGAAATCTTATTCTTAAAAATAGTATCAAGTGAAATCATTAAGTTGTTATTTGGAAATTAATGATTTTACAATGGATTTAAAAAAAAAATCAGATCTCAACCAAAAAAATTTGTGGTTTCAAGTATATAACTTAAATCTAATTCGAAAATTAGGATTTTTAAAATAAAAATCAAAATTTTTAGTTGAGTTTTGTGTGTGCAATTTGAAGTAGAACGGAGAAGGGGTTTCAACCAAATTCCGGCGACCGGTGTCATGATAGGGGTCGTGTTCCTTGCTGAAGTAGGTTTGAGTGACTGGGATCACAGGAAAAATAGTCACGTATTTTACTGATCGACAGAGTGATCTGTCGACGTCATAGTAGGGTTTTAGGGGTTCTGGAATGGAGCTCGGTTTGGAGGAGATAACGATATGATGGGGACGTTCGAGATGTGCGGTCCTAGTGGGAAGGGAAGAGGATAGTATGGCGTGTCTCTAGGTGATGTTAGAAGAGGAACGGTGGCGTACGGTGGCGATTGAAGCTTGATTTGTGGCGACTACTTCTTCAGTTGAAGCCCGACTAACTGTTTTTTTTGAAACATAAGGATTTGCGTTTTATTGTCTGGGTGTTCAAGTCGAGGGGACGTAAGCGATGGGAGGGGATGCTCGAAAGCAAGATTCAAGGAATGTGTTGCTCGTGCATGTGCACGGCGACGTGCACAGTTTTGGGATGAGGTATGTGGAGAGGGTGGAATAGTGGTGAAGATGGGAAGAAGTAGAAGGAGAGTTGGGCCGTGTAAATTTTGGAGGAAGACAGTAAGCGAAGCGGGCCGGAAGTTGGGCCAAGAATTTAGGTTATATCTTTGCTTGTGGTAAGAAGTAGAATGGTAGGTAGAATAAGAAAGTAATTAATGGTAGGTGAAGTCGGTAACAAATTTAAAAGCAGAATTAGATTTCAAGTGTTAACAGATTTTTAAAATGAAATAAAATATAAGTCAAGTGTTTGATTTTAAATCGTTTTTGGCATAAAATAATTTAATTACTATAGTCCTATGCGATTCCAATTGAAAATTTAAAAATGATTTAAATCAAGTAATTAATTAAGTAATGGTTTGTCTTAATTTAAATAACTAATAACATAAGCAATTAGTGATAAAGTTAATTAATGAAACCAATTAAAGAGAAATTTTCTGAAAGAATAACTACTTAATATAAGTAATTAAGAAATAATTAGGATTTATTTGCAATTAGAGGAATTATTAGTTAATTAAAGGTTGATTAATTTGTGTAATCTATTTAAAGAATTTATTTATTAATGTAATTAATTAGTGATAATTACGTAATGAAAGTAAATTAGAGAATAATTACTTAATGTCATTAATTAAGGTGGTAGTTAATGGATTATTACTAAAGTTATTTATTAAATGATAATTACTTAATTGTAAGTAATTAAAGGATTAAATTGTTAAAGGTTAATTAATTTAAATTAGTAATTTGTGGATAACTAGTTTAAATTTAAGGGTAATTAATTAAGGATAATTAACCAATGGAATAATTACTTTATGAAGTAATTAAAGTTAAATTACTTAAGAGAAGTAACTAAGAATTAATTACATGGTGTAATTAATTAAAGTATTGATCAATTAAGGAAAACTGATTAAGGTTTAGTTAATTGATGAATGTGATTAATTAAAGGATAATTAATCATTGTAAGTGATTATAGAATGATTAATTTGAGTAATTAATTCCGGATAAATGTTATTAATGTGAATGGGTGGAGGTTAATAAATTTGTGTTATTAATTAAAAGCTAATTACTTAATGTAATTAAAAAGGAAATTAAAGAGTCATTAATTAATTTGTTTGTAAATTAATTAATGTTAAGTAAGCAGGATTAAGGATGATTAAAGTAATTAATTTAATTTGTTTAAATTAATTAGAATGGTATGGCTAATTTATCTTGCTTATGAATAATTGAATGATATTTGAATGCCTTGGATTTATTTGTTATCCTTGTTATGTGATCGTGTTGATTGTTATATAAAATGTCCTGTGATATGATATGTTGGGTTGAACAGTAATAATGTGGTTACCTAATGATGAAATGCTGTGTAAAGTGAAATCCAATATTTAAAAGTAAATTGTATCCACTTAAATAACTTGGGTTAAGATGACATTTGATTCGAAGAGACTGGTGTCGGGTATTAGCAAAGACTCGAAACCACTCCGATTCATTTTAGATGGATATGTGAAATCAGTAGGCATGAATAGAATGAGTTAAATGGATTGAACCTTTTATTGTAAGTTTTGGTACTCAGAAATTGACGTGTGAAATAAGTAATGTTTATAACCACTTGTGAAGTTGTAAACTGATATAAGATACCGCGGGTTCATATAAGTTGTATGTTTTCGTATTCCATGTTAGATAGGTTTACTCACGCTGGTTTCCAGCCTAACCCGGGTGTTACTTTGATGTAATGCTCAGGTCAGACCGAGTATTACAGTTTTTCAGGTAAGGGCGTTCTGGAGCTCAGGAGGCAAGCTGGATGGAAGTAACGTATGGAGAGTTTCACTATGTTATTATATATATCTCTAAGTCATGTTAAATTGTATCTGTCTAATGTTGTATGAAATTGTTGTAACTCTGATATATCGATGTAAAATTGATAGGTACAGTTTTCTTTGGTATAATTATTATTATTGATATTATATTTTATCCGCTGCAAATGTGAGATTGTGTGTTTCTTTCTGTTCTTCTTTTATCTCTTTTCTTCTTTTCTCTAACTATCTGGAACTTTCGGGATCGGAATTTCCGGGTCGTTACATTTGGGATCAGAGCTGAAGGTTAAGCGAGAACCTTGGCCCTGGTGGGATTACTCATTAAGGATAGGGTAAGTGGTACCTAGGATGAGTTGAGTATATATATATGAGAGAACGTACTTGTTATTCTCTTATATAAAGGTTTTAAAATGATTTCAAAAAGTAAATGAATCTTATATAAGGTATATATTATCTATTATATTAAGGAAATTGGTTGTAGTATTAATTAAACTAAAAGTAATAGTAAGAATTAAGTGGTAATAAAATTACAACCAAATTAAAATTAAATAAAGATAAGTTTGAATTGGATTCAAACTGAAATTGAAATCCTGAATTGGAAAAATATATTTTAGAATAAGATAATAATGGATAGTTTTAGATATGATAATTTTGGTTATTATCATAATTGGTTGTTGTATTTGATAATGAAATGTTTTAAGAAAAGTAACCATTTAAAGAGAATAGCTTGTAAATTTAAAAGAATGTAAATTAAAGTGGGTTTCCAATTT
This sequence comes from Allium cepa, assembly GCA_030765085.1. Lineage (NCBI taxonomy): Eukaryota > Viridiplantae > Streptophyta > Magnoliopsida > Asparagales > Amaryllidaceae > Allium > Allium cepa. The sequence continues at coordinate 177,744,897 of CM060945.1, forward strand.
TGAAGTTTTGAATTCTAAATTTAAACATTTTAAATTGTTTTTAAAATGTTCAAACTATTGTGAATATCATCTTATTTTAGAATAAGAAGTTGTTTGTAAATTTGAAAGAGAATTTGTTTTGAATTGAAACCAAGGGTGGTTTAAAATTTTAAAAAGTATAGCCTGGTTGGTTAAGGAATAAATATGTTTATGTATGGATATGCATAATATCAAAGATGGTTTGAGATAAACTCTAAATATTGAGTTTTAAATTGGGAATGAAATGTGAAAACCCAAAGTGATAAGTTTTTGAACTTTTAGATGGGAAAGAAATTTGAAATTTGAAATGGAAGTTCAAATTGGATAAGGTTGACTGGATTAAGTAAATCGAGTTTAACTTGGGAAAAAGTTAAATAAGTTTGAAAGGACTACTGATTTGGGAATTTCAATATAAAATTGAAATTTGACTTGGGAAGTTAAATGATTAATTTAAAATAGGTATGGTAATATATCCAATATCAAGGTAAAATGTAATCACTTTGAACTTAAGATTTGAATGTTAAGAAATGAAATTGTAAATTAAAATTGTTTGAAACTCTTACTTGAACCTTGTAATGAGTTAAGTGAAGATAGTTTACAATGGAATTTTGAGAATCTGACTCAAAATTAAACTGTTTAAAGGTTAATTTGATTTGTGGTATAATAATTTAGGTCTGAACTTTGAATTAAATTGTTTTAAAAAAAATAGAGGTAAATTGATTTAAAAGAGTTAAATCAACATTTGAAGTATTAACTCGAATTTATATAATTCGAGATGGTTTAAAATTTGAATTAGTTCAAATTGAATTTGATTCGAATCAATTGAAATGGTAATTGATGATGTATGAGTATAAAATTCAAACGGGAAATTTGAATTGGATTGATTTAAATAATTTGAAATTGTAACTACAGTTGAATAGTTTTAATTTCAAATGGAATTTGATTTGAATTTGGAAGGAAATCAAGATTAATTCAACTTGATTTGGAAATGGAGTTTGAAATTGGAATTAATTCAAACTGGAGTTGAAATGTATTGAAATTGGAACTAGTTCAATTGAAGTTTATCTGAATTAGAAGGATTTGAGATCATAGTTGAATAAAGTTAAAATTTGAAAAGAAACTGAGTTTAATTCAACTTGATTTAGGGTTGAATCAATTTCAATGGAAATTGAAGTTATTCAAATTTGAATTGGGTCAATTTAAATGGTAAAGGAAATTTGAATTGAATTGATGAGTATGGAGATTGGGAAGTGAGCAGTTTGACTCTGGACTATTTTAATATAAATTATTTTAATATAAAACTATTTTTCCAAGCTATTCATTATATATACAACCTTTCTTTTAAAAGCCAAACTATCTTATATTTGTTTTACAATTATTTTTGAAACTGTTTAGCAATTTTCCAACTGTTTTATAAACAAATTACTATCTTACAATTATTTTGCAATTATCTAAACTTTCTATAATTATTTTAACTATTTTCTACCTATTTTACACCTATTTTACAAACTAGTAATTATTTTTCAACTACTTATCTATTTTAAAATTTTCAAGCTATTTTCTAAGTAAACTAGTCGGAGTTCAAACTGTTAATGGTTAAATACCCAATCGAGATAAGAATAGAGGTGATAATCCAAATGAATTGAGGCAATTGTGAGTAAGTGAATATGAATAGAAATGGAATTAATTTGGCTAATAACCAATAAAGATAAATACGTAGGGTTTACGTATGTTATTCTATTCGTATAATGATTCGATCCAGATTCGAGCACGGAATTTCGAGATAGTATGTCGATCCGAGTTGGGATTTTTCACTCGTTTTTCGACGGCGAACCTGGATATGGATTGTTGATTGGTTCTGGATATTCGCTATCATAGTTATGGCTATGCAAGGAGAATGACGGTTTGTCATCAAGAAACCAGATCTGTGTCCGCACTAGGAAGTGAGGTGGACAATACTAGTTCGGAAGTGAAATTGTGTGGTCGAGTGAGCGATCAGATTGGTATAGCGTATGGATGATATGTGTACATCTTACAGATTTGAATGAAAATGATACTGGAAGGAGTAATCAAATTTGAATATTTGGTTTTGAGTAAACAAAGTTAAATATCTTTGTTTTATAAAATGAAACTCCTTTTGTTGAATCTTTTGCCAGAAGAAAAGGGTTTTTGAAAATGTTTGAAGTATAAAAGCAATTTTATACAAGTTTGAAATGATCCAAAGTTTTGAAATATCTTATATATCCAAATACATATATAAAGGATCATATGAGGATTTTGGAAAGAGGTTTTCAGAACCTATGGATTTGGAAAGGCTTTTGATTTTTGGGTAAAATCAATATTGAATTTGGAAAGCCTAGTTTGCGAATTATCGATTTTGGGATAATCGATTTTTTGTAAAGGAGCTTTGTATGAGATCATACTAGGTGTATGATTTAAAGATACTATATATATAGTATAAAATGTTTTGACGATGGCTCTAGGCAAAAAGGTGCTCCCTTGAAATGAACTTCTCAGGAGTACCACCGGGTGGTGCTGCCTTGAGCCCCAGGGGGGGTTCTAAAGTTGATCATGGGAGGAGTCCGGACAAAACTAGTTCCTGAGGATTATGAGTTGAGTATACCATAGCGAAAGTCGTGTGTGCCGCTGAGAGCCAACAGTTATATGGACTTTTACTGCGATGGCAACATAACCTAGGATGTAACTGCGACCTATGGTATAACATAGCGAAAGTCGTGTGTGCCGCTGAGAGCCAACAGTCTAAGTTTGATTTTATATCGGCAGACTGCGACCTATGTAGGTGTGCAGAGGTTTCATTTCGACAGCGAAAATCAGAGGCCATGGAGAGCCTGCAGTTACGTGGACTTTTGCTGTGACGGCAACGTAACCCTGGATGTAACTGTGATCTGTTGTGTGGGATCCATGGCGTAATCGAGAGGCCGCGGAGAGCCTGCAGTTACATGGACTTTTGCTGCGACGGCAACGTAACCCTGGAATGTAACTGTAACCATGGATGGGGGTGATGATTTCCAGAGCATTCTCACCAAAGAATTTAACTCGATTTCAAAAATGTTTCCACTAATTTCAGTAAAATTATTTACCAAGTATTTTCACTTGGTGTTGGGGATGAGTCTGCTAAGTACTTATAGATTTTCAGTCCTACGCCTGATCAACGTATGACCGAATTTCTGTGAGAACAAGGATAGACTGGTTGATGCATCAAGTTATAAAAAAAAAATATAAAACTATATTTGTAATACTATGTAGATTTTAAAGGTGTTCAAAGAGTAATTTATCTGGTATAAGTATTTTAATGAATTCTGGGTTCATTCCTTTTCGAGGACGAAAAGATTCAAAGGGGGAAGTAATGTGATAACCCAGATTTTAGTCATCTTATAATTGAATTAATTAACTGATTTTATTCATTTGAATCAATAAAATGTGATAAATAAAGATGTTTGGATGTATATATAAGTGACTTTGAAACTATAATAATAATTGAATTAAAATAAGGAATCTTTTTAGTAAATAAATAAATATGTAAATAGATATATGCAAAAACTTATCATATGATAACTATTCTATTTTCATACATACATTTAAGGTTTATGAATGAAACTTGGATTTAAATATTAAATATATATATATATATATATATATGTATATCTTGAGAATGTGATAATTTATTTAAGTATAAATTAGTATCAATTTTTTTTCTTAAAGGTTATATAAGTACAAATAAAGGAGAAGTATAAATATAAATATATATAATAACTTAAGTTTATATAGGATTTAACAAAGATTAATACCTTCTTTTAATACATGTACAAGTCATATATGTGTAAAAATGTTAACATAAGAATATAATATGAAAATGAAAGAAAAATTATTATATAAATGTAAAATTACAAGTGTAATAGGAATAATATCATGCATAGACAAATGTAAGGTAAGTATCATACAATGTAAAAGTGTCACTTATTATTTTAGAATTAATAAATAAAATGAAAAGAAGAAGTTACATTTGTATACATAAATTTCTATTCTTTTTTTTTCTCTTCCTTTCATAATATATTTGTGCCCAAAGAACCTGAAAGAAAAAAAAAGCAAACAGATCTATTACAAAATACAATCTGAAGCATTTCAAAAGCAAACAAATTCAGTTTGCAAAATCCTGGGAACTTTAAGCTAGGAAATAAAAAATAAGATTTGTTTACAAGCCTGTGAATCGCTTGGATCAAACCCTGAAGTAACGCAAAGTTAAAGCAATATAAAAAAAAACTACAGCAAGCTAATACAACGTCTCAAGAATGAAATCTGCAGACCAGATTCAAATGAAAAAAAAAATCAAGCTTTGGATTCAAGTTAACAAAACAAAGCCTGGATCAAGCAACAGTTAAAAATCAAGATCAGGAAGCAAATTCAAAAAAAAAATTCAGAGCTTCTCAGATTCTTCCAGAGGTGAGTAAACTTTAAACTACTTTAGTTTAAACTTTTTTTTATTATTATTAATTTTTTTTTGGTAAATGCAATAATTGAAGGCAGAGACTGTTCTCTGCCTTATAACCTGTGAGTATACTAAAAATTTAAACAATTTAAACTTGGGCATTTGGGATATTCTTGAAGTAAAATTCATGATGAATGTTTGCATAAATATTGGCATGATTATTTTAAGATGAAAGTAGGTGTATGATTGTGTGAATACGATTGTATGTGTTACAGTTCATAGTTGCTGTAAATATGTTTATATGCATGTCTATATTTTGAACCCCTGTTTGATTTACAGGCCCAAATAAGGACACAAAAATCTATCCTTATTCGCTCAAGTGAATTATAGGATATTATGCCAAAAGGAAGTATGCTGGGTTAATGAAATCTTATTCATAAAAATAGTATCAAGTGAAATCATTAAGTTGTTATCTGGAAATTAATGATTTTACAGTCAACTTAAAAAAAAACATATCAGATCTCAACGCAAAAAATTTGTGGTTTCAAGTATATAGCATAAATCTAATTCGAAAATTAGGATTTTTAAAATAAAAACCAAAATTTTTAGTTGAGTTTTGTGTGTGCAATTTGAAGTTGAACGGAGAAGGGGTTTCAACCAAATTCCGGCGGCGGTGTCATGATAGGGGTCGTGTTCGTTGCTGAAGTAGGTTTGAGTGACTGGGATCATAGGAAAAATAGTCACGTATTTTACTGATCGATAGAGTGATCAGTCGACGTCATAGTAAGGTTTTAGGGGTTCTGGAATGGAGCTCGGTTTGGAGGAGATAACGATACGATAGGGACGTTCGAGATGTGCGGTCCTAGTAGGAAGGGAAGAGGATAGTATGGCGTGTCTCTGGGTGATGTTAGAAGAGGAACAGTGGCGTACGGTGTCGATTGAAGCTTGATTTGTGGTGACTACTTCTTCAGTTGAAGCCTGAGTTACTGTTTTTTTTGAAACTTAAGGATTTGCGTTTTATTGTCTGGGTGTTCAAGTCGAGGGGACGTAAGCGATGGGAGGGGATGCTCGAAGGCAAGATTCAAGGAATGTGTTGCTCGTGCATGTGCACGGCGACGTGCACAGTTTTGGGATGAGGTGTGTGGAGAGGGTGGAATAGTGGTGAAGATGGGAAGAAGTAGAAGGAGAGTTGGGCCGTGTAAATTTTGAAGGAAGACAGTAAGCGAAGCGGGCCGGAAGTTGGGCCAAGAATTTAGGTTAGTATCTTTGCTTGTGGTAAGGAGTAGAATGGTAGGTAGAATAAGAAAGTTATTAATGGTAGGTGAAGTCGGTAACAAATTTAAAAGCAGAAGTAGATTTCAAGTGTTAACAGATATAAAAGAAAATAAGTCAAGTGTTTGATTTTAAATCGTTTTTGGCATAAAATAATTTAATTATTATAGTCCTATGCAATTCCAATTGAAAATTTAAAAATGATTTAAATCAAGTAACGGCACTTGATTTCATCTGTTGCCCTTGCCCCGGTCATATGCCAGTCGTACTTGTATAGGAACTGATTTGGATCACGTGTCCCTCGATAGGCCGGGATAGTAGGAGGTACAAATTTCCTTGGAAACTCTGCCTTTAAGATCTTTTCGGTGAACGGAGTCTTGCTCGGGGCAAACCCCCAATCTTTTTCATCCTCTTGCCTCTGCATGCTTTCTTTTATGATTCGTCGAATCATTTCCGAGAGATGTTCCCCATTGTTTAGAGGCAAATGTTCGCGAAGAGTTGGCTGTGGCCTAGAACCTCCGACTTGGGGAGATGCCTCTTTGGCAGTGTCAGCTGTCCTTTGAGGAACATTTCTTTCTTGGGAATTGTGGACATCATCTTCAAAGATTGTTTCATTGGCTTGTGCTTGACGGTTACACCCAAGTAAAGCATTCATTCTTTCCAGCATTAGAGCTTTTTGGGCTTCCATTTGCTGATATAACCCAGAAACTACAGCATCTAACACCTCTTGTGTAATTCCAACACTTGGAGCTGCTTCATTTGGAGCTGATTTATTTGGAGCTACTTCGTTGGAAGCAGGAGAAGTGGCAGTATTCTCATGAACATCACCTGATCTATCAGATCTGAGCTGTCTTCCAGTAGCCATTATTTCTGACAGGCTTCTGGTTTTGAGAGAGATTCTTTCAACAAAATTTCGCGAAGCAATGGTGAAAGTATTCCTGAGTTCAATTCTCAGTGAAAGCACCAAAAATGTTAACGCTTAAAATTGAACGCTAACACCCTGGTGTGTGAAGTGTGAATGCTAAAGCACAACCCGATGGTTCGGGAATAGAATATCAGCTAAATAACAGAAAATACAATAAGAGACAGCGATTTTATAGTAGTTCGGCTTAAGGAGTAGCCTACGTCCACTTTAAGTATCTTTATTACTGATCTTGTTACAAAACGATACAATGCTCTTCAAGTACAAATCTCTTTAGTTACAAAACACTTTGAACAATTAGCTTAAGCTTCGATGTAGATTAAAGTCTTCGAATCTATGTCGGGCGTGTGAAAGTCTTTCAAAGTAGCTTGTAGTGTTCTTCGAAACTTCAAGTATAGAGTCGGTTTAGAAAATGGCAGAGTATTGGCGCTTCAAGAGATTGTGCCCCCCAAAAGTCCCCTGAAAGTTGGAGATGGCCATGTATTTATAGAGAATTCTGGGCAGAAATTATTGCCAAGTCTTAAGTCATGGCCGACTTAATATAAGTCGTGGCCGACTTATCGAGCCAAGTCCATAGTTTAATAGAGATCGGCTTGTCTTCCTGAATTCATGCCATAAGTCCTAGGTCGTGTATGAGTTATCCGGATGCGGCTTCTCATTTGTCTGCTTAAGTCATGTACGACTCATCATAAGTCGTAGGTCGTGACCGTTCTAACCTCAATCTTGGCTTGCGGCTCAACTGGAGTAAGTTCGTTCACTTGGTCATATCACAAGTCCTGAGTCGTCAACGAGTTATCGAATCATGGCGTGGTACTGAACTTGCCTCTGTAGTCTCAGGTCATAAACGACCTAGCAGAAGTCATAAGTCGGTTGCGACTTAAGTGTAGTTGTCTTAACCTTTTCGTTCCTTGAGTCGTTACTCCCTTAGGTCATTAGGTCGTAACATCTTTAAGTCGCATACCTTTTAAGTCGTAGACTTACTTATGTCGTAGACTTCCTTAAGTCGTAGAATGTCTTAAGTCGTAGACTGTTTGGACCGTTATAATCTTGAGTCATGCAGTTCTTAACTCATTAAGTCATGGAGTGCTTTGAGCTGCTAGATCGTGGTGACCTTAAGTCGTAAGTCGTTTATGTCTTAACTTGTCAAACCCTTAAGTCGTCAAGTTGTCCAATCCTTAAGTCGTTAAGCCGCTTCTTCTGTTAACTCGTTAACTCGGTTGAGCCGCTTTATGCGTTAAGTCGCTGATAGGTTAACTCGTTAGGTCACTGATCTTTGGTCCAGCTTAGGTCGCGAGGTCTTCTTAGGTCGCAAGGTCTACTAACCCGTTAACTTGTTGACGCTTTAGGTCGTATACCATTTTGGACGGGGCGCTGCCCCGCACCCCGCCAGCGGCGCTGCCCCCTAGACCCCTGCGACCTGACCGGTCAGGTCGATCACCGTAGCAGTGGCGTTGCCCCCGCACCCCCACCTTGGGGTTTGGCACCCCCTGGACCCCCCCTCCGTAGGGGATCTTATCTGAAAAACCATTCAACAGAATCGAGACGAATTATCATTGGCTTTTCGGTCGATTTTTGATATCACGGCCTTGCAGAAAAAGTGGAGTTAACACTTGCCCCTCGAAGTATACGCCTAGGGACTAGGTCGTGTGCTTCGATTCTTCTTAACGGGTGGTTTGCTGAGTTGCTAGGTCGAGAGCGATTGACGACCTAACCTCTTGCGGCTTAATTTTCAGGTCGCTGCTAAGCTCGTACCTAGAAAAACTTGCTTTGTTTTGACCCGAAGCCTTTTGAACTTGACCAGTGCTTGTTGCATCTCTTTACAGATTATTTTAATAATCTGTTAAATGCAACATTTGCGGGAAAATAGGGCGAATATACTCATCACCGATTGCCCATATCGAGTGATGGATTAGATCAAAGAACTTATATTTTACTGTAAGTAAATTAGTACGGATTTGATGAAGTGTTGCGAATCAACTATTTTGAATGAAATATCAACACAAAATTTACACAGTTATAACTGCTATCAGCATTGATACTGCACCTATTTTCAAATAACAAGCCTCGAATTTTTCTGAATTAACAGATTTGACCCCTGCGACCTGACCGGTCAGGTCGATCACCGTAGCGGTGGCGTTGCCCCCGCACCCCCACCTTGGGGGATTGGCGCCCCCCTAGACCCCCCTCCATAGGGGATCTTATCTGAAAAACCATTCAACATAATCGAGACGAATTATCATTGGCTTTTCGGTCGATTTTTGATATCATGGCCTTGCTGAAAAAGTGGAGTTAACATTAACCACACCAAATATAATTAATCTAAAATGAATTAAATTAATTACATCATTCTATTAATTTAAAGTAAATTAAATTAATTACTTCACCTATATCAACTTGCTTATTACTATTGATTAATTATCAATCCATTAATTAATCATCAACCAATTTATTTATTTCAACTAATCATCCCTGATTAATTAACCTTTAATTACATTCAAGTAATTATCCACTAATTCTTAACCAAATACGGTAATTAATCTTTAATTACTTCCTTAATTAATTAACTATAATTAATTACATGAATCCTTAATTAATTACTATATCCTTAACTAATTACATTAATTAATTTCTTATTTCCAAATTATTTCTAACTAACTCATTCTTAATTACCTCATTAATTATAATAATTAATGATTTACAATTACATTTTATTTTTAAATAAATTACATTAAGTAATTAATCTTAGTTTAAACAAAATTGTTAATCACTCTTGGTTAACTCAATTCAGTAATTAACTTCCCTAGATCACTTTACCAAATAAATTAATTACTTCATAATTAATTATCTCTAATTAATCCCTTGATTAATTTACAAAGTAATTATATTCAAATAACTTCATTATCAAATCACTTCCAATTAATTACATATAGTAATTACCCATTAATTGCTTCTCTAAGTAATTCCTCTTCATTAAATTACATTAAGTAATTATACTCCATAAACCTTCAAATGACTACTTTTAAATTAATTAAACTGAATTAATTAACTTAATCTAATCAAATTTAAACTCAATTAATTATAATACGTAATTAATTCCTTAATTACTTCCATAAGTAATTACACTTAACAATTTACACAAATTAATTATCTTTAAATTAATTAATCTAATTAATAATTAAAATTAATCACATTAATTAATTATTAAATAATCCTTAGTTAATGTCCTTCGTTAACTATTAACAACTCATTAATTATTTTCTAAAGCAATTAACTTATTTTAATCATTATTAATTACAAATTAATTAATCATTAATTAATCCATTAAATAATTCCATATTAATTAATAATTAAGTGTTAATTAAAACTTAATTAATCTATTATTATTTGATTAATTAATTATTAACTAAAAACTAATCTTATTTAATTAATTACAAGTTAATTACTCTAAAATTAATTAATCTTAAACCTTTATGATTAACCCTTAATTACCATTTTAGTGATTTCCTTACATAAATTAATTGTTCATTTAATTATCCTAATAATTAAATGAAATACAAAACATTAAATTATTATTTAACTTTACAAGTTTAAATTCAATATAAAACTTTTAATTGCTAAATAATACTTTTATTATAAATGAAATTTTACAAAGGTTAAAACAAATTTCTTTTTAAAATTAAAACCATATAAATTTTTACATTATCATTCAAATTTGGTTTAAACACTTAAATTTATAAAACTTAAATTTATTTTTAAACAAAAATTCAAATCCAAGTTTGAATAAAATTTTACATTTTGTTTAAACATTACTTCATATTTCAATTTCAAATTTTCATTCTAATTTCTTTAAAAACATTTTTAAACAATAAACTGATTTAAAGTTATTTTAAACCAACTGAATTTAAAACTTATTTATTTCAAGTTATGATTCAAATTAAAACTTGAATCTATAATTTAAAATTAGATTTAAAACTTAATTTAAATCTTTGCATTACACTTTTAAATTTAAGTTTAAATTTGGGAAATAGGTCAAGTTTCAAACTTGAACAAACTAACTCAAGCTAAATACTAAAATAACTCGAGTAACTCGAGTAACACTTCATTTAAATTCATTCAAAATTTTAGAGTACTGACAGTTTCCACAAAATCCTGAAACATCAATACCCCCAGCCCATAACAACAGCTACCCCGAGTCCCTAACCCCAAAGCTTCGAGTAAAACAACCTAAAACTTCGAGCAACCCACAAATTTACCCGTAACAAACACGAGTAACTCATCTTCCCAAAACAACCGATACCCTTGATTCACCGTGCACTTGCACCATCATCGCAACCATCCCTTACCACTCGCGACCACCCACTCATGTCGACGGTCATCTCCCGACCTGATTCCCACCATCAAACCGAATGCAGAACCTAAAAATCAAAAATGAGCATTCGAGCTCAAACAGGAACAATGTCGCAACAGGAATTTGCCTCAAACTCAAATTTCTGATCATCAGTGAAGTTCCACCTTCGGCTACAACTACTTCCATACCCCACCAACCACCTACTTGAATTAAGGAAGGCTCGGTCACTTCTAGAGTTAACGTCGACCAAATTTTCAAATGAACAGTTAACTAGGGCTTATATCTTTGATTCAAAATCCTCATCACCTCACTGCTTTAATCCTTCATCCAGTATTTTTCCTTGATTCTACTATCACTACTCCACCATCAGAGGAAACACTGGTTACCCCGAACGCATAGATAGACAGTTACAACCCAAAATCCCTTTTCTGGACAAACCAGAAATACCCAATCATCTTCAAACAAGGAAATCTGATTTTAGTTTTAAAATTCAAATTTTTGTTTAAGTAATCAATTTATATCCCTAATTCAAGAAATCAGGATATTTAAAATTTTACTTATATAAAGTTTCCCTGTTTTTTATTTTTTTTCTAGAACCAATAACATATTTATTAACCCAAATGAAATTTAAGACTTTAATCAATGATATACTAAAACATTTTGTTTTAAATTGGAACCTTAACATGGTTTAGATCATGAGTTCATGATCTTTGAACAGAACATAATCCTGTAATCTAGAACAGGCAAGGATAAATCAATCAGTAAGTAAGCATTCAGACACCCATACATATACAGAGAATTCTATCACAATCATTCCCATAAATCATGACTATATCAGGAATAAATCAGGCAACCATATTTTCTTAAATTATTTTAGTTAAAAATGTTACTCACCTGATATCTGATATGTTATTAGCAGAGCACATATTTTGGAGATGCTTGAAACCTGAATTGTGTTTCAATTTCTAGAACATCAATTCCAACTTTGAGTTTGCTTCAGTACATTAAAAACTTTTTAGTCTTGATTTTACTACATTGCTTAAGCTCTCTGATTTTCAGCTACATGCATGCTTGTTTCCAGGTGAACACATGCAGGCTTGATGAAGTTTCAAAACCGAAAGGCAGTGATTTCCAGAAAAGAAAATGCATGTAGGTATTGAAGTTGCAAATGAATCTCAGATATTTGAATTGAAGGCTACAGTTTGAGAATGGTTTTCATTTCAGATTCACATGCATTACAATTTTGAAGATAGTTTCAGATGGTTTTAGATTTAGTTTAGAACAGAATTTGTTTTGAAGAAGAAATTTGCAGATTTTGATCTTTGTTCAAAATTTGTTACAGATCTTGGGTTTTGATTTTGAAGAAGAAGATTTCAGATTTTCATGGATGAAGATCTTAAGGTTTTGAAAAAATATATAAAAGCAAATGAATTTTAGAAGAGATGGGTTTATTTTAGTATATTTTGATTTTATTAAAGATACAAGAACAAGAAAAATAAGACACTTGTTTAAATTTTTAAACATTTGTCACTTTGTTATATTCTATGACTAAAACATGTTAATAAGATGTCTTAAGAGACCTACACATGTATTTTAAGTATCTTTATTTTAATTTAAATAGTTTACAAAAGCTTTTAAATCTAAATTTATTATTCTTATGTATATATAAATGAATTTCTTCCCTTTTAAGTTTATTAAAGAAATAAAACAAAACAAATATAAATACAAGCTTATTCAAATATTTTTAAGTGTTTATTATTTTAAATTTCAAAACATTCAATTCAAAATCAAATTAATTATAAATCTCCAATTTAAAAATCAAGTTATACATATGCATATATAATTCTTATTAAATTTTAAAATAACAAATCCTATTTCTAAAAAAAAATTATTTATGTTTATAAAAACAAAGTATTATCATTACAATTTGAGAATAACAAATTTAACAAATTTTAAATGATTTATAAAAGAGATTATAAATCACATTTATTACTCAATATATTAAGATCATAAGTAATTTGTATTTTAAATTCTTACATATAATTTCAAGCAATATTTTAAGAAGAAAATAAAACAAAGCTTATATGTTAATCAAATTTAAATTCATATCTAAGTTAATAAAGATCTAAATTTTAAACAAATAAGATTTTCCTTTAATATAAATCATATAATTATTTATTAAATTGTCTTGAAAAGTTAAATGTTAAATTTAAATCAAAATTTCCAATTTACCAAAATAAATTAGAATTAAAAATTCATTCATTTACTAAATTCCCAATCAAAGCGTATCTATTTACAATATATACAATTATATATATTATAAAGAGAAAACAATTTATTTATTTAAAAAGATAAAATCTTTCAATTTAAATATTTATTAAAAGAAAATTATTAGATCAATTTCCAATTTATTATTAAATTTATCAAATCCAATTAAATTTATAACGCAGATTATTAAGTTTGTATTGCTAAATTTCCGGGATATCACAAATGGAGTTTGATGTGATTTCTTCATTTAATCTATGTTGATTTCTTATGATGAATAGTATTATTGGAGACTATTATTATTTTGTTTGATGTTGTTAATGATGCATTCACTTCTAAGAATAGATTAGACTGATCCGTTTATTATTTTCTTTTAAATAATCCTCGGGTCAGACCGAGTTATTTCAGGATATTCGCTATCTCTGATTCTGTTGCAGCTTTAGCTTTTGGGATTTCACTCCATCTTTTGTCTAGACTTCGAGGTGTGCTATTGGTGTTGACTCCCATCTCGTGTATGTTGATGTAAATGTATATGTACATTGGTTCTTGTGAACCATCGAGTGTTGTAGCATGTATCCAGACTTGTCTTCAGATATATATATATATATGATATTTCTGTTTTGATGTGATTATACTATTAGAGTTGTTGTTATTATGAGTTGTTCTGAATTTTTCTTTAGCCACCATAGTTTCGTTTTAGATTTGGATTGAAATTATATCTGTGGGAGTAATTTACACAACTCCTATCGATGTAATCAATACTCATCTAAGTCATAACTTACGGATGGTCGCTTCTAACAAGCCTTATTCTTTGCAATAACAGACGTTATTCTTTGTAATAACCTTTGTTATTGTGAGCACAGAGGTGGGGCGTCACAGCTTGGTATCAGAGCTGAGATTCGGAACAAATTATAATAAACACAGAACAGATGCAAAATGGAACATGTGTTACAACTATTCGAGGGTTTTGTTCGTGCCTTTCTAATTGATTCAATCGTTGTTCTTAAACTTTCATCCTCTCTAACAAGTTGGAATATGCCCAGGAATACATTTCATATTTCCGTAGTATTCCAATTGTTAAATTCCTTTTCAGTATTAGATTTGAAAGTAGGACATCGGGTTTCCGATTGTCTTACTGCTCCTACGGATTTCAAATCTGGAAAGCTTAATGTTGCTTAAGCTTTTGGTGATTCTTTCAGCCCAAAGGTATTCCTCCTTCTATTTTGGAAGGCTATATTTTATTTCATGGCCGTTCTGTTAGAATTCTTATCGACACAGGTGCATCGTTATCATTCGTATCGAAGGAGCTTGTTGATGTTATTTCTTTGGATGTTGTTACTTTTTGCGACCCTTGAAGGATTGTGAATCCTATTGGTGGGTCCGCTACTCTTTGTTTTTTGTGTACTGGTGTTGAGATTATTCTTTGTAGTTTCACCTTTCATGCGAATCCGCATGTTATGGATCATCTTGGTTTTAGTATGATTTTGGGTATGGATAGGCTCGTCTGTTATGAAGTTCAATCCTATGTCCCGATAGAATTTTATATCTCAAGTATCCTGATGCTATCGAGCAGTTATCTATTATATTTCAAAGTATGAACCATCTTTTGAATGCTATCCTTTCTTCCATCGAATCAGAGGTTGTTATTGATAATATTCTGGTTGTTTGTGATTTTTCTGATGTCTTCGAGCCTATTTCGAGTTTGCCGTCGAGTAGGGCAATTGAGTTTAGTATTGATATTATCTCTGGTGCTCATCTTGTCAGTCGTCCTCCCACGAGGATGTCTGCTAAGGAAAATGAGGAACTCAAGCAACAATTATCTAAGTTGGAAGCCATACGATATATTCGTTCTAGCTCATCTCCTTGGGGCGCCGCCGTTATCTTCGTTAGGAAGCCAGATGGTACTCTTAGGCTTTGCATCGATTGTCGCAAGCTTAATGAGCTCACCGTAAAAAATATGTATCCATTACCTAGGATCGATTACATGTTAGATCAAGTAAGTGGCGCTAAACTATTCTCATAATTCGACCTTACCACCAGTTTTCATTTGGCTACGAGTTGCGGAAGTTAGCATTCCACTTATCGTATTCCGCACTCGTTATGATTCTTATGAGTGACTTATTATGTCATTCAGTTTGCCCAGTTTATTTCATCCATTTTATGAATCGAGTATTCTACGAATATCTCAATGACTCCATTTTTGTATTTATTGATTTTCGATGAAAACAACAATTTAAAATTTTGCAAATCCTTTTCATAAGATTTATTTACAAGTATAATTGGATTTGTGTTTATCATATAGAAGATGATTTTGTGATTGTATTGCCCATTTAGTGCTTTAAGAATTCTGGTCGATGCGCTTGATCAACGTTATCGATAGGAATCTCCTAAACGCTTTGATGAGACAATTTGACACCATAAATTAACCGATAAATAGTAAATATTTCTAGAAAATGATTTTATAAAGATAATTGAAATTTTGGAAGCTTTAGCTTTTCAGAAAAGAAGATTATTTCAAAGAACTCTTTTCCGATACTCTTATCCTTGTGGTTCACGAAGGGAACCAAGACTCCATTATCTGTACCGATACTAGCCGTATTGGTTTCGGTGCCGTTCACATCCGAAAAGATAGAGTAGTTGCCTATGCTTCTATACAACTAAAACCTAACGAAATTCATTATGCTATCCATGATTTGAAGTTAGCCGCCATAGTCTTCGCTCTAAAGATTTGACGACATTATTTTTGGACGAGCGTTATATTCTCTTCACTGATCACAATTCTTTGAAGTATCTATTTACTCATAAAAAACTTAATTTGGGGCAACAGCGTTGATTCGACTTTCTAGCTTCTTATGATTTTGGTGTTCAGTATACCAATGGTAAGGGAAATCGAGTTGTTGATGCTCTTAGTCGCAAGCATCAAATTGTTGTTTCCATGATGCTAGAAGAGTGGAATATGTTGGAAGCTTTATCTCTTGTGATAGCAGAGACCGTCCTTCAGTTCTGTTCTCCGTGCTTTTATTTAGCATGGAAACTCGTCCTAGTTGTTGGATCGTGTTGCTGATGCCCAGAAACAAGATCCAAATCTCTCTCATCTTATTCAGAGTTCTAATCGGAATCCCGCAGCGATAATCTAAAGGTGTAGTGACCCTACTTTCTATTTCTAGAAAGTCGCATCACAAATTAAGAAAGAAAGGGATATAAGAAGAAAAGAAAGAGAAAAGAAGAAACACAACAACATCAGATACTCACAGCGGAAAGAATGAAATATAATATATCACATAAAATATTACATAATATCATATTACAATAGAGTACACAACTTATACAACACATATTAGACAGTTATAATCATCTGTCTAACTATACATCTCAAATGCACAAGATATAGATATCATACAAACACAGCGGAACCATATTATATCTACACGTGGAAGCCTCCTGCTCCATATCTCCTCCAGAATTTGTCAAGCAAACCTGAATCACTCGACTACTCATACATAATATGAGTACCCAAGAGTTAAATAAAACAGAAAATAAACACTCGGGTCAGATAGGGGTCTAGTGTGAGTAAACGGGTTAAAATTGCTTAACTTTAGAAAAACATTTGAAAAGAAAAGGTATCACGTAAGACTTCCCACACATAAACATGGAAAAAAATTTACCTTATGCTAACCAAAACATTTGATAGGAAATCCAATGATATTATAATAGTGTCTAGGGTTTTCGAAATAAAATACAGAAATAGCTGGAATGCTTACATCTCACGTTCCAACATAGTTGGGCACAATCAAAACCATACAGGCACTTATTGGATTTTGGATTCCATCAATGGTAGGGCAACCGGGGTACCGCCCGTCACAGTACGTGGCCTAGATCACAGTACCGAGGATTACTCCCAATCCCTTGCATCACAAAGCCGGAACCATTCCTTACTGAACAGTCCCGAGTAAGATCACCCCGTGCTTGGCGCGACCAACCACCCACTAAGCCGAAATAAAAGGGACATCTAGACAGGAATGACCTCACCCTGAAATTGGTGCTACCCACCTAGCCTTGCTGCATCTCCCCTATTTTAGCTATTCCTGGTTGATGAGGCTACGATTACCTTCATAGAACACATCTATCTTAGAATGCTCATCGTCCACCTGACGATGTTCTGAAAGCATTCAATCCGTACAAGTCCGTTCCGGGTTTGAACGAAATCGAAGGCACTATCTTGCTACACTCATGTTGGAATCACCCTCAGAGTCAACGACCATAGTCCTTGAACTCTAAATCACCATCTCGAACCTATAAGCACTATCTCCGTCAAACTCACAATGGAATCACCCCCATTGTTATACTGACGAATAGTTCTTACACTTTGAGTCTTCACTAAGCTTCACTTGGATTCACGACCTAACGTTTAATTTGGATGATGTGGTTTCCGGATACCCAAATATGGAAACCGGATCCCAGTCTCACTGAAACCAAACGCCATTTTAATGTCCAAGTTGTTTAAGGGTTTAAAACATTTAAACTTATATCCAGGATGATATAAACAGATAGATGAATTACATTATCACAATAGATAACTCATATCAAACATTCATCTCACAAAGCAGCATCTCACATAACAGAGATATCAAAATCATCCAGTATCAACCAATCACCCAATATCTGTAACAACCCTATATTTTGAAATTATTTTATTGTATATTTTAATTATTTTAATGTAAAATTTTGGTTTAAAAAAAAACTTTTATTTTTACTTATTTGAAATGATTAAATTTATTATTTAAATATAATCTTGATTTTTATGAGTTATAATCCCAAACTTGTGTAAGTTGAAATATTTGCCTGAAATGCTGATTTTGGTCAAAGTAGTCAAACTGTGACTTTCAACTTAAAATTTTAGAAGTTTAAAAATTTAAATGAAAGTACATAAAATTCTAAGAACACCGCTTTTCGTTTCGTTGAAATTGGATGTAAATTGTGAAAGTTATACCCTTTACAATATTGTGCGTATATAGGGTTATTTAACAATGACTATTTTAAATTGTATAAATTACTTCTTCTTGGTTATATTTTATTTTAATATGTGATAATATGTTTTATTATGTATATTTTGACTTTTAAATATTTTTAAATGATAATAGAATTTTTCCAAAATTTACTGTATTTATTTCCTATTTTTAAAGGCTGTTTTCTAATTTTCTGCCATTTTCTTCATATAAATTATATTTAATAATTTTTTTTTTGTGAATGCACTTTTATTTTTTTTATTTTATTTGTCATAAATATTTTACAAGTCCATGAAGATTTTCTAAAGTTCATTTGGATTTATTTCTAATTTTAAAGCCTAGTCTACAATTTTAAGCCATTTTCTTATTTTAATTATATATAATTAAAATTTATTTATTTATTTTATACACCCACTTTTATTTGCTTTGTTTTACTTTATTTTATTCATTTTACATGTAGTTAAATTAAAGTAAATTTTTCCAATGTGTATTGAAGTTATTTCTAATTCTTAAGTCTAGTTTTCATTATTCTGTGCTATTTTCTTATTTAATCATATCTAATTAATATTTAATTTTTAATATTTTGTTTATCTGTTATATTTTCGAATTTTAACTGAGATTTTAATTATTTTCAGTTATTTGGATGCATATAGATATATATGAGAAATTTGAAAGGGTTAAGAGCCAAGAAACGGAAAAACGTTTTATCCGTTTCTTTTGTAGTTTCTTCTGTCATTAATACATCAATTCATCTTAGCCATTCCTTTCTCCATCCTTTGCAGCCGACTTCCTCTTGTCATTCTAGAATTTTTGAAGCCCCAAAATCCTAAAAATCATGGCCTCCACCTTGAAGAAAAAAAATTAGGTAAATCCCTCTTTCTTTCTACTTTTCTTACTTTTCTATGCAATTTTGCCTTGTTTCCCTTCTAAGTTTGGATCGGCCTCTTCTCCATAGCCGCAGCCACAAACTCCTACATCTCTTCCATGCCTCCAACACCATCTACTCCACCAACCATGACCATGGCCGAGCCATCTATGGTGGCCAAACCCTTCAAATTGCAACCTACATGCCTAAAAACAATGTTTTTGACCATTGTTGCCTCATTCCCTTCATCTGCACTTGTTGCCTTGCCTATATGATGTTAAACCTGACCTATATGATGTCATACCTAAGTCAAAGCATCACTATAGCCAAGAATAAGTGTCCCTTAGGCCAAGCATTGAAGTGGTTGAAGCAAGGTCCAATCTATCTTGTTCATTTCGCTTTGTATTTCAAAGTTGTTTCAATGTTATTTTATGCTGAATGTTTATATAGTGTCTGGTTTGTTTTGTTTTGGGTTGTTGATACAAAATCATATCTTGGCTATCTTTCAACTCAAATCAAAAGTCTTGAAATTGTGCTTGTCGTGCCTTTGGAGTCGTACTTGTATATTGTTTTGGTCTCTAGCTTTGAAAAAGGTGAGTCTTTCTCACTCTGACATATATACTTACGAAAAGTGGATTGATGACAAGTGTTTAGTAATGTAAAATGTTTACGCAAGTTACTGATGATCATATGATATGCTATGCCGTGTTATTACCATGTTATTACGATGTGAAAACTGTTAATTTTCACTTGACATCTGATACATGACTGTATATTGTGATATTGACATTGTTTATATTATTTCTGTATATGATCACACCGCAAGTTCCCTGTTAGGATAAAAATCATTATGGGCTGAAATGATAGGCCTGAGTTATTTTATTTATTTATTTAAACTTGGGATTGCGGGTTTGAAATGATAGAACCTGGATTTTTACCTTTTAAACTGCGGATTGAAATGATACATATCTGTATCACTTGACTTAGGTTAGAAAACTATATACAGACCCGTGGTTATTCTATAAAGTGCTTTGAATATTTTAAGTATTTTAAAAATATAAAATTATGAAATTTGATTTAAATATATTTTGAAAGGTTTTAAAATAAATAAATTATGATTTTTCTATGTGTTAAAAATGTAATTTATGAATGGATTAACTGGATTTTGAAATATAACTTATGTTTGAAATTTGGAATTTCGACTAAAAATGATATTTAAGTTACATGAATAAAATGGACTTTATTTTTATTTGGAAAATGGTAAATATGATAAATTGATTTATATTTGAATTTAAGTGATTTATTAAAGAATTATTGATTTTCTATAAATTTAAGTGGCTGAATAAATGACTGTTGAAAATGAAATTTTAAAATATAACTTGACTTGAAAATGTGAAATTTGAGTTTTAACTAAAGATGTTAAATTAATTAAATAAACTGGAAGTTTAGTTAAATTTGTGAAATGGTAATATAAATCTGAAACATATAGGTTTTAATTTATGAAAGAAACGTTTTGGTTTTAATTTATGAAAGAAACGTATAGGCTTTAAATTTATGAAAGAAACGTATAGGTTTTAATTTATGAAAGAAACGTATAGGTTTTAATTTATGAAAGAAACGTATAGGTTTTAAATTTATGAAAGAAACGTATAGGTTTTAATTTATGAAAGAAACATATAGGTTTTAATTTATGAGAGAAACGTATAGGTTTTAATTTATGAAAGAAACGTATAGGTTTTAATTAATGAAAGAACGTATGGTGTTCTAATTAATGATAGGAACATGTAAATTCCTAATTAATGAAAGAAAGGTATAAGTTTTAATTAATGAAAGAAACGTATAAGTTTTTAATTAATGAAAGAAACGTATAAAGTCCTAATTAATGAGAGAACATGAAAGTTTTAATTAATGCAAGAACATGTAAAGTTTTAATTAAGAAAGAAACATGTAAAGTTTTAAGTAGTGTGGTATTGATTTAATTAATAAATGTTCATTATTGTAATAGGAATATAAAATTTAAAACGTACATTTGACACGTAGATTTTAATCAATATAATGGTGTATTTTAAATTGATTAAAATGATAAATGTTACTTACTATAATAATAAAATGTAAGTTGATAACGTACATTTGATAAGCAAGTTTTAGTTTATGTGGATGGCATACTTTAAATGATTAAAGTAATAAAGTTTCTTTATTGTAATAATAATGTAAGTTAATAAGGTGCTTTTAACTTAACATAAGAATTTCGGTTTAAATTGTATATTACAGTAAGAAAGTTCATTTAACTATAAGGCTATGATAAATTGACATGTTAAAATTTTAAGCTTATCAATACTTTGAATTATATACAATGTAAAGTGGAAAGTAGTACATTACAAAAATGCTATGATTCCTTAAGGTAACATTTCCAAAATGCTATGATAATTTAAAGGAATATTTCAAGTTTAATAAATTTAAAGAAATATTCAATGATTTGAAAATTTGGGTTTTATTTGAATGATATAATATTTAATTATTTTTGAAATGGAAATGATACAATTGTGATATTGTTTTGAAATGAGTATGATATTTTGGTCTTGAAAGTATAAATTATTTGAAATAAATATCCATGGGTTATAATAACGATTGGTTGTTAAAGAGACCGAGATCGGATATTGTCTTATAGCCGGACAATACCGAAAACCACTTTAACAACTGTGTACGCGGTGGAGATTCCAGAATGAAGTAGGATGGTGGCGACGTTCTCGAGGTATGTTACGTGGACCCAACTCCCGTGAGTTGGCATATATGACTAAAACAGGAGCTATACCGGGCTACACAAAGGGTCGCACCCTTTCATCGAGCATGCTCCATCGGAAACTATTCTATTACTGTTGTGATTCGATTCCGTGGCACCACTTTGATTCGGGGGTATTGTTCGAGGTGGGCGGAAACTGCTGGCTTGCCGTCACCACCGGTCCGGGAGTGCAAACGGTGTATCCACCCTGGCATTTCCTTGCGTGCCGTGTCATATCCTTATATCGAGCCCACTACGATTTTGGTTTTAAAGATCCGACCGCGTTAAGGTTCACCATCCCCTTAACGCTATTTTCTATATGATTATACTTTACTGATTAGACACTACCGTATATAGCGTATATTACTACATAGTAAATAGTTTAACGGATCCTTAGAGGATGGGCGGTCCCAAGCATCCTTTAAGTTACTGATGCATTTTGTTACTGTTCACTTGAGTTGATTTACAGTTTATAAGTATTTATGTCCTGACTCGAGGGTTTTGTGTTTTGCTTTACGCTCGGGTCAGATTGATTGAGTTAGCATTCAAGATTCACCTTCGGCATTGGAGCTTTCCTTGAAGGTCCAGCCATCTATTTTGTTTCAGTATCCAGTGGTTAAGTGATGTATCTAATTTGTACTTGATGTATCCTGTTACTCTTCTGTTGTATCTTATATTTTATATAGTAGCTTCATGAACTACTATCTCCTCTTTTACTTCCGCTGCATTATTACTACTCTGTGTCTGTGATCTGTGATTTTTATTTACTGTATACCCTGAGATTTGCCAAATTTTTATTTACAACGCGGTATTTTGAGCAATTCAATTCCAGCATGAGTGTCTACCTATACCCTTATAATGGATGCGAATGGTTGAAAATACCTGGTTGTTACAGTTGGTATCAGAGCCAGGTTGCTCTAGGCAAAACTCAGCATATAGAGTGAATGTATTTACAGAATCACTTTCATTCGAGTTTGAATCTCTTCCCTTTTGACTCGATTCCTTTGAATTTTGGAACATTCCCTGCGGTTCCAAAGTCCATTCTTGTTCCCCGCTATTCATCTTCATTTGATTCTGGAGTATCCCACAACTCCACTTCGAATGATCTTTATAGTGAATTGGCGGTCCCGCCAATCTCAAAAAATTTCTTGTAAGAGGGGTGAAACTCCATTACAACAGCATCGATTCACCAAAGATTTTATATCCTCGGTTTAGATGCTAGTATCTCCTATTATCCAAAACTCTAACTCTTGAGATCAAACGTAGATTTACCCTAGAAAATCCACTTCAATCTTATACTTTAAGTCACGGTTGACCCGATTAAGGTTGCCCGTGATTTATTTTAGCTTATTCACCTCCCTACTCTGTATTTAATCATCTTGTCTTTTGTTTCCAACATATTTTCAAACATTTTGAATTGTATTTGTCAATCTATTTTTTTTTATATTGTGTTGTTGGAGTTGTTGATGTTTATTTGGGTTTCCGATCGATTCGTCTGATCAACGCTATCGATAGGATTTCTAAAACACTTTGACAGAACAAACTAACACGATATTACTTTAAATTTTGTTTTGGTTAATGAAATAAAATTTTGATATATATATTTATGGAACTTAATAAAATGATTCAAATTGATAATTTGAAATGATAATACTTGATTTATCATTTATTGTTCTATAAATGAATTTATAAATAATTGTTTATAAATTTATATGGGAACTTAAATGAATTTAGAAAAAGAAATTTGAGAATTTAATTTTCGATGGTTCCAAACCTTTTGTTTAAAAGTTTAAAGGGATATAATATTTAAAATATTTTCAAATAGAAATTTGTTTTCATAGAATTTTTAAGCTTAAAATTAGTACTCTTCTCTTTGTCGCTGGAAAATAATTCCGGTGATGACTACAGCATCATCGACGTTCATTTTCGAGTTTCGGAGTGAAGAGACTGTTCTGTAGTCTTGCTACAGCTTTGTTTTGGGAAATTAAATTGATTTGAATTTCTAAAATATGACTTAATTTATAATATATATAGATATATGATTGAAATTTGATTTGACATATTATATATATATTATTACTTATCTCTAAATGGTTTGAAGAAATCAGAAATTTAATTCTTAAATTTTATTTTTAAAAATAATTTCAATTATAAAAAGAAAATCAAATTTTTTTGGATAAATGATTAAACTTGAGATAATTGAATTGCAAAGTTTTATTTGTATGACACAACTTCATTCCAATATAACTTACCATAATTTCAGAAGTTAACAATGTAATTGGGTAATATATAATATAAAAAGATTTTATAAATAAAATTTGAGTGGTTATAATAAATGTTATACACTTAAATTTTAATTATAAAACGATTAACAGAGGTAAATATAATAAAGGGTAATTGAATAACTTATAACAAAATAATATTAAAAGAACTAAGAATAAAAGAAAGCAGTTATATTAAGTGTAAGCATGTTTAACATAAGTGATAAATATAGTGAGAGGAATAAATTTAGTTTTATTTAGGAACAAAGAAGAATTAAATTTATTAAATACATTGTGAGTGTAATAAATGATTATTTTTCAAACCCATGGTTTTAAAAATTGTTAATTTAAGATGATTGGATAATAAGATAATGAAATTTGGTGCAGTCAAGATTTATTTAACTTGTGTAAAGATTTATTCTCTATTTAAGTTGAAATTTCCATGCTTTCAAATCTAATTCCTTATTTTGTTTTCCAAACTATCTTTTGGTTGTCCTTATCATCCTTATCTTGCTATAGATTGGTATGGGCATCTTTCTATAATCTTTGATAGATCTTTGGTAATCATTTTGAATCCACCTTTTCGTGCTTGTGTTCTTAATTTTGGAGAAGCTTGGAAAGATCACCTCCACCTTGTAAACTTACCTATAACAACAGTTATCAGGTATAACTTCAATCTTCTTATCATCTTATCTTAATCCTATTTCACTCTATCTTTTCTATGCCTTTCCATACCTCATTCCTTTTCGGGGACGAAAAATTTTGAGTGGGGAGAGTGTAACAACCCTATATTTTGTTATTATTTTATTGTATATTTTAATTATTTTAATGTAAAATTTTGGTTTTAAAAAAAAAAATATTTTTACTTATTTGAAATGATTAAATTTATTATTTAAATATAATCTTGATTTTTATGAGTTATAATCCCAAACTTGTGTAAGTTGAAATATTTGCCTGAAATGCTGATTTTGGTCAAAATAGTCAAACTGTGACTTTCAACTTAAAATTTTAAAAGTTTAAAATTTTAATTTTTTTCTTTTATTATGAAAGTACATAAAATTCTAAGAACACCACTTTTCGTTTCGTTGAAATTGGATGTAAATTGTGAAAGTTATACCCTTTACAATATTGTGCGTATATAGCGTTATTTAACAATGACTATTTTAAATTGTATAAATTACTTCTTCTTGGTTATATTTTATTTTAATATGTGATAATATGTTTTATTATGTATATTTTGACTTTTAAATATTTTTAAATGATAATAGAATTTTTCCAAAATTTACTGTATTTATTTCCTATTTTTAAAGGCTGTTTTCTAATTTTCTGCCATTTTCTTCATATAAATTATATTTAATAATTTTTTTTTTGTGAATGCACTTTTATTTTTTGTTATTTTATTTGTTATAAATATTTTACAAGTCCATGAAGATTTTCTAAAGTTCATTTGGATTTATTTCTAATTTTGAAGCCTAGTCTACAATTTGAAGCCATTTTCTTATTTTAATTATATATAATTAAAATTTATTTATTTATTTTATGCACTCACTTTTATTTGCTGTGTTTTACTTTATTTTATTCATTTTACATGTATTTAAATTAAAGTAAATTTTTCCAAAGTGTATTGAAGTTATTTCTAATTCTTAAGTCTAGTTTTCATTTTTCTGTGCTATATTTCTTATTTAATCATATCTAATTAATATTTAATTTTTAATATTTTGTTTATCTGTTATATTTTCGAATTTTAACTGAGATTTTAATTATTTTCAGTTATTTGGATGTATATAGATATATATGAGAAATTTGAAAGGGTTAAGAGCTAAGAAACGGAAAAACGTTTTATCCGTTTCTTTTGTAGTTTCTTCTGTCATTAATACATCAATTCATCTTAGCCATTCCTTTCCCCATCCTTTGCAGCAGACTTTCTCTTGTCATTTACGAATTTTTGAAGCCCCAAAATCCTAAAAATCATGGCCTCCACCTTGAAGAAAAAAAATTGGGTAAATCCCTCTCTTCTTTCTACTTTTCTTACTTTTCTATGCAATTTTGCCTTGTTTCCCTTCTAAGTTTGGATCGACCTCTTCTCCATAGCCGCAGCCACAAACTCCTACATCTCTTCCATGCCTCCAACACCAACTACTCCACCAACCATGGCCATGGCCGAGCCATCTATGGTCGCCAAACCCTTCAAATTGCAACCTACATGCCTAAAAACAATGTTTTTGACCATTGTTGCCTCATTCCCTTCATCTCCACTTGTTGCCTTGCCTATATGATGTTAAACCTGACCTATATGATGTCATACCCGAGCCAAAGCATCATCATAGCCAAGCATAAGTGTCCCTTAGGCCAAGCATTGAAGTGGTTGAAGCAAGGTCCAATCTATCTTGTTCATTTCGCTTTGTATTTCAAAATTGTTTCAATGTTATTTTATGTTGAATGTTTATATAGTGTCTGGTTTGTTTTGTTTTGGGTTGTTGATACAAAATCATATCTTGGCTATCTTTCAACTCAAATCAAAAGTCATGAAATTGTGCTTGTCGTGCCTTTGGAGTCGTACTTGTGTGTTGTTTTGGTCTCTAGCTTTGAAAAAGGTGAGTCTTTCTCACTCTGACATATATACTTATGAAAAGTGGATTGATGACAAGTGTTTAGTAATGTAAAATGTTTATGCAAGTTAATGATGATCATATGATATGCTATGCCGTGTTATTACCATGTTAAAACTGTTAATTTTCACTTGACATCTGATACATGACTGTATATTGTGATATTGACATTGTTTATATTATTTCTGTATATGATCACACTGCAAGTTCCGTGTTAGGATAAAAATCATTATGGGCTGAAATGATAGGCCTGAGTTATTTTATTTATTTATTTAAACTTGGGATTGCGGGTTTGAAATGATAGAACCCGGATTTTTACCTTTTAAACTGCGGATTGAAATGATACATATCCGTATCACTTGACCTAGGTTAGAAAACTATATACAGACCCGTGGTTATTCTATAAAGTGCTTTGAATATTTTAAGTATTTTAAAAATATAAAATTATGAAATTTGATTTAAATAGATTTTGAAAGGTTTTAAAATAAATAAATTATGATTTTTCTATGTGTTAAAAATGTAATTTATGAATGGATTAACTCGATTTTGAAATATAACTTATGTTTGAAATTTGGAATTTTAACTAAAAATGATATTTAAGTTACATGAATAAAATGGACTTTAATTTTATTTGGAAAATGGTAAATATGATAAATTGATTTATATTTGAATTTAAGTGATTTATTAAAGAATTATTGCTTTTCTATAAATTTAAGTGGTTGAATAAATGACTGTTGAAAATGAAATTTTAAAATATAACTTGACTTGAAAATGTGAAATTTGAGTTTTAACTAAAGATGTTAAATTAATTAAATAAACTGGAAGTTTAGTTAAATTTATGAAATGGTAATATAAATCTGAAACGTATAGGTTTTAATTTATGAAAGAAACGTATAGGTTTTAATTTATGAAAGAAACGTATAAGTTTTTAATTTATGAAAGAAACGTATAGATTTTAATTTATGAAAGAAACGTATAGGTTTTAAATTTATGAAAGAAACGTATAGGTTTTAATTTATGAAAGAAACGTATAGGTTTTAATTTATGAAAGAAACGTATAGGTTTTAATTTATGAAAGAAACGTATAGATTTTAATTTATGAAAGAAACGTATAGGTTTTAATTAATGAAAGAACGTATGGTGTTCTAATTAATGATAGGAACATGTAAATTCCTAATTAATGAAAGAAAGGTATAAGTTTTAATTAATGAAAGAAACGTATAAGTTTTTAATTAATGAAAGAAACGTGTAAAGTCCTAATTAATGAGAGAACATGAAAGTTTTAATTAATGCAAGAACATGTAAAGTTTTAATTAAGAAAGAAACATGTAAAGTTTTAAGTAGTGTGGTATTGATTTAATTAATAAATGTTCATTATTGTAATAGGAATATAAAATTTAAAACGTACATTTGACACGTAGATTTTAATAAATGTAATGGTGTATTTTAAATTGATTAAAATGATAAATGTTACTTACTGTAATAATAAAATGTAAGTTGATAACGTACATTTGATAAGCATGTTTTAGTTTATGTGAATGGCATACTTTAAATGATTAAAATAATACAGTTTCTTTATTGTAATAATAATGTAAGTTAATAAGGTGCTTTTAACTTAACATAAGAATTTCGGTTTAAATTGTATATTACAGTAAGAAAGTTTATTTAACTATAAGGCTACGATAAATTGACATGTTAAAATTTTAAGCTTATCAATACTTTGAATTATATACAATGTATAGTGGAAAGTAGTACATTCCAAAAATGCTATGATTCCTTAAGGTAACATTTCCAAAATGCTATGATAATTTAAAGGAATATTTCAAGTTTAATAAATCTAAAGAAATATTCAATGATTTGAAAATTTGGGTTTTATTTGAATGATATATTATTTAATTATTTTTGAAATGGAAATGATAGAATTGTGATATTGTTTTGAAATGAGTATGATATTTTGGACTTGAAAGTATAAATTATTTGAAATAAATATCCATGGGTTATAATAACGATTGGTTGTTAAAGAGACCGGGATCGGATATTGTCTTATAGCCGGACAATACCGAAAAGCACTTTAACAACTGTGTACGCGGTGAAGATTCCAGAATGAAGTAGGATGGTGGCGATGTTCTCGAGGTATGTTACGTGGACCCAACTCCCGTGAGTTGGCATATATGACTAGAACAGGAGCTATATCGGGCTACACAAAGGGCCGCACCCTTTCATCGAGCATGCTCCATCGGAAAATATTCTATTACTGTTGTGATTCGATTCGGTTGCGCCACTTTGATTCGGGGGTATTGTTCGAGGTGGACGGATGCTGCTGGCTTGCCGTCACCACCGGTCCGGGAGTGCAAACGGTGTATCCACCCTGGCATTTCCTTGCGTGCCGTGTTATATCCTTATCTCGAGCCCATTACGATTTTGGTTTTAAAGATCCGACCGCGTTAAGGTTCACCATCCCCTTAATGCTATTTTCTATATGATTATACTTTACTTATTAGACACTACCGTATATAGCGTATATTACTACATAGTAAATAGTTTAACGGATCCTTAGAGGATGGGCGGTTCCAAGCATCCTTTAAGTTACTGATGCATTTTGTTACTGTTCACTTGAGTTGATTTACAGTTTATAAGTATTTATGTCCTAACTCGAGGGTTTTGTGTTTTGCTTTACGCTCGGGTCAGATTGATTGAGTTAGCATTCAAGATTCACCTTCGGCATTGGAGCTTTCCTTGAAGATCCAGCCATCTATTTTGTTTCAGTATCCAGTGGTTAAGTGATGTATCTGATTTGTACCTGATGTATCCTGTTACTCTTCTGCTGTATCTTATATTTTATATAGTAGCTTCATGAACTACTATCTCCTCTTTTACTTCCGCTGCATTATTACTACTCTGTGTCTGTGATCTGTGATTTTTATTTACTGTATACCCTGAGATTTTCCAAATTTTTATTTACAACGTGGTATTTTGAGCAATTCAATTCCGGCATGAGTGTCTGCCTATACACTTATAATGGATGCGAATGGTTGAAAATACCTGGTTGTTACAATATCAATCATCCAATATCAATCACCAAATATCAACCAATCATTCATAAATAGAATTGATTAACTCCAAACCAATTGGATTAACCTTAAATCCTTCTTCATTAATTTATTCCCAATAAATTAATCATCTCTAAATGATCTTGCTTGATTAATCATCCTTTAATTAATTATCCTTTAATTACGTTCTTGTAATTATCCTTAACCATACACAGTAATTAACCATTAATCACTATCATTAATTACAATAATTAATGATCCTTTATTTGTTTCCATTAATTAATTAACTATGATTAATTGCATTAAACCTTAATTAATTACAATTAATTAATCATACTTAAATTAATCATTTTTATTAATCAACCTTGATTAATTTCATTAATTATATTAACTAATGATCCTTATTAATTAATAATTCCTTTAATTAATTAAATAATTAATTTATAATTAATCATCTCATTAATCATAAACAGTAATTTACAACTTGTAATTACTTATCTTAATTAATTAACTTCTTAATTAATTATATTAACCTTTGATTAATTAATCTAATTAATTAATCTTTAATTACTTCATTTAGTAATATCATAAATCAATGAAATTAATAAATAATCCTTAATTAATTACTTTATTAATTAATTACATTTTAATTAATTACCCTTAGTAATTAATCTTAAATTAATCTCATTCATTAATTAATTAATCACATTAATTAATTAACTAAAATTAACTAAGTAATTAACCCTTAATTACTTACATAAGTAATTATCTTCTAATTACTTCCTTAATAAATCTTGATTACCTTTTAATCAATTACTTAACAAATAATTAATTCCATCATTGAATAATCCTTAATTCTTCTTTTAATTAATTACCCCATAATTAATTAACTTCAAAATAATTATATTAATCAATTCTTTAATTAATAACCTATAGTGATTAACCATTAATCACTTCCCCTTTAATTACTCCCATGAGTAATTTCCACTAATTACTTCCATAAGTAATTACTTCTTAATTACATCCAGAAATTCACCATTAATTACTTCATTTAGTAATTAAACTTAATTATTCATAATTAAGTGCTTATTTAAAATTAAATAAACAATTAACTAATTATTTAAAATTATTTAAATAATTAATTAACATCTTATATTTCAAAATCCTTAATTAATTATGAAAAACCTTAATGTTAATTAAACTTTACTTATTAAAAAATTATATTTTAATTAAGTATTCTTAAGTTCATATCCAAATAATTTAACCTTATTTATCTTCATAAATAAATTATTTGAATTAATCTAATTTTAATAACTAAAAGACAAATTACTCTATTTGGATTTTAAATTTTTATTAATAACCTTATTTGGAATAAGGCATTTAGAAATCAAATTCAAAATTTAAAACACTTTAAACATCTAATTTAAACTTATTAATTTTCAATATAAATTGAAACTTAGTTTTTATATCATTACATAAAAATTTACTTTAAAACATTGATTTAATAATTAAATACATACACTCCTTTAAATTGAAATTCAAAATTTAATCAAGATAATTACTTTCTAAAGAAAACATCTTAAAACACTTTAAATTTGAAATATAAATTCAATTATCACTTTTACAAGTTTGAATTACATTTATTCCAAAATTAACAAGGTTTAACCTTGTATTTTGTTCCTTCTATAAAACTTATTCACAGTTTAAAGTTTGATTTCATTTTTTTTCTACAACAAGTTCAATTTCCAACTTAAATCATTATACAGAACAACTAAAAACAACTACCTAAAAACCCGAGTTCAGCACGACAAATACACGAGTGCTACCTCGAGAAACCTCCAGCCCCTTCAATCTTCGAGTTAATCACGAGAATATCGCGAGTTCCACTTCATGACGACCTTTCTTCCCCAAACTTCCAAACTTCTACCTGAAACAAACCCATGCATGGTGCACGTGCACCTGAAACTCCGGCCAACGACAGTCATCGCGACCATCAACGACCGTCACACGATCGCGTGCGAGCCTGAATTCCAACCTAGATCCAACAAAACAAATTCGAATCGAAATTCGAACATTCTCATGAAAAACTGCAGCTAACATGACCCCAAATCCCATCGCCACCCACGATCGCCACCACCGGAAACTCCGGCGACCTCTCCAAAGCATCACCAGACCTCCACGCCACCTTTCCCCAACTTGCGAAACATTCTGGTCCTCTTCTCATGTCACAAAATCCTCGGCAGCAATGCCGAACCAAGAACAATACAAAACCCTATATTGATCAAATCCCATCACCACGGCCATTAGAAAAATTCCATAGCATTTTTCCCCTCATCAACAATCGACAAGCAAGCTTCAACTAAGAATTCAACCCCTATCATCACGCCGATGAACAACAATCCACCAAAACCCCCAAATTGCTCAACCCCAAAATTCACGAAAAATACCCAACTAAAAATTACAGTATGCATGTCAAAGTTCACGATATTCCATCGATATTACATGCATGTAGTTCAATTTAGAATTTAAAGGAGTTGATTTTTAACAAAATTTTTAGTTCACTGTGTTTTACCATTTTTAAAAATTATTTGTGAATTTAAATCGACAGAAACTATTTTTAAAATTTCTATCTAACATTTTCATACAATTTTCATTCACATATCAAGATCAAATAAGGTATAGATTGGAAGGTTTGAATTTTCATAAGGAAACAACTAAAAAAAATCAAACAGAGAATGTATATCTACAGCCAGTTGAATTTCCTGGTAATTCATACTTCCAACATACAAACTTAACAATATTCATATAATAAATATTCATTATCAAACAAAATTCTTTTGCATGCATCATCATTTAACATAGATTAAATTAAAACTGTTTTTAAAACAAAATTTAATCACCAATTAATTTGAACAAGGCAGAGCAGGTTTTGATTCATTCCAGGCCTAAAATCTTTAATTCTGGAAAATATTTTGACTTTGCTTTGCAGATGAAAATGAATCCCTTTGCAAGCTTTAATTTGATGTTTTTTACTTGCTGAAACAGATCTTGAACTTGCAGCTGAACTTCATTTGAATAGCAGGTTAAAGGTTGCAGATTTTAATCTCATATTTGTTTTTGTGGTTTTAAATTTCAGATTTACTTTACCTTTTTGCTTGATTTCCAGTTTCTGTTTTTAAAAGAAATTTTCTGGTTTGAGTTAAGAAGTGAAACCGAAGAAA
This sequence comes from Allium cepa, assembly GCA_030765085.1. Taxonomy (NCBI): domain Eukaryota; kingdom Viridiplantae; phylum Streptophyta; class Magnoliopsida; order Asparagales; family Amaryllidaceae; genus Allium; species Allium cepa. The sequence goes on from CM060945.1 coordinate 177,777,960, forward strand.
TAAAAATGTTTGTGAAAAACTAGTTTCTTCTAAAAATATTTATTTAAAAATTGAAATAAGTATGTTGCCACATGTTGATAATCTTACATTTGTCACTCATTTTTTTAGTTGCCTTTACATGTGTTATTAAGGAGTTTAATATAGTTACACATGTCTTTAAGTATTTTTAATTGAATTTTTTTATTTTGTTTAAATTTAAATAGAAAGCTTACTATTTAAGTTATTTTATAAATAAATACCTACATATGTATATATAAATTAAATCTTTAAAGAAAATATTATGATATGTTATAATACAAATAAATCTTATACATGGATTTTAAAAATCTAAAACATTTATATTTATACATTTATAACCATTTTAAATTGAAACACTTTTAAAGAAAACAAAAATAAAACTTTATCTAAAAAAAATAATTGTCTTATATTTTGAAAACAATTGAATAAATCTTAAATTAAGTTTTGAAAAATATTATTTTAAAACGAAGCTTTAAATTACAATTCATACATATATAAATTATTAATAGATTAAATTAAATTTCAAAACAATTCCAAATTATAACATATACATACATATATATTGCAATTTGAAAATTCATCTTTAATTTAAAAAAAAAGATCTTCCTATTCACAATATATATCAAATATAAATATTATAAATATAATAAAATTTGATTAGCTTTGAAAAATAATTCTTGTCCATTTTAAATTGTTAAAAAGATATTGATCAAAATTAGCAGATTAAATATTTATTAACCTTTAAAAGATTAAATTCATCAATTTAAATTAAAATTATAAAGAAAATTTATCAAACCAAATAAATTATTAACACAGATTATTAAATTGATATTGCCTAAAATTCCGGGTCGTCACATTCCTCCCCCCTTAAAAGAATTTCGTCCCCGAAATTTAAAAGCAAAGATAATTTAATAACCCAGCAAAGATTTCAATTTCAAACAGCAAAGCATACCTATCATCCAGTTACTAACAGCCATAGAAATCAATCAAGCAAATAAACCTAACCAATTATCCTGACACAAATCAGAATAAATCACCGGGAGACTCGCTCTACAAAAGCTAAACAGAACACCACTAAAATCCAGAGCTCCTCTCACCCCTAGATCCACTAATCTGAACAGAACATCAGACTGTACTCAAGTCTAGCACAACTTCCAGATCCAATTGGACTACAGATTCAATATTCACGTACTCCCTTAGAGATACGTGAAATACGGTGAATCCCAGTTATCCAAACTGGCAATTCAATCTTATCCTATCTGAACACAGATAAGAAATCTCAAATGCCTCAGAACTAGACCAAAGCAAACCAGCTTCTAGATCCTACTCATCAGAAAAGTCTTCCAAGATCCGTCGAAATCTAGAACACAAGCTCTACTTCTTAAGCAATAGCAAAATGAACTTGCTTCATTCCTTGTACAGTTGCTACCTTGCTTCCGCTGCACAACTCTGATTCTGAAATAGATGAGAATACTGTTGATGAACACGCGTACAAACTTATCAAAAATATCTGGGAAAACTTTGTTCATCAAATCCATATAATCTTAGTGACTCATCTGACTCGGTCACAACCTTACAGCAGAATCCAAACTCAAAAACTAGATCTGATCAATCCAAATTCCAAAAATTCTGAGTTGCTACACCAACTCTCTATTACTAGGCTAACTGCCAAATTCGCTTCTGGAACCAAAACATTATGGAACTCAACTCCAGATGCAGACAAACTTCTGATTACATCCGTAGTTCCTACTTCCACACGAGAACCCTCGGTCTCAAACAAAAGATTGCCCAAGAAAAATTCCCGAACTAATCGCAAGTCACTTTTGCGATCCAACCTAGTTCGGATTCCAAAGAAACTGTCGTCTCTTTGCCAACTAGAATAGCTTTAAGCTTCTCCAAACAAGGTTAACCTTCAAGAAAACTTTCCCCATCTTCCCAGACTGCTGATAGAAGAACCAAAAGATTCCTGAACCATCGGAGAAACGAGCACACTTCTGCTTCCAAACTCTTCCTCGATGATACTGCAAAGTTAAAAGACCTTCTCGTCAGCACACCGAACACTTGGAGCTGCACTGATACCACAGCTAACCAAAGACTTCTAATCCAAAGGCTCCTCGAAAACCAAAACCATCAACAAACCACACAACGGACCTTCGAAATGACAGACATCCTCTCATGAAATTCGGGCTCCAAACCAAACATCATCATCTCGCTCTCCTTAAGGAATGACAAATGAGACCATGCCGAAACGAAGCAACTTATAGACCTTAGTCTCATATTCCAAAATAGACAACCTCCTTGCTAAAGATCCAGATAACTTCTACTCCGATGAATCTTCCCTGCGGCAGGTAAAGACTGCTCCTCAACTACTTCTAAAACTTCTTCAAGAGAAAACATCTTCGAAAATATACATGGGTACTGCATCTCATCACACAGTTATCAAGATATCATCACTTACTTCTGCACTTCCGACAGATCCAAACTTACACTTCAAAGATGAACTCCGAATCTTTAAATGATTTCCTTCGAATATCAGAGAAATCCTTACTCCAAACTATAAATCTCACTCGAGAGAGTATTAGGTCTACAGTCTCGACAAAATACTTCCAACCTCAAATATATGGACCTCTTCCATCAGTGGTAGTCGTGTTACACACACACTACTACTCCATCTACCTTTAAAAATTATGTTGTAAAATCCAAACAGATAACCCAATAGATCAGGTAGATATATATAAAGTTATATATAGAAATTACAAGTACGCTCTCTCAAGAAAGACACCACTCCAGAGCCTATGTATTCACTCTACCTAATGCTCTGATACCACCAGTAGCGAAACAACTTTCTATCTCCAGAAAGTCGCATCACTAATTAAGAAAGAAAGGGATAGAAGAAGAAAAGAAAGAGAAAAGAAGAAACACAACAACATCAGATACTCACAGCGGAACGAATGAAATATAATATATCACATAAAATATTACATAGTATCATATTAAATCAGAGTACACAACTTAAACAACACATATTAGACATTTATAAACATCCGTCTAACTATAGATCTCAAATACACAAGATACAGATATCATACAAACACAGCGGAACCATATTATATCTACACGTGGAAGCCTCCTGCTCCATATCACCTCCAGAATTCGTCAAGCAAACATGAATCACTCGACTACTCATACATAATATGAGTACCCAAGAGTTTAATAAAACAGAAAATAAACACTTGGGTCAGATAGGGGTCTGGTGTGAGTAAACGGGTTAAAATTGCTTAACTTTAGAAAAACCTTTGAAAAGAAAAGGTATCACGTAAGACTTCCCACACATAAACATGGAAAAGATTTTACCTTACGCTAACCAAAACATTTCATTGGAAATCCAGTGATATTCTAATAGTGTCTAGGGTTTTCGAAATAAAATACAGAAATAGCTGGAATGCTTACATCTCACGTTGCAACATAGTTGGGCACAATCAAAACCGTACAGGCACTTATTGGATTTTGGATTCCATCAATGGCAGTACCGCCCGTCACAGTACGTGGCCTAGATAACAGAACCGAGCATTACTCCCAATCCCCTGCATCACAAAGACGGAACCATTCCTTTCTGAACAGTCCTGAGTAAGATCACCCCGTGTTTGGCTTGACCAACCAACCACTAAGCCGAAATAAAAGGGACATCTAGACAGGAATGACCTCACCCTGAAATGGGTTCTACCCACCTAGCCTTGCTGCATCTCCCCTGTTTTAGCCATTCCTGGTTGATGAGGCTTGAGGCTGCAATTACCTTTATAGAACAAATCTATCTTAGAATGCTCATTGTCCACCTGACGATGTTCTGAATGCATTCAATCCATACAAGTTTGTTCCGGGTTCGAACGAAACTGAAGTCCCTATCTCGTTGCACTCATTTTGGAATCAACCTCAGAGTGAACGACCATAGCCCTTGCACTCTAAATCACCATCTCGAACCTATAAGCACTATCTCCGTCAAATTCATCACGGAATCATCCCCAGAGTTTGTAGGATCTAGATTAACCCTAGAGGGGGGGTGAATAGGGTTATAGCAAATTTTGTCGATTTAAACACAAAAATTAACTGCAGAAATAAATATACTGAAAAGTAAATCACACACAAAATTTACCCAGCTTCGGCAACCCCTGCCTACTGCTGCATTCCCAGATTTCTATTAGAATTAAACAGTATCACGCTTACAAACACTCTAACAGACTTGCAAACCCTGCTACCGCCTATAGAGTTTTGCAAACTCGCAACCCCTGCTTACTGAACTAACTCTAAATAGACAATCAGACACAACCTAAAACCTAGGTGGTGATTTACCAAGATTCTTTGATTCGTAAAATAAAAACAATAATTAAAAAACAATAGAAAATAACCCTAAAACTAATTAACAATATAATAAAGCCTTATTATAAAAATTAAAAAACAAAACCCCCTTTTTTTTAATAAGGCCAGCCCACTCCCTTATTTCACCCGATCCTTTTGTCTCGTTCGTGAGAATAATGGCGGCTTCGTTCTGTTTAGGGCTTCGTTCCCTTTGTTCCAGTTAGGGCTTCGGCTTCTTTGTACCAATTAGGGCTTCGGTTTCTTCAATCGTTCTGAGATATGTTGCCCTAGCTCGCTGCTTCTCTGATGGTTGACTATTGCTCGTTTGCAATTGCTTGATCGAGTTCGTTGTTTGTGAATTCGGTATGTACTGTCTCCTTTTGCTTTACTAAGTTGATACTTGAACTCGATAATTAATTTGCCAGTGATGATTGGGTTATATATGCGTTCGAACTCCTTGAATTACGTTCGTCTAAATATATTTGAATTTGTCAATAGTCGTTTGATCTTGTATTGATGCTTGGGATTGATCTGACTTTGTCAATTTCGTATTTTTGGTAGCTTGATTCACACGGAATTGATTTGATTTCGTGATCAATTTGCTTGGTTCGACTTGGCATTGACTGTTTCAATTTGTCTCACACTTGATTTCTGTTTTGTGAATTACTTTATTGCTAAGGCTCTGACTTTTTCATCTTTGATTTCGACACGGCTTTGATTTGTGAATTCATGTGTTTGCTTCGGCCCTGTGAATTCACTGTACTTAGTTGTGATGTTACACTTGTCTTCATATGCTCTTGACTTTGCTGTGCATTGCATTGATGATTTTGGCCTTGACCACCTTGGTCTTGAACATTGCTGTGTCCATATGGTATTCGGTACTGTGGCATTGCATATTGATGTTTCTGTTTACATTTGAGTTTGTAGCTTGGTGTCATGTTTGCTGGATTTGTTGTTGGCATGTGCATTGTGTTTATTTGTGTCCACTGATGCCTTGAGTCTGCAACTTGTAGCTGGACTTGATTTGTGCCTTGTCCATTCTCATGTGTTCATCCCTGTAGTATATGTTAGTGATACATTTTGGAGTTGGTTCATGTTGCACTGCACTTTGATGTTGTAGTCTCTGACTTTGCTGTATCCATGCTTTTATGCTTGTGACATTCCTCTGCCTTGTTGAGTTCCTGTGTTTGGTCACTGATGCATTACTGTAGTTTAATTTTGTGATGTTGCCTCTGGTTGGTGTTGTTACTGCATTTATGACCACTGTCTCGCATGTTTTTGATAAAGTGTGACTGATGCTACGCTTGGTCTTTGTTCTGTTGCTTTGAATGAATAATTTGCAGTGATGTTATCATGTGCATTTCATTTACATCGAGACCTGTAGTCTTCATTCATGTTGCTGTGCAGTAGCTATGCCTTACTTGTCTCTGCTCCATCCTGGTTGCTTCCCTGACCTTGTATCACTTGATTCAGAAAAAAAATTGGAACTGGATTAGTGCAGTTTTCATTCTAGTTTGTAACTGCAGCCATGTTTCATTTTGAGTTGCAGTGTTGGTCTGACTTGCTTGAGTGTCACTGCCATAAGTCGTGCATGTGTGTTGCAGTTGTTTATATGCACTTCATCACTTCAGTATTGCATTGTTTTCACCTCTGGCCTGTTGTAGTTTGATTGTGTTCATATACACTACTTCCTTGAACTTGATTCACTTCATGTTGTTGTTTGGACATTTGCATTTGTACACTCCATACTTGGTCATGCTAGAGTCTTCAAGCATGTTGCTGTTGCATTTGTTAGTGGCTTTAGTCTTGAACTGTTTGTAGTCAATTGCTTTGTCTATTCATTTGCCTTGAGTTGAACCTATCTTGGGTTTGACCTTGTTTTTGATTTCTGTGCTTTTGTTTGATTTTTGCACTCGAGTTGGCGAGGCAGTGCACACGTATACGAATGTACACGTGTGTACTGCAGCCACTTATAATTGCCTGTTCCTGATAAAAATACCGATATGCACAGATATTGCACAGTCAAAAATGATGACGAACAACCTAAATAACTGAGGCAAACAATGTTTTCAAAATCATCGTTTCTTTCAAATTTCAAAAATATTTCTCTTTCAATTTTACTGCGTTTGAGAATATTTTTGCAGATTACTCAGATGCTGGATTCAAACCGGAATGCAGTTAAAGACAAAAACACGAGTGTGAGTGATATGTAGTGAGGTTAACTGTAAATGTGAAATGTGATGTGATTGTAATCAAAAATGTATATGTATAGTGAGAGCATGAAATTGTACTATTTAAAATTGTAATAAATATTAGTTTGAATAAAATATTCGTTTGAATTCGAAATCTGTGTAACTTGTTCTGTTTGAATTCAAATTCAAATTCTGTGTAATTTATTTTATTCAACAAATATTTATTTAATCTATGAAAAACAAAATAGTACATTACCAAATACATTTAAATGAATATATATGTTTATTATCATCAAACAAAAACATACAAGCGCATATTTAACAATCTCCCCCTTTTGATGATAACAAACATATATTTAAGATTTTGAATGTATTAAATGTATTTGATCGTTCAATTTGCTCCCCCTATTTGAATGCTCCCTCTCTACACAATACTCCCCCTACATATATGCATACAAATAGAAATATATAAATGAGCCTATATGCAAAGTGAAAATTATTTGACTTTTGCTTGATTCTATTCGACAAAATCTTAACTTTTCTCTCCCCCTTTTGTTATCAGCAAAAGAATAATAGTGTTATAAAAATAGGGATGAAGTGATAGACATGATCAAACATTTAACTCAATTAAATATAAATATTAAATTTCAATAAAACTCAAACAAAAATCATAATTACCCTTGTCAAGTGCATATTCCACTTTCAGAAGTGATGAGGATAAAATCATCAAAAATCATACAATTCTGTCTATTTGTGGTATATTTATTTCAGGAAATTTGAATATCTACTAACCATGCATAACCGTTAGGACTTTTAAATGAGATTAGTAGTATTCCAATTTAATTTAAAAAATGAAATCAAGTATCTTCTAACCACGCATGACCGTGAGGACTTTTAAATGGGATTAGAATCAACTTGTCTATTTGAATCAATTAATTTTGATATGCGTTCCATACATGCATAACCGTGAGGACTTTTAAATGAGCATGGAAGCACATAATCAAAAATCCAAGTAATTCACCCATGCATAACCGTGAGGACTTTTAAATGAGAGTGAATACTTTGGATATTTATTATTTTATTTATTGCTAATTATAATAAGTTGAAGCACAAATAATTTCCTTTACAGATTTAAAGATATTGAAGAACAAATGATTTCCTTTGTAAACTACCACAAATTTACATACTAAATATGATCTTGATGAGTGATGGTCGATAGAAAGATGATAGAAATAGAAATGGTCATGGAATTTTTACCCAACAAAAAGTTTTTATAACTCTTGTTATGAAATTGTAAAGAAATTTTCTAATTATACTTTCTCGAGTTATAATATATGATAAATATCAACACTCATCTCTTTTTCAATCACTATTCATCTTTTCGATAATCAAAGGGAGTCAGATTAGTCAAAATTTGTCATTTAAAATCAAATTAAAAAATCAATTTTTTTTTAAAAAATGATTAGTCAATCTCTATAATTCCCAAATCCAAACGTAATTTGGAAAATCTGTCTTCGGGGAGAGGTTTTGTGAAAATATCAGCAAGTTGAGTTTCAGTTGAAATATATTCAATGCAAATGTCTTCTTTAGCAATGTGATCTCTAAGAAAGTGGTGTCTCACATCAATGTGTTTTGTGAGTGAATGATGAACAGGATTATTTGACAAATCTATAGCACTCCTACTATCACATTTTAATGGAACTTGTTTATAGACTAAGCCAAAATCAGAAAGAGTTTGCATCATCCATAGAATTTGAGCACAACAACTTCCCAAAGCAATATATTCTGCTTCAGTGGTGGATAATGCAACACAATTCTGTTTCCGACTTGACCATGAGACTAATGAGTGTCCTAGCATGAAACATGTCCCACTAGTGCTTTTTCTGTCAACTAATGAACCAGCATAATCAGCATCGGAATAACCTACTAAATCAAAATTTTCACAAGAAGGATATCATAGTCCAAATTTGTGTGTGTGTGAAAGATATCTCAAAATTCGTTTAGTAGCTTTTAAATGAGATTCTTTGGGATTAGCTTGAAAACGTGCACACAAGCACACAGAAAACATAATATCAGGTCTAGAAGCAGTAAGATAGAAAAGTGAACCGATTATCCCTCGATATTTCTTTTGATCAATTGCAATTCCTTTCTCATCTTTGTCCAACTTTGTTGACGGGCTCATAGGAGTTCTCAATGGTTTGGAATTTTCGACTCCAAATTTCTTCAATAGTTCCAACACATATTTGGATTGTGAAATGAAAATACCATCACTACTTTGCTTAATTTGAAATCCAAGAAAGTATTTCAATTCACCAACCAAACTCATCTCAAATTTAGCCTGCATGACTTGTTCAAATTTCTCACACAAGAGCTCATTAGTAGAACCATAAATAATATCATCCACATAAATCTGAACAATCAAAAAATCACTTTCTTTATGTAATAGAAACAGTGTCGTGTCAGCACTACCCTTTTTAAAACCATTTTCCAAAAGATATGTACAGAGGTAGTCATACCAAGCTCTTGGAGCTTGCTTAAGACCATATAATGCTTTTTCTAGCTTATACACATGATTTGGAAATTCATGATTTTCAAAACCGGGTGGTTGTTCAACAAAAACTTCTTCTTTTAAATCACCATTCAAAAAGGCACTTTTTACATCCATTTGTTTAAGTTTGAAACCCTTGTAACATGCAAAACTTAGCAAGATTCTAATGGCTTCTAACCTAGCAACTGGAGCAAATGTTTCATCAAAGTCTATGCCTTCTATTTGGTTATAACCTTTTGCAACCAACCTAGCCTTGTTTCTAATTACATTTCCTGATTCATCAAGTTTATTTTTAAACACCCATTTAGTCCCTACAATTGGATAGTCATTAGGCCTAGGAACTAATTTCCAAACTTTGTTTCTCTCAAATTGATTAAGTTCATCTTGCATTGCTAAAATCCAATTTTCATCATTAAGAGCCATTTCAACAGAATCAGGTTCAATCTCAGAAATAAAACCACTATGACAACAAAACGCACACAAATTTTCATCAAATGAAGAACGAGTACGTATACCTTCCGTAGGATCACCAATAATTAATTCAGGAGGATGATTAGGTTTGAACCTTAATTTATCAGCATCAACAGTCCTTCTTTCAGTTTTTCTCACTAAATGTCCCTTCTTCAGTGCCTTCAGGATCTACTCCATCGTCAACCATCTTTTCAGTCGTTCTTTCCAGATCAGATTCATCAAATTTCACATTGATTGACTCAACAATTGTCTTTGTTCGTTTGTTGTATATCCTGTAAGCCTTACTCCGTGTTGAATAACCCATGAAAATTCCCTCATCAGCCTTTGATTCAAATTTTCCAAGTTGATTACCTGTGTTAAGAATGAAATAAGGACATCCAAATATACGAAAATAAGAAATGTTAGGTTTCCTTTCATGCCACAATTCATAAGACGTTTTGCCAAGTATTGGTCTAATCATTACTCTATTCATTACATAGCACGAAGTATTCACTGCCTCTGCCCAAAAGATTAGAGGTAGCTTATACTCACTCAACATGGATCTAGCCAATTCCTGTAATGTACGATTTTTCCTTTCAACCACCCTATTTTGTTGAGGTGTTCGTGGAGCAGAAAATTCATGTTTTAAACCATTTTCTTCACAAAAATTTTCAAATTCAAAATTTTCAAATTTTTCTCCATGATCACTTCTCAAGGTTTTAATTGTAACTCCTTCTTCATTTTGAACAAGTTTTGCAAATTTTGAGAAATAGTCGAAAGATTCAGACTTTTTGGCTAAAAAGTAAACCCATGTAAATCTAGAATAATCATCAACCAATACATAACAATAACGTTTTCCATTCAAGCTTGAAATTTCATTTGGTCCAAATAAGTCCATGTGAATTAGTTCAAGGACCCTTGATGTGCTAACAATGTTTTTAGGACGAAATGATGATCGACTAAGCTTGCCCAAGGAACATGCTTTACACACTTTATTATTTTTAAATTTATGATGTGGTAACCCTCTGACTAATTCTTTTGATTCAAGTTTTTCTAAGAGACTCATGCTAGCATGTCCAAGTCTCCTATGCCATAAATATGCCTCTTCGTCAGTGGCTACCAAACATCAAGAAAGATTTAGATTATCAAATGAAAGTGAGTAAACATTCCCTTTTCTTTTGCCCATAAAAACAATGTTATTAGAAGATTTATCAAGTGTCACTATCAAAAATCACGTTCATACCTTTGTCACATAGTTGGCTAATAGAAATGAGATTGTGATGCAGATTTTCAACGTATAAAACATTAGTCAAGGAAAAAATACCGTTACCAACTTCACCTTTGCCAATAATCTTACACTTGCTATTGTCTCCCATGATCACATTTCCACCTTTAAAATTCTCTAAGCTAAGGAACTTCGATTTGTCACCTGTCATATGTCTAGAACAACCTGAATCTAGAAACCATTCTTGTTGTTCCTTAGCCCGCCAACAGACCTACATAAAAAGAGAGGAAGTTGACCTAGAGAAACTCTTAGGTCCAATGTTATTAGTGATAGAAGCATTGTGAATAAACAATCCCTTTGGAACCCATACTTGTTTAGTCCTTTTATTTTTATTCCAATAGACATGAAATATGTTTATAGAATTCTTAGGAACCCAAACTTGTATAAATTTTGTGTTCTTGTTCCTATGACTATAATTTTCAGCACGACATCTAAATATTTCACATCTATCAAAGACATTCTTATATTTTGCATTATCATCAACTTGTGTTTTCCCAAAACCTAGTCCTTTTCCGTTGTTAGCAAAAATTTGATTTCTCAATAACATGTTGAATGATTTTTCTCCTTTTGAAAAGTTATTTAGAGATTTTTCAAGATTTTGGACTTTGGTTTTTAGTGTTGTGTTTTCAGTTGCAAGTGAGGTGCACCTATTTATAAAATCCTTTTTCCTAGTGTCAAGGTTTTCCTTAAGACTTAAATTTTCTTTTTCAAGATTTACAAAGCTATTTCTAAGTCTTGATAATTCTGAATCTAAAGTTTTTCATTTTTTACAGTCTAGGTTTTTAATATTTTCAATTTCAGTTTCTAACCTAGAATTTTCATGGACAAGTTCTCTCCTATCAGATTTTAGTTTTTCAATTTTAGATTCAAGAGTATCAATCATTTTAGTAAAATCACAACACATTGAAACAAGTTCTTTATAAGAATAGTCACTTACCTCACTAGATTCCTCTAAGCTTGCTTCTGAATCCGATTTTGACATAAGGCACAAGTTAGCCTCCTCTGAGCTATTATTCGAAACTTCCTCTCCTTCTTCATCATCCCAAGTTGCTGCAAAGGCCTTCCTTTTCTTTTTCTTTCCTTTGTTGTTTTTGAGAAATGGACATTTTTGTTTGAAGTGGCCAGGCTTCTTGCAGTTATAGCATGTCAATTCATTATCGGAATCATCAGAATTCTTTGACTTATTACCACTCATTTTCTTCTTTCGTGACTTGAATCTTGACCATTTTTTAAGATTATTGACAGCCATTGCAAACTCTTCAATTGGATCTTCTTCTTCTTCATCGCTTTCTTCTTTGCTCTTTAAGGAAATCGTCTTCTTCTTTGGTTCGGAGTTGTTGCGTTCTTCCTTTGCTTTTAGCTCAAGTTCATATGTCATCAAGTTGCCAATCAACTCCTCCATGCTTAGCTTACTCAGATCTTTCGATTCTTGTATTGCCGTGACTTTTTCCTCAAAGTTCATCGGTAGGACTCGTAGTATCTTCCTCACAAGCTCTACCTCAGTGAATACCTTCCCAAGCGCTCTAGCGTTGTATACCAAGGTTGAAAAGCGTCCAAACATATCCTTTATGCTTTCGCCTTTGTCCATCACAAAGTTTTCGTATTCATTGCTGAATAGGGCTAGACGAGACTCCTTGACTTGAGAAGTTCCTTCGTGTGTCACCTCCAAAGTGTGCCAAATTTCCTGTGCTGTTGTACAATGAGAAATTCTATTAAATTCATTTTTATCAAGAGCACATATCAAAGCATTCATGGCTTTAGCATTTTTCGTTTTCAATTTCTTATCGTTAGCATCCCACCTATCCTTAGGTTTAGGAATCTCAGTATCACCAACGATTATAGTGGGGGGTTTATAGCCAGTTTCAATAATATCCCAAACATCATAATCAACAAAACTGAGATAGATACCCATCCTAACTTTCCAATAAGCATAATCGTTCCCGTTAAACATGGGTGGCCTAGCAATAGATTGCCCCTCAGAAAAAGCATTATTTTGTAGACTCATGACTCTAGAGTTAAATAAAAAATATACCGGGCTCTGATACCACTTGTAGGATCTAGATTAACCCTAGAGGGGGGGAGGGTGAATAGGGTTATAGCAAATTTTCTCGATTTAAACACAAAAATAAACTGCAGAAATAAATATACTGAAAAGTAAATCACACACAAAATTTACCCAGCTTCGGCAACCCCTGCCTACTGCTGCATTACCAGATTTCTATTAGAATTAAACAGCATCACGCTTACAAACACTCTAACAGACTTGCAAACCCTGCTACCGCCTATAGAGTTTTGCAAACTCGCAACCCCTGCTTACTGAACTAACTCTAAATAGACAATCAGACACAACCTAAAACCTAGGTGGTGATTTACCAAGATTCTTTGATTCGTAAAATAAAAACAATAATTAAAAAACAATAGAAAATAACCCTAAAACTAATTAACAATATAATAAAGCCTTATTATAAAAATTAAAAACCAAACCCCTTTTTTTTTAATAAGGCCAGCCCACTCCCTTATTTCACCCGATCCTTTTGTCTCGTTCGTGAGAATAATGGCGGCTTCGTTCTGTTTAGGGCTTCGTTCCCTTTGTTCCAGTTAGGGCTTCGGCTTCTTTGTTCCAATTAGGGCTTCGGTTTCTTCAATCGTTCTGAGATATGTTGCCCTAGCTCGCTGCTTCTCTGATGGTTGACTATTGCTCGTTTGCAGTTGCTTGATCGAGTTCGTTGTTTGTGAATTCGGTATGTACTGTCTCCTTTTGCTTTACTAAGTTGATACTTGAACTCGATAATTAATTTGCCAGTGATGATTGGGTTATATATGCGTTCGAACTCCTTGAATTACGTTCGTCTAAATATATTTGAATTTGTCAATAGTCGTTCGATCTTGTATTGATGCTTGGGATTGATCTGACTTTGTCAATTTCGTATTTTTGGTAGCTTGATTCATACGGAATTGATTTGATTTCGTGATCAATTTGCTTGGTTCGACTTGGCATTGACTGTTTCAATTTGTCTCACGCTTGAATTCTGTTTTGTGAATTACTTTATTGCTAAGGATCTGACTTTTTCATCTTTGATTTCGACACGGCTTTGATTTGTGAATTCATGTGTTTGCTTCGGCCCTGTGAATTCATTGTACTTAGTTGTGATGTTACACTTGTCTTCATATGCCCTTGACTTTGCTGTGCATTGCATTGATGATTTTGGCCTTGACCACCTTGGTCTTGAACATTGCTGTGTCCATATGGTATTCGGTACTGTGGCATTGCATATTGATGTTTCTGTTTACATTTGAGTTTGTAGCTTGGTGTCATGTTTGCTGGATTTGTTGTTGGCATGTGCATTGTGTTTATTTGTGTCCACTGGTGCCTTGAGTCTGCAACTTGTAGCTGGACTTGATTTGTGCCTTGTCCATTCTCATGTGTTCATCCCTGTAGTATATGTTAGTGATACATTTTGGAGTTGGTTCACGTTGCACTGCACTTTGATGTTGTAGTCTCTGACTTTGCTGTATCCATGCTTTTATGCTTATGACATTCCTCTGCCTTGTTGAGTTCCTGTGTTTGGTCACTGATGCATTACTGTAGTTTAATTTTGTGATGTTGCCTCTGGTTGGTGTTGTTACTGCATTTATGACCATTGTCTTGCATGTTTTTGATAAAGTGTGACTGATGCTACGCTTGGTCTTTGTTCTGTTGCTTTGAATGAATAATTTGCAGTGATGTTATCATGTGCATTTCATTTACATCGAGACCTGTAGTCTTCATTCATGTTGCTGTGCAGTAGCTATGCCTTACTTGTCTCTGCTCCATCCTGGTTGCTTCCCTGACCATGTATCACTTGATTCAGAAAAAAAATTTGAACTGGATTAGTGCAGTTTTCATTCTAGTTTGTAACTGCAGCCATGTTGCATTTTGAGTTGCAGTGTTGGTCTGACTTGCTTGAGTTTCACTGCCATAAGTCGTGCATGTGTGTTGCAGTTGTTTATATGCACTTCATCACTTCAGTATTGCACTGTTTTCACCTCTGGCCTGTTGTAGTTTGATTGTGTTCATATACACTACTGCCTTGAACTTGATTCACTTCATGTTGTTGTTTGGACATTTGCATTTGTACACTCCATACTTGGTCGTGCTAGAGTCTTCAAGCATGTTGCTGTTGCATTTGTTAGTGGCTTTAGTCTTGAACTATTTGTAGTCAATTGCTTTGTCTATTTATTTGCCTTGAGTTGAACCTATCTTGGGGTTGACCTTGTTTTTGATTTCTGTGCTTTTGTTTGATTTTTGCACTCGAGTTGGCGAGGCAGTGCACACGTATACGAATGTACACGTGTGCATTGCAGCCACTTATAATTGCCTGTTCCTGATAAAAATACTGATATGCACAGATATTGCACAGTCAAAAATGATGACGAACAACCCAAATAACTGAGGCAAACAATGTTTTCAAAATCATCGTTTCTTTCAAATTTCAAAAATATTTCTCTTTCAATTTTACTGCGTTTGAGAATATTTTTGCAGATTACTCAGATGCTGGATTCAAACCGGAATGCAGTTGAAGACAAAAACACGAGTGTGAGTGATATGTAGTGAGGTTAACTGTAAATGTGAAATGTGATGTGATTGTAATCAAAAATGTATATGTATAGTGAGAGAATGAAATTGTACTATTTAAAATTGTAATAAATATTCGTTTGAATAAAATATTCGTTTGAATTCGAAATCTGTGTAACTTGTTCTGTTTGAATTCAAATTCAAATTCTGTGTAATTTATTTTATTCAACAAATATTTATTTAATCTATGAAAAACAAAATAGTACATTACCAAATACATTTAAATGAATATATATGTTTATTATCATCAAACAAAAACATACAAGCGCATATTTAACAGAGTTATACTAACGAATAGTTCTTACACTTCGAGTCTTTACTAAGCTCCACTTGGATTCACGACCTAACATTTAATTTGGATTGATGTGGTTTTCAGATATCCAAATATGGAAACCCGATCCCGGTCTCACTGAAACCAAACGCCATTTTAATGTCCAAGTTGTTTAAGGGTTTAAAACATTTAAACTTATATCCAGGATGACATAAACAGATAGGTGAATTACATTATCACAATAGATAATTCATATCAAACATTCATCTCACAAAGCAGCATATCACATAACAAAGATATCAAAATCATCCAGTATCAACCAATCACCCAATATCAATCATCCAATATCAATCACTAAATATCAATCAATCATTCATAAACAGAATTGATTAACTCCAAATCAATTGGATTAACCTTAAATCCTTCTTCATTTATTTATTCCCAATAAATAAATTAATCATCTCTAAATGATCTTCTTTGATTAATCATCCTTTAATTAATTATCCTTTAATTACATTCAAGTAATTATCCTTAACCATATATAGTAATTATCCTTAACCATATTTAGTAATTAACCTTTAATTACTATCATTAATTACAATAATTAATGATCCTTTATTTGTTTCCATTAATTAATTAACTATGATTAATTGCATTAAACCTTAATTAATTTCAATTAATTAATCATACTTAAATTAATCATTTTTATTAATCAACCTTGATTAATTTCATTAATTATATTAACTAATGATCCTTATTAATTAATAATTCCTTTAATTGATTAAATAATTAATTTATAATTAATCATCTCATTAATCATAAACAGGAATTTACAACTTGTAATTACTTATCATAATAAATTAACTTCTTAATTAATTATATTAACCTTTGATTAATTAATCTAATAAATTAATCTTTAATTACTTCATCAAGTAATCATAAATCAATGAAATTGATAAATAACCCCTAATTAATTACTTTATTAATTAATCACATTTTAATTAATTACCCTTAGTAATTAATCTTAAATTAATCTCATTTATTAATTAATTAATCACATTAATTAATTAACTAAAATTAACTAAGTAATTAACCCTTAATTACTTACATAAGTAATTATCTTCTAATTACTTCCTTAATAAATCTTGATTACTCTCTTAATTAATTACTTAACAAATAAATAATTCCATCATTGAATAATCCTTAATTCTTTATTTAATTAATTACCCCATAATTAATTAACTTCAAATAATTATATTAATCAATTCTTTAATTAATAACCTCTAGTGATTAACCATTAATCACTTCCCTTTTAATTACTCCCATGGGCAATTTCCACTAGTTACTTCCATAAGTAATTACTTCTTAATTAAATCTAGAAATTCACCATTAATTACTTCATTTAGTAATTACACTTGATTATTCATAATTAAGTGATTATTTAAAATTAAATAAACAATTATCTAATTAGTTAAAGTTAATTAAATAATTAATTAACATCTTATATATCAAAATCCTTAATTAATTAAGAAAAACCTTAAACTTAATTAAACTTTACTTATTAACAAATTATATTTTAATTAAGTATTCTTAAGTCATATCCAAATAATTTAACCTTATTTACCTTCATAAATAAATTATTTGAATTAATCAAATTTTAATAACTTAAAGACAAATTACTCTATTTGGATTTCAAAATTTTATTAACAACCTTATTTGAAAATAAGGCATTTAGAAATCAAATTTAAAATTTAAAACACTTTAAACATCTAATTTAAACTTATTAATTTTCAATATAAATTGAAACTTAGTTTTTAAATCATTACTTAAAATTTACTTTAAAACTTTGCTTTAATAATTAAATTCAAACACTCTTTTAAATTGAAATTCAAAATTTAATTAAGATAATCTATTACTTAAATAGGAAAGTAGAAACCAGCATCTTCTAATTCTGACATGTGTCCTCCCTCTTCATTGTCACGACCCGACTTTCTACTCCCAGAAAATTGCATCATGAATTAAGAAAGAACGGGATAGAAAAGAGAAAGAAAGAAGAGAAAGAAGAAACAACAGAAGAATCTCAACAGCGGAACGAATAAATTATATTAATAACATAAGTATTACATAGTATACATCAAGTATCAGAGTTACACAGACATATACAACACATACTAGACAATTATAAACACCTGCCTAGTTATTACAACTCAATCACAATACAGAAACACTCAGAGATACCAACACAGCGGAACTATATAACTATTCGCAGAAGCCTCCTGCTCCATATGCTCCTCAACAATTCGTCAAAGCTAACCTGAATCCTAACCTGAATTCCCTTGACTACTCATAAAAATTTGGGTACCCAAGAGTTAAAGAAAAACAGAAATAACTCCGGGTCAGACATGGGTCTGGTGTGAGTAACAGGTTAAAGTTGCTTAACTTTGAAAAACCTTAGAAAAGAAAAGGTATCACGTAAGACTTTCCACACATAAACATGGAAAAGTTTTTACCTTACGCTAACCAAAACATTTGATAGGAAATCCGATGATATTATATAGTGTCTAGGGTTTTCAAATAAATAAGAAATAGCCGAAATTGTTACATTATTAAATTCCAGCTACTAGCCACAAAAGTGGGTAATACAATCAAAACCGTTGGCAGTTATTGGATTTTGGATTCCATCAATGGCTGGGCTACTGGGGTACCGCCCGTCATAGTACGTGGCCTAGATCACCGTACCGAGGATTACTCCCAATCCCCTGCAACACAAAGCCGGACCCATTCCTTACTGAACAGTTCCGAATAAGATAACCCCGACGGTTGTCATGATCAACCGTCCACACAGCCGAAATATAAAGGGACCTCTAGATAGGGGTAAATCTTACTCTCCAGTCGGTGCTACCCACGAAGCCTTGCTGCACCTCCCCTGTTTTAGCCATTCTCGGTTGATGAGGCTTGAGGCTATGATTACCTTTATAGGACACATAACTTAGAATGCTCATCGTCCACCTGATGATGTTCTGAAAGCATTCAATCCATACAAGTTCGTTCCGGGTTCGAACGAAACCGAAGGCATTATCTCGTTACACTCATTTTGGAATCACCCTCAGAGTTAACGACAATAACCCTTGCACTCTGAATCACCATCTCGAATCTATAAGTACTATTCCGTCAAACTCATTACGGAATCACCCACAGAGTTATACTGACGTATAGCCCTTACACCTCGAGTCTTCACTCGCTCCACTTGGATTAACGACCTAACGTTTAATTGGAATCGATGTGGTTTTCGGCTGTCCAAATATGGAAACCCAATCCCGGTCTCATCGAAATCCAAAGCGTGTCTTTTAGGTCCAAGTTGTTTTAAGTTTAAAATAATTCAATTCATTATCTAAATATACACAGATAGATAATTCACAGCATAATAGATAATCAACCTTATCATTATCAATAGATAATTTATATCAAAATCAGATAATCCATATTATCATCCAAAAGCAACCAATGCATCCATATCACATACAATACTCATCTCATAATTGAGATTACAAACCATACCAAGCAACCAATACCAATCATCAACATAAGCAACTATCTAATGATCACACAATTTATAATTAATTTAAAATGTATTAAATTAATTACTTACTCTCTAATTAATTTAAAATGAATTAAATTAATTACTTTAGCAATAAAATTCTGCTTAACTTAACCATCCATTGATTTAAAATCAATTTATAAATCACCATCTCAATATTCATTTCAATTAATCATTACTGATTAACTATCCCAAATTACAATAAGTAATTAGCTTATAAGTTAATCACACAAGTTCATTATATTAAACCCTTTGCAAATAATTAACTTGTAATTACTTAATTAATTAATCAATTATTCATTATTAATTATACCTTGATTAATCAATTCCAAATTACATCATTAATTAATTAATGATTACGTTTAATCAATTTCTAAAATAAATTAATTACATAAGTAATTAATCTTCAATTTAAACCATATATATTAATCACCCATTATTAATAACCATTCAGTAATTAACTACTTTAATTGCTCATCCCATAAATTAATTACCCTTAATTAATTTCAAAGTAATTTAAATTTTAAATTACTTCTATAATAAATGTCTTAATAACATTCAGTAATTATTATTTAATTACTTCCTTAAGTAATTATAAATTCATAAATTACATAAAGTAATTATCAAACAATCAACAAATTTTAAATTAATTTACTTAATTAATCTAAACTAATCGCATTCATCAAATTAATTATACTAAGTAATTAATCCATTAATTACTTCATTAAGTAATTAACAATTGATTATTATTAATTAATTATCAAAATTAATCACATTAAGTAATTGTTAAATAATCTTAACTTAATGACCCTCATTAACATTTCTTAATTACTTAATTAAGAATCAACTTAAATTAATCATTATTAACTATCAATTAAATAATATTTAATTACAACTTAATTAATCACTAATTATTAATTAATTAAGTGTTAATTAAAATCTAATTTATCTTTAATCACTTGATTAAATAAATCTTAATCATAAATTAAAATTTAATTAATCATCCTTAATTATAGATTAATTAACCCTAATTAATTAATCACAAATCAAATTAATTAACTTAAGAAAAATCATTAATTACTCAATTAAACATTCACATAATTAATTAAATAAATAAATAATTTCCATCTTATTCCCTTAATAATTAAATGATTCCAATCATTAAATTTTCATTTATCTTTTAGATAAACATTCCTTATTTAATTACACATTTAAAAACAAAATATTTTTAAATTTACTTTAAATTCTATTTATCTTCCTTTTTAAACTTAAGACTAAAATTTATCTTAAAGAAAATTTTAAAACAATTCAAAACTTAATCTTATATGCTAGAAGGAAACATCTACTTTATTAATAAGTTTAAAAGGATTTAAATTTAAACTCAATTTAAATTCAAATCAATTTAAAATTACTTCAAAATTGAAATACAACTTCCAAACTCATTTTAGTTTTAACTTTTTAAAATTCTTCCTACAATCTACACCCTCAATTCAAATGCAAATCATTTTATTATTTAAAAGCAATTTAAATTTAAACCTTTATTTTAAAAATCTGAAGTTTGAATTTTATTCCAGATTTAAAAACTCAGTTTTGAATTCACTTTGGATTCCTAATTTAAATTTTTACCTTCCAATTCAAATACAAAACATACATGCATTTACTCTTGTGAGTTTGAAAATCAAATTTAAATTTTTAAAAAATAAATGAATTTAAATCTTTGACAAACAAATTTGAATTCATATCCAAATTCATATTTTAAAAAACTCAGAATAAATTTCCACCTGAAATTTTAAACTTTACCTTTACATTTAAAACAGAAAACAGTTTCTATTTTTATTTAAAAACCAAACTTTGAAATTTTCTGAATTTAAATTATTTCAAAGAAACCAGAATTCAAACTTATTTGAATTCATATTTGAATTCAGTTTTAAAATCCTAAGTTAAAACTTTAGTTTGCATTTATTTCAAATTTTATAAAACTAGAAACAGGTTTCCTGTTTTTTTTTTATACCAAACTTGAATTTCTTAACTCAAATTATTTCAAAATCAGAATTCAAACTATTTGAATTCATCTTTAGATTCAGGTTTGAATCCTAATTTAAATTTTCAGATTCAATTTAAACTTGACTTTTAAAATTCTTAAAACAGAACAGGTTCTGTTTTGTTAAAAACCTGTAAACACCAATACTCTCGAACCACCCCTTATTTGACTTCGAGTCAATACCCCACCTACTCCGAGTTTCCCCTCAAAAATCCCGAGACCATCCCGAGACAAAAACAAGCAACTAAAAAAACACCACAACGTGCACAACTCCTTCCTGTGCATTCTTAAACCATCTCCGGCCACCTCTGACAATCACCTCTGGCCATCCCCCATCGACCACAATCCCCACATCACACTTCAACACTCCAGAATCCAGAATTCAATCTAAATTTAAATTTAAGTTTTGAAACCCAAAAACCTGGAAACACTTTCCCACCTCAGTGTCTAACCTGTCAACATCCAATTCTCCTCTTCCCGACCATCATCAACTTCCATACTCCGGTGACTACTCCATCAACCCATCATTTATCAATACCCAAAGTATCTCTGAACTCAATTCATTCAAGAAGCAACATCACCCAATTTTTCCTAAACCCAGTAAACTAGGGTTCTATACTTTAAATCCCAATTTACAATACCAAAATTGAATTTCAATAAAAATTCAGTAATTTTATCATTATCAATGATAACTACACTATCACCAGAAACAGTTTCAACAAAGTTAAAATCAAGTATCAACTGTACTTTGCAAATATGTAAATACAGTAATTTCAAAACCGCATTTCCAACTCTTTTCTAAAAATTTATATTTTGATCTTAGAAATCATGTTTTAGTATAGGGTTTCACTTTATATTACTGATTTATCAAATCCTCATACTTGAATTTTTACTAATTTTAACGTTTGCTCAACTGTTTATAAATCCAGAGATAATAATTTACAGCAACTTGAAAATTAAATAAAAACAGCATTGTACAGAAAAACTGCATGCACACATATATTCATAAATAAAAATATTCACTGCAAATTTCATAAAATATATCCATTTCAGATTAAAGCATGGAATCAACATACTTAATTTTTGAAAAGAGGAGTTACTCACCTTAAATAAAAATGCAGAGCCCAGATTGAACATGCAGAACACACTCTGTAATATGCTTTTTCAACTTGAATGTTGCTTTTTAAAACATGCAGGCTTGTATTTGAAGTTTCAGATCCAGATTGTCTTGAAAACATGAATGCAGACCTTCATGCTTAAAATTGAAATGCAGGCTTTTTCTTGCTTCCATGGTTGCAGATTTGTATTTTGAGTTTGAGGAGTTGCAGGGAATGATTTTTAAGAAGAGTGAATAATGCAAATATACTTGAGTTTTGAAGTATTGCAAATTTGATTATGGAAATGAAAAATGAAATTTGGTCTTTCTTTTGATTAAGGAATGTAAAAGAAAAATAAATATGAATGAAGAAGTAAGTTTATGTAAAAGAAATTTTCAGATTTAATGAATTAAAAGAAAAAATCAAAATAAGATTTACACTTGTACAAATGTTAGACACTTGTAAATTTACACACATAAATATTTAACACATGTTTAACTATGCTTTGATAAAGTTACACATGTCTTTGTACATGTTTTGTTAGCTTAATTAATTGTTAAAGAAAAATTAAGCTTAATGAATGTTAAAAACTTAGTTAATTATTTAGTTTTTAGACTTAGTTATGTATTTAAATAGATTTCTAAAGAATAAGCATAGTATTAAAATAAATAAAACAACATACAAATTAATCTTTTGAAAAAGAAACTTTTAAACAATTAAAATAAATTTACACAAGAGTTTGTAACTTAATGAATACATGCTTCATAAATTAAATTGTATTAACAAATCACATTTATCAAATAGTAATTTAAAAAGAATAACACAAATATGTATGAACCTTATTTTAATATTCAAACTTAAAATAAAAATGAATTTTAAACAAATTAAAACATTTATCTCATATTTAAAACCATAAAGTATTTTATTAAATATTTTTGAAAAGATTAAATCCAAAAATAAATCACAATTTCTATCTTCAAAATATTAAGATTATGTTATACTAATTTAATAACTTATCTATTTAAAATATATACAAATACATATACATTATTAAATAGAAAATAGATTTATTAACTCATTTAAAATAATTTCACAAATTAAATATTTAAATAAAGAAGATTATAGAATCAAATCCAATTTATTAACAAAAATTATCAATTCAATATAAATTTAAACACAGATTATCAAATTTATATTGTTCAAAATTCCGGGATATTACAATCCTTCCCCCTTAAAAGAATTTCGTCCCCGAAATTTAAAACAAAGGTAATTTAATAATCTATTTATAGATTTTATTTGAAAACACAGCATATGCTAATCATATGCTAACAACCAAAGCAACCAGTTCACACAATCAGAACAAATCTAATTATCCAAAAGAATTTTGGATAAAACTTTCACAAGTTTCCCCGGTATATATGTATATCGGGATACTCGCTCTATAAAATCCAATCAATCAATACTACTAAGCTATAGAGCTCCTAACAACAATTCTATACAGAATTTCAGACTACAAACGAGTCTGACTCAACAAACAAACCTCCTAAACTACTGGTTCTACAACCAGAAATATCAAACACGTACTTCCTCAGAGATACGTGAAACGAACTGAATTCCTGTTATCCAAACTGGCAATTCAACCCTAGAAAACCAAACAATGATCTTACCAACAACACAGAAGAAACCCAAAACACTTTGGAGCTAGCTTCAGACCCTCCAAATCTTATAGCTCCATGGATGAGAGAAAACTTAACCAAAATCAAATCTCTGATTTCAGAATCCAAATTTCTCTGTCTCTTATCCATAAAAACTGTTCGGACGATCCTGGGCTACCAACATCACTCCTAATCAGCTCAACTCTTGCTGATTCCAAAAGAAACAGACTGAATCAAAAACAATCCAATGATCTCCTCAAGATCACTCAAAAACCAAGAACACAAACCCTGCTTCCGCTGCACAACTCTGATCCGAAACAGAAGAAAATGCTGACGAAGAGCACAAGCACAGACTAGACAACCCAGCACAGAAATATTGTTCCACAGATCCATAAGAAAACTCAGATGTTTCTCCGAAACCAGAGTTACTTCACCAACTTCTATTTCAAGGAACCATCCATCTACTAACTGAACCACCTGTTCCATTCCTAGAAAGAAAACTCGATCTCCAGATGCAGACAAACTCTGACTTCTTGGAAGAAATCCGGACAATCTCCAACAAATACAAGAGAACATACTATCGCAAAATCACTTTTGCGATCAACTCAGCCTAAATCCGAAGAAACTGCTCTCTCTTTAGCAAACAGAACAGCTTATGATGGCCTAGCCAACTTTCCAGAGAAACAGATCTACTCTACTGCTTCTGAACTCCACTTCAGAAAAACTACTCAGCCAGAAGACTCCCTACCAATTCATAATACTCTTGTTCCAAATAAACATCTTCGGAAATATCCATAGTCACTGCCTCTCATCACGCAGCTACAACTTCCTGAGATATCAAGGCACCTTTACTTGCTTGCTTCTGCCCAACGACAGATCAAAACTCAATTATGCACTTTAAAGATGAACTCCGAACCTTTACAGGTTACCTTCAGAGATCGATGAAGTCTTTAAACCAAGAAAAACTTACTCGAGACGGTATTAGGTCTATAGTCTCGACTAATACACTTCCAACCTCATCTACCTTTATAACTTATATTGGAAAAACCTGAACGGGTAATCCAACAAATAGGTAGAACCAATTATACACACACACACACACACACACACACACATATATATATATATATATATTAAAAATACAAATACGCTCTCTCAAGATAGACACCACTACAGAGCCTAGGTATTCACTCAACCTAATGCTCTGATACCCACTGCCATGACCCGACTTTCTACTCCCAGAAAATCGCATCATGAATTAAGAAAGAAAGGGATAGAAAAGAGAAAGAAAGAAGAGAAAGAAGAAACAACACAAGAATCTCAATAGCGGAACGAATAAATTATATTAATAACATAAGTATTACATAGTATACATCAAGTATCAGAGTTACAAAGACATATACAACACATACTAGACAGTTATAAACACCTGTCTAGTTATTACAACTCAATCACAATACAGAAACACTCAGAGATACCAACACAGCGGAACTATATAACTATACGCAGAAGCCTCCTGCTCCATATGCTCCTCCACAATTCATCAAAGCTAACCTGAATCATAACCTGAATTCCCTTGACTACTCATAAAAATTTGAGTACCCAAGAGTTAAAGAAAAACAAAAATAACTCCGGGTCAGACATGGGTCTGGCGTGAGTAACAGGTTAAAGTTGCTTAACTTTGAAAAACCTTAGAAAAGAAAAGGTATCACGTAAGACATCCCACACATAAACATGGAAAAGTTTTACCTTACGCTAACTAAAACATTTGATAGGAAATCCGATGATATTATAATAGTGTCTAGGGTTTTCAAATAAATAAGAAATAGCCGAAATTGTTACATTATTAAATTCCAGCTACTAGCCACAAAAGTGGGTAATACAATCAACCGTTGGCACTTACTGGATTTTGGATTCCATCAATGGCTGGGCTACTGGGGTACCTTCCGTCACAGTATGTGGCCTAGATCACCGTACCGAGGATTACTCCCAATCCCCTGCAACACAAAGCTGGACCCATTCCTTATTGAACAGTTCCGAATAAGACAACCCCGACGGTTTTCATGATCAACCGTCCACACAGCCGAAATATAAAGGGACCTCTAGACAGGGGTAAATCTTACTCTCCAGTGGGTGCTACCCACGAAGCCTTGCTGCACCTTCCCTGTTTTAGCCATTCCCGGTTGATGAGGCTTGAGGCTACGATTACCTTTATAGGACACATCACTTAGAATGCTCATCGTCCACCTAACGATGTTCTGAAAGCATTCAATCCATACAAGTTCGTTCTGGGTTCGAACGTAACCGAAGGCATTATCTCATTACGCTCATTTTGGAATCACCCTCAGAGTTAAAGACAATAACCCTTGCACTTTGAATCACCATCTCGAATCTATAAGTACTATTCCGTCAAACTCATTACGGAATCACCCACGGAGTTATACAGACGTATAGCACTTACACCTCGAGTCTTCACTCGCTCCACTTGGTTTAACGACCTAATGTATAATTGGAATCGATGTGGTTTTCGGATGTCCAAATATGGAAACCCGATCCTCATCTCATCGAAATCCAAAGCGTGTCTTTTAGGTCCAAGTTGTTTTAAGTTTAAAACAATTCAATTCATTATCTAAATATACACAGATAGATAATTAACAACATAATAGATAATCAACCCTATCATTATCAATAGATAATTTATATCAAAATCAGATAATCCATATTATCATCCAAAAGCAACCAATGCATCCATATCACATACACTACTCATCTTATAATTGAGATTACAAACCATACCAAGCAACCAATACCAATCATCAACATAAGCAACTATCTAATGATCACACAATTTATAATCAATTTAAAATGAATTAAATTAAATACTTACTCTCTAATTAATTTAAAATGAATTAAATTAATTACTTTATCAATAAAATTCTGCTTAACTTAACCATCCATTGATTTCCAATCAATTTATAAATCACCATCTCAATATTCATTTCAGTTAATCATTACTGATTAACTATCTCAAATGACAATAAGTAATTAGCTTATAAGTTAATCACACAAGTTCATTATATTAAACCCTTTGCAAATAATTAACTTGTAATTACTTAATTAATTAATCAATTATTCAATATTAATTATACCTTGATTAATCAATTCCAAATTACATCATTAATTAATTAATGATTACATTTAATTAATTTCTAAAATAAATTAATTACATAAGTAATTAATCTTCAATTTAAACCATATATATTAATCACCCATGATTAATAACCATTCAGTAATTAACTACATTAATTACTCATCCCATAAATTAATTACCCTTAATTAATTTCAAAGTAATTTAAATTTTAAATTACTTCTATAATAAATGTCTTAATTACATTCAGTAATTATTATTTAATTACTTCCTAAGTAATTATAAATTCATAAATTACGTAAAGTAATTATCAAACAATCAATAAATGTTTAAATTAATTTACTTAATTAATCCAAACTAATCACATTCATCAAATTAATTATACTAAGTAATTAATCCATTAATTACTTCATTAAGTAATTAACAATTGATTATTATTAATTAATTAATCGAATTAATTATCCAAATTAATCACATTAAGTAATTGTTAAATAATCTTAACTTAATGACCCTCATTGACATTTCTTAATTACTTAATTAAGAATCAACTTAAATTAATCCTTATTAATTATCAATTAAATAATATTTAATTACAACTTAATTAATCACTAATTATTAATTAATTAAGTGTTAATTAAAATCTAATTTATCTCTAATCACTTGATTGAATAAATCTTAATCATAAATTAAAATTTAATTAATCATCCTTAATTATAGATTAATTAACCTTAATTAATTAATCTCAAATCAAATTAATTAACTTAAGAAAAATCATTAATTACTCAATTAAACATTCACATAATTAATTAATTAATTAATTAATTTTCATCTTATTCCCTTAATAATTAAATGATTCCAATCATTAAATTTTCATTTATCTTTTAGATAAACATTCCTTATTTAATTACACATTCAAAAACAAAATATTTTTAAATTTACTTTAAATTCTATTTATCTTCCTTTTTAAACTTAAGACTCAAATTTATCTTAAAGAAAATTTTAAAACAATTCAAAACTTAATCTTATATGCTAGAAGGAAACATCTACTTTATTAATAATTTTAAAAGGATTTAAATTTAAATTCAATTTAAATTCAAATCAATTAAAAATTACTTCAAAATTGAAATACAACATCCAAACTCATTTTTAACTTTTTAAAATTCTTTCTACAATCTACACACTCAATTCAAATGCAAATCATTTTATTATTCAAAAGCAATTTAAATTTAATCCTTTATTTTAAAAATCTGAAGTTTGAATTTCATTCCAGAATTAAAAACTCAGTTTTGAATTCACTTTGGATTCCTAATTTAAAATTTTACCTTCCAATTCAAATACAAAACATACATGCATTTACACTTATGAGTTTGAAAATCAAATTTAAATTTTAAAACATAAATAAATTTAAATCTCTGACAAACAAATTTGAATTCATATCCAAATTCAGATTTTAAAAAACTTAGAATAAATTTCCACCTGAAATTTTAAACTTTACCTTTACATTAAAAAAAAAGAAAACAGTTTTTATTTTTATTTAAAAACCGAACTTTGAAATTTTATGAATTTAAATTATTTCAAAGAAACCAGAATTCAAACTTATTTGAATTCATATTTGAATTCAGTTTTAAAATCCTAAGTTAAAACTTTAGTTTGCATTTATTTCAAATTTTATAAAACTGGAAACAAGTTTCCTTTTTTTTTAAAACCAAACTTGAATTTCTTAACTCAAATTATTTCAAAATCAGAATTCAAACTATTTGAATTCATCTTTAGATTCAGGTTTGAATCCTAATTCAAATTTTCAGATTCAATTTAAACTTGACTTTTAAAATTCTTAAAACAGAACAGGTTCTGTTTTGTTAAAAACCTGTAAACACCAATACTCTCGAACCACCCCTTATTTGACTTCGAGTCAATACCCCACCTACTCCGAGTTTCCCCTCAAAAATCCCGAGACCATCCCGAGACAAAAACCTGCAACTAAAAAAACACCACAACCTGCATAACTCCTTCCTGTGCGTTCTTAAACCATCTCCGGCCACCTCTGACCATCACCTCTGGCCATCCCCCATCGACCACAATCCCCACATCACACTTCAACACTACAGAATCCAGAATTCAATCGAAATTTAAATTTAAGTTTTAAAACCCAAAAACCTAGAAACACTTTCCCACCTCAGTGTCTAACCTGTCAACATCCAATTCTCCTCTTCCCGACCATCATCAACTTCCATACTCCGGTGACTACTCCATCAACCCATCATCTATCAATACCCAAAGTATCTCTGAACTCGATTCATTCAAGAAGCAACAGCACCCAATTTTTCCTAAACCTAGTAAACTAGGGTTCTATACTCTAAATTCCAATTTACAATACCAAAATTGAATTTCAATAAAAATTCAGTAATTTTATCATTATCAATGATAACTACACTATCACCAAAAACAATTTCAACCAAGTTAAAATCAAGTATCAACTGTACTTAGCAAATATGTAAAATACTGTAATTTCAAAACCGCATTTCCAACTCTTTTCTAAAAATTTATATTTTGATCTTAGAAATCATGTTTTAGTATAGGGTTTCACTTTATATAATTGATTTATCAAATCCTCATACTTGAATTTTTACTAATTTTAATGTTTGCTCAACTGTTTATAAATCCAGAGGTAATAATTTACAGCAACTTGAAAATTAAATAAAAACAACATTGTACAGAAAAACTGCATGCACACATATATATTCATAAATAAAAATATTCACTGCAAATTTAATAAAATATATCCATTTCAGATTAAAGCATGCAATCAACCTACTTAATTTTTGAAAAGAGGAGTTACTCACCTTAAATAAAAATGCAGAGCCCAGATTGAACATGCAGAACACCCTCTATAATATGCTTTTTCAACTTGAATGTTGCTTTTTAAAACATGCAGGCTCGTATTTGTAGTTTCAGATCTAGATTGTCTTGAAAACATGAATGCAGACCTTCACGCTTAAAATTGAAATGCAGGCTTTTTCTTGCTTCCATGGTTGCAGATTTGTATTTTGAGTTTGAGGAGTTGCATGGAATGATTTTTAAGAAGAGTGAATAATGCAAATATACTTGAGTTTTGAAGTATTGCAAATTTGATTATGGAAATGAAAATGAAAT
This sequence comes from Allium cepa, assembly GCA_030765085.1. Lineage (NCBI taxonomy): Eukaryota > Viridiplantae > Streptophyta > Magnoliopsida > Asparagales > Amaryllidaceae > Allium > Allium cepa. Next base: position 177,808,384 of record CM060945.1, read on the forward strand.
TTGGTCTTTCTTTTGATTAAGGAATGTAAAAGAAAAATAAATATGAATGAAGAAGTAAGTTTATGTAAAGGAAATTTTCAGATTTAATGAATTAAAATAAAAAATCAAAATAAGATTTACACTTGTACAAATGTTAGACACCTGTAAATTTACACACATAAATATTTACCACATGTTTAACTATGCTTTGATAAACTTACACATGTCTTTGTACATGTTTTACTATCATAATTAATTGTTAAACAAAAATTTGGCTTAATGAATGTTTAAAACTTAGTTAATTATTTAGTTCTTAGACTTAGTTATGTATTTAAATAGATTTCTAAAGAATAAGCATAGTATTAAAATAAATAAAACAACATACAAATTAATCTTTTGAAAAAGAAACTTTTAAACAATTAAAATAAATTTACACAAGAGTTTGTAACTTAATGAATACATGCTTCATAAATTAAATTATATTAGCAAATCACATTTATCAATTAGTAATTTAAAAAGAATAACACAAATATGTATGAACCTTATTTTAATATTCAAACTTAAAATAAAAATGAATTTTAAACTAATTAAAACATTTATCTCATATTTAAAATTGTTAACTCCGCTTTGCTAACGACCTAAGAGATAACACGAGTTAACAACCTAAAAGTATAACGACTTAGCGAGTTAAGGTATTGAGCGACTTAACGACTTAAAGAGTCCACGACTTAACAGTTTAAGAGGATGGACGACTTAAGGGACTGACGACTTACCAACCTAAGGCATCCACGACTTAAGGTTTCTACGACTCAAGGGAAACAGCAACTCAACGGACCAAGAAGTCTACGACTTAAAGCCTCTGCGACTTAAGATATGTCATGTCTTAAGGGAAGTGCACGAGTTAAAGAGCTCGCGAGTTAAAAGCTCGCGAGTTAAGAACTAGCGACCTAACAGAATTAAGACCTAAGCGACTTAGGGAATGTTACGACTTAAGAAAGTCCACGACTTAAAGACGTTACGACCTAAGACTTAAAGGACAAGTTCAATACCATGCTGCAGTAAGATGACTCGTCATGACTTACGGCCTAGTTTAAGTCGTACACGACCTAAAACCGCAGAGCCAAGATTTTAGCACTGCCTCACTTTAAACCGTGACCTCTTAACTCGCGAACGATTTAGGACTTCAAAGGAACAAAGAAAAGCTCAGAACCACACCACTTACTCCACTGCCTGCTGACTCTTGGACCTTGAGTCGAGCGCGATTTACGACTCTACATGAGTCGTGCACGACTCATGACTTGAAAGAGAAATTACTGCCCAGGATCGCACCTATAAATACGCAACCACCTCCAACGTTCAAGGGACTTTTTGGATCATTCTCGTAGTGACATCAAGGCTCTACTATCTTCAAGACAATCTAAACTCCATCACTTCAAACTCACGCAAGATTTTTAGACCATACTTTGCACAAAGATTCGACATATCCAATCATGGATTCAAAGAACTCTGTCACGATGAAGTCTTCTCTAACTACTTGTCTTTTTGAGTTGAGTTGGATTGTAATTGAAAGAAATTGTAATAAGTTGTAATCCAGTCAGCAATAAAAAGGATTGAAGTGGACGTAGGCTTGATCATAAGCCGAACCACTATAAAACTGCTGTTGTTTACTGTTTTTTCTGCAGTTTTCTGCTTATACTCTGTTCCCGAATCATCGGGTGGTGCTTTCACAACTATACTTTACACAACGGGGTGTTAGTGCTCAAATTTTGGCGTTAACATTTTTGGTGCTTTCACTGAGAATTGAACTCAGGCGAATTATCATCATTGCTCCACGAAAGTTTACTGAAGTAATCTCTCTGAAGACTAGAAGTTTATCTGAAATCATGGCTCCGGGGAGAAGGAGTAGATCTGTTAGATCTGGAAATGTTCAAGAGGGAACCTCCGCTTCCCCAGTACCTAATCAAGCCACTCCACCTGTTGGGGTTACAAAAGCGGAGTTGGATGCTGTAATCTTAGGGCTGAACCAGCAGATAAATGCCCAAAGTGCACAATTGGAGGTTCAGAATGCCCAAAATGCCCTAATTTTGAATAAGTTGAACGATTTGCTTAGGGTAAACCGTCAACCAACGGGTAATGAAAGGAACTTTGCTGGCAACATTCATGAAGCTGAAGAAGGAAACATTCCTGAGAGGGCCGCCAGCCCCTTTGAGCGGACATTTCCTGAAGTTGGTGGATCTAAAGCTCGAAATGATGAGGGGTATCTTTCTGAAATGGTTCGACAAATCATGAAAGAAAGCATGCAAAGGAATGAAGACGAGAAGGAATGGGGTTTCGCTCCAAGTAAAACCCCGTTTACCGAAAGGATCTTAAAGGCTGAATTCCCAAGGAAGTTCGTCCCTCCAACTATCCCAGCTTACAAGGGAACAAGTGATCTGAACGAATTCTTGTATATGTATGATTGGCACATGACAGGTGCCAGAGCTTCTGATGAAATAAAGTGTCGATATTTTCCTGTATATTTGGAAGGTGTAGCTCTGCTTTGGTTCACCAAGCTACCAATTCGGTCTATAGATCAGTTTTCTGACCTAACCCGGAAATTCAAGGAGCAGTTCAGACTATATGCTTCAAAAGCCAAAGATATCATGTCGTTGTCAAGTTTAGAACAGAATCCAGGGGAAACTATCAGATCTTTCTTGAATCGCTTTAATATAGCGCTGGCCGAGGTAGACAATGCAGAACCACGGATGATCTTGACGATGAGGGCCATCGACAAGTCGAGCGAATTTGGAAAATGGCTTAACATGAAGGAACCAAACTCCCTTGAAAAATTCTACAAGAAAGCAGATGAGTTCATACGCCTGGAAAGCCGCCCTGTACCAGTAAAGGCAGTATTGGAAAAAGATGAAGATAACATTGCTGCTCCACGCAAGAATGAATCTGTAGGACAGAAAAGGGAAAATAACGATGGGAAGAAACAGAAAAATCTGAAGAAGCCTCGTTCCTTCAAGTCATCAGAATATACTCCTTTATCAGATACGCCAGAGCGCATTTACCTTGCACTAAAGATTCTATCGATTATCCTAAACCTCCCGTTTTGAGAACCGGGAAAAAAGTTGTACAAAGCAGGAAGTTTTGCCGCTTCCATAATCAACCCGGTCATGATGCCGATGAATGCCGCCAATTGAAAAATTTGATTGAAGAATTGATAAGGGAAAACAAGCTGTAGCAACTTGTGGAAAAGAATAGTAGCAATCCTGCTTCGTCTAGTCAGGGGCAACGAGCTCCTGCTCATCAACCCAGGACAAGTGAGGAGGCTACAGGGCATGAATCCGGAAGGCCTGTTATCAATGTCATTACGGGAGGACCTCACCCAGCAGGCAGGAGCTGGGGTGAGATGGAAAGGTATACCCGGGCTTTAAAATATGTACCGGCCGAAGAAGATGTCTTTGTTTTGGAAGATGCTACGCCCCTGAAACAACAAAGAACTTTCAATGATGATATTGTGTTCAGAGCCAGGGATTCCACAGGTGTTGAAGCTCCTACCTTGGATCCCTTAGTCATCTCGGCTGGTATCGGGCCAGCTATTGTCAGAAGAGTTCTCATTGATTGTGGCGCATCCTGTAATATCCTCTTCAAGAAAACATTCGACCAAATGAAGATCCCTATGGCTGATGTGCAAGCCTCGTCACAGAAAATCGCTGGCTTCACCGCGGAGCCAAAACAGCCGATAGGAACCATTGATTTGCTTGTAGAACTTGGAGAGGGAGAAAGAAAAGTAGTCCGCAAGCAAACTTTTGTGACTGTCGATGAATTTTCTGCTTATAATGCTTTCCTTGGCCGTCCAACTCTTGCAGCGTTCAAAGCTGTTCTCGCCCCATGGTGCCTCACCATTAAATTCCCCACAGACAATGGAGTAGGAGTTATAAAAGGGGTTCAAAATGCCGGGCGGGAGTGTTATCTGACAGAGCTGCGAAAAGCAAGGAAAAGAGAAATGGGAAAGGATGCGGCAACCCCAGTCCGCATCAAAGAACCAGCCTTGTAGCAATTACAGGGCGGACCCTGCACTGGCGGGCACAGCGGAGCACGAAAAGAGATGGATCCTAGAAAAGCCAGTGCAGGGGAGAATAGAGTGGTACCAGTGGAAACGACAGTACCAGTACCTGTTGACCCGAAGGACCCAAATAAGGTGTTGAATGTGGGTTCACAACTTAGTGTGTCAATTCAGAATATCTTAATATCTTTTTTAAAAGCAAATTTGGATGTTTTTGCTTGGACTCATGCCGATATGTGCGGAATATCCCCAGAAGTTGCAGTACACGCTCTGAATATTGATCCAAAATTTACGCCCGTGAAACAGAAAAGGAGAACTCAAGGTCCAGAAAGGTCACCAGCATTAAAAGAAGAAGTTGATCGGCTTATGGAGAATGACTTTATCAAAGAATCTACCTATCCGAATTGGGTTTCAAATCCAGTGTTGGTTAAAAAAGCCACCGGAAAATGGACAGTGTGCATCGATTTTTCAGATCTAAACAAGGCCTTCCCCAAAGACTGCTTCCCATTACCCAGGATCGATCAACTGGTAGATGGAACAGCGGGACATGAATTGTCATCTTTTATGGATGCCTACTCCGGATATAACCAGATCATGATGCATGAGCCAGATCAGGAGGACACGATCTTTATCACCGATGTTGATCTTTACTGCTACAGAGTTATGCCCTTCGGGCTGAAGAATGCGGGGGCAACCTACCAAAGACTTGTTAATGCTATGTTCAAACCGCAATTGGGCAAGACTATGGAAGTCTACGTCGACGACATGTTAGTAAAGTCTAAGAAAGCAGTGGATCACATAGAACACTTAGCAGACATGTTTGCGGTCCTCCGAAAATACGGAATGAAGCTTAACCCTTTAAAATGTTCATTTGGAGTGGAGTCCGGAAAGTTCTTAGGTTTCATCGTGAGCGCTAGGGGCATTGAAGCTAGTCTAGCTCAAATTACCGCCTTAAAAGAAGTCAAAGCTCCTAGAACGAAGAGGGAATTGCAAAGTCTCAACGGAAAAGTCGCCGCCTTGAGTCGGTTCATTTCCAAAGCTACTGATAAATGCATCCCATTCTTTGACGCTCTAAAGAAAGGAAAGAAAAACTTTGATTGGACTCCCGAATGCCAAAAAGCCTTTGATGAATTGATTCGCCATATGGAAACGCCTCCAATACTTTCTGGGCCCGGCGATGGTGAGGATCTTCTTATATACTTGGCAGTATCATCTCATGCTTTAAGTGCAGCGCTGATACGAGAAGACAAGAGGATTCAACATCCGGTTTACTATATCAGCAAAAGACTCACTGGGGCAGAGATGAATTACTCCAAGTTGGAAAAACTCGCCTATTGCCTATTGATTGCATCGAGGAAGTTGAGGCAATATTTCCAAGCTCATCCTATCAGAGTCCTCACTGATCAACCCTTAAAGCAAGTCCTGTTTCGCCCTGAGACTTCGGGTCGTCTTCTAAAGTGGAACATTGAACTCAGACAATATGACATCACTTATCATCCCCGAAAAGCAATCAACGGACAAGCTTTAGCGGATTTCATCGTAGAATTCACAGATAAGGGTAACAGTGAGGAGGACACGATCGATGATTCCCCAATCCAATGGAAGTTACATGTTGATGGCACGAGAAATGACTACTGTTCTGGATCCGGAGTTGTACTTGAGACCCCTGAAGGTCGGTCATTATGCTATGCACTGAGATTGGAATTTCCTTCAACGAACAATGAAGCAGAATACGAAGCTCTTATCGCTGGCTTGAGAATTGGTAAAGAACTAAACATCCGAGCATTACAGATCTTCAGTGATTCTCAGCTTATTGTATGCCAAGTCAAGAAGGAATTCCAAGCGAAAGGGGGAAATCTGCCTGCCTACTTGTTAAAGGCTTGGGAACTCCAGTGTGACTTCGATCATTACACGATAAGCCATATTCCTCGAGAAGAAAACATGAAAGCAGATTCTCTCGCAAAGTACTCTAGCACAGGCGAAGCTCAATTTCTGGGGTTGACTCCAGTGGAAGTCCTGTCGGCTCCAAGCATTGATGAGATGGATATTGATTGGATAATGAGCGTATCTCAAGAGCAAGAATCATGGATGACTCCAATAACAGAATATCTGCTCAATGGCTCTTTACCGGAAAATTCAAAAGAACGACAGAAGCTACTGAGTAAAGCCTCTCGCTATGTAGTCCAGGATGGCCAATTATACAGACGGGGATTCTCAATGTCGTTACTTCGATGTGTATCCAGGGAAGAGTCCAAAACAATCGTAGCTGAGGTGCATGGGGGAGAATGTGGTGATCATTTAGGTGGTCAAACTTTAGCAAAGAAGATTCTCTGATACAGATATTTTTGGCCAGAAATTAATCGAGATGCAGCAGACTATTCCCGAAAATGTGACAGATGCCAAAGATTTGTCAAAATTCCTAGAGCACCCTCTATTGAACTCAGACAGATGGTCAGTCCATGGCCGTTTGCAATATGGGGGATAGACCTTGTAGGACCTTTACCAACTGCCAAATCTGGAATCAAATATGCCATTGTTGCTGTAGATTATTTTACTAAATGGGCAGAAGCTGAACCACTGGCTACTATCACCTCTAAAAAGATGATAAGTTTTGTGACTAAGTATCATTTGCAGGTATGGTGTGCCTCAAAAGATAATTACAGACAATGGTACTCAGTTCGAAACTGAAGAATTCCAAGATTTTTGCAAACGATTCAAAATCCGAAAAAGCTTCTCAGCAGTAGCTCATCCGCAGGCAAACGGGCAGGTGGAAGCAGTAAATAAAATTATCAAGTCAACCATCAAGAAGCAACTTGAAAGAGCAAAAGGTGGTTGGGTCGATAAGCTACCACTAGCACTATGGGCATACAGAACTACCCACAAAACTGCGACTGGGCATACTCCATTTTCATTGGCATACGGGTCAGAAGCAATGATTCCGGTAGAAACAGAGGCCCCTTCACATAGAAGAATTCATTTCAATCAAGCGGAGAATGAAAAACTATAGCTTGAGGCACTAGATCTCCCTGATGAAAAAAGAGAAGAGGCCGAGCTCAGAATCGCAGCTCATCAGCAAAGGATAGCCAGACATTTCAATTCCAAAGTTCGCCAACGCAGCTTTGAGATTGGAGACTAGTCCTAAAGAGAATTATGACGGCGACAGGTGTGTTTGGGCCAAATTGGGAAGGACCATATGTCATAGCTCAGAAGCTTCTCGACGGCACATTCAAACTCACTACTGTCGAAGGAGATCAAATTCCAAGAGCTTGGAACAGCAATCACTTGCGTCCATACTTTACTTGAAAGCTTTGTTGAAATATTGTAAAAAAAAAATTATGAATGTATGATTCTTGTAATTGAAAGCAATTGTAAAACCGATGCAAGTGAATAATGAAAGACTATAAGGTGGATGTAGGCCCAAATTCTTGGCCGAACCACTATAAATCTTGTGTTCCTTATTATTATTACATGTTTGCTTTATTTTCGATATGAAAAGTACTTTAAATGTATTGTTGAAATGTCGATTTAAATTTTTGCAGGCAACGAAAATAAAACTTGCACATTACAAGACCAAGTGATTCTTGTTATCATTCAACAAACAAATTCCAAGTCACAAAAGCCCCGAATTTAAATCCTAGATAAGAAGTGCTTCAATTGAACGACCAATGATTTCGCCGAAAACGGGCTCTAGCTAATAAATTGAGAAGTTTGAACAAACAAACATCCAATTAAGAAGCTTATGCCCGTTCTCGCGAACTGGCCTAGCAATGAAGTACACTTCTTTGGATTAAACAAACTACTTGTAAGAGAAGGGAGTGAGAGCTTGAAAAGAAAAATAGAGGATCGCTGAAAAGGCATAAGCAAGTGGACAAGGAACAACTAAAGCCCTCTTCGGAGGCACAAGTCCTCTTCGGAGGCACAACTCTTCGGAGGATAAAGACCTCTAACGAGGCATATGCGGCAAAAAAGAAAGTTCTCTACTCAACAAAAAAGATTGGAGGAGTCATGACCCTCCAACCATGAGAGAGTAACTTCCAGGCAATCTTCGGAGGCACATTTCACCAGGAGTTGAAGTGCAACAGCCGCTCTTCGAAGTTTCACTTCACCAGAGTTGAAATGCAAAACAAAATAAAAGCCCTCTTCGGAGGCCCATTTCACCAGGAGTTGAAGTGCAACAGCCGCTCTTCGGAGTTTCACTTCACCAGAGTTGAAATGAAAAACAAAATAAAAGCCCTCTTCGGAGGCCATTTTTACCAGGAGTTGAAGTGCAACAGCCGCTCTTCGGAGTTTCACTTCACCAGAGTTGAAATGCAAAACAAAATAAAAGCCCTCTTCGGAGGCCCATTTCACCAGGAGTTGAAGTGCGACAGCCGCTCTTTGGAGTTTCACTTCACCAGAGCTGAAATGCAAAAAAAAAAGGAGCCTCTCCCAAGGGGAAGAAACAAAAAGACCTCTTCCCAGAGGCACAATAAGACAGAAAGACCTCTTCCCAGAGGCAGAAATGAAAAAACCTCCTCCCGGAGGCACAATCAAGCAGAAAGACCTCTTCGGAGGCACACGTTTCACCAAGATTGAGATAAAACTTCCAGGTGTTGAAACGTGAAAAAGTCTTCCTCAGAGGTGCAACTTATCAAAGGAACACTTTAACTTTCAAAGGAAGAATGAATTACTTATTCTAGAAAATTCTCTTCCTCAAAAAGAAGTTGAAGTACCTTTCAAATGCCCGCTTTACCACATAGAAGATTTCATTTAGTAAAATGTGTATATGCACAAAATAAAAAGTGATATCTTCGAAGGATGAAGCGTAAAAACTTATTTGTGCTCTGTTTTTTAACGAGATAATGTTCCTCCAAATGTGGAATAATTATTCTTTAAAAAATAAAAGTACAAGTTCCTCATAAAATAAAATATTACAATGAGCTTATGGTATAGGGGCAACATGGTATAACTACATCGGTAAAATTGCGCTCGAACAATGTATACCTCAAGCTCACTGCAATATCATGCAAAGAAACTTGTATAAAAGTGAATAATAGCAGCGTTCTTAGATACAGACAGAAGTTTGTACAAAGAAAAAGAATCATTTTATTCAACACTATTAGAATCTTATACAGGTACAGGTTCCAAAGTAAAAAGCAAAAGAAAAGCGGGGGCCGGTACCCGCACAATTTCCGGTCAGTACATGCAAAAAAGGCAAAAAGCGATATGAAAGCCACAGAACCAGAGCCATCATTTCTTCTTCCGTCCACCTTTTGAGCCCGCACCCGGCCGAATAACCAACTTCTTAGGTCGGCTTGTAAGAGTAGGGGATGAAGGAGAAAGGGGCTCAGTCGGACTTTCTTCTGTTTCTTCTTCGCCAGTTAAGGATCCCTTCTTCCTCTTCTTGGAAACTCCCTGCTTTCCTCTCTTCTTGAAGGAAGACCCACTCCCTGGAGAAAGAAGTTTAGACAACGGTTCAGCGTCGGAGCCAGTCGCCTCTTGAGTCTTCTCACTCCCTTCAGTTTCTTCTCCTTTGTGTTCTTGTGAAGCAATGGGATCGTCCAAGTCTTGAAGAGCTTCTATTTGCTCCTCTTGTGATCCCGGTTGCGAGGCGGAAAGAGGACTCACCTGAATAGACGGAGGAGGAATAATTGGAAGTGGGGAAGCTTGAACACTGCCCGACGTTTTCTCTACAGAAGGAAAAAAGTTCAAGTCAGTAAAAAGAGGAGACAATGGCTTGCTGAGATTCAAGAAGTAGTCAAAAAGATCATCAAGTTCGTAAGAAACAGATGAGCAGTCTACTTGGGCAAGATTGCCAGTAGGGTTACCTGCAGAAGTCGGTTCCCTGACGTCAACTTCGTAAGCCTGTGCCTCGGCACTCTCGCCGCCTTCATCTCCACCTTGTATGCTTGTGATATCAGTGGTAACTTTAGTAGGAGATGGGGAATGAGAACTAGAACCGATAATGTCAATTTCGGCTGAAGGAGAAGGTTGAATTGGGGCAGTTGAGATGATTTTTCCTGAATATTCTCCTGCCATTGTTTCGGCCCTTAATTTTGCAAGCTGTTCTCTCCCCCTAGCGAGAGAGGCACGAGCATCATCATCAAGATAGTGCTCCTCAAGAGCTGACTCAGCATAGCCAGCGCCGCTACCACCGAGCATATCGAGTGCGGCCTCCCAAACTTCAGCCAGTGTAATTTCATACTTGGGGCCTAGAAAGGCGAGCCTACCGCGCCCCAAGATGCTATGCAGATAGAAATCAAATAATGTTGAGCTGATGTTGGCCTTCGTTGCCTCATGAGATTCTTCAGCTGCAATTTTGCCGGCAACGGCCTCATCACGCTCCGTTTCAGCTTTAGAAAGTCGAAGCTTAAGCATTTGAATCTCCGCCTCTTAGGAGCTGTTCTTCTTCCGAAGCTCTTCAATATCAGCGACATAGCCCTCGCTAATTCTTTTCTGCACTTCAAGCCTATCTTCAGCATCCCTTTGGCTGGCATGAGCATCTCTTACTTGTTTTAGGAGCACTTCTTCTTTTTGAGAATAGGAAGTAGAGGAAGCAGCAAGCTCTTGTTTCAATTCTGCAACTTTTGCTTCAAGCTCTTCATTATAAGAAGCAATGCTCCTCATCTCAGTGTCGTGTTGCTCAAGAACTTTTTGCCACTCGGCTTTATCGTTTTCCATAGTGAGATGGCCTCTATGTTCGCACGATTAACCTTTTGGAGCTCGTCAACAAGTTTTTGCCAGTTCGACATCCTCTCAATATCAAGCTTAACGGCATCGAGGTTTCGTAACATAGCAGACTTGTCAATGGGGACCAAGTCAAGGTCAAACCTTACTCCCTTCAGACACCACTGTGGAAACCGACTCTGCAAAGTGGCTGGACCCGGTCCGACTTGGAATTTGGGCCTACTAATTATTGTTTGAATGTCTGCCTTCCCGAGAGCAGGAGAGCCGGAAGGAATGTCGAGCGAGGCAGGAGCGGTAACCTTTTCAGGAGTTGTAAGGGTGTGCTTCTCACCATGTCGGGCTCGCTTGCTCGAATCTTCAACCATATGACTTTTTCCTCTGTCATCATGGGATTTTCTTTTATGGGAATTGTCGCCTCTCTGCGAAGAGTCGTGGCGCTCCTCCCTCTCTCTTCTCTCATAACGCTCCTCTTGAGCCTTCTTCTCTTGAGCCTTTCGAGCGGCTCTTTCTTCATCATATTCTCTGTAAGAGGGAAGGTAACGCCTGTAATCATATTGGCTACGCCTCCCGTAGCGCTGGAAATCATCATAGTAGGACCCGCTGCGCCCCATCGGAGAATCTGAAATAAAAAGAGCTAGAATTTAGAATTCTTCAAAGTACAAAAAGTCAGAAGCATAAAAGTGCCAAAAAAAATTCTAAGTGTGTGTGGCGTGCAAACTACGCGCATCAAACTACGAACCACTCTTTAATTGTGGAGTGGTTGTGGGTGTAATAGTTAGCGTCAACTCTTGAGCCGACGGAGTCTGTTGCAGGACAGAAGTCGCTTCAACTACCGAGGAAGAAACCACGGTAGTGATAGGATCATCATTAAAGATCTCTTGCGAGGTGGCAAAGAGGTCGCTCAGCCCTTCGAAAGTATCGTCCCTGCTCTGCTTGGCAAGGCTAGTTTTTTCGGCTTCTTCGCCAGTTTTCTGTGACAGTCGGGGAGATCCCTGGGGCTCTTCTTCCTCAATAACCGGGGCAAGCTCGACAGATGGCCCCGCAACATCAACCGAAGTGGAGCACTTCACTAGCGAAGCCTCGGGAGCAGGACCTTTTGGTATGGATGTGTCTGTAGAAACCAGAGCATCTGATGCTTTAGGTGGGGAGTCCGGAACCTCGCAGGGGTGTGTGGAGCGAGAAGGATGAAGAAGTCCGAACTGGTGAAGGAATTCGTCGTTCAGCAAAAATTTCACGTCCCGTTCTTCAACCGGTACTGCTACAAGCCTCTCCAGGGTTGGCTTGTGACTGGGATCTCTACAAGGAGGGGGGAGTACTGAAATAAAATAAAAGAAATGATGACGAAGTTAACACTTGGCAATTCGAACTTCAAAAGACTCAGAATATAAAAGAGGTAAAGGTAGATGATCTTACTTCCTTCTCTCCACACAGCGTAAAACCCCGGAGGGCAACAGACATAGAAAAATTGAGTCAAAAACCCATGAGCGCTGTCAGGAAGGCCGATGATCAATTTACGATTTCGAGCACTTCTCACGACAGTAATAGAGTGGTGATCTTTAGTCCTGGTGAAAGAGCATAGGAAGCAAATGTCGTCAAAGCTTGGGAATCGATCAAGCGTACTCCTAAACAGTACACACAACCCCATTAAAATGGCATAACCATTGGGGTGTAATTGGGACGGGGCGATGGCCAATTGACGAAGAAGTTGTTGAAAAAAGTCATTGAAAGGAGGAACGCCCCCACTCAGGCACATTTGTCGATTGACCGTTACAAAGCCGGGGGGTGCTATGTCAGCAGTGTTACTTCTCTCGAGAAGAATGGCTTCTGATTCAGCAATGCCGAACTGAGCGCACAATTGGCGGAAAACTCTGTACGATAATGTAGAAGAGGCTCTTTCGGGAGGATTGACCAGAGGAGCCGGAATTACAGTTGCCTCTCCAGTCTGAACCGTTGTATCTTCTTCCTGAGAAGTCATTCTACACAAGCAACTGTATATTCAAATGTGAAGGTGCACGTTTCCTAAAAAGTATGAAGTGTCGTGCAAAACTAATAACTATAGCAAGTAAATATAACTGGAATTAAACTAGTCGATGATTGGTCGATTACAAAATTTCAGAACTTGTTAATATAAAGTTCAAGCATAATATTAGTGCAGGCTGATCAGTTTCAATTGACTATTTCAGTATTGCTGTAATATTTTACTTGAAATTGATGAAAGCACTTCATTCACACAATTTATTTGAGTTAATTATCTGTTATTAACTAATCTGTCATTTGACGTGGGCAGTCGATGGCAGTATATTTGTCCCATTTTTCTGCAAGTGTTGTGTTTAACAGGTTGATAGCGTTAAAGTTAGAATAATCTGTAAAGAAACGCAACAAAGTTCAAGTAGTATATTCTGGCAATTCAAATTGGAAGTACAATCAAGTTTTGTCGACATCTTGAAGTTTACAAATTTTTGTTCAAGCCATTTAGTCACAGTCCAAAAATCCTTTAAGCCCTAAGTCGTTCACAACCTAACAGAGGGATGAAATTTGCTTAGGAAACCATTCGGCAGTAAAAGATTGTCATGTGCTGAGTCGTCCACGACCTAAAGGATAAGTCGTCCACGACCTAAAGGTTAAAGTCGCAAAGCTTCAAATCAAGATAGTATGAATCCGGCTAGGTCCTAAGTCGTCAGGAAATTAACACGAACTAAAAGTTGAGTCGTGTATAACCTAAGTCGGTCGATTCGAAAGCAAGCTAAGTCGTAAGAATTTCAAGTTATACCCTCAACCAACTAACCCCTCTCCAACCCGAAACCCGTTATCGCCTAAATAACATCAAATCATCATCCCCTCAACTAAGCCTGTTATCCATTCACCCCATCAACTCATCAAACATCGATCCAAATCATCACGAAGCCGCCATAAGTCTAGTGAGGTGCTGTAATCTTATGAATCGCGATGGCAACGTAGCTAACGGTGATTGTAATCGATCGCAACTTGACTCAAAAACCAGGCAGGGCGTGCGAAGATGATTTGGGGTCAGGGAGTAAAAGATTGGTGTTTAAGCAATAGTCGCGGTTGGTTTAGGGATCAAGTTCACTTACAATGTAATGGAAAAGATGAACTGTTGATCAATTATCTTGGATTTGCCTTCAAAAACTTGAAAAGTCGCTAATGTCGGAAAAGGATATTGAAGCAGTATAGAAGGAGGAAACGGGTTAATAGGCTATATAGAGGAAGAAGAGGAAAGTGAATGGACGCACGAGTTAGCCTAGCCCTTAGGTCGCTCACGACCTTGCAGAATTAAGTCGAAGTACACGACCTATGACCTAGGTGTATACTTCGAGGGGCAAATGTTAACTCCGCTTTGCTAACGACCTAAGAGATAACACGAGTTAACAACCTAAAAGTATAACGACTTAGCGAGTTAAGGTATTGAGCGACTTAACGACTTAAAGAGTCCACGACTTAACAGTTTAAGAGGATGGACGACTTAAGGGACTGACGACTTACCAACCTAAGGCATCCACGACTTAAGGTTTCTACGACTCAAGGGAAACAGCAACTCAACGGACCAAGAAGTCTACGACTTAAAGCCTCTGCGACTTAAGATATGTCATGTCTTAAGGGAAGTGCATGAGTTAAAGAGCCTGCGAGTTAAAAGCTCGCGAGTTAAGAACTAACGACCTAACGGAATTAAGACCTAAGCGACTTAGGGAATGTTACGACTTAAGAAAGTCCACGACTTAAAGACGTTACGACCTAAGACTTAAAGGACAAGTTCATTACCATGCTGCAGTAAGATGAGTCGTCGCGACTTACGACCTAGTTTAAGTCGTACACGACCTAAAACCGCAGAGCCAAGATTTTAGCACTGCCTCGCTTTAAACCGTGACCTCTTAACTCGCGAACGAGTTAGGACTTCAAAGGAACAAAGAAAAGCTCAGAACCACACCACTTACTCCACTGCCTGCTGACTCTTGGACCTTGAGTCAAGCGCGACTTACGACTCTACATGAGTCGTGCACGACTCATGACTTGAAAGAGAAATTACTGCCCAGGATCGCACCTATAAATACGCAACCACCTCCAACGTTCAAGGGACTTTTTGGATCATTCTCTTAGTGACATCAAGGCTCTACTATCTTCAAGACAATCTAAACTCCATCACTTCAAACTCACGCAAGATTTTTAGACCATACTTCGCACAAAGATTCGACATATCCAATCATGGATTCAAAGAACTCTATCACGATGAAGTCTTCTTTAACTACATGTCTTTTTGAGTTGAGTTGGATTGTAATTGAAATAAATTGTAATAAGTTGTAATCCAGTCAGCAATAAAAAGGATTGAAGTGGACGTAGGCTTGATCATAAGCCGAACCACTATAAAACTGCTGTTGTTTACTGTTTTTTCTGCAGTTTTCTGCTTATACTCTGTTCCCGAATCATCGGGTGGTGCTTTCACAACTACACTTTACACACCGGGGTGTTAGTGTTCAAATTTTGGCGTTAACAAAAATCATATTGTATTTTATTAAATATTTTTGAAAAGCTTAAATCCCAAAAATAAATCACAATTTCTATCTTCAAAATATTAAGATTATGTTATACTAATTTAATAACTTATCTATTTAAAATATATACAAATACATATATATTATTAAATAGAAAATAGATTTATTAACTCATTAAAAATAATTTCACAAATTAAATATTTAAATAAAGAAGATTATAGAATCAAATCCAATTTATTAACAAAAATTATCAATTCAATATAAATTTAAACACATATTATCAAATTTATATTGTCCAAAATTCCGGGATATTACATTCATTTTCTTACATGTTGCATTCCAATGGCTCTGCTCCTGTTTCTCTATCGTTTGGATACAAAGAATTTTCTCAATTTTCATCTACACAACGAATATTTTTCACGTCTCTCTAAGAGGTTTAATTAACTGCTCCCGTTTCTCTCTTCGTTCCCATTCCATCTTTTAACTCTTCCCCCTGCTCAGATCTAATTAGTTAAATCTATTTGTGCCAAATAATTCATGCCCTTCTGCCGTTCGATCATTAACATCCGGCATAATGTTTCCTTCATAAATTTATCTTCTCTCCTTCTGACTAATTTTTTACGCTTGCTTAACATTTTGGCTTCCCTTTAATTCTAACCTTAATTAGGAGGCAACGGATGTTCCTTCCGTTCTAACCCTAAGCCATTTCTCTCTGTCCAAAATTTTTCCAAATTAATTCCAGTTTCAAAAAAGCTTCGGCAACAATCAAACTTCATTAAATTCATACCACTGGATAATCAATACCCATGTTGTTCTTCGGTATCACTAGACGCACACCCAACTTGGTGAAATCGCAACTCTTTTTACTTTTACGGAAGATTGGATGGCTTGGATGGGGATTAATTAACATTGTTATGATCTATTATTTGTGGGATCTTCCTGAATTTCGATTCGGTTGCTCTAGGACATTCCTTAAGTTATAGAATTTACTTCAGGTGCGCTTTAATTCATTAATGGTTTATGTATTTTTCAATTACTCTTTGAAATTGTAGTTCTGATAAATGCAACATCATGTTGACTTTTATGTGATGACTTTGTGGGGAAATAAAAGTTCGATTTTGCTTTAAGTAATGAAAGATTGGACTTTTTCCCTTTTTTCCTAAATTGTTTTTATTTCATTTCAATTTCCAGCCTCAACGGTTTTATTCATATTATATTTCTGTAACTGTTTATTTTATCTCAGTATGTTCATGGCTAAAAATGTGTGAACTAATGATAGTGGAAAGAGAAGATGTGAAATAAAACACAAAGGGAAGACCATTATACGATATTTGAATCGTCCCTATTAGTTTTCTCGTAATCATTTATACGTTTGTTATTTCTAAGACATATCTCTTGCACTTATACATTCAGTACAGTTTGAAAATACATGATGTTTTATGTTTTCTTTAACTCTTTTAATGCTAGAAAATATTACTTGAACTAGCAGGTTTAGAAAAAAACTTTCTATATTTAGAATTTTAGGTAATATATTTATAAACTCTAAAAGGAAAGTCTAAACATGTCGAACTTGGCAGAGCCACAATGATAAAGTTTGCCGTTTCACCATAATAAATATAACTTCACATATGATGGGATAATTTAAAATAATGATCACTAATAAATAAGGTTTCCTATAAATGTTTAAAAGAAGGCACACAGAGAAATGTGTCAAAGATAGATAAACTTTTGATTACCCATAGTAGAAAGAAAGTCTATACATCACCAGACTATTTAAATCAGTAATGAATGCATAGAAGGCAAGAAACATTGAAACAAACTATATGTTACGATTAGTGATGGTTGACCCCGTTGGCTCATAGAAAACTTTAGATGTACGCATTTGATCTTTGTAGTGGTAGGATTGTGGAATAATGAAAATATGGTTTTTGAAACTATGGGTTTAGTAATTAATCTAAAGATTACAGAATATATATACAAAGTGAATTTACGCAATTTCACTCTAATTAGCACGGATATAGACGTTTCATTGCTATAGTTGTCAGATGGTAGCATGATGAAAATATGGTTTATGATGCTTCTGAATTTCAATATAGTAGAAAGTAGATGTTTTTTTGGAGATAACTTTGTTGCATTTAACAATGAAGCCTATGATTCTTTTGCATTCTTGAGATGTTTCTTTACTTTCGATTATTACTTGAGAGAACCAATAATGCAACACAAACCATTTGTTACATGAAATGAGCAGTCTAACTTTTATCAATACAGGTGCATTACAAGTGTTGCTCAAATCAATACATCACATCAATACAATTGTTATCTATATAATGTGCTTTAGATATGAGCTCGCATATGTATGAAATACTATAATTGGCACGAACGTTCATCAAATTTTATTAACCCAAAATATTTTCAACTGTTCCTTATATAATTAAATCTTCTTTTGATATCTTTTAAACGTATATAATCTTTTCCTGAAGGAGTTTAAAAACAGTCAAAGTCTATATAGATGTTATTTTTTGGCAAATCAACAGGCCTTCAAAAATACAAATAAAATGGAAGAAGATCCACTCTGACACATGTTATAAATTATCAATGTGTAAGCAGGTTGCATTTATTTTATTTTTAATAAGAATTAACATAAGTTTGCATTACATTCATAGTTGAGCAGAGTAGACCATTTTTTTATGTTCAAATAGTTGTTTCTTTGTACAGATTGCCTATGGAATATTTTGATATATATTAAATTATACACATGGTCCTTAATACACAGTCCATAATTGAACATAAGTGGATTTTAGAACTAATAAAATTACTAATTACTACAATGATAATATTCAAGGCACAACCTCTCTACTGTAACGATTTCCTAAATTTTGGACCTACCTACTGACATCCTTATCAAGCTACTGCAATTTTCATTCAGTTGGAACATAAACACTTACATATTGACAAGTCTAGAAAGTGATCATACTAACACAGCTCTATGCTTTCATTAAGCACATCAAGGATTTGGTACCATCTAATTGTAGTTTTCGTTTACCACGAGGACATGTTATGGTTATATATGGAATACGATAAACTTTCAGCCTGTCTGCTACACATGGCAATCTATGTACCGGCTAATTTAAGCATCGAACATGTTATAGGATATATGGTTTGTAATATATTTAGGTGATAATTTTTTGACGCAAATTTTATCAACGCTTTTGTACCAAATACCTTCCTTTTGAGAAACAAATAGAATTAGCAAGAAAAATTGAAAACCTTAACCACCATGTAAGCTTTTTCTCACCATATGAAACTTTTATGGTTTCTCATTTTATTTTCTCAACCATCATGATTTGAAATTTTTGAAGTCAATGGAATCAACACAGGCTCATAACTATTTTCCCACTTCAGTGTTTGAGTTTGGGTGCACTAACATTGTATGTGTTATTAGAAAGCTAAAAACCAATTTTGAAAACTACAAACCATAATTTATTCATCCATATAAAAAAATTTCACCAATGTTATAATTTATAACCTATTTGAATTACTTGTATTCTCTTCTCCTAATTATTAATTCCCTTCAGATCAGACTGATTTACATTTTGTACCCCTTACATTTTAGGAAAGTTGTTCTTCTTATATTAGAGATTACCGGAGATAATATATTATGCTGTAGGTTTCAGTACGAGCAAACTGTAATTTTATTATTTTTTTCTACATAATTTTCATACTTATATGTCTATATGCGTGTAGGTGCGGGTGGGTGAAACTCTCTTATTAGAGAGGCACTCCTTTAAAATGGAAGTGGTGTAAGGAGGGAAGTATTGGATTAACGGTGCATGATTTGTGCTTGCCAGTGTAAGTTTTTATCACTAGGTTAATAGTTCCCTGAACCAGATTTTCCTCTACTTTATATTCTTATTTTTTAATAAAGCATTCATTTTTTATACTATAATCCATGCTTGCATAAAAGTTTAATTATACATCTGTTATAACGCTGATTTTAAAATAAAAAGTTTTAACTATTTGCATATTGTTATGACACTCATTCAATTTTCTTACTTTATTTAATTTAGTTCAACCAGCAGTTCAGAGCAGAATAATAGTTTTGTACAATGCAGTGTTGAGCTATTTATTTTTGTTGTATGAAGCTTTAGTTTACATTACATGTGAAATTAAAATATCCTTTCTGGTATAAATAATAATATTTTACTATTCCAAATAATTCTAAGAAAAATGTTTCGCATGATTTTAAACATTGTTATTTCTATAAATCTAACACCGATGTTGTTTAAGATATAAAGTTAATTAATTAAATTGGAGATCTATTATTTGCAACCAAAGTTTTATTTACTATAAGAGAAGGGGCACTGGAAAATCTGAGAAGGTTAATAAGGAAATTCATGAGTGCAATAAGGCATAATGTATAAATTACTTTTGTTCGTAAGACTTATGAAATTCACAAGATCATATGTTAAACATATATAACACGCTCAATCAAATATGTTATGGCTGCTATTTTATTATTCTATACATGTGGAATTAATCTGAAAAGAAAGTTTTAACATATTATTACATCATATAACAGACTAAATACACAAATCATACTACTGTTCCATTTTCAAAATCATAATTTCATTCTCCTTTTTCCCAACTATATTATACAATATATGAAACATTAACTCGATTGGTTACAGTACATAGAGATATTGATACACTCTATCACCATTAAACACCGATATTTCTTAATGTTGTGAACACGTAAGAGATCATGAGTTGTATCTCATGCTGTTATTAGAACTAAATATTGTTTTTATGTTATTTGAGTTGGTGTACCTATTGATGGCAAGTCACAAGATATTTTCCTTTACAGTCACCCTTCAACAATATGCATAATTTTTTTTACAGTTGTCAAGTGATACTTTACTTCCATTTTGTTAGTTTGATTGTAAACTAGAATCTGTTTGGTAGATGCTATAGTGCAGGATAACTACTAATATAAGGTGCTTTAGTGGAGAACTGTAAGATAGCATTTAAAAATGCTTATGCCTCACTATTTAAGAAAGGGAAGGATATGAATCGACCATTTTATATTGCTTACTGATGACCAAATAAACTTTCAAAAAATATATTTGATTCTATGTATCCTCTCTTCAATTTTGGGTAACTTTTTTTTACACTCTTATACATTCAAAATAAAATTATATGGTTTTAGCTATTTACATGGTTGGCTATCAAAACAGTTCTAATTATAAATATAGTTCCATATCCCAGTTGGTAGGATAAGGTTGTTGCACTGAGTCAAACTCAATGCACAGCAGTGGACCGAGTCAAACTATAAACTGTGCATAAGCACGGACACTAACTATAAAATTAGAACTTTATCCTACTGAAGTTATGCTGTAGGATAAACAAACGTGTCAGAATAAGCAGTTGAATATATAATTAGACTAATTATGTTTGGGTTTGCTTTGCCATGAAATACAATTGTCTGTTGTAGCCTTAAATTATAGCCTTGAACAAAACTTGATATGGATGTCATGTGTGTCATAACTCTATTTTTGAACATTTATTTTCGTCTGTTATTATAATTTGGATGTTTCAATTGTCAACTTTGGTTATTTAAATCCTTGACTTTTGACAAATGTTTACATACTTTTGTTTATGTTCGACTCACATGAGGCTTGCAGTTAACGTATTGTTCGGTAGAGTTTGTGTATTTGAATTGTAATTACTTCTATGTTATCAATTAATGCGAGAGCACTATTTGTTAAAATATACATGTATTTATTACTGCCTTCTTATTAAACCGAACACTTACAACCATATATTATGCTGTAATTAGCTAGATAAAATCAGATACTAAAAATTTCATGAATTCTTCAAACTATTAGATCTAGAATGTATATTGTTGGGTGTGTTTCCACCCATATGTTTCCACCCTTCACCGAACCAAATCCATCGAGTAAACCAACCAACTACCGAACCAAGCCCTCACCTCCACCAACACCGGTCCATAGCACAGCCGAACCAACACGGGTCCAGCTCCATATCACCTACCTCCGGACCAGCTCCATGCTCCTACCACCGATCCAACCCTCTCCTGGAATGACCGAGCCAACCCCTGCCGAACCAAGCTTCTCCTGGAATGACCGAACCAACCCCTGCCGAACCAAGCTTCTCCTGGAATGACCGAACCAACCCCTGCCGAACAAAGCTTCTCCTGGAATGACCGAACCAACCCCTGCGGAACCAAGCTTCTCCTGGAATGACCGAACCAACCCCTGCCGAACCAACCTTCTCCAAGCATGGCCGAACCAAGGCGTACCGGGCCAAACTGCCAGGCCAGATCGCTCCAGCCCAGGCCCACCAACAGCTATATACATCCAAGACCCCTGCCCCCAACCACACTCTATAAATAGAGGGGCAGGGGTACAACAATGACAGATAAGTTTGAGAGCTCAAGCACGGATAGAACTTTCAAACAACTTTCAGTTACTTGTAATCAAAGCTTTGTACTTGTAATCTGAATAAAAAAGGAGAATAACATATAAAGTGGACGTAGGCACGTTCTGGCCGAACCACTATAAATCTGTGTGTCTTTTACAGTTCAGTCCCTATTCTTTATATATTTGCATAAATTACCCAAATCACTAGAAACAACATCAAATCAACTAATCCATACGACTTGGAGGTGTTTGCCCATTTTTTGTGCAAACATTTTTGGTGCTTTCACTGAGAATAGGAGCTCGAAGCTTCAGCTTCTCCCACTCAACCCTTTTCCTATCAACATCGTTCATTGCTTGGAAAACATGCCTCCCGGACGGAAGAAAGATGCTAACAAAGGAAAGAACATCGCAACTGGCAGTATCCCAGATCCAGTGATCAGAGACCAAGACAATCGTCCGGTTCCAACAACAAACGAAAATCAGGCAAATCCAACAGCCCCTGCTACGGAACAACCAATTACAAGGACGGATCTAGATAGGATTGTGGATGAAGTAACTAACCGCTTCACATCTCAACAAGAAGCCTTGGTGGACCAACTCATGTCACGCTTAAGGGATGCTGAAGAATCCAACCGCAACACTGAATCATGGGGTGAGTCCCGGTCTGGAGGATCTGGGAGACGACAAAGGTCTTTCTTCTTCGAAGAGATTGACAAAAGAATCAGCAATGGTAGGAGCCGGGCCCGGACTCAGCCCGAATTCCGACCCGAGGAAACACTTGGAACCAAACCCAACAAGGGAGGTACCAGGCAGGGGACGGATGTAGCTGAGCATGGAAACACCAGTAGACGGGGCTGAGAAGGAGTCCAGCCCGAAATTGGACCTGAAGAAGTGCTGAGAACAGAACCTAGCAGGGGAAGATCAAAGCAAGGGCCAACTGTGGATGACCCCAGCATGCCCCCGGAAGACCAGAGGCAGCCATTGGAGAATGTTAGGAGTGACAGACGATACCATCCATACAAGTTGTCTGGACGGAATCAGTCCCGCAGGGAAGAACCAAACTCATTGATATCCGCTCCAAGTTCTGATGAAAGGATGGCGCGAATGTTCAGAGAGTGTGTCCCACGGGAGCAAAGGGATCGAGGGATACGTGCTAGGGTAACCAGCCCCTTCACCCGCAGTATCGAAACTGCCATCACCCCCGGGAATGGAAAATGCGAACAATGGAACCTTTCAAGGGAACCTCTGACCCCATCGTACACTTACAGAGATACACCCAGCATATGCTCATGAGCGGAGCAACGGAGGGAGTATTGTGTAAATGCTTCCCACTTTTCTTAGCAGATCTAGCTACCTCCTGGTTCTGCCACCTACCCCAAGTGTCCATCACCTTATGGGAAATGTTGAAAGAAAAGTTCATCAGCCAGTTCCGTATTCATGTGGAAGAACCCAAGGATGCTTATTCCTTATCTAATATCAAACAAAAGCCTAGAGAGACAGTGCAGCAATATTTAACCCGATTCAATGCCGCAGCGGCTGCATTTCAAGATGCCGATGAGAAACTTATCCTAATGGCCCTCTGCAGTGGTGTGCACCCGGATACTAAATTTGCTAGAAGACTAACCAAGGAAAAACCAGCTACTTTACCTGATTTCTGCCATGAAGCTGGAAAGTATATGAGACTTGAAGACGCTGCCACTGAGAGGCAGTCAGAGCAACAGGCTAAGACGGCCCCAGATAGGGTCCCCGCTGCAGCAAAGGATGTTCGGAGAAGTGACTCTAAAGACAATGCTGGGGGCAAGAAGGGAGTAAAGCGCTTATATCGACCAGGACCAAGATTTGACTTCTACAAGACTATTGAAAATCAGATCTCAACTAAAAGAAGAATTAGAGGATCAATTCATTTATTTTCTTCGCCACAACATGGACGTATTTGCATGGACACACGCTGACATGACAGGAATCTCCCCAGACATAGCATGCCACGTACTGAACATCAATCCCACCAAGGTGCCAGTAAAGAAGAAAAAGAGAAGCATGGCGGCAGAACGATCAGCAGCCCTAGAGGAAGAAGTAAAGAACCTACTTGCTAATAACTTCATACGAGAAGCCATCTACCCAGAATGGATCTCCAACCCGGTGCTGGTAAAGAAGGCTAATGGGAAGTGGCGAACATGCATCGACTTCTCCAACTTAAATGACGCTTGTCCGAAAGACTACTTCCCACTCCCCCGAATCGATCAGCTCGTGGACAGCACCGCCGGACACAAACTCTTATCTTTTATGGACGCATACTCAGGATATAACCAGATCCCTATGCACGCCCCAGATCAAGACCACACTAGTTTCATCACTGACCGAGGATTGTACTACTACAGAGTAATGCTCTTTGGACTTAAAAACGCCGGAGCTACTTATCAGGGCCTCGTCAATAAGATGTTGCAGAACTAATAGGACAAACTATGGAAGTTTATGTGGATGACATGCTGGTAAAATCGAGGAAAGCCAACGATCATATAAACCACCTGGACAAGATGTTTCAAGTACTTCGCCAATATGGAATGAAGCTGAACCGTCTAAAGTGCTCCTTCGGAGTATCGTCGGGAAAGTTCTTGGGATTCATCGTCCATGTCAGGGGGATTGAAGCAAACCCCGAACAAGTTCGAGCTTTGCAAGATATCAAGATACTGTAGCAACCCGGAATTTCCGAACCCGAAAACTCCAGATAGTTATGAAAAAGAAGAAAGGGGTAGAAGAAGAAGAACCAAAAACAACATCAGAATCTCACATCGTAGCGGAATAAAATATAATATATAGAATACAGTTTAAATACAAGAAATCTGTACTGTATACATATACATACATACCATCATCAGAGTACATCAATCAATCATACAGAGACAACTACTATAAGATCATACACAGCGGAAATAATAGGCAAATACGTAGATACGCTCTGTCATCAGCCCGTCTCCTGAGCTCCAGTATAAAACCAGAATCCTGTTTAACTCGGTCTGACCCGAGCATCATATAAAACAACACTCGAGTCAGTCTGGAATACCAGCGTGAGAAAATCACAATCAATTGGATTATTAAAGTTTCAAAATCCTTGAAAACAAAAGCATCTCGTAAGACCACGCCACAAATAAACATGTCGGGTTTTTACCTTACAATAGCTAAAACACTTTTTATTAAAGTTCTCTAATATTATTATAGTGTCTATAGAAAGTAAATAGAATCTAGCTGAAATGCTTGCATCTCACGTTTCAGCAATAGTTGGGCACAATCAAAACCGTACAGGCGCTTATTGGAGATTGGATCCCATACAATGGCAGGGCTACTGGGGTACCGCCCATCACAGTACCTGGTCTAGATCAGAGTACCGAGGAGCCACCCTAACTCCCCTGCAACACAAGACCGGAACCATTCCTTACCGAATAGTCCCAAGCAAGATCACCCCGCAGTTGGCGCGACCAACCACCCACTAAGCCGAATAAAAGGGACATCTAGACAGGGGAAACCTCACTCTCCAGTGGTGGCTACCCACGAAGTCTTGCTGCACCTCCCCTGTTTTAGCCATTCCCGGTTGATGAGGCTTGAGGTTAAACGTTACCTTTCAAGAACGCATCACTTAGAATGCTCATCGTCCACCTGACGATGTTCTGAAAGCATTCAATCCATACAAGTTGCCCTGGGTTTGGACAAACCGAATCACCGTCTTCAACTCTTCACGGTCTTCATTCGTAATCGTTCAAACCGGATCGAAGTGGTTTTCGGATAATTAAATCCGATCCCGGACTCTTCGAAACGATCAGCGCGTTGTCCAATATTGATAGTCGGTTATTTAACTATCAATTAATCACACACAACCAACCATCAAATAATTTCCATAAATTATTTATCTCCAATATCATTCAGATATAATTCCCAATTTAACCCATTTGAAATAAATTTTCAAAGTCCTTTCATTTCCATGAAATCATTTAATTGATTCCTTATACTCATTCCATTTGACTTATCCTTTGAAAAAAATATCTTTTATTTCTCATTCATTCTTCAAAAATCAATTTACACTTTCCTTATAATTTCTCAAACTCACTTTCTCCACTTAATACGATTTCTCCTAAATCTTATCCCATTTAAATTGATTTGCTTACCATCACAAGAGGATTTTAATTGGATTTTAAAAACATTTTGAAAACATAAAGATTTGTAAAATCAGAAGTAATATTAAATATTAAAATTTATATCTAGTTATCTATAAGTTTTAAAGCTGGGTTTAGAAAACTTAGAGTTTATAATAAATAATAGCTAATCCTTCAAAATAACTAATTCGAAAATATTTTACATTCAAATAATAGTTTATAAAAAGATTTATATTGAATAGTAATTTAAAATATTCCTTTTAAAATAAATTATAATTTTAGAAAATCCAATATCCATTTATAAATGCCTCTTGCCCACATTCACCTTTTGGAAATATCCTGCTATTTCCATTCAACCAATTTCATATCTCATTTATAAATTCCCTTCATGAATTTATAAAATCTCCTTGGATTTCATTTATTAAGATAGTTTGATTTAAATCTCATCTTTATAATTTATTTCTTCCTATAAAGTTCCATATTGTCCCATTTATTAAGTTCCATTCATTATTAAATAAAATTTCCTTTTGACTCTTAATAGAATTTCTTATTCATAATTCTTAATAGCATCGTCTTTATTTCCTAATAAATTTTCTTTTCATTTCTTATTAATATTTCTTTTATTTCCTTAATAGACCTCCCTTCCCATTTCTTCATATGATTCCATTTCTTTAATCCACTTATCGATTACAATATTCCTTCAAGTATAAATTTATAATTTAAATTTCCAAAACTCAACTTTATCACATTAAGGTTTAACTTAAGTAGAAAACATACTTTTATTTCTTTTCTTCATTCTCACTTAAAGTAGATTCAAATTTCAAATAAATATTTTCTATTTGAGTTTTATTTAACTTCTTCAAAATTAATTTATCAACGGTAATAGAAATTTCAAATTTTCAACTTCTCTGTTATTCAAGAGTTGATAATTCAATTATCTATAAAACCACCCAACTCAATATATCATCCTGTCACATAACAACATATATATAAAATAAATAGTTTTGAGGAATTCTGTTGGATCCCTCCAACCTGTTTCCCTGCATCCGCAGATGTTAGCACAATAAAATAATAATTTCACTTCAATGTGAAATATTGCAGTATATGGGTTATAATATTAACCAGTGAATGAAATAAAATCAACCAATCAATCACGTCCAATAATTTAAATTTAACATTTCAATTTAATTTAGGTATCCAAATGAGTGAGAAAATCTCACCTATGCTTTTAAGTTGCAATCCTTCCCAATCCAGATTCGTTTCCATATTTTTTTTTGACCTTGAATAATAATTGTACGAATTTTATTAATATGTGAACGATCGAATAATAAATTTATTCTTTAATCAAATAATTTAAATTAACTGGTGATATAATTTTAAACAAATACTTTTTAAACACAAGGTATTTTCACTTACTGGTTAGTCTAAATTAATCAAATGAGTTTAATAAATATACAAATCAACCTAAATAATCATTATTATTATTATTATTTTTCTTCTTTTTTTTTCAATCTGTATATATAAAAAAAAAATCCATAGATGTTTAAAAATCGAATTTTCACAAACTTTAAACATTTCTGTATATACCACTTACCTTATTCTCTGACTAAAAATCCTATTATAAACTTTACTGTTTGATTCTATTTTAATTTCGAAAACAAACAGATAATCCATACCTCACTGCCATCAGATCCGAGATCACTGCTTCCCCCAATTCCATTCGACTCACCACGTCACTTGAATAGCACCGACGCACTTCACCTATAGCCGCATAGCATCGCACCACCACTCGCATGCGCGAGCACCACTGCATCCCCCAAGAACGACGCAGCCTCCAACACCGCAATCCACGCCACCGCTGCCTAGAGACAACAGCCTCTACGCGCGCAACAAGTCGCGCTCTCCCCCCCAATTCGCAAACGACATCCATCGCGTGCGCCAACTCGCGAACGACGCCCCCCCTTTTGCCTCGATGTCGAACTCTAATTCGCTTCGCCCCTACGCGAGCCCCCCCCCCCCAAGCGAGTAGAACGAGATTCGCTCGTCTTCCTTTTTTTTTAATTGCCGTGAATAGGTTTTGAGGAGAAAAGGAAAGGATTGGGGTTTCAGAGTTTATATTCAAGGAAGAAGGGTTTTGCTCGCGATTATAGGAAGATAGCGGCCATGATTTTTTATTTTGGGTTACTGAACGAAGACATAAACGAGAAGCATCGTGAATTAAAGAGCTAAAGGAAGCGTCTTTGAGAAGCTGAAAGGAAATACGGCTATGATTTGATGTAGGATATTTTTAATTTTTTTAAACGATTAATTATATTCGAAGCGTTTACCTTCCGTACGATCACATGATCACTCCAAAATTTACGAAATTTTAAATCCGGCAATAATTCAATATTGCGGATCCAACGGAACTGGTTTCGTTGAATTCCGAGACTATGCCTCGGAAGGCTACTTTCAACTGTCTATTTAAACAATGTAAATTTAAAATTTAACAAACGACGGTTAAATTCAATTTTAACCCATCTATTATTTCCAGTGTTATCAATATAAATTTTATAAGCTGTTGAAATATTTTTAACACGCTTACAACACCAAATTTTATATTTTACCCAATATCCGATTGTCACTTTAATAATTAATTCAATAGGCCGTTATACTTTAAATTTTGAATTCCTTTAATCATATAACACCAAACTGTTCATATAAAAATCAAATTAAAGTTCAAATTAGATATTTAAATTCCATTTAAATATTATAAATTAGCCGTCAAAAATCCGGGTCGTTACATTCCTTCCCCCTTAAAAGAATTTCGTCCCCGAAATTACTAGTTAGGAAGAATGGTCCCATACCCGATTCTATTACTCCAAAACCAACTATTCACATCCTACTCATTATCTTCTTATTAACTTTCTAAACCTTCCTTAGTTTGAACTATACTATATGCTTAACTATTCAAGTTTCAATTTAAACTCAAATTGACTTATCAAAATTTTCTCGAAATTTTTCTAACACCCTAAATTTCCGAAATTTTTTGCCAGCGTCTCCTTTGCGTGGCTAGCTCGGTACAGCTACAAAATGGCTCTACGGCCTCTCAAAAACGCAAAAGAAAACAAAAAGCCAAGCGGCTCGATCAAAATCCCAATCAATTCCCATATAGAAATTCAAAGACATACCTTTTGTCGGGCATTTCAATTTTATCTTTAGAAATCAAACTCAATTCTCCTTACCTTTATATTACCTGCATATCATACACAACAATCTATCCAATCACAATATACAATACATTTTATCGACATTCTTACGAATGTCCATATCTATTCATTTAAATATTATTTTAGATTATATTTGAAATATCAATTTCTAATTAAGAATGCATTTTCCTTACTTAAGTTAGTATAAACATCTTATGTGTTTTCTTATATTTATTTTCATCTTAACACTTTAGTTTGTATTCATCCTTATTCAATTTATTCTTTCATTCCCATATGAATTTAATTTATCTATAACTCTAAATATTCAAATTCTAATTTTCATTTATATCAAATTCATGTCACTATTTTAAATTAGTTTCATTCTCTAATTTATTCATTTTCAATTTTGCAAACATTTGTCGTTAACAAAATTTTCAAAATTTTTTTCTAACTCTCAAAATTTTGGCAGAGTCTCCTTTGTACGGAGAAGCTTTTGCAATTTGACAATAGAGATAAATATATATACATCGACCCACACGGTCGGAAAAACCAAAAACAGTTCATATTTCCTAGTTTGTATTGCGTAGGCGTACCTTATTTAGCATTTTAAGCAAGCGGCTTATTTAATTTTAGCATATGCGCATCCAAAATCCCTCTATACAGTCTTCTGGTACCTATACTTACTCGATTTATAAACATTAGTAACATATTTATGAAAATTTATAGCATTGCATTCATTTAAACAACTACAACACATCTAAAACATAAGAAATGCTATATAAATAACTTCATAACTAAATTATATAGTTTCCAAACTAGTTCCATTTGTTTATAATTGACACAAATACCATTTGCATTCAACTTCAGGTGAGTAACAACACATTTACTTAACTCTAATCCATAATTATGCCCAACCAGACCCATTTCCCATTTAATTGATTTCAAAATCAATTTTTGCTTCTTATCAATCCAAAACCATATTTTTATAACAATTTATACAAGCATTTTGTATAAACAATCGATAAGGTTCCAAATAAACCCAATTGCTTTACTCAATTTATAACATCATATTCGATTCAGAATGATTTTCACTATCATTCCTTTATCAAAAAATCCAGTTCAATTACTTTTATTTTTCCACGGACATGTTTACGACAACAACAATTATTTCTATGCAAATTACAACAATATTCATACAAACAAACAGTTACTTTAATTTTATAACTGTTTTAAAAATTAATTCCAACCCTAATTATATGAAATTTCATTCCATTTCTAATTTATTTATAAATCATATCTTTGCATTGATTTTATTCAACACCGTTTTTATTAAGCTCGACAACTTCAATGCTTAAAATTCAATACTCATGTCCCAAATTTATATAAGTCATGCTTCATTTAATTTTAAACTTAAGTTAATTTGCTTCAAATTATTTAATTTCATAACTTAAGCTTCTTTCATTTGCCCATAAATTCTTTCCCAATTTTAGTTTGATTTTATTCAAATCACATTTCTTTCATTTATTCCTTAACTCAATTAATTATTTCATTTAAAAATTCTATTGACTTATTTATTCCATCTTAATTTTATAAGTCTATTTCTTATTTATCTTCGCACTCCCATTTATTACCAATTAACCATATTCCCATTTTATTTTAATTCAGGTTTATACATTTTTACTTAGCCATGTATATATCTTTATTTCAACGCTTCTCAATTCATTTATAAGCTATCAAGTTCTTATTTATTCAAATTTAAATTTCACCGTTGTGAATTTTACTCAAGTGAGAGTTTTTATTATAATATCATCTACATCTCAATTCAATTCATCTTCATTCAAATTCACACATTAACTTAGCTTAGGTTAATTCCAGTTCAATCAAAGTCCTTAATCCAATTAAATTTTCTATTCATTAACCAATCACAGCCAATGTTTAAGGTACTTTACCCATTTATTTTATTCAATGAACTTCCACTTCCATCGAAGTCACCTTTCCATAATTTTACATCTTAAGTTAATTTAATTATTGCAACTTCTTACTTAAATTCATTGCAATAGATTTGATACTCATTTAAATCAAATCCCATGTAATTTAATTATCCATTCTAACATTGTTAAGATAACATCCAAGTCCAATTTATTCCATCAATACTTGATTTGGATCTAATTTGTAACTTCAAATTATCTTTACTTTAGTCCAATTCCAAAACAATTCCAATTCTTATTTAATTTACTCACCATCCAAAGGAATTTCTATTTATAACTCGGGTTTTCATCACCCAATTCCATTTTTAATTCAGATTTCAATTTAATTCAATACAACTGAATTTATTTTCCAGTTTAATTCAATTTACTTCCATTCACATAACTTGAATTAATTTCAATCCACTTCAAGTTTTATTTAAACTTCTCAATTCATTCACATTCAAAATTTTTATTCACTTCCCTTCTTTATTTATATTTATTTACTTATTTTTTTGTATTTTCATCATCTTATTTCAATCACAACAAAAATTTCTTATTCATTAATTACATTTCAAAATCTTACTCTTAAATCCAAGTTAAATTCTCATTTCTAACCTTCACTTGATTTTAAATTCCAAAATTCAAATTTAATGATTTCCTGGTTTATATAAGCTATTTCGGATTTTAAAATCTCATTTGTCTACAATACTATCATCCAAACATCCAAGTTATAATAATAATTTCAGAAAAATATTCCTTTTATATCAAAATATATTTTGGATGAAATTATTTCATTCACCCACTTTTTAAAAAATCAATATTGTGTCGAATTGCTCTATTCAAGTGTTTAGAAACCCCTTCGATACAGTTTCGAGGCTGTGCCGACGAAGGTTCATATACCACCCAATAAATCAATCAACGCAATATAAAACCATTTTATATTCACTAACAAATACGCGCTCATATCTATTAATACGCTCAAACTCATTCTAGAGTACCATTGACTCTATTTCAAATGAGTAATTACCCACCAGAGCCGAGGTTCTCGCTTAACCTCGCTTTGATACCAAGTGTAACAACCCAGAATTTCCGAACCCGAAAACTCGAGATAGTTATGAAAAAGAAGAAAGGGGTAGAAGAAGAAGAACCAAAAACAACATCAGAATCTCACATCGTAGCGGAATAAAATATAATATATAGAATACAGTTTAAATACAAGAAATCTGTACTGTATACATATACATACATACCATCATCAGAGTACATCAATCAATCATACAGAGACAACTACTATAAGATCATACACAGCGGAAATAATAGGCAAATACATAGATACGCTCTGTCATCAGCCCGTCTCTTGAGCTCCAGTATAAAAACTGAATCCTGTTTAACTCGGTCTGACCCGAGCATCATATAAAACAACACCCGAGTCAGTCTGAAATACCAGCGTGAGAAAATCACACTCAATTGGATTATTAAAGTTTCAAAATCCTTTGAAAACAAAAGCATCTCGTAAGACCACGCCACAAATAAACATGTCGGGTTTTTACCTTACGATAGCTAAAACACTTTTTATTAAAGTTCTCTAATATTATTATAGTGTCTATAGAAAGTAAATAGAATCTAGCTGAAATGCTTGCATCTCACGTTTCAGCAATAGTTGGGCACAATCAAAACCGTACAGGCGCTTATTGGAGATTGGATCCCATACAATGGCAGGGCTACTGGGGTACCGCCCGTCACAGTACCTGGTCTAGATCAAAGTACCGAGGAGCCACCCTAACTCCTCTACAACACAAGACCGGAACCGTTCCTTTCTGAACAGTCCCAAGCAAGATCACCCCCCAGTTGGCGCGACCAACCGCCCACTAAGCCGAATAAAAGGGACATCTTGACAGGGGAAACCTCACTCTCCAGTGGGGGCTACCCACGAAGTCTTGCTGCACCTCCCCTATTTTAGCCATTCCCGGTTGATGAGGCTTGAGGTTAAACGTTACCTTTCAAGAACGCATCACTTAGAATGCTCATCGTCCACCTGGCGATGTTCTGAAAGCATTCGATCCATACAAGTTGCCCTGGGTTTGGACAAACCGAATCACCGTCTTCAACTCTTCACGGTCTTCATTCGTAATCGTTCAAACCGGATCGAAGTGGTTTTCGGATAATTAAATCCGATCCCGGACTCTTCGAAACGATCAGCGCGTTGTCCAATATCGATAGTCGGTTATTTAACTATCAATTAATCACACACAAACAACCATCAAATAATTTCCATAAATTATTTATCTCAAATATCATTCAGATATAATTCCCAATTTAACCCATTTGAAATAAATTTTCAAAGTCCATTTATTTCCATGAAATCATTTAATTGATTCCTTATACTCATTCCATTTGACTTATCCTTTGAAAAAATATCTTTTATTTCTCATTCATTCTTCAAAAATCAATTTACACTTTCCTTATAATTTCTCAAACTCACTTTCTCCACTTAATAAGATTTCTCCTAAATCTTATCCCATTTAAATTGATTTGCTTACCATCGCAAGAGGATTTTAATTGGATTTTAAAAACATTTTGAAAACATATAGATTTATAAAATAAGAAGTAATATTAAATATTAAAATTTATATCTAGTTATCTATAAGTTTCAAAGCTGGGTTTAGAAAACTTAGAGTTTATAATAAATAATAGCTAATCCTTCAAAATAACTAATTCGAAAATATTTTACATTCAAATAATAGTTTATAAAAAGATTTGTATGGAATAGTAATTTAAAATATTCCTTTTAAAATAAATTATAATTTTAGAAAATCCAATATCCATTTATAAATGCCTCTTGTCCACATTCACCTTTTGGAAATATCCTGCTATTTCCATTTAACCAATTTCATATCTCATTTATAAATTCCATTCATGAATTTATAAAATCTCCTTGGATTTCATTTATTAAGATAGTTTGATTTAAATCTCATCTTTATAATTTATTTCTTCCTATAAAGTTCCATATTGTCCCATTTAATAAGTTCCATTCATTATTAAATAAAATTTCCTTTTGACTCTTAATAGAATTTCTTATTCATAATTCTTAATAGCATCTTCTTTATTTCCTAATAAATTTTCTTTTCTTTTCTTATTAATATTTCTTTTTATTTCCTTAATAGACCTCCCTTCCCATTTCTTAATATGATTCCATTTCTTTAATCCACTTATCGATTACAATATTCCTTCAAGTATAAATTTATAATTTAAATTTCCAAAACTCAACTTTATCACATTAAGGTTTAACTTAAGTAGAAAACATACTTTTATTTCTTTTCTTCATTCTCACTTAAAGTAGATTCAAATTTCAAATAAATATTTTCTATTTGAGTTTTATTTAACTTCTTCAAAATTAATTTATCAACGGTAATAGAAATTTCAAATTTTCAACTTCTCTGTTATTCAACAGTTGATAATTCAATTATCTATAAAACCACCCAACTCAATTTATCATCCTGTCACATAATAGCATATATATAAAATAAATAGTTTTGAGGAATCCTATTGGATCCCTCCAACCTGTTTCCCTGCATCCACGGATGTTAGCACAATAAAATAATAATTTCACTTCAATGTGAAATATTGCAGTATATGGGTTATAATATTAACCAGTGAATGAAATAAAATCAACCAATTAATCACATCCAATAATTTAAATTTAACATTTCAATTTAATTTAGGTATCCAAATGAGCGAGAAAATCTCACCTTTGCTTTTAAGTTGCAATCCTTCCCAATCCAGATTCGTT
This sequence comes from Allium cepa, assembly GCA_030765085.1. Lineage (NCBI taxonomy): Eukaryota > Viridiplantae > Streptophyta > Magnoliopsida > Asparagales > Amaryllidaceae > Allium > Allium cepa. Next base: position 177,843,115 of record CM060945.1, read on the forward strand.
TCCATATTTTTTTGACCTTGAATAATAATTGTACGAATTTTATTAATATGTGAACGATCGAATAATAAATTTATTCTTTAATCAAATAATTTAAATTAACTGGTGATATAATTTTAAACAAATACTTTTTAAACACAAGGTATTTTCACCTACTGGTTAGTCTAAATTAATCAAATGAGTTTAATAAATATACAAATCAACCTAAGTAATCATCATTATTATTATTATTTTTCTTTTTCTTTTTTCAATCTGTATATATATAAAAAAAATCCATAGATGTTTAAAAATCTAATTTTCACAATCTTTAAACATTTCTATATATACCACTTACCTTATTCTCTGAATAAAAATCCTATTTTAAACTTTACTGTTTGATTCTATTTTAATTTCGAAAACAAACAGATAATCCATACCTCACTGCCATCAGATCCGAGATCACTGCTTCCCCCAATTCCATTCGACTCACCACGTCACTTGAATAGCACCGACGCACTTCACCTATAGCCGCATAGCATCGCACCACCACTCACGTGCGCGAGCACCACTTCATCCCCCAAGAACGACGTGGCCTCCAACACCGCAATCCACGCCACCGCTTCTTAGAGACAGCAGCCTCTACGCGCGCAACAAGTCGCGCTCTCCCCCCCCCCCCCCCAATTCGCGAACGACATCCATCGCGTGCGCCAACTCACGAACGACGCCCCCCTTTTGCCTCGATGTCGAACTCTAATTCGCTTCGCCCCTACGGGAGCCCCCCCAGCGAGTAGAACGAGATTCGCTAGTCTTCCAATTTTTTTTTTAATTGCCGTGAATAGGTTTTGAGGAGAAAAGGAAAGGATTGGGGTTTCGGAGTTTATATTCAAGGAAGAAGGGTTTTGCTCGCGATTATAGGAAGATAGCGGCCATGATTTTTTATTTTGGGTTACTGAACGAAGACATAAACGAGAAGCATCGTGAATTAAAGAGCTAAAGGAAGCGTCTTTGAGAAGCTGAAAGGAAATACGGCTATGATTTGATGTAGGATATTTTTAATTTTTTTAAACGATTAATTATATTCGAAGCGTTTACCTCCCGTACGATCACATGATCACTCCAAAATTTACGAAATTTGAAATCCGGCAATAATTCAATATTGCGGATCCAACGGAACTGGTTTCGTTGAATTCCAAGACTGTGCCTCGGAAGGCTACTTTCAACTGTCTATTTAAACAATGTAAATTTAAAATTTAACAAACGACAGTTAAATTCAATTTTAACCCATCTATTATTTCCAGTGTTATCAATATAAATTTTATAAGCCGTTGAAATATTTTTAACACGCTTACAACACCAAATTGTATATTTTGCCCAATATCCGTTTGTCACTTTAATAACTAATTCAATAGGCCGTTATACTTTAAATTTTGAATTCCTTTAATCATATAACACCAAACTGTTCATATAAAAATCAAATTAAAGTTCAAATTAGATATTTAAATTCAATTTAAATATTATAAATTAGCTGTCAAAAATCCGGGTCGTTACAGATACCATCCACTCGAAGAGAGATGCAAAGCCTAAATGGAAAAGTGGCCGCCCTAAGCAGGTTGATCTCTAAAGCAACCGACAAATGCATCCCTTTCTTTGAAGCTCTAAATAAAGACAAAGGAAAGTTCGAATAGACTGACGAATGCTCGATGGCTTTCCTTAACTTAATCGAACAACTCCAGAGACCACCAGTACTCTCAACTCCGAATGAAGGCGAGGAACTATACCTATATCTTGCCGTATCCTCCCATGCTTTAAGCACCGCTTTGGTGAGAGAAGACAACCGCGCACAGCGGCCCGTATACTTTGTAAGCAAGAGATTTACAGGGGCAAAAGCCAGATACCCTAAACTTGAAAAGCTAGCATACTGTTTGCTAATCATGTCACGGAAGCTGCGACACTATTTCCAATCTCATTCCATCATAGTTTTAACCGATCAACTGCTAAGGCAGGTACTCCATCGCCCCGACACTTCTGGGCGACTACTTAAGTGGTGCGTTGAACTGAGTCAATATGATATCACCTACCATCCTCGCACCGCTATCAATGGGCAAGCCATAGCTGATTTCATTGCCGAATTCGCTACAACGAAGGTAAGAAGCAATCTGAAATAGCAGAAGATATCGAGTGGAATCTCTTCGTAGATGGACCGTCAAATGAACAAGGCTCGGGGGCAGGTATTGTGATAATCACCCCCAGGGGAAGGAAGCAGCACTATGCCCTAAGATTGGAATTCGCTGCCACCAACAACGACACAGAGTACGAAGCAGTGATAGCCGGATTAGAACTTGCCCTAGAGATTGGAGTCGGTTCTTTATGTCTCCATAGTGATTCTCAACTTGTTGTAAATCAGATACTGGGAGAATTCCATACTCGAGGAGAGCGACTCACAGCATATCTAAAGAAGACAAGGCTGCTGCTCAATCAATTGGATCACTATTTAATCAAACACATTCCTCGAGAAAAAATTCAAGAAGCCGACGAACTGGCAAAGCAAGCTAGCATGAAGGACGACACCACTTCCCGAACAATAACCATCTCACAGCAACTAGCCCCGAGTTACGAGACAATGAATATGATAGCCGCAATCGAAGAGGAAACTTGGATGACTCCCATTCGGAAATATTTACAAGATGACACACTGCCCGACGAGCGTAATGAAGCTAAGAAAATCTTAAGGAAAGCTTCCCTCTACACACTACAAGAAGGCATCCTCTATCGGCGTGGCTTCTCTAATCCCTTATTAAGGTGTATCACTGGAAGGGAAGCCAGGGAAGTCTTGTCCAACATCCATCAAGGAAGTTACGGAGATCACACCGGAGGACAGACATTAGCAAAGAAAATAGTCCGATACGGGTACTACTGGCCCACTTTAAACAAAGACGCCTTAGATTTCATCAAAAGATGTGACAGATGTCAGAAATTTGCTAAGATTCCTCGACTACCAACAAATGAAATTACTCAAATGACCAGCCCTTAGCCCTTTGCAATATGGGGAATTGACTTGATTGGCGAACTGCTAATGGGCCGAGGCGGAGCCAAATATGCCATAGTGGCAGTCGACTATTTCACCAAATGGGTGGAAGCGGAACCTCTAAATAAAATATTTCGGCAAAAGTTATTAACTTCTTGATCAAAAATGTTTTATGCAGGTACGAGGTTCCACTCAATATCATAACGGACAATGGACTTCAATTTGATAGCGAAGAGTTCACCAACTGGTGCCAAGAGCACGGAATTCATAAAAGCTTCTCATCTGTAGCTTACCCCCAGGCAAACGGACAAGTCGAAGCTGTCAACAAAATTCTCAAAACTCTAGTCAAGAAGAAACTTGAAAAGTCAAAAGGCGCTTGGGTGGATGAACTTCCTACGACACTTTGGGCCTACCGCACATCTTATAGAACATCAACAGGGCATACTCCTTTCTCTTTGACATACGGATCGGAGGCCATGCTCCCAGTTGAAACTGTAGTGCCTACCCACCAAAGGATCCACTACAACCCAGAAGAGAACGAAGAACTCCTCCACATGTCTTTCGATCTAATTGAGGAGAGAAGAAACGATGCAACACTCAAAGCAGCAGCTCACAAGCAAAAAGTTGCAGCACAATACAACTCCAAAGTCAAGCACCGCAGCTTACAAGAAGGAGATCTTGTCCTCAAGCGGATCTTCCCACGCGTCGGAGCGCTGGATCCAATCTGGGACGGACCCTGTGTAATTCATAAAGATCTCCGCAACGGAGCCTATATTTTGTCAACAGTGGATGGAGAGGTGTTCCAGAGGGCATGGAACATCCAACACCTCCGTCGATACTTTTCTTAACTTGTACTGCCCATATGAAGTGAATTAACAAAGAGAATCGGTGGACGTAGGCATTTTCGTGTCGAACAACTTTAAAAATCTTGTCTCTTTTTAACTCGTTCCTTTATATCTTGGCTGCTTGTTAAGCTTTATCCTTTTCTATTGAACAAAATCATGTATAACGACATTTCCATTCTGGACACTTCACGGCGCAACCTCACCTGGACAAGACCCAACAGGTACTATGCGAATCTATGTACTCTCCAATGAAACACTTTTGCTCCAGCATCCCTCTGCTACGGGTTAACTTATTGGTCGCGACTGCCCTCAAAGCCAACTGTAATGAGCCGATTATAAGCCATCAAGAAGGACGACTATAGCCGATGGCAGCTCATTACGGCGTTCGTCTCGCCGGCAACTGTGAACCTACTTTAAGCCCCAACATAAGGTGTGGCCAGCCAGGGGTAGTTCACGGTTGACGGTCGGCACCCACGCTAGCCAGCCACAGTAAATCGAATAATACCCACGATTGCGGGACATAATGGCTCGGGTAGTTACTATGCGCGACTCGGCTCCGATATGTCTTCAGTGCGGCTGTGGTAAGAAAGATAAACTCCCCGCGGAGGCATAAGATGGGTGACAAATGTCTCCAAGACCCACAGCTAGGGAAAGTGACTATAAAACCCGTTTGCCACGAACTTAAGCATATCGACGGCATTCTGTGATTGGAAGTTTTACTGTTTCTCGTATTTCCATTACATTTAAAAACTTTTCTCATATCCTATATAACAGTCCCTAAAGTACAGGTCACAAAATAGGGGAACTCTCGCTTATGGAAATATGAACTCACATCCGAATGACGGAACACTCAGCTACATTCAATACCCAGCCACACAAGACATTCAAAGCAACCCTCTACAACTAAAACACGAAGGGCGGTACTTTCTTCTCTCGTATACAAATACACGGCTTTAATTTATTCACACATCATATTGACATTGTAAGACACAAAATAATATTTTGAGCAGAAACTTAGCATCAAATACGATTGAATCACATGCATAAACACGCAGCTGTATTTCTTATGCAACATATCAAAATGACAACAGCATTCAAACATGACAGAATCAGCTATGTTATAAAATTACATAAAGTCATTCTTTACAAATGATATAATTACAAGTTACATTTATGTTTCGGACTAACATAGACCGCAACCAAAATATGTACAAGTCAAGTCAAAGAATCAGAGCTTCGCCTCCATCCCGCTAGCCCTCTGGATCCACTTAACTGCAGGGTCAGAACTCCCCGCATGAACTCCAAAGGTCCCGTCTGCCCAATTCAGAAGAGAATCCATCAATTATTACGAAAGATAAGCAATCAAATCATGAAAAGGTTAAAAGGGAGGACTTACCAGCGTCTGCTCCATGGTCGTCATCCTCCAGTTGCACACCCACTTCCCTGGCGGCAAGCAGTCTCATGCCTTCCTTCAACGCCGCCTTCTCCTCCTTGGTGAACTGCGCGGTAACCACATCCATTCTGAAGGCCACGCCACCCTCTTTTTCCGCTTCAGCCTTGGCTTCCTCCAAGGCCCGAAGATATATCCTAGCCATAACCCGGGGATAATCGTCCATCCAGGACAGGCTGCCCTGCCTCCAAGTATGGAAATACATGTCCTGGAGCATCTCGTCCATCATCCCCTCTTTCTCCTCAAACTCTTTCATCCGGGCCTCAGAAGCCGACAGTCGTGCGACAGCAGCATCTCTCTCCAATCGGTATCTCGAGCAGTCAGCCTAAAGGGACTTCCGCATCACTTCCATCTCCTCCTTCAACTTGGCCTGGGCAAGCTCTGCGGCCTCAAGCCTCCCAGATAACTCCTCTACCTGCTCAAGATCCGCTCTCCGAACCTCGTCCACCATTGCGATGGCCATGTCAATTCTCTCTTTGCAAACAGCCTCCATTTTCGAAACTCAGCCTTGCTAGCCTCTTCCATGGTTTTCTTTAGTCGTATGGAGGCCGCTTCATGCTGGGATATCTTGATAGTCTGATAGGAAAGCTGTTTGGCCTGATCAGAAACCTTTAACCGCAACCGAATGTTAGCACTTCCGATTTCCTCCCCAGCCTTGGCCAGTCGAGCGTGATGCTCCATTAGCCTCTTGGTCTCTTCAGCCACCCGATCGATGTTTGCCTTAGCCTCATTTCCCATGGTCACAATCCGAGTAGTAAGCTAATCGAGGTCTAAGGACTTAGCCTCATCAAGCACCTGTACCATGAGACTGCGGGAAAGAAGATGCTCACCCGTGGCCTTGTTAAAAGAGATGTCCTGAAAACTCGAGTCCAGATCCGGGTAGCCGGCAAATGGGTTGTGAACAAAACCAAGATGGTCTATCGGGGTGACAGTTGGATTTTCGGACGGATTTGGGGAAGGCATAAACTCAGTATCTTCCTTAGTAATATCATGGATAGGCTGGACTGGAGCCTAAGGGCCAGGTGAGGGTTCAAACAAAGATCGGCCCCTCTTCCTCTTTTGCATATCTTCTTCAATAACTCCGAGAAGAGGGCGATAGCTAACCACATCTCCGGGACGGCTAGTTGACGGCTTTGGGTTGGCAGAAGCTTTGAGTAGCTTGTACTGTTCAAGGCGGTGCCAAATATCTGATGTCTTGGTCACCTTACCCGTTCCTGGAATAAAAACCAAATGTTACAAGCATGCATGAAACTATGATCCAAGAAATATGTTAAGTTAAAAGGAGTAGGAAAACGCGCTTATTTTACAAACTCTGAAGGGGAGTGGGATACTGCAATAGGTCCTGAATCTCATTCCAGGACGGGAGTTGGCCATAAAATATTACTAAGTCCTTATCATAAAGGGAGGTTGCGAAAGTTAAGAATTCACCTTGAACCGCCGGAGTTGCCTTAGCTGAAATACCCTCAGAAGATAGACTGGCACCCGTCTCGGCCTTATCAGACTTCTTCGATTTCTCCACCAAGGCCGGCCCTTCCCCCAACCCCTCGAAGGCTTGACGGAAGGCATCATCCATCCACTCTTGAATCTCACCCGCTTGCGTAGAGGTCGGGGCACCAACGCCACTACCACCCTGTCCTTCGCCACCGTTACCACCATCACCTTCTCCATCGCCTCCGCTCTCCTCCTCGCCTCTTTCCTCCTCTCCACTTTCCTCCTCCGGAGCATCTGGGCATTTGCTTGGAGAGGGTCCATCAGATTTCTTAAGCTTCTTTCCCCCGACCACTGGAGGTACCGAGAAAGGTCTTCTCTTACTACTCTTCGCAGTAGCCCCGTCTTTAGCTTTGGCAACCCTCTCCTCGGCTATATCACTCTGCTTAACCACAGATTGACGTGGCAGAATTAAGCTGTACTCCAGGAGAGTGGCATTCCTGATCAGGTAAGAAGCCGACCTATCCCGTCTCGAAATGGCCTTTATTTCCGCAGCCTTCCGAGCCAAGGAATCATTCTCCACGACCGCAAAGCCACCTATCGCTAGCAAGAAATAAAAGCATATAAGAAGAAGCATTGTGGTCGAGACAAGGAAAATATAAATGAAGTTCAACTTACAGCCGGAAGTGAAAAGGCGGAAAGAAACAGAGTCATCCTTAATGAAAAACCATTCTTTCTTGAACATGCTGAGCTTCGAGTACAAGTCCAAGACCGGCTTAAATGGCACAGCCGCTTCTAAGCTGATATACGGAGACCCCTTCTTATAGCCCCTCAAGTTGTACAAATACCGGATCTCCCGGTTGGAAGGAGGACGCCCGTATTTCCTCTGGAAAATGATGAACAAACACACCAGGATAGCGTAGGAGTTGGGCTGAAGCTGGAAGGGAGCCACCTTCAAATAGGTGAGGAAGCTGACTATCCATGCATTGATTGGAGGAATGGCCCCGCACATGCAATGGTATCGGCTATAGGCGAAATATCCTTCAGGAGGATCATACGGCATCACACTGTCTCCCGGCAACAGCATAATCGCTCTATCAATCCCAAAGGAGCGAGCAATGACATCAAGTTGCCCCTCTTTGAGGGAGCTCAGAAAGAAATCGGGAGGAGAGTTCAGAAGAACTTGAGGTCCATATCCGTCCACTAATGACCTCGGGATAGGTCCATGTCGCGCTGGTCCCGGCTGGACTAGGGGCACGGCGGAAAACTCACTTCTGCCCGAAGATTTTTTCTTTTCTGATCGGGTTTCCACTCTTTAAGACATTTGTCTGCAACACAAGAAAAGTATATCGTTAAAACATACAAACCGCGTAGTCTGGAATTTCACTCATAATTCGAAACACAAAAGGTCATTCGACATTTAAACACCCCCGAATTCATTCGGTAAAGAGAGGCAATATATCATTCGGCCTTTTACTTTCAAGTTCATTCGGTGTTAAAAGTTCATTCGGTATTAAAAGTTTATTCGGTATTAAAAGTTCATTCGGTATCAGTAGTCTTTGTGTTCATTCGGCATTGACGGTTCTCAAGATCCATTCGGTATTGAAATTTTTCGAATTCAATCGAAGGAAGTTTACCTGATCAGGCAGTTAAGATTGGCCAGGTACAATAGCCGGTTCGGCAATCCACTTAGTTCAGTAATTCAGAGTTTGATTCGGCTGTTTCTTTCGGTGAGAAATAACGAAGGCTTGGGGCTCCTACTTATAGAGGAAAGTTGGATAGCCGGACCAACCGGTTCGGTTCTCGGGCCGGATGTGATTGTCCAAATAAACAAAGCACGGCATATGCGAGCATATGCCCCGCTTTGGGGGGAAAATGTTGGGTGTGTTTCCACCCATATGTTTCCACCCTTCACCGAACCCAATCCATCGAGTAAACCAACCTACTATCGAACCAAGCCCTCACCTCCACCAACACCGGCCCATAGCACAGCCGAACCAATACGGGTCCAGCTCTATATCACCTACCCCCGGACCAGCTCCATGCTCCTACCACCGATCCAACCCTCTCCTGGAGTGACCGAGCCAACCCCTGCCGCACCAAGCTTCTCCTGGAATGACCGAACCAACCCCTGCGGAACCAAGCTTCTCCTGGAATGACCGAACCAACCCCTGCTGAACCAAGCTTCTCCTGGAATGACCGAACCAACCCTTGCCGAACCAACCTTCTCCAAGCATGGCCGAACCAAGGCGCGCCAGGACAAACTGCCAGGCCAGATCGCTCCAGCCCAGGCCCACCAGCAGCTATATACATCCAAGATCCCTACCCCCAACCTCACTCTATAAATAGAGGGGCAAGGGTACAACAATGGAAGATAAGTTTGAGAGCTCAAGCACGGATAGAACTTTCAAACAACTTCCATTTACTTGTTAATCAAAGCTTTGTACTTGTAATCTGAATAAAAAGGAGAATAACATATAAAGTGGACGTAGGCACGTTCTGGCCGAACCACTATAAATCTGTGTGTCTTTTACAGTTCAGTCCCTGTTCTTTATATATTTGCATAAATCACCCAAATCACTAGAAACAACATAAAATCAACTAATCCATACGACTTGGAGATGTTTGCCCATTTTTTGTGCAAACATATATTGTATGCCTTTTATATGTTTATTTAATATGTGTGTTGTGAATCTCATGTAGAATATAATTGCGTATCCATTGACATTCCAAAGTCACTTATTAATAGCTATTTGACTACTGGTTCTTATTTTCATCTTAACACATTCACACATATAATGTATTGTTTGGTTGATATTTTTCACTTTCATATATTTATTCATTTTTATGTCCAATTTATATAATTAAAATATCTACCTAGAACATTCAAACTAGGCAATTTCCATTAGAATTTTAGAAATGATTTTCCATCTATAATCTCTTGGTTACATGAAGTGAATATGATCATGTATATAACATTAAATACAGTTCAAAGACAAGAAACAGATTTTTCACCAGTTTGACTTTTTTCAATTACCTTAAAAATGCAATAAGTTCTACAAATGAAGAGACCTCAGACATTTTTAGCAAGCAAAGTCAATACTGAACTATTCGTTTTGGCTACCAAAATGATTTGTATCTTGGTTCTGTAGATAATAATTGCAACCTTAGTCTGTTTAAAATGAAAGCTCATAATTTACTTTTTTCATATGAACTTTGTAAATGTGTGATTTCATAATAACGAAATAGAAATACATACTATTTAGTTCCATATATACACTAACTATTTTTGGACTCTTTTACTTTTGACGTAGCTTTAATTTTGGTTTATAACCGGAAACACTCAAATGCATAAAATATAAAAGACGATTATTCATGAACAAATGTTCATAACCATGTTGAGTAGGTGGCATTTATACTCATTATATTCATTTATTAGGGTTCAAAAAAAATTATTTATGGTTATGTGCTTTCATAAAAAGTAATGTTGCATCATTTGAATTTAGTTCATTATATGGATCTTATCCTTACATATGTCATCAATCCAAGATTGCTTTGGTGAACAGAGTAGAACTCATAAGCCATTCATCTAAATAGCTATGTTTTTTTTTGTTTTGGGATAGCGTAATTCTAGAAATTCCACTAATTCCATATTTTAGTTTTACATACCAAGAAAAAAATGATTCATTTAAGGAAAATAGGCTAATTAATTGTATCAATAAATATGTTGAAGATAAAATTATTCCTAATAGGCCAAAGGAATATATATGTTTCATGGACTAAGTTGTTACTCAATTACGCAATTAGCAAGTTTCTTCTACTCTTCATTTTTTGAACAACTAAATAGGTCAAGGTTAGTTAGGCCTATTTTGGCAGTTGATTGGGATTTTAGTAGATGTATATTGATATCACAAACCTCTACGACATTATAAGAAAATAAGCAAAATAGCCAAATGAGAATTCAAGTTTCAAAAATCTAAAATCTTTTGTGAAGTTTTAAAAATGTGTCTACGACTGAACATATTTCTAATTAGACTTGATATGTTTCATCTTTTTTCAGTTTTTCCTTAGCTCAAATGGATGATATAATCGATCGATTCTTTAAAATGGAAGACTCTTATCATTAACATATCAGAAATGATATCTTTCATCTACTGTATGCTCAGATTAATGTGAATTCGTTTTACTCTTTCACTAGTTATTTCTCTATCATTTAACGTTATCCAATTTTGTGATTGAAGTACCCCTATTTCCTACAGTATGAAAAAAGTTATCATTGTTACAGAATAAAGAGAATGGAGGCTATTAGAGAGAGAATAATTTTATTGAACTGAGAGATAGATCTTACAATACAATCAAGCTCCATATTTATAGACCGCTTATGCAGTGCAGATTACAATAGTGCCCTTTCTTATTTAGCATATTCAACCCTATTATTAATGTATATTACAACACTCCCCCTTGAATATGCGTATGTAAAGATCATAAGAGTAATTGCCTCAATAAAAACCTTGTTATGAAAAATCCAGTGGGAAAAAATCATAAACAAGGAAAAGAGTACAACATGATTTCATCTTTAAGTAGCATATATTTTATAATGTTACTACGAGGGTTGATTCTTCTGGATCAAGATAATGCCTCGTTAAAACCTTACTAATAAAAACCCAGTGGGAAAAAATGTTAGTGAAGGAAAAAGAGTACATTATAGCGTATTTCATATGCTCCCCCTGGATTATAAAGCATTATTCAATTAGTTTTTTGATGCAGCCGACGCATACCAATTTTGTACACCATCTTCTGAAATGTTGATTTTGGAAGCGCCTTTGTGAATAAGTCCGCTGGATTTCTTTGGGATCGGATTTGTTTCACTTCTATCTTGCAATCCTTTTGTAGCTCATGTGTGAAGAAAAATTTAGGAGAAATGTGTTTCGTCCTATCACCCTTAATGTTACCCGCTTGAATTTGAGCTACACAAGCCGCATTGTCTTCATAAATAATGGTTGACCTTTCCGTTACTGATGGAAGTTGGCAGCTTTTTCGAATATGCTCAATCAGTGATCTTAGCCAAATACATTCTTTACTTGCTTCATGTAGTGCTAGTATTTCAGAGTGATTGGATGATGTTGCTACCAATGTTTGTTTTATAGATCGCCATGAAATTGCTGCATTGCCGTTATTGAATACATATCCAGTTTGTGATCTTGCTTCATGTGGGTCAGAAATATAACCTGCATCAGCATAGCCAACTAGATTTGGATTATTGCCTGTGTTAGAGTAAAATAAACCCAAATTTGTCGTTCCACGAAGATATCTCATGATATGTTTTATACCATTCCAGTGTCTTTTTGTTGGTTCTGAACTGTATCTTGCTAGAAGATTTACTGAAAATGCAATATCTGGTCTTGTGCATTGGGCCAAATATAATAATGCACCAATGGCACTAAGATATGGCACTTCCGGGCCAAGCACATTCTCATCTTCTTTTTTTGGGCGGTAAGGGTCCTTTTTAATATCTAAAGATCTAACAATCATTGGCGTACTAAGTGGATATGCTTTATCCATTTGAAAACGCTTTAGAATTTTCTCAGTGTAGTTTGATTGATGGATTAATATGCCATTAGTACTATGCTCAATCTGTAGACCGAGACAGTGCTTAGTTTTGCCAAGATCTTTAATTTCAAATTCCTTCTTTAAATAATTTATTGTTTCATCAATCTCTTCTGGAGTTCCAATCAAATTTATGTCATCAACATAAACTGCTAAGATAGCAAATCTCTTTACCGATTTCTTTATAAAGACACATGGACAAATGAGATTGTTTTCGTATCCTTCTTTTACCAAATATTTACTAAGACGGTTATACCACATCCTTCCAGATTGTTTCAATCCATATAGTGATCGTCTTAGTCTTAGTGAGTACATGGACTTTGATTTTGCTTAAGGCAATTTATATCCATCTGGAATTTTCATGTAAATGTTGGTATCTAATTCACCATAAAGATAAGCTGTCACAACATCCGTTAATCTTATATCGAGTTTTTCAGAAACTACAAGGCTTATCAAATATTGGAATGTTATGACATCCATGACAGGGGAGTAAGTTTCCTTAAAGTCAAAACCTAGTCTCTGTACGAAACCTTGTGCGACAAGTCGTGCCTTGTACCTCACGACTTCATTTTTATCATTTCGTTTTCTAGCGAATACCCATTTATAACCTACTGGTTTAACATTTTCTGGTGTTTTCTCACCATGTTTTTGATGTGAATCTAGTTCCACTTGGATAGCATCTTTCCATTTTGGCCAATCGTGTCTTTTTCGACATTCATTTCTGCTATTTGGTTCATTATCATCATTCTCATTATTCTCATTATGGTCATGACTTTCAATTATTTCAGTAGCTACTGCGAATGAGAATACATCATCAATTATTATTTTACTTCAATCTCATATTTCTCCGTAATTCGTATAAAATATTGAGATCTCATTATTATTAGGTACCATTTTATCGTTGGAATCTTCTTTTATCTCTTCTGGGATAATGTTTCCTTCCGCGCTTCTAGGAGAATTGGGATTTTCATTTGAGTGATCTTTTTGATCATTTATAACCTCTTCAGGAGGTTCCTTAATTGATGAATTTTCATTAGACTTTCTGTTTCTAGGCACCAAATCTTTTGAACCAATTGACCTACCACGTTTTTGTCTTGCTTTAGATTCATTTGCTTCTATATTTATTTTTGATCCTTCAGGGACATCAATTTTTGCTGGTGCATTTGCTGCTGGAATGTGAGATTTAGTTATTTTTGTAGTGTTACTAAATGCATCCGGCAGTTGATTTGCAATATTTTGAATATGCAAAATTCTTTGTACCTCATATTGGAATTGTTTAGTACGTGGATCCAAATAAGACATAGATGGATTATTCCATGATATTTCACGCCGTTGTACTGGAACGGTCTTTTCTCCCCCTAACGGCGGGAAGATTGTCTCATCATATTTACAATCTGAAAATCTTGCGGTGAGGTCATCACCTGTAAGAGGTACAAGGTAACGAATTATCGATGGGGAATCAAATCCCACATAAATTCCCAACCGTCGTTGAGGACTCATTTTAGTACGAAGTGGGGGATTAATAGGTATATGCACAGCACAACCAAATTTTCGTAAATGTGAAATATTTGGTTGAAATCCAGTTAAGAGCTGCGATGGCGAAAGCTGATGATAAGCCGTTGGTCTAATTTTAACCAATTTCGATGCATGCAAAATTGCATGCCCCCATGCTGAAACAGGTAGTTTTGATTGCATAAGCAATGGTCTTGCAATAAGTTGCAAGTGCTTAGTTAATGATTCTGCTAGACCATTTTGAGTATGAACATGAGCTACTGGATGTTCAATTTCAATCCCCAATGATAGACAATAATCATCAAATACTTCAGAAGTAAATTCTCTAGCATTATCCAGTCGAATCGATTTAATTTGATGATCAGGGAAGTGTGCTCTCAATTTTATTATTTGAGCAAGTAGCATGGCAAATGCCAAATTTCTTGTAGAAAGTAAACAGACATGTGACCAACGAGTTGATGCATCAATCAATACCATAAAATATTTGAATGGTCCACATTCAGGGTGGATTGGGCCACATATATCACCTTGAATTCTTTGTAAAAATGTTGGAGATTCAGAGGTGATTTTACTATATGAAGGTCGAGTGATTAATTTTCCTTGTGCACATGGGGCACATAAGTAATCACTTGGTAAATTCAATTGGTTTGATAAATCATGTCCGTTTGAGTTTTTGGAAATTTTACGCATCATAGTTGATCCAGGATGACCCAAGCGATCATGCCAAAGAATCAATGTCTTTGTATTTGAGAGCTTCTGGCTCATGTTTATAGAGTGAGATTCAATTATGCCAATTTTTGTAAAATATAAACCAGTTGAAATTGTACCAAATTTTTCTAGGATAAGCTTCTGGCTTTCAATTCTAGAAATAACACAAAGATATTCTTTGTTGTTTTCATTTATAGTTTCAATATGGTATCCATTCATTCTTACATCTTTAAAACTCAGCAAATTTCTTTTAGAGTTGCTTGAGTATAATGCATTCTGAATAAAGATATGCGTACCATTTGGTAATATTATATGGGCTCTTCCGGACCCGTCAATTATATTTGCAGATCCAGCTATAGTGGAGACTTTAGCTGAGAAATTTTCAGATAGTTCAGAGAAAAACTTCTGGTTTTTCAAAATTGTATGAGTGGTTGCACTATCTAGTAAGCATATATCATCACCCAAATGGCGTTCCATACCTTAAGAATTAAAGACAATGATTAGTTAATCACTAAAACTTTGTAAGAATAAATGAATATAATGTAAACAAACAAAGTAATATGATTAAAATAGGCTATTGATTAAAAACAACATCCACATTACACATTACTAGTCCTGCAAAGGGAAATACAATTAAACGAACACAAACTTCAAACTGATTTATTGATGCAAGCTAATGAAATAAAACAAAAGTCACATAACAAACTTCAAGACATTTCTAATGGATCAACTCGGTCATATCATTGATAATTGCACTTAGATTTTCATCATTAATGAAATTTCCATTGTCATCTTCGAAGAAATCATCTAACTTCAGGTTAGTGTTTTCAGGTAACTTTTCGGCATTATTTGCCTCAATATTCTTCGAACGATGATATTCTTCAACTGTTTTCTTTGATGATCAACATGTACGTGACCAGTGACCAGATCGTCCATGTCTATAACAAACTTCCTCATAATGCCTTTTATTTTCTGAAGCTGAATCATTGTTCTTTATAGGCTCAATTTTCTTTTTTTGCTTTTTAAAGTTGGTGGTTTTTTTTGTTACCACCATAACCACCTCTGCTAGAGTTATATCCACGTCTATGACATGTCCTTTACCTCGCCCTCGACCCCTATCTCTTCCAGAGTGGGCAAAATTAGCATTAACTTTAGGTAATGCAGTTGAGCCAGTTGGTCTTGAGGAGTTCTTTTTATAAGCAATTCATTATTTTTTTCAGCAATTAGTAAGCATTCTATGAGTTCAAAATATTTTATAAAATGACGCTCTCGATATTGCTACTGCAGGAGTATATTCGAGGCATGAAATGTTGAGAAAGTCTTTTCAAGCATTTGTGCGTCATCCACCTTTTCTCCACATAATTTCAGTTTAGAAGTGATTCTAAACATTGCATAATTATATTCTCTTATGGACTTAAAGTCCTGAAACCTCATGTTCAACCACTCTTATCTAGTGTTTGGAAGTATGACCGTCTTCTGGGGGTCATAACGCTCCTTCAGGAAGTTCCATAAGTGGAGAGGGTCTTTTTCAATCAAAAATTCCGTTTTTAGATCGTCATGGATATGGCGTCTTAAAAATATTAGAGCATTTGCCTTGTCCTGCTGGGACATAGTATTGCCATTTTTAATGGCATTTTCTAAGCATTGAGATTGCAAATGAATCTCAGCATCCAGTATCCATGATAAGTAGTTGTCTCGAGATATATCCAAAGCTTTAAATTCAAGCTTGGCGATGTCTGACATTTTGTGAACTGTTCATAAAATAAATTGCATAAGGTGAAAATATTCGCCACAACAGCATTTACTATTTGTTTGTTTCCAGCTAAAAAGAAAAAAAATGGAAAGTCTTTATTCATGGTATCAAACAACTATACCAAAAAAATTGTATCAACTAAACAAAACATTTTGATTTTGCAACTTTCATGTATTTATCAAATAAGAAAGGAAAGTCAGCTTTTGCTTATATTCCATTCCAAACATTTGAATTTTATTTGGCAATAGACCCGCAAAGGGAAAAAAATAATAATGTTGAATTTAGAAGCCAAAGAATAAAAATAAGAGTGATACAAGAAAAGACATGAAAAATATAGAAGCGAACCCCAAACTAGCATGTGCTAACTTGATAGCTTTATCAAAAAATAATAATATGATATTGACAATTACCTTTTTGGAGAGAGGAAAAGTAATGAGTTTATAAAAAATGCAAGAACGATTCCTTTACGTGCTGTTTTAAAGGAAATAAGAAATAGAATGTATGTGGATATATTCTAAAAGACTCGTCTACACTAATATATATAATAGGATTTTGAATATAAATAGTCTTAGAATTGGAATGGTCAAAAGAGAAACAGTCAAAGTAATTAATATTTAATTACTTGCTGAGAAGTTGGAAAGTTTGAAGGTGAACAAGTTGAGGTCAATAATTAATTCGCATTCCTTCGTGCTCATAACATGTTACAGAATAAAGAGAATGGAGGTTATCAGAGAGAGAATAATTTTATTGAATTGAGAGATAGATCTTACAATACAATCAAGCTCCATATTTATAGACTTCTTATGCAGTGCAGATTACAATAATTCCCTTTCTTATTTAGCATATTCATCCCTATTATTAATGTATATTACAACAATCATCAAAACAATACATACGAGGGCAATCTATTTTTTGGCTAAATTTTTAATCACATAGGTGAATATAAATACAAATCAAAATTTAATGAAACATTAATATCAAGGATATTTTTGCCATTGAAGTACTTTCTTTATAAAATAGAAGATTATCAACATTATTTGTATAAAAATGTATACATACATAACTTATGCCTAAAATTAAAAAGTCAAGTGCCTTAAGAATAACTCGTATGAAATAAACATTTATTTAAGTGTTTGGCTAAAGAACTTGAATCATCAATATTGATGCTTAAATATAATGTTGATGAACATTACTATGTATAATTAGTAGTACACAATAATTTTGACCTTTGAAAATATATTCACACTTATTGCCAAAATATTTGGATAGTTTACAAACATTATATGCTATTGATCAAAAGCCTATGCTAATAATTTTAGATTCTATATACATAATTAATATGGTCAATAAACCATCAATGAATGATTGGTATATGATAAACAAAATCGATGTCGGCTATTTATAGCTTTAACCATATGGTCAGTACTGATTCCTTCGAAGCATAGTTTGATGTATAGAGGCATGACTTTATTGTTGGAAGAGCTATCTTCTAAAGCGACAGATGTAAAGTCGGATTGAGAATTACTAGAGGAAGCTTGAATATCGGGTACTAAGAAAAGTTTATGCAAGAAAGCTTATGCAGTTGTTGCTTTTCCTATGATAGCAACCGTGTTAGGAAAGTTTGGAATAGTGAATTGATTATTAGTTAAATAAATATTTTATTTTAGACGTATAACATGCAAGTTTATGTCAGGCTCTTCTACAAAAAGTTGTTGCTTAGATACAACAAAAAGTTGCATCCTTTCTCTACTTCAGCGCAAACCTATTTTAAGATTTAATGGAATGTACGATTTAATTAATATTTTTTTTCACGCATACATCGTGATTTGAGGATTGTAAATCATTCACAACTTTTTCTAAATTATATTTATTTAATTGAGTTTTGAGTTGTAAGTTATTATTGGAAAAATAAAGGAATTTGGAAAATTCTCATTATTCATTTGTAGGCTGAGCACATACATTCAATGCCGAGAACAATATCTCAACAATAGTACTTTTTATTCAAGTATATGAAAATTTTTGGGTAATCAATTTATAATATTTGGTTATTAGATCTGGAGTGTTTAATGAGTTTGTTTTAAGTACTATGTACTGTTATTTTTGATATAAATACTCTCTATAAATTTAGTGTGCCTATGTTACTGCTTCTAACTTAAGTCCTAATACAAATAGCTTTATCCTTTTGTTAAGTTAATAAAGTTTCATATATGAACATACATAAGTTGCCCATCTCTTTTATAGAGAAAATTATAGATTCATACATTGGAACCATATTACATTTCTTTAGAGCATTTACAGCAGATTTTTTTTGCTGGTGAATAAATGTAAAGTAGAAAAAAACTAGATTAGCAGAAACTAAGGAAAGAGATCGAAGTAGTGTTTAAAGTTAGCATAAACACAATGTCAGATAAGATGTTATGGTAAATGTTGTTGTAGTTATTTTATTATTACACCAACCCAATCATCAAAAATTTATTACTTTCTTCATGTAGTTGTAAATTTGAACCACTTTCTTAATCTATTTAACTTACACAAATTGTATTACAAACAGTATTTGCAAATGCATAACATGAGTAGTTTACAGAAATGACAAGGTAATCGTTGTATAATGCCATATACACAAAGAACTATATGAAAATGTATGTTTTTATATTCTTAGTCATTATTTTATATTGAATACATATATAAATTTGGTACCAATGAACCATGACCAAGTTATTCTACCTCAAGTTAGTAGAAGAAAGAAAGTGTGAAATCAAAGATCATATGACATCGAGCAATGCTACTTCACACTTTTGAACTGCGGAAATGCCCGTGTGTGTAGCACGGGCCTCTCACAATTTTCTCTCGAAAATTTGAGAGATTTGTTTAGTTTCTGTACTCAAAACATACTACCTTTTGTTTTTCACCACTTTTGCTGCTGTTGTTTCAAGAAAATGATTTTGCTATTTGTATCTATTTTTCTTTACTTGATTGGTACCGTGTTCATAGAGGTTTCACTGATACTAATTCTATATTGCAGTCCACTGTTCTTTCATTGCATGACCAAAAAAATTTGTACAGAACGTGAATTGTTGGCCAGTAACACAAGAAGCTACTCTTCCTAACTCTCCAGAATAATAACAAGAGAAATGGTAAGACAAGAATGAGATGCTATAGTTCAGCAAATTGGGGACCTCTTAGGAGATGGAGGTGGTGCAACCAATAGAGGAGGCACAACACGAGTAGATTGAATAAAGAAGGCTGGATTCCTCAATCTACTATGATTGACTCGGGACACATGACTTGCTATGGGAAACTAGCTGACAAGAAGCTTTATATGTTATTCATCTATTACATGCCTTGATGGCTTGGTCCTAACTGAGACCATGATCATTTTTTTATTTTCGCTTTTTTAATTTGGACATGATACATTATTGTATTTTGAAATTATATAGTTTGTGGTTCAAATAATACTATCTAACTGAGACATGGTTGTAATTGAGATATGAAGGCATTTTAAATTTTATGTTGAATCAATATGATGAATCATGTGAAAATTACTTTTTATTTTATGTTATTTCCATTTGCTTTAAGAATTTTAATGTTATTTGTGCATGAAACTGTATAAAATGATAATTTCCTGTTAGTAACATATACTAATGTTACCAATATTTGTATTAACAGGGCTTAAAAACGTTACATAATTAAAGGATACTGGATGGAGTTTATGGCCATCGACGGTTATAATTGTTATTATAATGATGATAGTTAATGTTCTTAAATAGCCATTTTTCAAAGCTAATAAGCGTTGTGAATTATTTCCATGGCAACGTTTATAATCGTTACAAATAGTATGTTAATAATACTTATAACTACGACAAACTTGATTGCTCAATTGCTCACATGCCATAAATAACACTTGAACAACATTACTGAAATTATTCTCAACACTTACAAGTGCTAGCAATTGTCTATTTCGGTGTAGTAATATCTAAACATTTGAAATCATTCGTAACACTTATAAGTCTTACAACATCACACAACAAACCTCCTTTACTCATTATCTACGCAAATGCCCGTGTGCGTAGCACGGGCCCGACACTAGTTACTTTCTAAATCAAACATCTTAAAACATTTTAAATTTGAAATATAAATTCAACTATCACTTTTAAAAGTTTGAATTACATTTATTCCAAAAATAACAAGTTTTAAGCTTGTATTTTGTTCCTTTTATAAAACTTGTTTATAGTTTAAAGTTTGATTTCATTTTTTTTCTACAACAACTTCAATTTCCAAATTAAATCATTATACAGAACAACTAAAAAAAAACCTAAAAACTCGAGTTAAGCATGGCAAATACACGAGTGCGACCTCGAGAAACCTCCAGCCCCTTCAATCTTCGAGTTGATCACGAGAATATCGCAAATTCCACTTCGGGACGACCTTTCTTCCCAAAACTTCCAAACTTCTACCTGACACAAACCCATGCACGGTGCATGTGCACCTGAAACTTCGGCAAGCGATGGTCATCGTGACCATCAACGACCGTCACACGATCGCGTGCGAGCCTGAATTCCAACCCAGATCCCACAAAACAAATTCGAATCGAAATTCGAACATTCTCACCAAAAACTGCAGCTAACATGACCCCAAATCCCATCACCACCCACGATCGCCACCACCGGAAACTCCGACGACCTCTCCAAAGCATCACCGGACATTCACGCCACCTTTCACCAACTCACGAAACATTCCGGTCCTCTTCTCATGTCACAAAAACCTCGGCAGCAATGCCGAACCAAGAACAAGACAAAACCCTATATTGATCAAATCCCATCACCACGGCCATTGGAAAAATTCCATAGCATCTTTCCCCTCATCAACAATCCACAAGCAAGCTTCAACCAAGATTTCAACCCCTATCATCACGCCGATCAACGACAATCCACCAAACCCCCAAATCGCTCAACCCCAAAATTCACGAAAAATACCCAACTAAAAATTACAGTATGCATGTCAAAATTCACTATTTTCCATCGTGATTACATGCATGTAGTTCAATTTAGAGTTTAAAGCTGTTGATTTTAAAAAAAAAATTAGTTCACTGTGTTTTAACATTTTTAAAAAATTATTTGTGAATTTAAATTGATATAAACTATTTTTAAAATTTCTGTCTAACATTTTCATTCAATTTTGATTCACATATCAAGATCAAATAAGTTATAGATTGGAAGGTTTGAATTTTGATAAGGAAACAACTAAAAAACATCAAACAGAGGATGTATATCTACAGCCAGTTGAATTTCCTAGTAACTCATACTTCCAACATAAAACTTAACAATATTCATGTAATAAATATTCATTATCAAACAAAATTCATTTGCATGCATCATCATTCAACATAGATTAAATTAAAACTGTTTTTAGAACAAAATTTACTCACCAATTAATTTGAACAAGGCAGAGTAGGTTTTGATTCATTCCAGGCCTGAAATCTTCAATTCTGGAAAATATTTTGACTTTGCTTTGTAGATGAAAATGAATCCCTTTGCAAGCTTCAATTTGATGTTTTTTACTTGCTGAAAACATATTTTAAACTTGCAGTTGAACTTCATTTGAATAGTAGGTTAAAGGTTGCAGATTTTAATCTCAGATTTGTTTTTGTGGTTTTAAATTTCAGATTTACTTTGCCTTTTTGCTTGATTTCCAGTTTTAGTTTTTAAAAGAAATTTTCTGGTTTGAGTTAAAAAGTGAAACCAAAGAAATAGAAATGTTTGTGAAAAACTAGTTTCTTTAAAAAACATTTATTTAAAAATTGAAATAAGTATGTTGCCACATGTTGATAATCTTACATTTGTTACTCATTTTTTTAATTGCCTTTACCTGTGTTATTAAGATGTTTAATATGATTACACATGTGTTTAAGTATTTTTAATTGAATTTTTTATTTAATTTAAATGTAAATAGAAAGCTTACTTATTTGAGTTATTTTATAAATAAATACTTACATATGTATGTATAAATTAAATCTTTAAAGAAAATATTATGAAACTAGTTATAATACAAATAAATCTTATACATGGATTTTAAAATCTAAAACATTTATATTTATACATTTATAACCATTTTAAATTTAAACACTTTTAAAGAAAACAAAAATAAAACTTTATTTAAAAAAAATTAACTTATATTTTGAAAATAATTGAATAAATCTTAAATTAACTTTTGAAAAATATTAATTTTAAAACAAAGCTTTAAATTACAATTCATACATATATAAATTATTAATAGATTAAACTAAATTCCAAAACAATTCCAAATTATAACATATACATACATATATATTACAATTTGAAAATTAATCTTTAATTTAAAACAAAAGATCTCCCTATTCACAATATATATCAAATATAAATATTATAAATAGAATAAAATTTTATTAGCTTTGAAAAATAATTCTTATCCATTTTAAATTGTTAAAAAGATATTGATCAAAATTACCAGATTAAATATTTATAACCTTTAAAAGATTAAATTCATCAATTTAAATTAAAATTATAAAGAAAAATTATCAAACCAAATAAATTATTAAACAGATTATTAAATTGATATTGCCTAAAATTCCGGGTCGTCACAAAAGGATTTCGATATTGATGTTCTTGGTTGTATTCGGAAGAAGGGTATGTTGATCGTGCCTAGTGTTTCTAATCTTAGAAATGACATTTGTAAGGACTGTCGTCGTTCTAAGCATACTATCCATCCGGATAGTGGTATGACGTATGCTGATATGAAACGTTTATAATTTTGAGAAGGTATGAAGCATGATGGTGCATGTTATATAAGTCGTTGCATGACTTGTCAACTTGTTAAGTAGAACACCGTCATCCTAGTAGTCTTTTGCAGCCTCTTGAGATTCCATTATAGAAATGGGATCAGATTTCTATGGACATCATTGATGGTCTACCTCATTCGAGGTCAGGCCATATTAGTGTTTGGGTGATTGTTGATCATTTGATCAAATCAGCCCATTTTATTCCTATCAGGTCCAATCGGACTGCTTTTTGATTTTGGTGGTAGTTGGGAAGACCGCTTATCTCTTGTTGAATTTGCTTGTAGCAACAGTTTCCAATCCAGTATCGGTATGGCTCCTTTCGAAGCCCTTTATAGTAGGCCGTATTGATCACCATTTTGTTGATTGGAATCCGGGGAGGAGTTGGTTCTCGGCCCCGATTATAGTCGTGAATCTTCTGAGAAGATTGATATTATCAGACAGAGAATGAATGAGGCTCGGAATAGGGAGAATTATTATGCCAATCATCGTAGGAAGCCTTTGGAATTTTCTATTGGCGATCTCGTATTTGTTCGTGTTTCTCCGATGAAGGGTATGGTGCGTTTTAGTAGCTCGAGGAAATTGGCTCCTCGTTATATTAGACCGTTTCCTATTACGGAACACATTGACCCAGTTGCTTGTCGTGTATCGCTACTTATCTAGTTTTCGAGAATTCATGACGTATTTCAAGTATCCCAGCTTCGTTGATGTCTTCGCGATTCGGATTCTATTATTGATCCTCGTGTGTTGCAAGATCTTGAGATCTCACCCTACTTGTATATGTGTAAAATCTAATTCGTGTGTTAGCTATGGAGGTTAAACGCCTTCGAAATATGATGTCCTGCTTGTGAAAAATTTAATGGTCCGCAAACCCCGGGGGGAAACCAAAGAATTCATCGAGGGTTCTTATCGTGGTTTTCTCTCCTCTTCGGTTGGGGGTGAGAATTCATGTCCATCTTTCCTATGTTGATCATTGGGTGACGAAGTATTTGTGTTGATGACTACTTCTAGTATGAAAATTGCGGGGACGCAATTTTTATAAGGGGGAGTCTGTAACAACCATTTTTGAATTACAGTCATAAAAAAAAATTGATGCAAATTCTTTTGCGGAGTCAGTTGCCAATTTGCTTGTTGCATTTAACAAGTTGTGTTATATTCTTTCAATTAGCCTTCATTTGTAAATGGAATTGGGTCTAACTCAAAAGCAAAGTGTGAACATAAATTGCGTTAGGTGTCACGGATTTGTAAAACAAATATTGAAACACTTTGCTTTGCTCTTTCCATCATCACTTTTCGTGCAAATGGAACATTTTATCTGGCTGTCATCACTTATTTTATAAAGCAAATTAGAAACTTAGTTGTATGGCCATCATCTTTTAGCACAGGCTGTGTACTTCCTTCCAATATGCACGTTTCTATAATAAATGCCTATGTACGATTTCTGCCAATATGAATTTCATTGACTTGTTCACCTAAAATTAAAGAGAAAAGTATGCCTTCTTTATACTTTTGTTTCATTTTGTTCCTCTGGCATCAATCATTCATTTTGAAATTTCCAAAAGCTCTGCAAAGGGGTAATGGCAGATCAAAAATTCATGCTTCTTCTTGGATTCTCGGTTGCTAATTTGTTCTGCAACAAAATAGAGGTGAGTTCAAAACTCACGTTTCTAATTTATCCACTTCTTCATATATTCGTGCTTGCAAAAAGTTAGTTTTTTTCTGTGAAAGTTTGCATTGCCAGGTGCATTTGTTCAAAGTAGTGCTTGCCTGTGTATTTTATTGTTTTTCTCATGCGTGCATTTTTCTGAACCCAAGCCATCTTTTGGTTATCTCATTTTTGTGTGAAGTGTAACATTCAAAACTGAAGTGTAGCCTTATAATTATGCATGTCCAGGTGTTAGTTTGGTTGCCTATCCCTTAGTTCTTGTTATAAATTTTACATGTATGAAATACTTGAAATTGTCCACGTTAGTATGCAAGTGGTAGCCCTGACCATTTTATTGATTCATGAGTGCGTCAGGTGTAAATTTTTTATATTTTTGCATGGAAAGTTATAGTCCAGGGCATGTCAATTATTTCATTATCTCAAAGGGTACAGGCGAATTGAGTTCACGCAAGTATTAACGCAAGTTTTGTTTTTTTTTGGTTAGGCATTTTTAGCGCAAGTTAATTTCCATGCGTGCTTTAGTACATGTCAGGTCAGTTAAGTTGATTGACTTGTATCATGCGTGCTTGCATATTAAAATGCCCAGACCACTTCATTGTCATTTTATACGGTCAACTTTTATAATGCCCAGACTGTGATTTAGAGGCTTGCATGTGATAGAGTGCATGCGTATTAAAATATCCAAACTACTTTTCATTCTTGCATGTAAACATAGTGTTTATAAAATTAAAACATGTTATTTAGCTATTTCGAATGGAGCGGGCATATTATAATTTCCCAAAAATCATGTCTAGATGTTTCAAAAGTTGGTGCCCATTTCATTTTGATATGCAAGAAAGTTTGCACATTATGGTCCAGGCTACATTATTTCATGTACAAATATAAGCTTTGCCCTAGCCATGTGTCCCATCCATGGGCGTAAGTAGATTAGCCTGGCCCACTTCATTTTCTTCATCCATTAATTTATGGTGCAGGTCAATATACTTTGTTTCATATTTCTATTCTCTTGCACGAAACGTGTTTGGAATCTCTTCATTTTATATTTGAACACCTGTAATTTGAACGAAATAAAGTATTTCCTGGCCTCCTTTATATTTTGAACGTGTGAAAATTTAGTGAGTCCAGGCAATGCTAATTTTGTTATATACATAGTAGTGCAATGTACTGACTTATTCACGTTGAACCGGCATTTCGTTTTAAAAACGTATTTTATTACCGCTATTTTTATAGCGGATTTTTATGCCGGCATTATATTTTTGAAGAGTGTTGTTTTGATGACATTTTTTACGAATAAAAAAATTTCTGTTGTATTGACTACAATAACCGTCAATTTTAAAGTAATTTTTTAAGCGGTTATCCCGCAACGCTGATTTGGTATCCCTTTCTACGGTGTTTTGTGAAGTGCAATTTCCTTGTCGAAATTGCTACAGATGTTGTTTTAATCACGTGTTTTAAAAATCCTTTTAAAATAAAATTGTTTCCAAAATTTTTACAGTTTACGCTTTCAAAAGAATGAGGAAGCGATTGAAACGTTTCAGCAAAATTAAGGACTATAAACCCTTACTTTTACTCATTCGGTTGATTCCAGACTTGTCCATTTGCGAACGTAAAATGTTATTTATTTCGATTAAAAAAATTTGCACTTTCAAGGAAACAATGAAGAGATTTAAACGATTTAGCAAAAGTGTGGAGTATGGAACCATACTTTTACTGTTTCGATTAATTCCTGACTCGTTAACTGAAACATCTGCTGTTTGATGATTTTGATGATTTTATTTGGCTTTCGAGCCAATTTGTTGGACCTTCGATTCATATGATGGACTTCGGGTCAAATACCAGTACTAGACCTTCGGGTCATTTGTTGGACCTTCGGGTCATTTATTGGACCTTCAGGTCATTTGTTGGGCGCCAAAAATATAGTACTTGGTAGGCTTCGGCCATATGAGATGCACGTGCGGCGTAGCTAAAACTCGCCATCTGCTGGGATCGATCCATCTTTTATGTTGATTTTCTAGTTAACTTATTTTGATTTCTAGATTTTGTGACTGTTGATTTGTCTAGTTATCTTAATTGATTTCTAGATTTTTGTGTACTGCTGCTTTGAATTCAATGGTGAATTTGGAAGTGGATTTTAATGCTGTTTAATGGGATTTCTTCCTTTAAACTATGCCGATTACTTTGTTGTATAGTCTCTTCCGAGACTATAATTTTGTGTATAGTCTCATCCGAGATTATAATTTTGTGTATAGTCTCATCCGAGATTATAAATTTGCGTATTGCTGTTTTGATTTCAATTGGGAATTTAAAAGCAGATTTGATAGAGTTTAAATTGAGATTTCTTCACTTAAACTATGGTGATTATTTGTGCTGCATAGTCTCATTCGAGATTATTGATTTTGATGGAGTTTAATGAGTTGAATCTAATGGAGTTTGATGTGATTTCTTCATTTATATCTATGTTGATTTCTTATGATGAATAGTCTTATTCGAGACTATTATTATTTTTTTGATGTTGTTTATGATGCATTCACTTCTAAGAATAAATTAGACTGATCCGTTTATTATTTTCTTTTAAATAATACGAGGGTCAAACCGAGTTATTTCAGGATATTTGCTATCTCTGATTCTGTTGCAGCTTCAGCTTTTGGGATTTCACTCCATCTTTTGTCTAGACTTCGAGGTGTACTATTGGTGTTGACTCTCATCTCGTTTATGTTGATGTATATGTATATGTACATTGGTTCTTATGAACCATCGAGTGTTGTAGCATGTATCCAGACTTGTCTTCCACTATATATGTATCTAATATTTCTGTTTTGATGTGATTATACTAACAGAGTTGTTTTTATTATGAGTTGCTCTGAATTTTTCTTTAGCCACCGTAGTTTAATTTTAGATTTGGATTGAAATTATATCTCTGGGAGTAATTTACACAACTCCTATCGATGTAATCAATACTCGTCTAAGGCATAACTTACGGATGGTCGCTTCTAACAAGCCTTGTTCTTCGCAATAGTAAACGTTATTCCTTATAATAACCTTTGTAATTATGAGCATAGAGGTCAGGCGTCACAGCACAAGTTGTAGATTTACACTCAAAAATTGTCACGAGATTTCAATCGAACAAGTACAAGAATTAACCGACTAAGTAAGTGCAAGCGTTTCATACCACTTGTTTGGCCAAGCCGTTTAATTAGATTTCTCATACGAATGAGGTAAAGGTTCGTATATACAAATAGATTGGAAAAAAGTTTTAAAAGCGAGGTTTATATTGAAAGTAATTGTTGAGATCATTTTTGATGTAAGAGTTTTGATATTTATTATTAGTATAGAAACCTTTGCATTTTACAATGACAAACCGTAGAAATGATTGTAGAGGCAATCAATCACCAAAAATTCACATTCGAAGATGTGAATCAAATCAAAAGAAATCGATACCAAATCCATCAAAATGGATATTCCCAAAAATCTAAAAAATGAAGTCATCAAAGTCGATAAAAGTGATAACAACTAGTCGGATCAACAAAAATTGATAAACCTTGGAAATTTACTCAAAAAATAGGCAAATAGGCAAAGTTGCACATTACCAGACGTCTGGGGTTTAATCCAGACGTTTGGATTTGATTTCTGGAAGTATTCCAAAAAACACTCCAAACATCTGAAATTTCAAAGCAGACGTGTGAACCCCCCTTTCAGACGTCTGAACCTATAATTCAGACGTTCGAAATTAGTCACTTCCATTTTTATTTTCTACAGTTTCTTCTTTTTCTCCAGATTGCATAACCAGACGTTTGAACCTTAATTTCAGATGTCTTGATGCCTGGACCGGGCAAATTGCCTGGGCCATGATGGCCAAAATGATTAAGAAGCGATCGAGCGAGCAACGACGACTAGAGATTTACGCGAAGGGACAACTGACGCAGCGGATAATTAACAAAACGATATGGATTGATGAAAGTAGCAATCGGTGGATTGAAGATACTGAAATGCCCAAATTCGTTGATCACAAAGATACCAAATTCTAGCTATCTTCGACACGTTGATCGCGCACGATACCGTGAAAGAAGATCTTCAATTCTTCAAGCGTTGATCAAGCGCACTTGATTCCGCGAATCGGCTTCAACAATCGTTGATTCGAGCGCACTCGAATAACCGAAAGTGGAGATAGGAGATTACACTCAACTACCAATTAAGGATGAAAGCACACAGCAATCAAACAAGAATTTTATTCAAAAATCAACAACCCCGAAATGTACAACTCACTCCCTATTTATAGTGTTTCTCAACCTGAGCCTTAAATCGTTTCAGACTCATCACTTCCCTACGACTCACGACTCATCTAGGTTGTTGCCGACCTAACAGGTACTACACGCCTCAATTACAACACACGCATATGTACACGACTCAAGCCACAATATCCTAACACATACATACAACACAACGACTCAACTGACTCAATCATCGCACACGACTTAAGCAAGCCGCGACTTACGGCTCAACTACATCACAACATATATACACAAGACGACTTACGACTCAAGCTCCCAAGCTCATAGCTTCTGCGACATATCTCCTCAAACGACTTAACTAGGTCGTGCCCTTCCTCCGACTCAAAGCCTTTAATAGCTGGAACCTTCCCCTGCTTCATGATAAGTCGTAGACGACTTATAGATGAGTCGTTGGGTCGTGTACGACTCATCAAACTCGAACACCTCAAGCTCCCGTTAAGTCATAACTCTATCCCCTTAGCTTTTTTAAGTCGTGGATGACTCAAAGCCTTTATCTCTTTAAGTCGCGAACGACTTAAAGTTTCTTCATAAGTTCCTTCATTAACTCGCAGCTCCTCTTCATGTAGCTCCTTAGGTCGTGTACGACCTATTGCCTCCAGGTTAAGTCATGGACGACTTAACTATTCCTTGAGTCGCTTACGACTTATCACTTGAAGAAATTTTGGTTGTTAATTCTCTTCATTGGCCGGAGCTGCATCATCCTCCTCTGGTTGAGAAAAATTCATCATCGAATTTGTACTTTCTTCCACACAAGATTGTTCATCTCCATAATATGGCACAAGATGCTTAACATTGAACACGTCATAAGTGTACACATCCTCTGGCAGCTTCAGCTTATAAGCATTTTCATTAATTCGTTTCACAACTTCTAAAGGACCAATTTTTCTGGCTTTCAACTTGTTATAAGCGCCCACTGGAAAACGATCCTTCGTTAACACAGCATACACCAAATCTCCTTCGTTAAATTCAACATTTCGTCGCTTCGAGTCTGCAGTCTGCTTATATTTATCATTTGCTTTCTCCAATCGTTTCTGAACGATTTTATGACATTCAGTCAATACATCAACAAAATCTACAGCTCGTTTAACCGTCCCCTTCGGTTGTGGTACTACTGCCAAATCCAACGGTCCCCTTGGCGAACTTGAATATACGACCTGAAATGGACCGAATCCCGTACTACGATTCACTGCATGATTATGTGCAAACTCTGCCTGGCATAACTTCGTGTCCCAACTCTTCAGATTGTCCTTCACAAGATATCGCAACAAATTAACCAACGATCTGTTAACAACTTCTG
Source organism: Allium cepa (assembly GCA_030765085.1). NCBI lineage: Eukaryota > Viridiplantae > Streptophyta > Magnoliopsida > Asparagales > Amaryllidaceae > Allium > Allium cepa. Next base: position 177,873,482 of record CM060945.1, read on the forward strand.
TCTGTCCATCTATTTGCGGATGATAAGCGCTACTAAATTTCAGCTTCGTTCCAACCATCTTCCACAAACTTAACCAAAAATGGCTTAAAAATCTAGTATCCCGATCAGAAACAATGGATCCTGGTAAACCATGCAATCGATACACCTCCTTAAAGAATAATTGTGCCACTCGAACTGCATCCGCTGTCTTCTTGCAGGCAATAAAATGTGCCATCTTCGAAAATCTGTCAACCACCACATAGATAGAATCATTGCCACGCTGCGTTCTCGGCAATCCCAACACAAAGTCCATACTCACATCTACCCATGGTTTAGCTGGTACAGGTAACGGCATGTACAACCCCGCATTCGTAGCTATTCCCTTCGAAACTTGACAAATATGACATCTCTCCACAAACCTCTCTACCTCTTTTCTCATTGATGGCCAAAAATAAGATTGAGAAGTTAACTGCAAAGTACGATCTCTACCCACATGGCCTTCTTCATGTAGCTCTTTGATAATCTTCATTCTCAAACTGCTCTCCGGAATACATAATCGATTTCCTTTAAACAGAAAACCATCAACCAATACAAATTCATCAGCATTTCCTTCCTTGACCCTTTCAACAAATTTCATAAAATACGGATCTTCTTCAATCAGTTCTGGCAACAATTCAAACCCGATCACCTCAACTTTCATCGTTGTTAATAAATGACTCCTCCTACTCAATGCATCGGCTACACGATTTGTTACACCAGATTTGTGCTTCACAACAAAAGTAAACTGTTGCAAATAAGCAATCCATGATGCATGTCTTGCTGAAATCTTGTCTTGTCCCTGCAAATGCTTCAAAGCTTCATGGTCTGTGTAAAGAACAAACTCCTTATGGAACAGATAGTGTCTCCAATGTTTCACTGCTTGCACCACTGCATAAAACTCTACATCATACGTACTATATCTCATCTATGCCCCTGATAACTTCTCACTAAAGTATGCAATTGGACGTCCCCTCTGACTCAACACTCCCCCAATTCCAACCTTTGATGCATCAGTATGTAATTCAAACAACAATTGAAAATCTGGTAAAACAAGAATCGGTGATGTCGTCAAAAGTTCTTTGATTCGTTCAAAAGCAACTCCTGCTTCCTCTGACCAAGAAAACTGCTTTCCTTTCATACAATCGGTAACTGGTGCCATCATGCTACTGAAGTGTGGAATGAATCTTCGGTAGAATGATGCCAATCCATGAAAACTTCTAACTTCAGTGATAGTTCTCGGTTGTGGCCAATTTCTAATAGCTTCAACTTTACTTTGGTCCACTTGGATTCCCTTCTCAAATACAACATATCCCAAGAATAAAACACTCCTCGTCATAAACACACATTTCTTAGTTGCGGCATAAAACTGTTCTTCACGAAGAATAATTAACACCTTCCGCAAATGCTCTACATGCTCCTCTGTACTTCCACTATATATCAGAATATCATCGAAATATACCACTACGAATTTCTCAATAAATGGTCTAAAAATTTGATTCATCACCCGCACGAACGTACTAGGTGCATTTGATAACCCAAATGGCATAACCAACCATTCGTATAACCCCTCTCTCGTCTTGAAGGCTGTCTTCCATTCGTCTCCAGATCTAATCCGAATTTGATGATAACCACTCTTCAAATCAATCTTCGAAAAGATAGTAGCCCCACTCAACTGATCTAGCAAGTCATCCAACCTCGGCATAGGAAATCTATAGCGAACGGTAATCTTGTTCAATGCTCGACTATCGGTACACATTCTCCATGTTCCATCCTTCTTCGGCACCAATAAAGCTGGTACTGCACAAGGACTCAAGCTTTCCTGAACACGTCCCTGTTCTAACAACTCTTCCACTTGCCTTCTCAACTCCTCATGTTCCTTCGGACTCATTCGATAATGTGGTCGATGTGGTAAAACTGCTCCCGGAACAAGATCGATTTGATGTTGAATGTCTCTCAGTGGCGGTAACTCCTTAGGTAACTCTTCTGGAAATACATCCTCAAATTCTTTCAAAACTGGTTTCGCTTCTTCTAGAATCTCAACCTCTTCATGACTCTCTCGTCCAATCAACAAATAAACTTCAGGTTCCTCTTCAACCTCTTTGACAAACTCGTTCAAAGATAGTAAAGTTTTCAGTTCTTCGATCTCCTCTAGCTTGCTTTCCTTCTGTTGCTGCTTCTTGAGAACTAAAGTGATCTCAGTACCTTCGAACATAAAACTGTAACTATTAGCATGACCATCATGTTGTACTGCTCTATCAAAATGCCATGGTCTGCCCAACAACAGATGACACACATCCATGTCTACAACGTCACACCAAATTTCATCTTTGTACTTCTTTCCAATAGAAAAATTCACACAAGCTCTTCGACACACCTTTACTTCACCACCCTTACCTAACCATGCTAACTTGTACGGTTTAGGATGCTTCTCAGTTTTCAAGTTCAACTTCTTTACTGCTTCAGTAGAGATAATATTGTCACAACTCCCAGCATCAATAACGAACTTCCAAACTTTTCCCAAAATAGTGCATGTAGACTGGAAAATATTGCTTCTCAACCAACTAGAATCTTCCTCTTGCTTTGGTGTAAGACAAGATCTTCTCATCATCAAATTACAACCCTCGTCCCCGCACAACTCTTCTTCCTCCTCAACAAGTGGTGAATTGGAATATTCAGCTTCTATTTCCTTATCCTCAATCTCTGCAACCATCACTCGCTTCATAGGCTTCGGACATTCATTGCTTTTATGACCCAACTCCTGACAATTGTAACATTTGAAACTGCTATTAACCTTTGCCTTCTCACCCTCGTTCACTACTGGCTTGCTGACAGGTTTAGGAACATTAGAACTTCCACTAACACCCTTTACTTGATTGTTGGAATTTGTAAACACACCACCTCCACGCCTTCCTTGCTTCTCCCAAGCCAACGCTTTCTGATGTGCTTCTGCAACAGATCTTGGATCGAACATATTAACCATATCCTTGATCTGCATTCGTAACCCTCCAACAAACCTAGCAGTTAGCTGTTCTTCTGTCTCCATAATATCATTTCTGGCAATGAGTTGGTAAAATTCATCTGCATAATCATTAACTGACTTCGTTCCTTGCCTCAGATTCTGCAATCTCTGGTACATAAGTGATTGATAATTGTAAGGTAAAAATGTAGCTCTCATCAACTTCTTCGTCTTCTCCCATGATTCAATCTTCGACTTTCCCATTCTCTCCCTTGTAAGTTTAGTTTGATGCCACCATGCCAAAGCTCTTCCCCTCAACCTAGTAGCAACCAACTTCACTCGACGATTCTCCGGAACCTCCTTGAAATCAAAGATCTCCTCCACATTTGACAACCAGTCTAAGAATTCTTCAGGAACCATCCCACCTTTAAATTCTGGAATCTCCATCTTCATTCTCGATTCCCAACGACGATCATCATCTACATCCCGATATGAATTTCGATCTTGGTCTCGATCTTGATAATGAATGCTAGCTCTATCACCCTCTTCACCAAAATCAAATGTATGTCTATATCGATCTCGACCATCAACATCCCTTTGATCACGCATATCTCTTCTGCTATGTCTCTCTTCATCTCTATGGTCATGGTGATCTCTCCTTGAAGAAATTGATGTTTCCCTTCTTTCTCTAAAAGATTGTGGTGATACCCTTCTCGCTTCCGTAACCGATGGTGAAACTCGGTTTCCTCCATGGTTCGAGATTGGTGATCTCCTCCTTTGACTTTGATTCAAATCATTCATCAATTTCTCTAACTTTCCAATGCCTTCATCAAATTTCTCATTAATGCGTTCCTCCATTTGCTCGGCTTCTTCTCTTCTATACAAGGCTTCAACATTTTGATGATGATTAGCTCTTCTCGGCGGCATGATTACTCAATCACAAACACTTCAACAATTCTAACACAAAGTTTCAACACAAGTCAAACAAGTCACGGCCTCAAACTTCCAATAAACTTCACCAAGGCTCGGCTACTTTCACAAGTATACACGGCCTACTCTTCAAACTCTCGGCTCAAATTCAAACACCTTTCCAACTTTGATCCAAAATGAAATGAATCGAAAGCTTCTAACTTGTTGCAACTTCAAGATGAACACGATGAACTTCAACTTCAAATTCCTTGGCTCCAAGACTCGTCTTAGCTATGATTGGCTAAGTCAAGCTCTGATACCAAAACTAACGCAGCGGATAATTAACAAAATGATATGGATTGATGAAAGTAGCAATCGGTGGATTGAAGATACTGAAATGCCCAAATTCGTTGATCACAAAGATACCGAATTCTAGCTATCTTCGACACGTCGATCGCGCACGATACCGTGAAAGAAGATCTTCAATTCTTCAAGCGTTGATCAAGCGCACTTGATTCCGCGAATCGGCTTCAACAATCGTTGATTCGAGCGCACTCGAATAACCGAAAGTGGAGATAGGAGATTACACTCAACTACCAATTTAGGATGAAAGCACACAGCAATCAAACAAGAATTTTATTCAAAAATCAACAACCCCGAAATGTACAACTCACTCCCTATTTATAGTGTTTCTCAACCTGAGCCTTAAGTCATTTCCGACTCATCACTTCCCTACGACTCACGACTCATCTAGGTCGTTGCCGACCTAACAGGTACTACACGCCCCAATTACAACACATGCATATGTACACGACTCAAGCCACAAAATCCCAACACATACATACAACACAACGACTCAACTGACTCAATCATCGCACACGACTTAAGAAAGCCGCGACTTACGGCTCAACTACATCACAACATATATACACAAGACGATTTACGACTCAAGCTCCCAAGCTCATAGCTTCTGCGACATATCTCCTCAAACGACTTAACTAGGTCGTGCCCTTCCTCCGACTCAAAGCCTTTAATAGCTGGAACCTTCCCCTGCTTCATGATAAGTCGTAGACGACTTATAGATGAGTCGTTGGGTCGTGTACGACTCATCAAACTCGAACACCTCAAGCTCCCGTTAAGTCGTAACCCTATCCCCTTAGCTTTGTTAAGTCGTGGATGACTCAAAGCCTTTATCTCGTTAAGTCGCAAACGACTTAAAGTTTCTTCATAAGTTCCTTCATTAACTCGCAGCTCCTCTTCATGTAGCTCTTTAGGTCGTGTACGACCTATCGCCTCCAGGTTAAGTCGTGGACGACTTAACTTTTCCTTGAGTTGCTTACGACTTATCGCTTGACGAAATTTTGGTTGCTTATTCTCTTCACTGGCCTGAGCTGCATCAACAACCCAGCCTTATAGGCTCTTCGACACATCCCAAATCTCATGTCCAAGCATCCATAGTAGGTTTTTCATAAATTTTGACTTCAAAACCTAAAATTGGAAAATTCACCAAATCAAATCAAATCAAAAGCAAATGAACATGAATAGATGTTAGGAATTCATACCTAACAATGAAGAAAGTTATAGACATAGATGTGAGTTCAAGAACTCACGTTTAAACCCAAATATAGGAATGAGAAGCTCTATAATAAGCAAAGATTTATTTCTCTTCAACAACACCTCTAGAATTTTCAATCCATTATCAAATGAAATAAATTTCCTAAGATAAATTATAGGAAATTACTGAAAATTGAACAGAGATTGAGATGGAGAAGATGAAGAGGATTCTTACCTAAGCTTCTCTTTGATTCATAACTCGAAGTTGAATTTCCTAAGAATCTAGGGCTTAGGAATTTTGATTTCTTTTCTTTTCACCTATTTTCTAGGGCTTGAGAGTATTAGGAAATTGGAAAGTAAATGAATGAAGAGTAGAGGAGTGGAGTGGGAGTTATTATGTAGAGGAGTTGGGTTCTCTTAGTGGGCTGAAACCCAAACCCAAAGCCCAATACAAAAATAGCAAAATACAACTCAACTCCAAACATACCGATGCTCATACTCAAAAAGACCGCAAATGCCATTTTGAGTCAATGGCAGTGGTCTTGAGTCCTAATTCGACTGTTTACAAAAAAGTAGCATTTCAAACATTAATCTGACTAAAAATGCTATATTTATATAAAATATTTAAATATACAATCTTAAAATATGTGGGTTGTTAGATTAACTTTCTATGGTGCTAAATCGTGAATTGCCGTTATGCGACGTGCCTATTTTTGATTTTATTTTCATAACTTGTCAAAACTTCACTAAATTGGATTTATTGTTTATAAAACATTTATAAATAATTTTAAACCATTTTCAAGATTTTTAACAACATCATATACATCGTTTTATTTATCAAAGGATAATCATTTCCTTTGTGATTTCTTATGTATATTAAACGTGATTTGTTAATACAATCATATCATCATCGTGCAAACAAGATGAATAATCATCACAACCAAGCATAAACATATATATATATATATATATATATATATATATATATATATATATATATATAATCCAACATATCGTATTATAAATAGAATTTCTCGCCTTCATTTTTACTCGAATTAGGTTTTAAACGGTTATACCTATACTATATCGAAATAATATTCGACCAAAATCGAGCGCAAAAGCCTTTGAAAGGCTCCACTTAACCTTGGAAGCTCACGGCCTTGGCTTTGCGGAGTAGGAGGTGGTGGTCGTGGTTTTAGGTGGAGGAATGGAGTGATTGGAGCTTTTTTTTGAATGGATTGGATAATGTATATGTACTAGTAAACTTTAATTTCTTCTTGTAAGTATTTTCTCCATAATTTTCTTTATATATGAAGCCATTAGAATAGATTAAAGAAGGACGAAGAAGATGAAGCAAATAACATAGGATTTTATGAAAGAGGAGTAGTGTATATATAGGAAATTTTGAAAGAAAATTATCTAAACATGTATGGACCCCAATGCCCTTGCGCACACTCCCTCCATCACCTCAAATGTGCGGCTCCTCTCTTTTCAACCTCCTTTTGCTTGTGTAAGAGTGTAAGGTGAGTTGATGGATGCTTTTGGGTTGCTTAAGTATTAAGTTGTTGTGAATATATCTTGATATTTTTTAAAATATATATATAAATATATGTATTTATGTATGTATGTATGTACGTATGTTCATTTGCACGTTAGGGTATGCACGTGTATGTTATATAAGTGCACATGACATATAAGCAAATTTGCAATGACTTTTGAACGACCTTCGTTCGTTAAACCGTTGAAAATCGAGAAAACAATTCCTGGTCGTATTTTCACTTATAAGTTAATTTTCAGGTAAATGTGAACAAAATTTGAAAAATCATTTTTTATCATATTAAACTAAATAAAATGATTACAATTGATATATAAAACCATAAAATTCATATTAAACAATCATTTACAAAAAGTGCTATTACATCAATAAAGCGATACCAATTTCCGTATATTTCGAAATCAAGTATATAACTTTATGTGTAACGACCCGTAATTTTCATCAATTAAATTTTGTTAATTTAATAAGTTTTGGTAATTATATCTAGAATAAATAAAAATTTGAAATTCGCTAATGAATTTATAACGGGAATGGAATGTAAAAATGTTGATGTAAGCTAATAAATAATAAATTCAATGCGATCCTAATTAATTGAAACAATTGCAAGGTTATGATTGATTGTAAATAGTAATATTTGGTAATAAATTTAGTATAAGAAAAACCAATGTAAATATTGAATTTGTCAATGAATTAATAATAATAAATAGTAATTGAATAAAATCAACATTCTGTAAGTAATTGTATGGAAAGGATAACTTATATAAATATGATTAGGAGTTAGTAGAAACAATTATTATAAATTAATCATTTATTTATTCCAATAAATCAAAATTTGTAATTAAGTGCTATGAATCTCAATTCAATGTTATATTAGTATAAATTAAGGAAATAATTGGAAATAATATTAATTCTATTTTTAATTTGACAATTGGTTGGTTTAAAGAATGGGAATCGAGATTTATAACTTATTGAAATTTAAATTATAATAATTAAATTAGTTGCAAATAAATGGAATTTAAAATTTAATGTGAAATCAATTGCAGTTAATTGACTTAATTCGTGCAGTTAGGGTAGATTTGATTTGTCATTGAGGATTGTTATTCAACAAGAAGTAACCAATGTAATTCTATCCATAATATGGCAATTGATTTAATGAAAGCAATTGAAATTCATGTTTGATTAATTTATTGGATTTTGAGCCGTATTAAATGGATTATTGAAATTAAATGAAAGAAAATATTCTGTTAATGGGAATTAAAATGAAATGAGATATACATTAATGAAATGTAATATAAATCAATGTTAATTATACCCATAAGGTGTCAATTTATTGAATAGCAAGATTTTAAATCAAATCAAGGGATTTATTGGAATTTTAATTAATAATTAATGAATTTATTAAAATTGAAATTAACTATGATAATGGGTAAATCAATTAACGTTGAATTGATATGTAAGCTGTCTAAATTATTGTAAATGATTTAGAAATTTAAAAATGATAGGAATTGTCAATTGTAGGATTGAAATTGAAAATTTGGTTTAATCAATTAATTATTAATTTATTTAATTAATGTAAAAATAGCCATTTTGGCCACTGACTCGGATTTCGATGAAACCAGTTTCATCGGATCCATAACGGCGAGTTATTATAGGATTTCAAGTTCCGTAATGATCCGGCTTGTCGTTTGATCATATGGGCTTGAAACACCTTGAAATCGATTAACTGAAATCGATTGAAATCAATTTGAAATAACTTGATTTTAGCATAACTTCTTCATACGATGGAATTTGGACGTGAAACCTGTTCCATCGAGTTTAAATATTCAAAAATATCTATTTTGATATATGGGTTGACCTAATTTCGTTACGGAGTTAGAACAGGCTTTTTGGGCCATTTATCGTTCAATGGTCCGAACCAATCGTGTCCATTCATCTCTATTTCTGACCTACCTATATATATCCAATTATAAACCCTAATTGTTTCTCATGGTCATTTTTCTATACGTACAATTCAGCTGTCTCTCCTCCTCAATGGCAGACAAAAAAAATTCTCACTTCCAAATCCAATTGCAATTCAAAATCAAATTAAAATTTCAAACTCCTCAAAACAATTCAAAAAAATATGTAAACCGAAGATGTCATCGATACGAATCAGTGTCTGTTGTTCGTTTTTCGTAATTGTGCTTCAATCATCATCATATTATGGTAAAAGTTCGGTTTGTGCAACCTAAATTGTGATTTGGGCAAATCTTTGTATGTCGTTGATTCGTGAAATTGGTGATTGGATTAGAGGGAGATCGTGAGGCAGAGTTGTGTGGTGGTGGTCGTGATGCCGATTGTTGGTTGTAGCAGCAGGGACCGGCGATTTTTGGTTTCGAAGACCCTAAAGGGCGGCGGTGGCGCTGCCGTGGGAGGCCGTAATGGGGCCAGGCGACGCATCTCGCCGAGCGAGCTTCCGAAGGGTGATGTCGTGGCTAACGGCGGCTGGAGGTGGCAAGGGAGGGCGGTCAAAGTCGTGTTTTTGGGTTCGAGCATTTCTGCGCGTGAACGTGTAGAGGGAGATTGTAACAACCGCGTATTTAATGATTTTATATTTAAATGTTTAATTTAAATATAGCGTCGTTAGTCGGATTTTTGGTCCGAAATGTTACTTTCTGCAAATGGCCGAATTGGAACTCGAAACCACCTCCATTGGTTCCAAAATGGCGTTTGCGATCTTTTTAAGTATAAGCTTTGATATGTTTGGAGTAAGTTGAATTATGCAACTTTTTCAATTTGGGTTTTGGGTTTGGGTTCAGCCCATTTGTTAGTTTAAACCCCTAACTCATCCCTCTCCTCTCCATTCTCTCATTCCACTCTTCTAAAAACTTAAGCAACACCGAAAATGGTGGAGGGGAAGAGGAAATAGAAATTGCTAACCCTAGTTTCTTCTTTGCAAACTTGATTCTTGCTCCAAATATCAAAGAGAAGACATAGGTAAGCTCCTCTTCATCTTCTCTATCTCTTTCTCTCTTCAATCTCAGAACTTTCCTAAACCTAACTTAGGAAAATACTTGTTTTATTCTTAGATTGAAGCTAGTTGAGTAGAAGTGGAGATTTGTTGGTCTTCTCCTTGCAAATTGAACTCCTTCTTCTTTGTTTTTGGATTAGAAGGTGAGTTTTGAACTCACATCTACTTCTTTTGGTTTCAATAATGTTGGGTATGGATTCCTAAGACTTGTTCATATGCTTTTGCTTTCAATTTGGTTTGCTTTGGTGAAATTGCCAAATTATGATTTTTGAAGCCAAATCTATGTAAAACCTTATATGGTTGATGTTTTATGTTGTTCGGAGTGTTTGGGTGTGTCGTTAAAGTTGGGTAGTCGTTTGACGTATGCCCATAATCAACACGCATCCGATTGCTTTCGATTTGTTTGGCCATGAATGGCCTAGGTTCAGGAAATGCCTGAGCATTGAGTTTCAGACGTTTGAAACCATAATTTCAGACGTCTGAATATTGTTTTGGGGAACATTTTCATCCCCGGATTCAGACGTTTTCCAGACGTCTGAATTGCCTAAATTTCATCCAGAAGGAAAATAGGCAAAATATTGCCTGTTTCAGACGTCTGAAAGTTTGGGTTCAGACGTCTGAATCCTCTTTTGAAAAACAAATTGAATTCCAGATTCAGACGTCTGAATCTCTTCTTTCAGACGTCTGAATATGCTGTTTTTTTGCCAACTTGCCTTGTTCGTTTAGTTTTCCAAATTTAATCAATACATAATGATTCCAATTAGTTGTTTATGCATATTTGACCTTGATAATTCCTTTTTGACTTCATTCACGGGTTTTATAAATGATTTCTTCAAATCGTACTAAAAGCTCGCTTCTCCAATTTATAAATTCTATTTAAAGCACACACAATTTCGCACTTCGAGCGAAGTGGAAGGGTGATTAAATGGTTGGGCAAAATACGGACCATGAATCTGTGCGTTTATCCTTCCGATTAATTTTCGACCTATTCAATTGATCGTTTTAACCTTCAGGTTTGGTTTACCGATGATATGAGGTGAACTTTGTACTGCTTTGAGTGTGAAATTAACTAACGGATAGTGCGAACGAGTGGTTATGAGACTCAAGTTACCACTTTTCGGATTCCTTTTTGAGAGTTATGACACATTCCGCCAGTTAGTGGTGTCCAGTACTGGTTCTCTGACCTTCACCACTACGGTTTGTTGCCTTCGGGTATGTGCCTTCGGGTTTGTGCCTTCGTGTTTGTTGCCTATAGTATCGCTTTCGATGTTGGTCGTTATGAGCCGCATGGGTGATATTGGGTTGCCCTTTAGTATCGCTTCCGATGTTGGTCGTTATGAGCCGCATGGGTGATATTGGGTTGCCCTTTAGTATCGCTTCCGATGTTGGTCGTTATGAGCCGCATGGGTGATGTTGGGTTTGGAGTCTTCGGGCTCATGGATCCTTGTTTGTACAGTACTGAGCTCGAGCAATTTTCTGATGTTTCATTCATATGTATATTCCCTAGGTATCGCCCTTCGGTGTTGGTCTTTTTGAGCCGCATGATGAGTAGCGATTACCTTTTGGAACTTGTGTTACCTTATGGGTATTTGTTATTTGCCTTTTGGCTTGTTTTGGGATATTCGTATCCTTAGTTTCTATATGTTGCCAATGATATGAGGCTTGTTATCATATGATTCATCTTTGGTTAGATGATTGTGCTATCTCCTTTAGAGATATTTGTTATACTTTGTAACCTTGCAGGTTTATTGTTGTTCAGTTTATCTAATTGATTTGTTTAGCTAGACTGACCCGTGTATTTTTACTCGGATCAGACCGAGATGTTTCAGGTTAGGTGCTTTTGGACTTAGCCTATTTTGCTTCCGCATGGACTATTCAGCTTGTTCCTTTTTGTTAAAGCTTTTTATGTAGTCCTTTATTTGTAACTCTGATATATGTATTCCTATGAACTCGTCTGTATACTGTGGTTTGCTATACCACTTGACATGTATTATTTTGTATACTCTGCTATGTATCTGTATATGTGTATATGATGATCTACTGTTCTGTGATGATTATTACATTTGAGTTGTTATATTCTGTTCTAATAGATCCTCTCGCCATCTATGGTTTTGTTTTAAGTATGCATTGGATATGTCGATCTGTTTGGTATGATTATTGTCGAAGTATTTAATGGATAATTAGAGCAAGGCTATAGATGGTCGCTCCTATCCAGCCTTATTCTCCGTGTTAGCAGACGGTATTATCTTATAATACTCTTTGCTAATGTGGGTATAGAGGCGGGGCGTCACAGCGTGGTATCAGAGCTGAGTTCAGACCATAATATGATAAACACAAAATAGAGCACATATTACGATACATCAGAGTGTGATAAGTGATACAAATCTTTGAATCATCGTGTCTTTCTATTCCTTCTTTTATCAAAGGTTAGATAGAATTTGGGAATACGTCTAGGAATACATTTTATTCCGTAGTATTCCATATTGAAATATCTACCTTGTGAATAATCTTGTTCTTATCTTACTTTCAGCGTATGGCTGGAAGAGGCAGGGGACGACGTTCGGATGCTGGGCGATCCAGTGGCTCACATCCGGATGGCGTTTATATGTCTGCCGATCAGTTTTTGGAATTGTTTAGGAGCATTCAGCCTCCAGTCCCTCCTCGAGTTTCTCCACCTCGCAAGTCTGCCTTTGCACGTCAGTGTAGTGATTTTGCTCATCTTGGAGGAAAGCCTTTTAAAGGCTCCGAATCCGTTCTTGTAGTCCAAGCTTGGTTTCGTACGTGCGAGCGTATCTTCTGTCGCATGGACCTTTCTGACCATGACAGAGTTCTTGTAACTTCTAGCTTATTATAAGAGCGTGCTCTTGATTGGTATGAGCTTCTTATAGCCGAGATTGATGAGTCTACTCTTTCTTGGACTCAGTTTCGGGAGCGATTTGAACTCAAGTTCGTTCCTGAATCTGAAAAAGTTTTATTGACTCGTCGCTTCCTTGAGTTGAAGCAAGGGAAGTCTTCTATTTCTGAGTATGTTGCATCATTCGAAGCTTTATCTAAGTATGGCCTTGAATTCATTAGCACTTCTTATAAGAAGAATTTGAAGTTTGTCTCTGGTCTTAAGAAATATCTTAAGAAGTCTTTGTTGCTCCAGCTTAAGCTTTCTTTTGAGGAGTTAGTTGATTCGGTGCTTCACCTCGAGACCGTCGAGAAGGAGTGTGATAGTGATGTTGATGTTGAGGTTTCCAAGAACCCCAACAAGAAGCCGTTTCCATTTCAGAAGAAGCCTTTTCCTTCTAAGAAGAAGAAGACTGGTGGTTCTAGTTCTCAGCCTCAGCCTTCTGGAACACCTTTCGTTCGGAAGTGTTTCAATTGTGGTTCTCCGGATCATATTATTCGAGCTTGTCCTAGGCCTCTTTTCTGCCGCTATTGCAAGAAGGAAGGTCATCATGTTTCAGCTTACCCTACTGTTTCGGCTGGTGCCAAGTCTAGCATGCTTTATGCTACTAAGGCTTCTGAAGGTCCTTCTTATCCTATAGGTATATCTTCATCTATTTTGGAAGGTTGTATTTTATTTCATGACCATAGTATTCGAGTTCTTTTCGATACGGGTGCTTCACATTCCTTCGTATCGAAAAAGCTCATCGATGATTTATCTTTGGATGTTTCTTGTTTGGTTACTTCTTTAAGGATTGCGAATCCTATTGGGGGATCCACGACCCTTAGCATGCTTTGTGATGATGTCGACATTATTTTATGTGGTTTTTCTTTTCGTGCGAATCTGCACGCTATATCTTGTCTGGGATTTGATATGATTTTGGGTATGGACTGGCTAGTAAGATATGAAGCCAGCATTATTTGTTCGGAGAGAATTTTGTATCTTCGACATCCGGATTCGCCTACTCAGTTATCTCTTGTTCTTCGGGATGTGGATAATTCCGAAATGGCTTTATATTCTCTTGATCCGCGAGATGATGATTATATATCTCATATTCCTATTGCTTGTGACTTTTCTGATGTTTTTGAGCCTGTCTCGGGTTTGCCACCTAAGCGGGAAATTGAGTTCCGCATTGATCTCATTCCAGGCGCGCAGCCAGTTAGTCGTCCTCCCACGAGGATGTCTACAAAGGAAAATGAGGAACTCAAGAAGCAGCTTTTAGAGCTTGAGTCCAAGCAGTTGATGCAGTCTAGTTTTTCTCCGTGGGGATCCGCGGTCGTCTTCGTGAAGAAATCTGATGGAACTCTTAGGCTTTGCAACGACTATCGCAAGCTTAACGAGTTAACCATCAGGAATAGGTATCCATTACCTAGGATCGATGATATGTTCGATCTATTGAGTGGTGCTAAGGTCTTTTCTCAGCTTGACCTTGCCACGAGTTTTCATCAGTTACGAGTCGCGGAGGATAGCATACCTCTTACAGCTTTTCGCACTCGATATGGTTCTTTTGAGTGGCTTGTTATGCCGTTCGGTTTGACGAACGCTCCTGCTTTATTTGTCGATCTCATGAGTCGTGTATTCCGGGAATATCTCGATAAGTTTGTCCTTGTGTTCATTGATGATATCCTTATTTATTCTAAGTCTGAAGCCGAACATGCTAATCACTTGATAACTGTCTTGAGTACTCTCCGTCATCATCATCTTAGAGCCAAATTCTCCAAGTGCCATTTTTGGAAGAATAAGGTTAAGTTCTTAGGCCATGTTGTATCTTCCGATGGCATTTCTGTCGATCCCTCAAAGATCGAAGCCATCCAGAATTGGAAGAGGCCTGAGAATGTTCATGAGATTCGTAGTTTTCTTGGATTTGCGGGTTATTACCATCGGTTCATTAAGGATTTTTCCCGTGTTGTGCTTCCTCTCACTTGCCTTACTCGGAAAGGCATTCGTTTTGATTGGTCCGACAAGTGTGAAGCTTCCTTTCAGATATTGAAGGAACTTCTCACTAATGCTCCTATTCTTGTGGTTCCCGAGGGGAATCATGATCTTATTGTCTACACCGATGCTTGTGGTAGTGGTCTCGGTGCTGTTCTTATGCAGAAGGATCGGGTAGTTGCTTATGATTCTAGGCAGCTGCGTCCGAATGAAGTTCTCTATGCCACTCATGATCTTGATTTAGCCGCCGTTGTCTTCGCCTTGAAGATTTGGCGACACTATTTATTGGGCGAGCACTTCATTCTCTATACCAATCATAAATCCTTGAAGTATTTGTTCACTCAGAAGGAACTCAATATGAGGCAACAACGTTGGCTCGAGTTTCTTGCTTCCTATGACTTTGATATCCAGTATACCCCTGGTAAGGGTAATCGTGTTGCTGATGCGCTTAGTCGCAAACATTCGGCTATTGTTTCTATGATGCTTGCCGAATGGGATATTCTTGAGACTCTATCTTTTTGTGAAATTCGTGATCGAGATTCATCTTCTAATTCTCCAATTCTATTATATAGTTTGGTAGCTCGACCTATTTTATTGGATCGTATTGCCGATGCTCAACGGCGTGATCCTGATTTGTTGCATCTTATTCAGCGTTGTGAGTCTGAATCTTGTGATGAGGCATTGCGGGATTTTAGCATTGATTCTCATGGGTGTCTTCGCAAGAAGAACCGTCTTTTTGTGCCTTCTGATTTAGCACTTAGGCATGACATTCTTGATGACTGTCACCGTTCTAAGTATACTATTCATCCCGGTAGTAGCAAGATGTTTGCCGATATGCGTCGCCTGTATTATTGGGAAGGCATGAAGCGCGATGTAGCGAGTTATGTGAGTAATTGCATAACTTGTCAGCGTATTAAGGCCGAACATCGGCGTCGTTCTGGTCTTCTTCAGCCTCTTGAGATTCCATTGTGGAAATGGGATCAAATTTCAATGGATTTCTTTGACGGCCTACCTCGCTCGAGATCAGGCCATTCTAGCATTTGGGTTATTGTTGATCGCCTCTTTAAGTCTGCTCATTTTGTCCCTATTAAGTCTAATAGGACTGCTTCGCATTTGGCTAAGTTGTATGTCAAGCAAATCGTGAGACTTCACGATGTTCCTAGTTCTATTGTGACGCAGCGGATTACCGAAAATTGATACGACGTTGGAAGTGTAGCAATCGGTGGATTGATGAATACCAAAATGCCCAAATTCGTTGATCCAAAGATACCGAATTTTAGCTATCTCTAACACATTGATCGCGCACGATACCGTGAAAGAAGATCTTCAATTCTTCAAGCGTTGATCAAGCGCACTTGATTCCGCGAATCGGCTTCAACAATCGTTGATTCGAGCGCACTCGAATAACCGAAAGTGGGGATAGGAGATTACACTCAACTACCAATTTAAGATGAAAGCACACAGCAATCAACAAGAAATTTTATTCAAAAATCTACTACCCAAAGTGTACAACACACCCCCTATTTATAGTTATCACAACCGGCCCTTAAGTCGTATACGACTCATCCTCCACGACTCACGACTTAAGGCTCACGACTCAGCAACAACACTATACCCAAATTACAACACAACACATAGGTCGGCAGCAACTCAACATCACGCGACTCATTCCCTTACAATGCGACATACAACTTACGACTTACATTCAACTACTCAAGACTCAAGGAAAAATTATAAACAGATAACGACTCAGGACTTTAAGACTTAACGAGTTACAACCAACTCAACACAAGACGACTTACGAGTTACAACGACTCAAAGAAAACAAGCAAATTACAAAAATTAGGTCGTAGACGACCTAACGATACAACACAGTACACGACATAAGGAACTCGCGACATAACGACTTATATTTGGTCGTTGCCGACCTAATCACATCACAGCATCTTCTCGCGACTTAACTTTCTAGGACTCAACTGAGTCGTAACTCGCTTCCGGTTTATGGTCTTCAACCACTGGAGCTTCCTTCCGCTTCATGATAAGTCGTAGATGACTTATAGATAAGTCGTTGGGTCGTGTACGACTCATCCATCCCAAACGACTTAAGCCCCTGTTAAGTCGTAACTTCCTTTCATCCTCTTTGTTAGGTCGTAGATCCTTCTCTTTAAGTCGTGGACGACCTATAATCCCTTCCTTAAGTCGTATATCCCTTACCCCTTTGGCCTGAGCTACATCCTCCTCCCCTGGTTGAGAAAAATTCGTCCTCGAATTTGTAAATTCTTCCACATCAGATTGTTCATTCCCATAATATGGTACAAGATGCTTAACATTGAACACGTCAGAAGTGCATACATCCTCCGGTAGTTTCAACTTATAAGCATTGTCATTGATTCGTTTCTCAACTTCTACAAGACCAATTTTTCTGGCTTTCAACTTGTTATAAGCGCCTACTGGAAAACGACCCTTCGTCAACACAGCATACACCAAATCTCCTTCGTTAAATTCGCATTTCGTCGCTTCAAGTCTGCAGTCTGTTTATACTTCTCATTTGCTTTCTCCAATCGTTTCTGAACGATCTTATGACATTCAGTTAATTCATCAACAAAATCAACAGCTCGTTTAACTGTCCCCTTCGGTTGTGGTACTACCGTTAAGTCCAATGGTCCCCTGGGTAAATTTGAATATACAATCTGAAATGGACTGAATCCCGTACTACGATTCACTACATGATTATGAGCAAACTCTGCCTGGCATAACTTCATGTCCCAACTCTTCAGATTATCCTTCACAAGACATCGTAATAAATTTCCTAACGATCTGTTAACAACTTTTTTCTGTCCATCTGTTTGCGGATGATAAGCACTACTAAATTTCAGCTTTGTTCCCACCATCTTCCACAAACTAAGCCAAAAATGACTCAAAAATCTGGTATCCCTGTCTGAAACAATAGACTCCGGCAACCCATGTAAACGATAGATTTCTTTAAAGAACAACTGAGCAACACGAACAGCATCTGCCGTCTTCTTACAAGCAATAAAATGCACCATTTTCGAAAACCTGTCCACCACAACAAATATAGAATCATTCGCCCTTTGAGTTCTAGGCAAACCCAAAACGAAATCCATGCTGATATCAACCCATGGTTTAGACGGTACAGGTAACGGCATATACAATCCTGCATTGTTCGTAGTTCCCTTCGAAACCTGACATATATGACATCTCTCCACAAACCTTTCAACCTCTTTCCTCATCGACGGCCAAAAGTAAGATTGAGAAATCAAATGCAATGTACGATCACGGCCCACATGTCCTTCCTCGTGCAACTCTTTGATAATCTTCAATCTCAAACTGCTCTCTGGAATACATAATCGATTTCCTTTAAACAAGAATCCATCAACCATCATAAATTCATCAGTATCTCCATCCTTAACTTTCTCAACAAACTTTGCAAAGTAAGGATCTTCGTCAATCAACTCTGGCAATAATTCAAACCCCATCACCTCAAATTTCATTGTAGTCAACAAATGACTCCTCCTACTCAAAGCATCAGCCACACGATTCGTTGCCCCAAATTTATGTTTCACGACAAAAGTAAACTGTTGCAAATAAACAATCCATGATGCATGTCTCGTAGAAATTTTATCCTGTCCTTGCAAATGCTTCAACGCCTCATGATCAGTGTAAAGAACAAACTCTTTCTGAAATAGATAATGCCTCCAATGTTTAACAGCTTGCACAACAGCATAAAACTCAACATCGTATGTACTGTATCTCATCTTTGCCCCTGATAGCTTCTCACTGAAATAAGCAACAGGTTTTCCACTCTGACTCAACAGTCCTCCAATCCCAACCTTTGATGCATCAGTATGTAGCTCAAACAATAACTGAAAATCTGGTAATATAAGAATTGGTGCTGTCGTCAAAAGTTCATTGATTCGTTCAAAAGCAACTCCTGCTTCCTTCGACCAAGAAAACTGTTTCCCTTTCATACAATCGGTAACTGGTGACATCACGCTAATGAAGTGTGGAATGAATCTTCGGTAGAATGATGCCAATCCATGAAAACTTCTAACTTCAGTGATAGTTCTCGGCTGTGGCCAATTTCTAATAGCTTCAACTTTACTTTGGTCCACTTGGATTCCCTTCTCAGATACAACATATCCCAAGAATAAAACACTTCGAGTCATGAACACACATTTCTTCGTAGCTGCATAAAATTGTTCCTCACGAAAAATAATTAACACCTTTCTCAAATGCTCTACATGCTCCTCTATGATCGCACTATAAATCAGAATATCATCAAAGTAAACTACAACAAACTTCCCAATGTACGGTCTGAAAATTTGATTCATCACCCTCATAAATGTACTTGGTGCATTTGATAGACCAAATGGCATAACCAACCATTCATATAAACCTTCCCTCGTCTTGAATGCGGTCTTCCATTCGTCTCCCGGTCTAATTCGAATCTGATGATAACCACTCTTCAAATCAATCTTCGAAAAGATAGTAGCCCCACTCAACTGATCTAGCAAGTCATCCAACCTCGGCATAGGAAATCTGTAGCGAATAGTAATCTTGTTCAAAGCTCTACTATCGGTACACATTCTCCATGTTCCATCCTTCTTCGGCACCAACAATGCTGGCATTGCACAAGGACTCATGCTTTCTTGAACACGTCCCTGTTCTAACAACTCTTCCACCTGCCTTCGTAACTCTTCATGTTCCTTCGGACTCATTCGATAATGTGGTCTATGCGGTAATACTGCTCCCAGAACAAGATCGATTTGATGTTGAATGTCTCTCAGTGGCGGTAACTCCTTGGGCAACTCTTTTGGAAATACATCTTCAAATTCTTTCAAAACTAGCTTCGCTTCTTCTGGAATTTCAACCTCTTCACTACATGTTGAATATGCGCTTTGCACTATATGATTTTTGTTTGATGATAATAAACATATATACATTCATTTAAATGTATTTGGTAATGTACTATTTTGTTTTTCATAGTCTAAATAAATATTTGTTGAATAAAATTAAATTACACAGAATTCGAATTTGAATTCAAACAGAACAAGTTAAACAGATTTTGAATTCAAACAGAAATTTTTATTCAAACAAATATTTATTACAACTTTGATAGTACAATTTCAAGCTCTCACTATACATATACAATTTTGACTACAATACATGACATTTCACATTTACATCAAAACCTTACTACATATCACTCACACTCATATTTTTGTCTTCAACTATAATCCAGTTTGAATCCAGCATCCGAGTAATCTGCAAAAATATTTTCAAACGCAGTAAAATTGAAAAAGAAATATTTTTGCAATTCAAAAATAAAAGATAATTTTTGAATATATGATTTGCCTCAGTTATTTGGGTTGTTCGTCATCATTTTTGACTGTGCAATATCTGTGCATATCAGTATTTTTATCAGGGATAGGCAATTATAAGTAGGCTGCAGTACACACGTGTACATTCGTATACGTGTGCACTGCCTCGCCAACTCATGTGCAAAAATCAAACAAAAGCACAGAAATCAAAAACAAGGCCAAACCCAAGATAGCAACATGCTTGAAGACTCCAGCACGACCAAGTATGGAGTGTAAAAATGCAAATGTCCAAACAACAACATGAAGTGAATCAATTTCAAGGCAGTAGTGTACACAAAGACAACAACCAGTTCAAATGCAACATTGAAAACAAGCTGCATGAATACAACATGAAGTACAACCACAAAGTTCACAAGTGCAGTAAACGGTGAAGCATCACCAAAGACTCAATAGGGAAAATGGAACCAGACACAACAGTGAGAGTGCAGACCTAGACTCATGGAACAGACCCAACAACTAGTGCCAACATGAACATAACATGTGAATGCATCAAAGCAAGAAAACAACACTGTCGAGCTCGAGATAATACTGCTACAACATGGACTGCAACAAATACATGATGCACAACTCAAATGAATATCAGTGCAAGTGTCAACCAGGTAGCAAGGAAGATCAACACAGCAAGCTACAGCATCAAGTTGATCAAGATGCTACAGATTTCAACCAATGAACCATCAAAGAATGCAAGAAGAAAATTATATGTCAAATTACGATATGAACACAAGCCAGTGCACGACCATGTGACAGTATCAAGTTCTTACCAAATCAAGAAAACATCAAGATGATCAATGACCAAACTTATACATGAATCTGCACTAAAACAAATAATGTCCAGTTATAACCACAAAACCATCAACACTGCAACTCAAATGTACAGGCCAGTGAACATAGAAGAGAATGACTCGAAGCAGTTATGAACAAATGTACAAATGCTCAAGACCATCAGTACACAGTGTAGTTGCAGACTCCAAGAATATATACATGAACAAGTGTAGCATCTGTTACAGTGAAAAGCCTAAGTCAAGATGGAGTTACAACAATGCATCAGTGAGGAACACAACAACAATGAATACTGCAACATGACAAAATGACAAAACTGCATCAATTACAAATGCAATGCAAAATGGAGTGAATGCAACATGGTGAACAACTAAAGTGCAACAGAATGGATGCAGCAGTACCAAGTGATAGTGAAGATGGCCAGAGATGAAGACAGGGGCAAACACAAGATGGGCCGAAGCATGAAGTCAGAATTTTCGAAATAAGCATACCCAAAATCAAGTCGAAGTCAAACATTATTCAGCATCAAGCCAAAGCCGTGATCTAAATCTCAATGTGTGACAAAGTCAAATATCACAAATCACGAAATCAATTCAAAGCCGTGTGAATCAAGCCACTAGAAATACGAAATTGACAAAGTCAGATTAATCCTCAGCATCAAAGTGTAATCGAACGGCAAAGCAAGAATTTTTGAAGCAATCAGTCAAACGCAAAAATAGGAAATCAAATCCTATTAAAACCCTAATCATCATCGACATTTTTTTCATCGAGTTCAAGCATCGAACAGCAAAGCAAAAAAGAAAAGAAAAAGTACATACCGAAGAACAGAACGAACTCGATCCAAAATTAAAGAAGCCGTAAGCAAATCGAAGAAATAAAGGATCGTCAAAGCAATCACGACTACAACCATCTGAACGATCAACGAAGTCGGCGCCTTTAATTTTGCACACACCCTAATTTGGAAATCAGGGACGAAGCCCTAAATTCAGAACTGAGAGGAACAAAAGAGAAGAACGGTCGCCATTGTTTTTTACAAGAGATAAAGGAACGGGCTAACAAAAAGTGAAGGGGGCCGGCCTTTCTTATTATTAAAAAGGGTTTAGTGTTTTAATTTAGGGGTTTATTATATTAATTAGGGTTTAGAGTTATATTTCTATTTTTTGTTGTTATTGTTTTTATTTTTCAAAACAAAACTTTGTAAATCACCACCTAGGGTTTAGGTAGTGTCAGATTGTCTATTTTGAATTAGTTCATTGAGCAGGGTGTGCGAGTTTGCAAAATTCTATTGTAGGCGGGAGCAGAGTTTGCGAGTAAGCGAGGCTCTATTGGCGGGAGGCAAAGTTTGCGAGTAAGCGAAACTCTATAGGCGGAGCAGGGTGTGCGAGTCTAGTAGAGTGTTTGTGAGCGTGGAGCAAATGTTTGCGAGCAGGGTGTGCGAGTCCAGTAGAGTGTTTGTGAGCGTGGAGCAAATGTCTGCGAGTCTAGTAGAGTGTTTGTAAGCGTGATACTGTTTAATTCTAATAGAAATCTGTGAATGCAGCAGTAGGCAGGGGTTGCCGAAGCTGGGTAAATTTTGTGTGTGATTTACTTTTCAGCATATTTATTTCTGCAATTATATCTCTGTGTTTAATTCGAGAAAATTTGCTATAACCCTATTCACCCCCCCCCCCCTCTAGGGTTAATTTAGATCCTACACTACACTCTCGCCCAATCAACAAAAAGACTTCAGGCTCCTCTTCAACCTCCTTGACAAACTCCTTCAAAGATAGCAAAGTTTTCCGTTCTTCGATCTCCTCCAACTTGCTCTCCTTCTGTTGTTGCTTCTTAGGAACTAAAGTGATTTTAGTACCTTCAAACATAAAACTGTAGCTATTAGCACGACCATCATGTTGCACTGCTCTATCAAACTGCCAGGGTCTGCCCAACAACAGATGACACACATCCATGTCTACAACATCACACCAAATTTCATCTTTGTACTTCTTCCCAATAGAAAAATTAACACAAGCTCTTTGACACACCTTCACTTCACCACCCTTCCTTAACCATGCTAACTTGTACGGTTTAGGATGCTTCTCAGTTTTCAAGTTCAACTTCCTTACTGCTTCTGTAGAGATAATATTAACACAGCTTCCAGCATCAATAACGAACTTGCAAACCTTTCCCAGAATAGTGCATGTCGACTGAAAAATATTGCTCCTCAACCAACTAGAATCCTCCTCTTGCTTTGGTGTAAGACATGACCTCCTCATCATAAGATTACAACCTTCATCCCCAGACAGTTCTTCTTCCTAACAAGGTGCATTTGAACATTCTGCCTCCTCACCATCATCCTCAATCTCAGCAACCATTGCTCTCTTCTTCGGCTTCGGACATTCATTGCTTTTGTGACCCAACTCCTGACAATTATAACATTTGAAACCACTGCTAACCTTCGCCTTCTCAGCCTCCTTCACCACTGGTTTTGTAACAGATTTAGGAACATTAGAACTTCCACTAACACCCTTCGCTTGATTATTGGAATTAGTAGACACACCACCTCCACGCCTTCCTTGCTTCTCCCAAGACAACGCTTTCTGATGTGCCTCTGCCACTGACCTAGGATCAAACATATTAACCATATCCTGGATCTGCATTCTCAATCCCCTAATGAATCTAGTAGTTAGTTGTTCTTCCGTTTCCATAATATCATTCTTGGCAACGAGTTGGTAAAATTCATCAGCATAATCACTAACAGACTTCGTCCCTTGCCTCAGATTCTGCAACCTCTGGTACATAAGTGATTGATAGTTGTATGGTAAGAAAGTAGCTCTCATCAACTTCTTTATCTTATCCCAAGACTCAATCTTTGACTTCCCCATTCTCTCCCTCGTAACTTTAGTTTGTTGCCACCACGCCAAAGCTCTCCCCCTCAACCTAGTAGCAACCAACTTCACTCTTCTATGCTCAGGAACCTCCTTGAAATCAAAGATCTCTTCAACATTTGACACCCAATCAAGAAATTTTTCAGCTACCATTCCACCCTTGAACTCTGGAATTTCCATCTTCATACCTGATTCCCATCGACGATCATCTTCAACATTTCGACAAGAATTTCGAACTTGGTCTCGATCTCGATAATGAATGCTAGCTCTATCACCCTCTTCAACAAAATCAAAAGTATGCCTACATCGATCTCGACCATTATCATCCCTTCGTTCATGCATGCTTCTTCGACTATGTCTCTCTTCATCTCTATACGCCTCATTGTCAAATTCATGTTGACTTCTTCTCTCTTCATGTCCATAGTCATGATGATCTCTCCGTGATGAAATTGATGTTTCTCTTCTATCTCTAAAAGAATGCGGTGATACCCTCCTCGCTTCCGTAACCGATGGCGAAACTCGGTTTCATCCATGGTTCGAGTTTGGTGATCTCCTCCTTTGAGTTTGATTCAAGTCATTCATTAACTTCTCTAATTTTCCAATGCCTTCATCAAATTTCGCATTAATACGTTGTTCCATAAGCTCGGCTTCTTCTCTTCCATACAATGCTTCAACATTTTGATGACGGTTAGCTCTCCTTGGCGGCATGATTGGAAACTCTTCACAAACACTTCAAAACTTCTCAAATACTTCAACAAATCAAACACAAAACTTCAACACAAGACCAAAAAGTCACGGCCTTAACCTTGGCTCGGCAATAGCTCTATACGGCTTAACTCCTTAACTCGGCAACAACTTCAACAAATTGTACTTCAACACAAACTATGCTCAGCCTTCAAACACTTCACGGCTTAACTTGGCTCAGCTCAATGTCTCCAAGCAACTTCAAATTCAAACTCTTCTCCAATTCTAGATCCAAAATGAAATGGATCAAAATCTTCAAACACGTTGCAACTTCAAGATGAACACGATAAACTCCAACTTCAAACTTCAACTTCACAAATTGGCTCTAAGTCTCGGCTTAGCTATGATTGGCTAAGTCCAGCTCTTATACCAAACTGACGCAGCGGATTACAGAAAATTGATATAACGATGGAAGTGTAGCAATCGGTGGATTGATGAATACCAAAATGCCCAAATTCGTTGATCCGAAGATACCGAATTCTAGCTATCTCTAACACGTTGATCGCGCACGATACCGTGAAAGAAGATCTTCAATTCTTCAAGCGTTGATCAAGCGCACTTGATTCCGCGAATCGGCTTCAACAATCGTTGATTCGAGCGCACTCGAATAACCAAAAGTGGAGATAGGAGATTACACTCAACTACCAATTTAAGATGAAAGCACACAACAATCAACAAGAAATTTTATTCAAAAATCAACGACCTGAAATGTACAACACACCCCCTATTTATAGTTATCACAACCGGCCCTTAAGTCGTATACGACTCATCCTCCACGACTCACGACTTAAGGCTCACGACTCAGCAACAACACTATACCCAAATTACAACACAACACATAGGTCGGCAGCGACTGAACATCACGCGACTCATTCCCTTACAATGCGACATACGACTTACGACTTACATTCAACGACTCAAGACTCAAGGAAAAATTACAAACAGATAACGACTCAGGACTTTAAGACTTAACGAGTTACAACCAACTCAACACAAGACAACTTACGACTCATCCATATACAAGTTACAACGACTCAAAGAAAACAAGCAAATTACAAAACTTAGGTCGTAGACGACCTAACGATACAACACAGTACACGACATAAGAAACTCGCGACATAACGACTTATATTAGGTCATTGCCGACCTAATCACATCACAGCATCTTCTCGCGACTTAACTTTCTACGACTCAACTGAGTCGTAACTCTCTTCTGGTTTAAGGTCTTCAACCACTGGAGCTTCCTTCCGCTTCATGATAAGTCGTAGACGACTTATAGATAAGTCGTTGGGTCGTGTACGACTTATCCATCCCAAACGACTTAAGCCCCTATTAAGTCGTAACTTCCTTTCATCCTCTTTGTTAGGTCGTAGCTCCTTCTCTTTAAGTCGTGGACGACCTATAATCCCTTCCTTAAGTCGTATATGCCTTACCCCTTTGGCCTGAGCTACATCATATTGTGAGTGACCGTGATCCCTTATTCACGAGTCATTTTTGGAAGAGTCTTCAGCAAGCTTTGGGAACAAAGCTTAATTTTAGCACAGCTTATCATCCGCAGTCTGACGGACAGACTGAACGGGTGAATCGTATCTTGGAAGATCATCTCCGTATTTGTATTTTTGATTTCGGTGGTAGTTGGGAGGATCACTTACCTCTTGTAGAATTCTCCTACAACAATAGTTTTCAGTCTAGTATCAATATGGCTCCTTTCGAAGCCTTATACGGAAGGCCATGTCGATCACCTTCTTGTTGGTTGGAATCTGGGGAGAAGCTTATTCTTGGTCCAGATTTTGTTCGCAATTCTTCCGAGAAGATTGATCTTATCCGGTTGAGAATGAAAGAGGCACAGAGCCGCCAGAAATCCTACGCTGACAACCGTAGGAAGCCTCTCGAGTCCTCGACTGGTGATCTTGTTTTTATTCGTGTTTCTCCTTTGAAAGGGGTTATGCGTTTCAGTACGACTGGGAAATTGGCTCCTTGCTATATAGGACCATTTTCTATTACTGAACTATTGGCCCTGTGGCCTATAGAGTTTCACTTCCTTCTCATTTATCTGGCATTCATGAAGTGTTTCACGTCTCGCAACTTCGGAAGTGTCTTCCGGAGTCGGATTCTGTTTTTACTTCTCCTGATTTGCAAGAGCTTGAGGTCTCACCGGACTTGTCTATTGTACAACAACCTATTCGCGTACTTGACACGGAGGTGCGACACCTTCGGAATAAGGATGTGCCGCTCCTTAAAGTTCAATGGTCCGCTTATGTAATATCCCGGAATTTTTAACAATATCAATTTAATAATCTGTAGTTAAAATTAAATTGATATTGATAATCTGTTAATAGTTATTCATATAGATTTAATAATCTCCTTCAATAAATATTTAATTGGTTATTTTATCTTTTAAATGATATAAATTGATTTCTATTTACAATATAAATAATTGGTTTATATTTTAAATAGATTGGTATTGTTTTAATTTTAATAAGTAAAGCATATTTTCTAGTTTTAATAATTTGGAAAATTTGTTTTATTTAATATTTAAGCTTTTCAAAGTTAAGTAAATGATTTTGGTTTAAATTTAATAATTAAATCATGTTTTAAAATTCTAATATATACATTTTAATTTGGGAATTTTAATACAAATTAGTATTGAGTTTTTAAAACTACTTCATAAATAAATATATGATTTTTTTAAAATTTATAAGAAAAATATTGGAATGTTTAAACTAAATTAGATTGAGTTTTAAATTTAGAATAAATTTATCAAAATGGTTTTATGGCTTAATAAAATAGATACTCTATTGATAAAAATATAATTTCTTGGAAAATGGTTTTAATTTAATAATAAGAGATTTATAAAAACAATATTGATATGGTATTGTCTTTATAAATAAGTTTGAATAGGATTTGTAATTTTTATTTCAAATTGAATTTATATTCATAACTTGATTTGAAAATATTTGATTTTGAATTTACTTTGAATTTAAGTACAAAAGTATAAATTTTAAATTGTTTAATTGTTTTAATCTTTAATATGTATAAGTTTATTTATAAACATGATTTGTTCTTATTTCTTTTGTAAACTTATACACATGTTTAAATATAAACTAACATATTAATTAAGGCTAACATACACATTAAATTGTAATTAGTACTAATTATTCTAAGAGACAAGTGTCACATTCATGTAACATGTGTTTACAAATTAGCATAACCATTTGACAAGTGTTAAAATTTAGTTTTAATTTTTCTTTTATTTCATTAAATCTGAAATACATCTACATTAATTTAGTTTGCATCTTCATTCATATTGCATTTCATTTTTCCTTAACAAAAGAAAATCTTCAAAACTTCTAAAATCAATCTCATCTTCAAAATTTTATAAAATCAGTAACAGTCATCAAAAGTATGCATACTCAAAACCCTGTTCAAATCTGCATTGATTCACCTCTTCAAGCAAATCTGTATATTCCTCCTTTTCAAAGTCAAACCCTGCATATAAAATTCTGTAAGCAAACTTGCATATCCCACTTTCTCAAAATCAAAGAAGAGCCTGCATGTTTTCTGCACTCTATTTTAAAACCTGGAATGATCATGCTTGCATTTTGTTTTTGCACAACCTCAGTTTGAAGTATTGTCAAACACATCTGCATGTATTTGAGGAGTTAGCAACTGCATCTACATCTGCATGCAAGTAATTAGAGTATGGATCATGAGCATTTAGATTTCAACAGAGGAAGCAAGCTTGCATATTCTTGTTTCTGCAAAATTCATAAAGAACAACAGGGGTCTGCATTCAATAAAAGGTGAGTAACATCTAAATCTTAAACTATATTTAGGTTTGTAACAACCCGGTATTTCGTACCGATTATTTATCGTCTTTGGATGGTTTCTTTTCCTAGCAAATTGCTGGTTGGAAATTTTGCTTAACCAGTTGAAACTCCTTTGAAAAATCTGTTAAATGCTGACGGGCTTTAAAATAAATTCTCGGCCAACATATTCAAATGTTTGAAGCCATGAAAAGTTTGCTAAGCAAATGTACACGTCCCCTTTATCTCAATGCCGACCCATTCTTCATGAAACTCGACCCGCCCCTTTACCATTTTTCTTTTATTTCGTTCGTAACCCTAAACCCTCAAAAGAAAATAAATGGCGGCATTTCGTCTTCGTTCGTCTGAAGCTAGGGCGCGTTCAAAATTTGTGATGCTGGCTTCTTCAATTCGACGTGCTCGTGCTCGATTGGGCTTCGGTTGATAGCTTCAATTCGTCGACAAGGTGAGTGATCCCCTTCACTCACATCTAATTCCTATCTCGTGTTTATTAGTGTTCGAATTCGATGATTTTCATTCGTATTTGATTGTTAAATCTGTCACTTGATTATTTCGGCCTCTGGACTTTGTTGAACTTCGATTTCTTGACTAAAAATACCCGTGGTACCTAGCTCGATTTGCTTCTATGTGTTATGTATCCTGCTGCGCACATGCTTGATTGCTACTGAGTTGTATTTTTGATGCAGTCTCCCTACACTTGGTTTTACTTTGAGCTACAGTTTGTAATCTTCTCTGTTTTGATTTCTTTTTGCACTGCACCAATTATGTCGACTTGAACATCTCGTTGATATGTGCATTAACCCTGAGTATTATTCATGTATATTGGATTTCTGTGCATTGCTGAGTTCGACCCTTTTTAATGTTGCATTTGTTCGAATATGCATTTGCACTTTTGCAGTTTCTTTTACCAAACCCTATGATACATGTGTGTTCATCCATGTAAATGCAATTCTTGGTCATGTTATGTTGTCTGCTGTCTTCATGTACATGTATACACTTGTTGTATGTTTGAGCATTTGGGATGCATCGAGCTCGTGGGGTCTTCATTTATGTGCAGTTGCATTTAGATTACCTCTGACATTTTTGACACACGGACTTCATTTCGTTGTGGGTTGTGGTGCCATGTTTTTGGTGCTCCCACCTTCATTTTTGATGACCTCATGTACTTCCTACCTCTGCACACACCTGTGCCATTTTTATGCATACATCTGCACATCATTCCATGTTTGCATTGTTGCATTGCCTTACTGAACTTGATTCAGTAGTATGATTCATTTTGCATCACTGTATGTAACTCTCTGAAGTGCCTGCATTGTCATGATGTATACTCTTTGTATACATACTTGAGGCTTGTTCCATGCATCACTGTATATCCATACTATTGGCATTCATATGTTTACAAGTACATTTCATATACTTGTAGCAATTCATGCAAAATTCAGTTGCCTTCTTCTGGTTCATTTCATTTTGGAACCATTGCTTTGTGACCCTTTTCACTAGTGTTTTTCACTGTTGCATTGTTTGGGTGTTGTACATATGAAATTGATTCATATGTATGCTAGGCAATGTTTACACTGCATTGCCTTATTTTTGTGCTTTCTTCTTTAGCCTGTACCTGTACATTGCGTTCTCTTATGCAGTACTTGATGTCGCTTGAAGTTAAATTCAAGTTCAGTGCATCCCCTCTCCAAGTATTACATTGAACTTGGTGGCCTTTGTAACACTGCTTCATGTCATACTTGTTGATGTGCTTTGTAGTGCATTGACTTATACACTTCTAGTTAGGGTGTGCTTGTCTTTAAATTGCCAAACTTTGGCATACACGTTGCTATCCCCTTGTGCCTGATTCATTTGTGCAGTCTTTGTTCTATGTTGGTCGATTTATTTTAGTATCGGCCATTTCATTTGAATACACCTGTGTTGAATCCAGCTAGTAGCTTGGATTTGATCTTGTGCCGATTCCTACATCGTCACTGTTGTGGCAAGGCAGTGCACGCAAGCGTGAACTGCAGCCACACGGTACTGCTTTTATTGTTATATCTTTTGCTTTTGATTTATGGAACTATTTCGTATTCCATATGTTGTAGTGGCGTGGCAGTACACGCTTGCGTATACTACAGCCCTATGCGAGTTGACGTCTTAATTGATGTTTCCAATTACTTGAATATTTCCTTTGTCCAATTCATCCTTATTAGTGATTGGATAGACGAGATTCATTGTGATTGTCATCTATTCGTTATTTGATTATTATTGCTTCTGTGCATTAATAACTGAGTTTGAATTAGACTGACCCGGGTATTATTTTCTTTTGAATGTAATACTCGGGTCAGAACCGAGTATTTTCAGGTTGTAAATATTCTGCTTTGGGATGCTGCTTGAGCTATGAAGACTTTTCATATCTTTTGGAGTTGTCGAGTCATAGTATAGGTTGATATGTATTCATGTATATTAGACGATAATGTAATTGTATATATAACTTCCTGAGTCGACTGTTGTAGTTGTATCACATGTACCGTGTCAAATGTATTGTAACTGACATCAGTTATTATATATGTATATATGAGAATTTCTGTTTCATCTGTGTTCCGCATTTATATTATCCGTGTTATTAGTTTATATTTTGTCCTAGACTATTATAGCCACTGTGTAGTAGCTTTGAGTTTGCATCGGCAAGTCGGATTTCCTCCTAAAATGAAATGCCCGTTTTTACTATCTGGCATATCGGTCCTCGCACAAAGCAATTACACGGATGGTCGCTCCTCAACAGCCTTATTCTCCGTGCTAGTCGACAGCACTACACCGTAGTGTTGTTGGCTAGCGTGGGTATAGAGGTGGGGCGTCACAGCTTGGTATCAGAGCCTGGGGTTTAGGACGAATATAAAACATAACTAGATGGAACATGTGTTACAACTATTTGTCGATGTTTTGTCTCACATCTTTGCCTAAGATCATCTTTGATTGTTAGGAATGAATTCCTAACGCTTATTTATGAGCATTGCTGCTATTCTCTGTCGCACTTGCTCATTTGAGTATGCACTACTAAGTATTCTTGTGTATATGCTATACCAAGTTGCATATTGCTGCAACTCGTACCCACTTCGAATTGAGCTCGCATTGTTTATTCGAACTGCTGTATATATGCATTTTTATCTCTGCTTCGTGTACTTAATGCAGTCTCCATGCAATTGGGTTTGGTGATCCATGGTTATTGGTTTTCATGTGCCTCTCTCTGATAGTTTTAAAATTTCTTTGGTATAAAAGAAATTGTCTTGGACTTTGCCTTGTCGATATCGCCGTTGACTTGACTTTTACTTTTGTTAAAGTCATTCATGCATTTATGCTCGTTCTGCTTTGTTTTTCCAATTGTTAATCGATTCTTCTTTTCCGATTAGTTGTTATCTCCTTTGTCGACTTTGATAACTTTTATTTCTGGAATTTTTGGATATTCCTACTTTGATGGATTTAGAACCGAATTCTTTGGATTTTAATTCACGTCTTCGGATGTGAATTTTAGTGAATTCATTTGGTTTCCAAATTTAATCGATTCTTGTTAATTCCCCGATTTGTTGCTATCTTTTATTAGCAACTTTGATAACATTTTCTTCGGGATTTTCGTGAACATACCTTTCGCTGAATTCGGTATCGATTTCTTTGGATTCTATTCACATCTTTGTATGTGAAATTCTTGTGATTGATTGTTTCTACAATCATTTCTGTGATTTGTCACTTTAAAAATACAAAGGTTTCAATACTAGTAGTAAATATCAAAACTTTTTTATCAAAATGATTTCAACACTATTTTCAATACAAAACTCTTTTTCTCAAACCGTTTTCTAATCTACTAGTATATACAAGCCTTTACCTCACTCGGATGAGAAATCTAATTAAATGGCTTAGTAAAACAAGTGGTATGAAACGCTTGCGTTTGCTTCGTCGGTTAATTCTTGGACTTTTTCGATTGAATCTCTTGTGACAATTTTCTAGTGACGATCTACAGTTTGTTCGTAAATATTTAAGTTAAGCTAGTGGTTATGGGACATGAAGCTAAACTTTTATATTCACTAACTTAGTGTAATTGACACTTCTCGTTGATCATGACGATCATTCTTATGATTTAGACTAGCAATTGTGCGATGTCTCCTTTTTGGTTAGACTAGGCCTCATCGGTGTGATTTCGTCTCACATATATCTCTTGGGCTTTGAGGATTGTCTAGACACCATTTGTGTGATTTCATTCACACATACTTTCCTTTTGTTTGCGAGGTTAGACTAGACACCACTTGTGTGATTCCACTCACACATACCTTTTTGAATTTTGTTTAGTCTAGACCTCAATTTGTGTGATTCCGACTCACACATGTGGGGTAGCGCCCCACGGTCTTCGGGCCATTCGTGTGTCAAAATTAATAGCTTGCAACCATGAGATAGCATCTCGTTATGCGTTGCACGTGTTGATGATTTTACATGCTCGCGTGTAGGTGAGATTCCGTGCTCCCGTTCTCGCTTTGCATTGCACGTGTTGATGATTTTTCATGCTCGCGTGTAGGTGAGATTTCGTGCTCCCGTTCTCGCTTTGCGTTGCACGTGTTGATGATTTTTCATGCTCGCGTGTAGGTGAGATTCCATGCTCCCGTTCTCGCTTTGCTTTGCAAGTGTTGGTGAGTTTTCATGCTCGCATGTAGGTGAGTTTTCGTGCTTCCGTTCTCGTTATGCGTTGCACGTGCTGATGAATTTTCATGCTCGCATGTAGGTGAGTTTTCATGCTCCCGTTCTCGCTTTGCGTTGCACGTGTTGATGAGTTTTCATGCTCGCGTGTAGGTGAGTTTTCATGCTCCCGTTCTCGCTTTGCGTTACATGTGCTGATGAGTTTTCATGCTCGCGTGTAGGTGAGTTTTCATGCTCCCGTTCTCGCTTTGCGTTACATGTGCTGATGAGTTTTCATGCTCGCGTGTAGGTGAGTTTTCATACTCCCATCTGAGTTTTCATACTCCCATTCGAGTTTTCATACTCCCATTCGAGTTTTCATACTCGCGTTCGAGTTTTCATACTCCCATTCGAGTTTTCATACTCCCGTTTGAGTTTTCATACTCCCGTTCGAGTTTTCATACTCCGGTTCGAGGTTTCATACTCGCGTTCGAGTTTTCATACTCCCGTTCGAGTTTTCATACTCTCATCTTGTGATTTCTGGATTTCTTGTGTAGATTTCTAGAATTTGTGCTTCACCAATTTTCGTGATTTCTATTGATAAGTTTTATCAATTTTTGTGCATTGGTGAACTCGTGTGTTATTGACTTGTTATGAATACAAGTTTAGGGTATGATACCCCTTTCTATCTTTGAGAAGATTCTTGTGACACTTTTGATGAATGAAAATCCACTTATCGAAGTTGCTACTGATATTGCTGTTTTAATCACGTGTTTTAAAAATTGTTTCAAAATAAAAATCGTTTTCAAAATTTTTATAGTTTACGCTTTCAAAAGAATGAGGAAGCGATTTAAATGTTTCAGCAAAATTGAGGACTATGACCCCTTTCTTTTACTGATTCGTTTAATTCCGGACTTGTCCGTTTGAGGTTGAAAATTTGTGAATTCCTTTTTATGAAATTAAAAGAATATTTTGTTATTTTATTGCCCATTGAGTGCTTTAAGAATTCTGGTCGATGCGCTTGATCAACGTTATCGATAGGAATCTCCTAGATGCTTTGATGAGACAATCAGACACAGTAAATTGAATTCTAAAATGTAAATTTGCCTAAAAAGATAATTACATAAAGTAATTTGTAAATTTCGAAAGTTTTAGCTTTTCGCGAAAGAATATTATTTAAAACAACTCTTTTCCGACACTTCTATTCTTGTGATTCCCGAGGGAACCAAGACTTTATCGTTAGTACCAATGCTAATCGTGTTGGTTTGCATACCATTCTCTTGCAAAAGAGAACGTGTTGTCTCTTGTGTTTCTAAATCATTAATGCCTATTGAGACTAGATATGCTACTCATGATCTAGTGCTCTTGGCTATTGATTTCGTTCTTCAAAATTTGGCATCATTATTTTTGGGTGAGAAATTTGTTCTCTACCCTGATCATGAATCTTGGGAATATTTATTTTCTCATAAGGAACTAAATTTGCGTCAACCACGTTGACTCGAGTTCCTTATATCTCATGATCTTGATATTCTTTACACTCCCGGAGGGGGAAATCGTGTTACCGATGCACTTTGTCGTAGGCAACAAGTGGTTGTTTCTTTGATGATGTCCGAATGGAATCATCTTTTTACCAAGTTCATCAGACGTTTCGATGTACTTCGTTTTATTGAGCTTCGTCTCACTCCTTTTATGGACTAACGTCTGATGTTCTTTTAGGTTGATCGGTTCATTGGACGTACCGTTTTTGTACTACGTCGGCGTTCCGAATTAATGAAGCTTTGATTCATCTGGCGTATCGTTATTGTACTACGTTGTTGCTCCAAATTATTCGTGTCTCACCTATGATAGGTGTTGTGCGTTTCACTCGGTCGGGAAAGTTAGTGCCTCGATATATTGGGCCATT
The DNA here is from genome assembly GCA_030765085.1 of Allium cepa. Classification (NCBI taxonomy): domain Eukaryota; kingdom Viridiplantae; phylum Streptophyta; class Magnoliopsida; order Asparagales; family Amaryllidaceae; genus Allium; species Allium cepa. The sequence goes on from CM060945.1 coordinate 177,908,512, forward strand.
TCCTATCACTGAACGTATTGGTTTCTTGGCTTATCGCCACTTATTACCAGCTCAATTTTCTGTTATTCATGACGTGTTTCACGCGTCTTCCTTCTACGAAAATGCCTTAGGGATTCCGATTTTATTCTTGAGCCCGGTATTATTGAAGAAATTGAAGTTTCGCCAGATTTGACTTTGAGCAACATTTTATTCACATCAATGTTTCGGGGGTTCAGCACCTTCGAAATAAAGATGTTCTTCTCGTTAAAGTTCTGTGGTTCTCAAATTCTATGGATTTCTCTCTGGAATCCAGAGAATTCATCGAGCAAACACGTTCATGCTTACACTTTCATGCTCTATATGGTGAACTTCCTATTTTCAAATTTCATCATTTTGTGATGATATGCTTTTATGGTTGTTACCTTTTATCCATTTATTCCTTATGATTGCGAGGACGCAATTTCTTTAAGGAGGGGAGTCTGTAACAACCCGGTATTTCGTACCAATTATTTATCGTCTTTGGACGGTTTCCTTTCCTAGCAAATTGCTGGATGGAAATTTTGCTTAACCAGTTGAAGCTCTTTTGAAAAATCTGTTAAAGGCTTACGGGCTTTAAAATAAATTCTCGGCCAACATTTTCAAATGTTTGAAGCCATGAAAAGTTTGCAAAGCAAATGTACACGTCCCCTTTATCTCAATGCCGACCCATTCTTCATGAAACTCGACCCGCCCCTTTACCATTTTTCTTTTATTTCGTTCGTAACCCTAAACCCTCAAAAGAAAATAAATGGCGGCATCTCGTCTTCGTTCGTCTGAAGCTAGGGCGCATTCAAAATTTTTGATGCTGGCTTCTTCAATTCGACGTGCTCGTGCTGGATTGGGCTTCGGTTGATAGCTTCAATTCGTCGACTAGGTGAGTGATCCCCTTCACTCACATCTAATTCCTATCTCGTGTTTATTAGTATTCGAATTCGATGATTTTCGTTCGTAATTGATTGTTGAATCTGTCACTTGATTATTTCGGCCTCTGGACTTTGTTGAACTTCGATTTCTTGACTAAAACTACCCGTGGTACCTAGCTCAATTTGCTTCAATGTGTTATGTATCCTGCTGCATACATGTTTGATTGCTACTCAGTTGTATTTTTGATGCAGTCTCCCTACACTTGGTTTTACTTTGAGCTATAGTTTGTAATTTTCTCTGTTTTGATTTCTTTTTGCACTGCACCAATTATGTCGACTTGAACATCTCGTTGATATGTGCATTAACCCTGAGTATTATTCATGTATATTGGATTTCTGTGCATTGCTGAGTTCGACCTTTTTTAATGTTGCATTTGTTCGAATATGCATTTGCACTTTTGCAGTTTATTTACCAAACCCTATGATACATGTGTGTTCATCCTTGTAAATGCAATTCTTGGACATGTTATGTTGTCTTCTATCTTCATGTACATGTATACACTTGTTGTATGTTTGAGCATTTGGAATGCATCGAGCTCGTGGGGTCTTCATTTATGTGCAGTTGAATTTATATTACCTCTGACATTTTTGACACACAGACTTCATTTCGTTGTGGGATGTGGTGCCATGTTTTTGGTGCTCCCACCTTCATTTTTGATGACCTCATGTACTTCCTACCTCTGCACACACCTGTGCCATTTTTCTGCATACATCCGAACATCATTCCATGTTTGCATTGTTGCATTGCCTTACTGAACTTGATTCAGTAGTATGCTTCATTTTGCATCACTGTATGTAACTCTCTGAAGTGCCTGCATTGTCATTACGTATACTCTCTGTATACATGCTTGAGGCTTGTTCCATGCATCACCGTATATCCATACTGTTGGCATTCATATGTTTACAAGTACATTTCATATACTTGTAGCCATTCATGAAAAATTCAGTTACCTTCTTCTGATTCATTTCATTTTGGAACCATTGCTTTGTGACCCTTTTCACTAGTGTTTTTCACTGTTGCATTGTTTGGGTGTTTGTTATACATATGAAATTGATTCATATGTATGCTAGGCAATGTTTACATTGCATTTCCTTGTTTTTGTGCTTTCTTCTTTAGCCTGTACCTGTACATTGCGTGCTCTTATGCAGTACTTGATGTCGCTTGAAATTAACTTCAAGTTCAGTGCATCCCCTCTCCAAGTATTACATTGAACTTGGTGGCCTTTGTTACACTGCTTCATGTCATACTTGTTGATGTGCTTTGCAGTGCATTGACTTATACACTTCTAGTTAGGGTGTGCTTGTCTTTGAATTGCCAAACTATGGCATACACGTTGCTATCCCTTTGCGGCTGATTCATTTGTGCAGTCTTTGTTCTATGTTGGTCGATTTATTTTAGTATCGGCCATTTCATTTGAATACACCTGTGTTGAATCCAGCTAGTAGCTTGGATTTGATCTTGTGCCGATTCCTACATCGTCACTGTTGTGGCAAGGCAGTGCACGCAAGCGTGAACTGCAGCCACACGGTACTGCTTTTATTGTTATATCTTTTGCTTTTGATTTATGGAACTATTTCGTATTCCATATGTTGTAGTGGCGTGGCAGTACACGCTTGCGTATACTACAGCCCTATGCGAGTTGACGTCTTAATTGATGTTTCCAATTACTTGAATATTTCCTTTGTCCAATTCATCCTTATTAATGATTGGATAGACGAGATTCATTGTGATTGTCATCTATTCGTTATTTGATTATTATTGCTTCTGTGCATTAATAACTGAGTTTGAATTAGACTAACCCGGGTATTATTTTCTTTTGAATGTAATACTCGGGTCAGAACCGAGTATTTTCAGGTTGTAAATATTCTGCTTTGGGATGCTGCTTGAGCTATGAAGACTTTTCATATCTTTTGGAGTTGTCGAGTCATAGTATAGGTTGATATGTATTCATGTATATTAGACGATAATGTAATTGTATATATAACTTCCTGAGTCGACTGTTGTAGTTGTATCACATGTACCGTGTCAAATGTATTGTAACTGACATCAGTTATTATATATGTATACATGAGAATTTCTGTTTCATCTGTGTTCCGCATTTATATTATCTGTGTTATTAGATTATATTTTGTCCTAGACTATTATAGCCACTGTGTAGTAACTTTGAGTTTGCATCGGCATGTCGGATTTCCTCCTGAAATGAAATGCCCGTTTTTACTATCTGGCATATCGGTGCTCGCACAAAGAAATTACACGGATGGTCGCTCCTCAACAGCCTTATTCTCCGTGCTACTCGACAGCACTACACCGTAGTGTTCTTGGCTAGCGTGGGTATAGAGGTGGGGCGTCACAAGGTTGCTTGATAAGCGTTTGTGATAAAATATGTTGTGTGCTTATGAAAAGTCTGTTGTGATTATAATTGTATATGCATGTTGATTATGTTCTACAGGGTATACTCAGATTCACATCCTATTTAAAAGAATTCCTACAGTTGATCTAATTTAAGATAGTAACTGGGTTCTAGAATAATTAAAAGAAGTTTGCTTATCATAGATTAGAATTCAAATTTATAAAGTAATATGTTTTTATTTTCTTAAGTTAAGGTTTAAAAATTTTAAAGGAGTTAAAATTCAGGGTGATATCTCTGTAAAAAAAACAGGTAATAACGTTATATGTTAATATTGATCAAAATCAATCCTATTAATATTGAAATCCAGTTTCATAAACTTAATGTATTAACTAAAACTTGATTTTTAAATCAAGTATTAGTATTTCTAGGTGTATGTTTCAGTAACAGTTTGTTATTGAACAAAAATATGAATTTAAAGCTAATTCTTGCAATCTGTAGTTTAAGGAGACTTAGAATTCTTTTGAATTATAGGGTAAGGATCATAGATCCTTAGAAAAACCAGGAATGTGGATATTATTGGGTAGAATAGATGCAGTTTGAATTAAATTTTTTAAACCCTAGTTTTCACTGTGTCTTTGAATCAATCAATTTGGGGATGTAGGAGCGATCGAGTGAAAAGATATTTTGGGAACAGGTTATTGGTACGTGGTTGAAGTTGAGGCCGGAGGGGTCGACCGCCAAGTGGTCGGAGGGGTGGGTTCTTGCCGTTGTCAGGTTTGAAGAAAAAACCTGAATATGGTTTTCCCGGTTTGGAATTTTGAGTTTGATTTTGTTTTCTTGGGTGGTTGTTTGATTTGATGGCCGTGGATGGTTGCTGAGTGGGTTGTTGGAGTGGGGCGTTCATCGGCGTCGATTGGTTGTGGCTGGAGCCGCCGTGCATATACACGACGACGAGTTTTCTGGTGATCTGTTTTGGGTTAGTTGTGGAACAAGGGAAAGGCTAGGGTTGTCTCGAAGTGGATGGGAGGAAAACTCGAAGTAGGCAGGCTTTCAACTCGAAGCAGAAACTGGGTTTCTCGGGTCACTGTAAATATTCAGGTTATAGAAACTGTGTTTTAAAATCTGGGTTTTTTTTTTTTAAATATGTAGTTTTTTTCTAAAGCAAAGTTTAGGTTTAAAATTCAATTCAAGTTTGAATTTCTGATTTGAAATTCAAATTCCATTTATTTTAAAACAGAAATTTAAGTTTAAAATTTAACTTAATTAACTATTTCGTTTTGGTAAATAGTTGAAAACTTTTTAATAATGAGATTTTAAAAATATGAATAGATTTGAAGTTAATTTAAAATTTGGAAATTCAAAAGTTAAATTTGAATTTCAGTTTTAAATTTTAAAGAAGGTTTAAATTGAAGTTGTAAATTAAAATGAAAATTTAAGTTATCAAAATTTTGAAATGAATTCAGCTTTAAATTTTATGATTTCATTTCAAGACAAACTTTTGTTTTGTCTCAAAATTTAAAAAGTTTTAAATTATTTAAAACTTTGATAAGTTTTAAAAATTATCCTATTTAAACTTGAATTTAAATTGAAATTTAAAGGTAATTTCAAAAGCACTTAGTTTTGAATTAAATTGTTTTAAACATAATTAGTTATGTTTCATCTTGAAAATTTAAATTAAGATTAATATTTCAGGATTAATTTAATTAATAAGGTAATTAAGATTAATGAATTAATTTAATTAATTAATTGAATTTGGAATTAATAATTGATTAATGATTAATCAATTTATAATTAAGATTATTAATTAGACTATTAATTAATGATGAATATTATTAATTATGTAATTAAGTTTTAATCAAGGTTAATTAATTTAATAATTAACTTTAATTAATGAATGATTAAAGATAATTTAAAAAGATAATTAATTTAAGTTAATTACTTTATAAAATAATTTGAGAATGGTTAATGAAGGTCATTAACCAGTATTATTTAACAATTAATTAATTTGGTTAATTTTTATAATTAATTTAATAATAATCAATTATAAATGGTTTGAGTATAATTACTTAATAAAGTAATTAAGAAATTAATTACTTAATGTAATTAATTTAATTTAATATGATTGTTTATTTTAACTAATTAAGTTTAATTAATTCTAAACACTTGGGTTTTTATAAATAATTACTTTATGTAATTAATGATTTGTAAATTACTCAGTTAAGTAATTGTTTAATAATTACAGGATTGTAATTAAGTGAAGATGTTAAGAATGAAGTAATTTGGTTTAAATTACTTAATAATTAATCAAGGGATTAATTAAGTAATAAATTAAAGGATAATTAATTTGTTTAATATAGTAATTAAGTTAGTTAATTACTAAATGTAATTAATCTGGGATAATTAATAATTATAAGTTAATTACTTAAGGTAATTAATTTAAGAAATAATTAAAGATCATTAATTATTTTAATTAATGATGTAATTAAAGCTGATTAATTATGATTAATTAATCAATGATAGGTAATTAAAGGAAATTAATTAATTAATGTAATTAATTAAGGATTAGGATAACCAATTATGATTAATTAATTAATTAAAGTAATTAAAGGTTAATTTCTGTTTAGTTGAGAATAATTAATTTGTGAAATTAATTAAGGATAATTACATGAATGTAATTAAGGATAATTAATCAAGAGTGATTAGTTAAAGTGATTAATAATGAATGATTAATCGATTTTAATCAATTAAATGTTAGAGTAAGCATGATTTATATTGGTGAAGTAATTAATTTAATTTATTTTAAATTAATTAAAGATGGGTAATTAATTTAATTCATTTTAAATTAATTTAAGATAGAGATGGTTAATTTAATTCATTTTAAATTAATTATATGGTGATGAATAAATTATTGCTTATGTATGAATGGATGTCATTGATTGTCTTGGATGTTTTGTGATCTCAGTAATGAGATAAGTATGGTTGTGTGATATGAATGCTTGGTTTGCATTGTGGTGATAACTCAGATTATCAATTTGGATGTTGATATATGGATTATCTATTATGATATTGATGATGTAGATTACCTGTTATTTGATAATGTTAATTATCAATTGTGATTGTGAGTTATCTATCTGTGTGTATATAGATACTGTAATTGAATTGTTTTAAACCTTTAAAACAACTTGAACTTAAAAGACACGCTTTGGATTTCGATGAGACCGGGATCGGGTTTCCATATTTGGATATCCGAAAACCACATCGATTCCAAATAACGTTAGGTCGTGAATTCAAAGTGCAGCTTTGTGAAGACTCGAGGTGTAAGGACTATGAGTCAGTATAACTCTGTGGGTGATTCCGTAATGAGTTGACGGAATTAGTTCTTATAGATTCGAGATGATGGTTCAGAGTGCACGGGTTATTGTCGTTAACTCTGAGGGTGATTCCAAAACCAGTGTAACGAGATAATGCCTTCGGTTTTGTTCGAACCCGGAACGAACTTTTATGGATTGAATGCTTTCAGAACATCGTCAGGTGGACGATGAGCATTCTAAGTGATATGTCCTATAAAGGTAATCGCAGCCTCAAGCCTCATCAACCGGGAATGGCTAAAACAGGGGAGGTGCAGCAAGGCTTCATGGGTCGCACCCACTAGAGAGCAAGATTTACCCCTGTCTAGAAGTCCCTTTATATTCGGCTGTGTGGGTGGTTGCTAGCTACAACCACAGGGTTGTCTTGTTCGGAACTATTCAGTAAGGAATGGGTCCGGCTTTGTTTTGCAGGGGGTCAAGAGTGATCCTCGGTACGTTAATCTAGGCCACGTACTGTGACGGGCGGTACCCCAGTAGCCCTGCCATTGTATGGAATCCAAAATCCAATAAGTGCCAACGGTTTTGATTGTATTACCCACTTTTGTGGCTAGTAGCTGGAATTTAATAGATGTAACAATTTTGGCTATTTCTTATTTATTTGAAAACCCTAGACACTATTATAATATCATCGGATTTCCTATCAAATGTTTTGGTTAGCGTAAGGTAAAAACTTTTCCATGTTTATGTGTGGGATGTCTTACGTGATACCTATCTTTTCAAAAGATTTTTAAAAGTTAAGCAACTTTAACCTGTTACTCACACCAGACCCATGTCTGACCGGAGTTTATTTTTGTTTTTCATAAACTCTTGGGTACTCAAATATTTACGAGTAGCCAAGGGAATTCAGGTTAGGATTCAGGTTTGCTTTGACGAATTATGAAGGAACAATGGAGCAGGAGGCATCTGCGTATAGCTATAGAGTATTCTGCTGTGTAGTTTTCTCTGAGCTGTTTCTTGTACTGTTTTGAGTTGTATAACTAGACAGGTGTTTATAACTGTCTAGTATGTGTTGTATATCTGTGTAACTCTGATATGGTTGTAAACTATGTAATATTTATGTTATTAATATAATTTATTCGTTCCGCTGTTAGATTCTGATGTTGTTTCTTTCTTCTCTTCTTTCTATTCTCTTTTCTATCCCTTTCTTTCTTAAAAATGGTGCGATTTTCTATGGTAAGAAAGTCGGGTCGTTTCAGCTAATCCCAATGACTGTACTTGGGAAACCAGAGAGTTTATTGAGCGATCTTATCCGGGTTTTCTATCTTTGCTTGGGAACGGTGAGTATATCTTTTCGTCTCAAGCTTCTTTTCTTTTCTTTTGAATGTTGTATGTATGTAGTTGTTACAAATATCGTCTCTAGGAATTGCGGGGACGCAATTTTTTTTAGGAGGGGAGATCTGTAACAACCCGCATATTTAACGATTTTATATTTAAATGTTTTATTTAAATATAGTGTCGTTAGTCGGATTTTTGGTCCGAAATGTTACTTTCTGCAAATGGCCGAATTGGAACTCGAAACCACCTCCATTGGTTCCAAAATGGCTTTTGCGATCTTTTTAAGTATAAGCTTTGATATGTTTGGAGCAAGTTGAATATTGCAACTTTTTCTATTTGGGTTTTGGGTTTCGGTTCAGCCCATTTGTTAGTTTAAACCCCTTACTCAGCCCTCTCCTCTCTATTCTCTCATTCCACTCTTCTAAAAACTTAAGCAAAACTGAAAAATGTTGAGGGGAAGAGGAAATAGAGATTGCTAACCCTAGTTTCTTCTTTGCAAACTTGATTCTTGCTCCAAATATCAAAGAGAAGACATAGGTAAGCTCCTCTTCATCTTCTCTATCTCTTTCTCTCTTCAATCTCAGAACTTTCCTAAACCTAACTTAGGAAAATACTTGTTTTATTCTTAGATTGAAGCTAGTTGAGTAGAAGTGGAGATTTGTTGGTCTTCTCCTTGCAAATTGAACTCCTTCTTCTTTGTTTTTGGATTAGAAGGTGAGTTTTGAACTCACATCTACTTCTCTTGGTTTCATTAATGTTGATTATGGATTCCTAACACTTGTTCATATGCTTTTTCTTTCAATTTGGTTTGCTTTGGTAAAATTGCCAAAATTATGATTTTTGAAGCCAAATCTATGTAAAACCTTATATGGTTGGTGTTTTATGTTGTTCGAAGTGTTTGGGTGTGTCGTCAAAGTTGGGCAGTCATTTGACGTAAGCCCATAATCAACACGCATCCGATTGCTTTCGATTTGTTTGGCCATAAATGGCCTAAGTTCAGGAAATGCTTGAACATTGAGTTTCAGACGTCTGAAACCATAATTTCAGACGTCTGAATATTGTTCTGGCGAACATTTTCATCCCTAGATTCAGACGTCTGAATTATATTTCCAGACGTCTGAATTGTCTAAATTTCAACCAGAATGAAAATAGGCAAAATATTGACTGTTTCAGACGTTTGAAAGTTTGGGTTCAGATGTCTGAATCCTCTTTTGAAAAACAAATTGAATTCCAGATTCAGACGTCTGAATCTCTTCTTTCAGACGTCTGAATATGTTGTTTTTTTGCCAACTTGTCTTGTTCGTTTTGTTTTCCAAATTTAATCAATACATAATGATTCCAATTAGTTGTTTATGCATATTTGACCTTGATAATTCCTTTTTGACTTCATTCACGGGTTTTATAAATGATTTCTTCAAATCTTATTAAAAGCTCGCTTCTCCAATTTATAAATTCTGTTTAAAGCACAAACAATTTCGCACTACGAGCGAAGTGGAAGGGTGATTAAATGGTTGGGCAAAACACGGACCATGAATCTATGTGTTTATCCTTCCGATTAATTCCCGACCTATTCAATTGATCGTTTTAACCTTCGGGTTTGGTTTACTGATGATATGAGGTGAACTTTGTACTGCTTTGAGTGTGAAATTAACTAACGGATAGTAAACCGTTTAGTGCGAACGAGTGGTTATGGGACTCACGTTACCACTTTTCGGATTCCTTTTTGAGAGTTATGAAACATTCCGCCAGTTAGTGGTGTCCAGTACTGGGTCTCTGACCTTCACCACTACGGTTTGTTGCCTTCGGGTATGTGCCTTCGGGTTTGTTGCCTATAGTATCGCTTTCGATGTTGGTCATTATGAGCCGCATGGGTGATATTGGGTTGCCCTTTAGTATCGCTTCCGATGTTGGTCGTTATGAGCCGCATGGGTGATATTGGGTTTGGAGTCTTCGGGCTCATGGATCCTTGTTTGTACAGTACTGAGCTCGAGCAATTTTCTGATGTTTCATTCATATGTATATTCCCTAGGTATCGCTCTTCAGTGTTGGTCTTTTTGAGCCGCATGATGAGTAGCGATTATCTTGTGGAACTTGTGTTACCTTATGGGTATTTGTTATTTTCCTTTTGGCTTGTTTTGGGATATTCGTATCCTTTGTTTCTATATGTTGCCAACGATATGAGGCTTGTTATCATATGATTCATCTTTTGTTAGATGATTGTGCTATCTCCTTTAGAGATATTTGTTATACTTTGTAACCTTGTAGGTTTATTGTTGTTAAGTTTATCTAACTGATTTGTTTAGCTAGACTGACCCATGTGTTTTTACTCGGGTCAGACCGAGATGTTTCAGGTTAGGTGCTTTTGGACTTAGCCTATTTTGCTTCCGCATGGACTATTCAGCTTGTTCCTTTTTGTTAAAGCTTTTTGTGTAGTCCTTTATTTGTAACTCTGATATATGTATTCCTATGAACTCGTCTGTATACTGTGGTTTGCTATACCACTTGACATGTATTATTTTGTATACTCTGCTATGTATCTGTATATGTGTATATGATGATCTACTGTTCTGTGATGATTATTACATTTGAGTTGTTATATTCTGTTCTGATAGATCCTCTCGCCAATTATGGTTTTGTTTTAAGTATGCATTGGATATGTCGATCTGTTTGGTTTGATTATTGTCGACGTATTTAATGGATAATTAGAGCAAGGCTATAGACGGTCGCTCCTATCCAGCCTTATTCTCCGTGTTAGCAGACGGTATTATCTTATAATACTCTTTGCTAATGTGGGTATAGAGGTGGGGCGTCACAGAGATGGTAGGTGACGGGTACGTGTGGTTATTTTATTATTATTTATTTTAAATATAAATCGTCTAACTTCATAAATTAATAACTTTTGCATACAAGGTCCAATTCACGCGTGGTTTCCTCTGCTAGGATCGTATTGAAATTTCGGACATTTTTGCGCTGGTTTGACGAATTCTGAGACTGTGAAATTTTTAGGTTTAAATTCAAAAGTTGGGTGTTTTAATCCACTCACAACTTCTAAAGTTTCTTATGTGTGTTAAATTAATTTTTCATGTGATTAGAAATTTATCTGTGGCTGTTTGGCAAACTTTTATAATTATTCCAGTTAAATTGATTTTTTTTGAATTAAATTGTATTTAATTTATTTTCGCATATAAACTGCCAGTTAAATTGTTATTTAATTCATTATTAAATATAAACTATCAGTAAATACCTATTTTTTACAATCTGTTATATATTGATATTATTATTTGAATTGGATGATGATTGTGATAAATGGTTGATGATTAATATTGGATGAATGGACGTTGTATTATATATTATTATAAACTGCAAGTTGTTATGCATTTTTATTTCATTCAAGATTGCGGTTGGAAATGATATATAACCATATTTTATTTCAAATTACGGATTGAAATGATAAATATCTGCATCACTTGACCATATGGTAGAAAATTATATACAGACACTATGGTCTCTATATATATAAATATTTTGAAATGATTTTTCTACGGTTTTGTGAACAAATATATGGTTTTATGAGATATTGATGTGGATATTTTATAAATGTTATTTTATATGTAGTTAAATCCTTGGTTTTAAACTATGTATAAAAACTGGTTTAAAGTCTAAAAGATGTTAAATAATAAAGTTTGATATTATTAAGATATAATATGGTTAAGTATTTATTATATTTCTGGAGTTTATAATAACTTAAATGAGAATAGGGTGGGAAGATAAATATGAAACTGATTCAAAATTTATTAAAATTGATATTTTAAAGGTATGATTTTTATAATTGGATTTGGTTTAAGATGAATTAACGAATATTTCAAGTATAAATTAATTTAATGAAATATTTAGTTATTTGTAATTTGAGTTTTATTTAAATGATAATGGATTTACTATGCAAATATTTCAAAACTAAATAACAGAACATTGAATAGTTGAATCGTAATTATCAACCTTAGTTTTGAAATTGTTTAATACACAAAGTTTGAAATACATTGAAATTAAGATCGCTTATTGAAACTGAAAGTGAGTTGAAAGTTATGGATTGAGACTTAATTTAAAGTGAATAAAATTGGGAAGTCGAGGAAATTATTTTACTTTATAAAGTAAATTTAAAATTCAAACTATTTCATTTATATAATGTTTGAATATCCAAACCATTTAAGTTTTGGAAGTTATGGTTTAGGAGCTATGAAATTCAAAGCATTATGTTTTGAAATATTATATTTCAAGCGTTTGGTTTCGAAATATTAAAATTTTGAAAGTGTTATGATTTTGGAAAGGATATATTCGAAATAAAAATGGTATTATATTGATTTGGGTTTTATAAAAATGATATCATATTTATTTGGTTTTGAAAGGGAAATGATATCGTATGTATATAGTTTTGAAATGGATAGTATATTTTGGTTTTGAAGTATAATTATTTTGAAATGACCGTGGTGTTATAATAACGTTTGGTTGTTGAAGAGACCGGGACCGGAAGTTTTCATACTCTCTTCCAACTCCGAAAACCATTTTAACAACCATGCACGCGGTGGAGATTCCAGAATGAAGTAGGATGGGGCGGTGTTTCCTTTGAGGTAAATACGTGGACCCGACTCCCATGAGTTGGCATAAGGCGGCTAAAAGAGGAGCGATTTGCGGGCTAATAAGGTAGCACCTTTGATCGGACACATCTCTTCGATATTATACTTTGACTTTTGGATTGATTCGGTGGCCACTTTTGATTTTTTTTGATTTAGGATGTGGCTCGAGGTGGGCGGTAGCTGCGGCTATGCGTTACCGCTGGCCTGGAAGCATAATTGGTATATATACCCTGGCATTGCCTAGTTGTATCGTGCCACCTACCATAGCGAGCCTTGTACGAGTTTGGTTTTCTTCCGTAGCCCGTGTGGTATCCCTTGGTGGCTTTTCGATCTGGAGGGACTATGATACTGGATGGACCATTGGAGCTATTACGTGTTAAGGTGGAAAATGTAAAGCTTTAACGCTATTTAAAAGTAAGTTTATTTTATTAATAGAAATTATTATAATAGAAAAATATTACTACATAGTAAATAGTTTAACGGATTCTTAGGAGATGTGAATTCCGAGCATCTCTTAGGTTACTACACTCACATTAGACAATGGATAGGAGATGTCAAATCCCATAAACATCTCAGATGCCGTTCCACTCATATTTATTTCTATTGATTTAACTTACATAAGACCTTTTAGTTCTGACTCGAGTGTTTTGTCTTTTCAACTCGCTCCGGTCATCCTGAGCATTTCAGGATTTGGAAGACCGTATTCTGAAGGACAAAGACGACGATTTATTATTATTTGTTATAGTATTCCACTACATTCATACTATTCCGCTGCATTACTTATTGTTCTCTGGTATGTGTAACTCTGATATGTATTGTGTAAGTATAATCGAATATTTTGTAAAATAACTTCATGAACTATATATATTTGATTATTATAATTTATCGTTCCACTACAAGATTATATTTTGTTCTTTTTCTTCCTTTTATTTTTCTTATTTACCCCATAAAAATCCGCCCTTTTATATGGTTTAAGTCTGACGTGTGTGGTTTATCGTCGATTTAAAGCGTACAAAAAAGGCGAGATGTTACATCTGGTATCAGAGCTTTGGTTTAGCGATAAACCTTAGCTTTGTGTGGTTTGACACTTTACTAATAGGATAGTAATACCCTATGACGAATCGTTGAGTGTGTATATATATGAGAGAGCGTATTTGTTAGTGTTATAAAAAGTTTTAATATTGTGTTAATTTGTTTCATTTCGTATTTATAAATTTCGGTTGGTGCGTAGGGTGCTATGACATCAATAGGGATTTCTAAACATTTAATAGGACAGACCGACACAATATTTGTTTTGAATATAAGTGAATGAAATAATTTTGCCTATTATATTTTCTATATATAAAATATATTTTTTATAAATGATCTATATTTGGTTGTATTATATTGGTTGTTAGGCAGTGAAATTTATAAATATTGATTGGAAACTTGAGTTGAAGAAACTAAAATAAAATGAGAATTGGAAATTTTAGAACTCAAGTTCCGGGGTATTTAAAAATTTCCTTTAAATGATTTTGGAATATATTAATAATATTATTATTTAGAAGTATTTTTTGATATAAATATTTCAATATAATTTGAGAGAATTGTTTTAAGAAAACTTTGAAAAGAAATAAATTCTGTACTCCCCTCTCTACCGCTGGATAATAATTTCGGTGATTAGTGCACGCATCATCGACATTTATTTTCGAGTTTCTAAGTGGGAAGGCTACTGTAGTAGTTTTACTATAGATTTATATTGATAAACAAGTATAAATTACAAATCTTTTTAAATCTAATTGGATATATAAGTTGTAAGTATATACATTTATCTAATATTTTAAAATGATTTGAAATTAAACTCGGTATTTTGTTCTTAAGATCCGTTAATTAATAGTTTCAATTATTGTAGTAAATGGAATGTAACTAATAAATAATTGGAACCTTTAATTAAAATAAGAGACTAAATGCTAGGTTATAAATGAAATAACAAAAAAAAGTTGAAAGTAGTAACCCATAAAACTAAGGACATTATTATTGAACATTAAGTTAATTTAAAAGAAGAAAAAATAAACTTTTATAGTTTTCAATTGCCTACTTTAGGATATATATAACTTACCAAAGATAAAAAGTTAAAATGTCAAAAGAAAATGCAATGGGAAATTTTTCAAGTAAATTTGAAATAGTAAAGGTATCCAATGAAATTCTTTAACAAATAAGAATTGGATGTTGAGGTTGTTATAAACTTAAGTATAATAGAAAGACTACTAATTTAAATAAACTTTAGAAATTACATATTATAAGAAAGTAATTAAAACTTAAGAAGATGAATTGATATGCTAAGAAGTTGAATTGAACATAAATACTATAAATAAGTGAATGTATATAAATGATATTGTGCAATAATGAATGAATGGGTAGATATAATGTAATAAAAAGAAACTGGCATGACCTGAATAAATGAAAATGAATAATTGCAAGTAGTAATGAAAGTAAATGAAATAAACACTGAATGAGCGAATGGAAAAAAATTTTGTAAGAAATAAAGTGTAAATTAAAAAGATGAATCACGATATGGGTATAAAGGAAATGAAGCAATAAATGTGTGAAATGAAATTTATAAGAATGTACTTAAATTTTGCTTAAAGTGGTTGTTGTTTGTTTTATGGTTGTCTGGGCAAGGATACTTTGAATTTGGATTGGATATATGAATAATCTATTTAGTTTCATCTAAGACTGTTGAGTAAATGGTGCACTTAATAGTTTATTTTTCATTTTGTACAATTTAAAGTTTTTGAACCCGAATAACTATTTGTTTTGTTTGATATGAATGGATAACTGATGTGTGTTGATTTTAGGTAATGGTTGTTATATTGATTCGTTTGTTATTATTTGAGAAAGCTTTAAATATTTCATTCTATAATTTGTAACGCCTTTTGGATTATATAAGTGAAATCCAGGTTATGGAAGCAATTCTTATTGCTTTGGTTTCATAAAATAAGCGTAAATTGCCCGACAAATAGGTACATTTTCGAATTACGGTTTATAACGTAATTATATTACTTATTCCCGTGTTGGGATATATATTATTTTAGGAAATATATCTTGTATATTGTTATATTTGATATTATATTTTCTCCCGATCCTCCCCGTACAAAGGAGACTCTGCCAAAATTTACCGTAAATTTTGGACTTAGAAAAATTTTGAAAAGTGTTTTCAGACTTTATAAATTTGAGTATAAAAAGATTTAATAGTTATAAATTGATATATTTTTTTAAATTATTAAATTTTGTAAATTTATTTGTTTATAAAGTTAATATTTTGAATAAGATGTATTGTCTACTCGATTCTTTCTTTCCCTTCATTCCTTTTCGGGGACGAAAAATTTTGAGTGGGGGAGAGTGTAATGACCCGTAATTTTCAATAATTAAATTTTGTTAATTTAATATGTTTTGGTAATTAAATCTAGAATAAATAAAAATTTGAAATTCGTTAATGAATTTATAACGGGAATGAAATGTAAGATGTTGATGTAAGCTAATAAATAATAAATTCAATGCAATCCCAATTAGTTGAAATAATTGCAGGGTTATGATTGATTGTAAATAGTAATATTTGGTAATAAATTTAGTTTAAGAAAAACAAATGTAAATATTGAATTAGTTAATGAATTAATAATAATAAATAGTAATTGAATAAAATCAACATTCTGTAAGTAATTGTTTGGAAAGGATAACTTATATAAATATGATTAAAAGTTAGTGGCAACAATTATTATAAAGTAATCATTTTTTTAGTCCATTAAATCAAAATTTGTAATTAAGTGCTATGAATCTCAATTCAATGTTATATTAGTATAAATTAAGGAAATAATTGGAAATAATATTAATTCTATTTGTAATATGACAATTGGTTGGTTTAAAGAATAGGAATCTAAATTTATTAACTTATTGAAATTTAAATTATAATAATTGAAATAATTGCAAATAAATGGAATTTAAAATTTAATGTGAAATCAATTGCAGTTAATTGATTTAATTTGTGTAGTTAGGGTAGATTTGATTTGTCATTGAAGATTGTTAATTCAACAAGAAGTAACAAATGTAACTCTATCTATAATATGGCAAATGATTTGATGAAAACAATTGAAATTCGTGTTTGATTAATTTATTGGATTTTGAGTTGTAATAAATGGATGATTGAAGTTAAATGAAATAAAATATTACGTTAATGGGAATTAGAATGAAATGAGACAAACATTAATGAAATGTAATATAAATCAATGCTAATTATACACATAAGCTGCCAATTTATTGAATTGCAAGATTTTAAATCAAATCAAGGGATTTATTGGAATTTCAATTGATAATTAATGGATTTATTAAAATTGAAATTAATTACGGTAATGGGTAAATCAATTAACGTTGAATTGATATCGAAGCTTTCTAAATTATTGTAAATGATTAAGAAATTTCAAAATGATAGGAATTGTCAATTATAGGACTGAAATTGAAAATTTGATTAAATTAATTAATTATTAATTTATTTAATTAATGTAAAAATAGCCATTTTGGCCACTGACTCGGATTTCGAAGAAACTAGTTTCATCGGATCCGTAACGGTGAATTATTGTAGGATTTCAAGTTTTATATCAATCGGGGTTGTCGTTTGATCGTATGGGCTTGAAACGCCTTGAAATCGATTTATTGGAATCAATTGAAATCAATTTGAAATAACATGATTTTAGCATAACTTCTTCATACGGTGGAATTTGGACTTGAAACCTAGTCCATCGAGTTTAAAATATTCAAAAACATCTATTTTGATATATGGGTTGACCCAATTTCGTTCCGGATTCAGAACGAGCTTTTTGGGCAATTTATCGTTCAACGGTCTGAACCAATCATGTCCCTTCATCTCTATTTCTAACCTACCTATATATATCCTGCTATAAATCTTAATTGTTCCTCATGGTCATTTTCCTGTACGTACAATTCAGCTATCTCTCCTCCTCAATGGCAGACAAAAAAAATTCTCACTTCCAAATCCAATTGCAATTCAAATTCAAATTAAAATTTCAAACTCCTCAAAAAAATTCAAGAAAATATGTAAACCGACGATTTCATCAATACAAATCAGCGTCTGCTGTTCGTTTTTTCTAATTGTGCTTCAATCATCGTGAAATCATGGTCAAAGTTCGGATCGCTCAACCTAAATTTTGATTTAGGCAAATCTTTGTGTGTCGCCGATTCGTGAAATTGGTGATTGGATTAGAGGGAGATCGTGATGCAGAGTTGTATGTTGGTGGTCGTGTCGCCGATTGTTGGCTGTAGCGGTAGGGACCGGCGATTTAGGGTTTCGAAGACCCTAAAGGGAGGCGGCGGTGGCGCTGCCGTGGGAGGCCGCGTTGGGCCAGGCGACGCATCTCGCCGAGGCGAGCTTCTGGAGGGTGACGCCGTGGCCAACGGCGGCAGGAGTTGACGAAGAAGGGCGGTTAAAGTCATGTTTTTGGGTTCGAACATTTCCGCGTGTGGACGTGTAGAGGGAGATGGTAGGTGACGTGTACGTGTAGTTATTTTATTATTATTTATTTTTAAATATAAATCGCCTAACTTCATAACTTAATAACTTTTGCATACGAGGTCCAATACATGCGCGGTTTCCTCCACTAGGATCGTATTGAAATTCAGCACATTTTGGCAAAGGGCTGGACGAATTTTAAGACTGTAAAAATTTTGGATTTAAACTGAATTTAAATTCAATTTAAATCAAAAGGTAAGTGTTTTAACCCACTCATAACTTCTAAAGTTTCTTATGTGTGGTAAATTAATTTTCATGTGATTAGAAATTTATCTATGGCTCTTTGGTGTATTTTTATCATCATTCCAGTTAAATTGAATTTTTTTGAATTAAATTGTATTAAATTTATTTTTGCATAAAAAATGCTAGTTAAATTGTTATTTAATTCATTATTGAATATAAACTGTCAGTAAATGCCTATTGTTTATTATCTATTATATATCGATGTTATGGTTTGAATTGGATGATGATTGTGATAAATGGTTGATGATTGATATTGGATGAATGGATGTTGTATTATATATTATTACAAACTGCAAGTTGTTATGCATTTTTATTTCATTCGGGATTACGGTTTGAAATGATGTATAACCGTATTTTATTTCAAATTACGGATTGAAATGATAAATATCCGTATCACTTGACCATAGTGTAGAAAATTATATACAAACACCGTGGTCTATATATATAAGAATATTTTGAAATGATTTTTCTATGGTTTTGTGAAGAACTATATGTTTTTATGGGATATTGATGTGGATATTTTATAAATGTTATTTTGTATATAGTTAAATCCTTGGTTTTAAACTATGTATAAAATTGGTTTAAAGTTTAAAGAATTTTAATATTATTAGATATATTATGATTAAGTATTTATTATATTTCTGGAGTTTATAATAACTTCAATGAGAATAAGGCGGGAAGATAAATATGAAATGGATTCAAAATTTAATAAAATTGAGATTTTAAAGGTATGATTTTTATAACTTGATTTGGTTTATCTTAAACGAATATTTCAAGTATAAATAAATTGAAGGAAATATTTAGTTATTTGCAATTTGAGTTTTATTTAAATGATAATGGATTTATTATGCAAATATTTTAAAACTAAATAATTGAACATTGAATTGTTGAATCGTAATTATTAACCTTCGTTTTGAAATTGTTTAATACTTAAAGTTTGAAATATATTGAAATTGAGATGGTTTATTGAAACTGAAAGTGAGTTAAAAGTTATGAATTGAGACTTAATTTAAAGTGATTAAAATTGGGAAGTCGAGGAAATTATTTTACTTTGTAAAGTAAATTTAAAATTCAAGCTATTTTATTTTATATACTGTTTGAATATCCAAACCATTTAAGTTTTGGAAGTTATGCTTTAGAAGCTATGAAATTCGAAGCATTATGTTTTGAAAGATTATATTTCAAGCTTTTGGTTTCGAAATATTAAAATTTTGAAAGTGTTATGATTTTGGAAAGGAAACATTCGAAATAAAAATGATATTATATTGATTTGGATTTTATAAAAATGATATC
This sequence comes from Allium cepa, assembly GCA_030765085.1. Lineage (NCBI taxonomy): Eukaryota > Viridiplantae > Streptophyta > Magnoliopsida > Asparagales > Amaryllidaceae > Allium > Allium cepa. The sequence goes on from CM060945.1 coordinate 177,928,174, forward strand.
ATATTCATTTTGTTTTTGATAGGGAAATGATATTGTATTTGTATGGTTTTGAAATGGATAGTATATTTAGGTTTTGAAGTATAATTATTTTGAAATGACCGTGGTGTTATATTAACGTTTGGTTGTTGAAGAGAATGGGATCGGAAGTTGTCATACTCTCTTCCAACTCCAAAAACAACTTTAACAACCATGTACGCGGTGGAGATTCTAGAATAAAGTATGATGCAGCAGAAATACGAAAAATTAGATGAAACGGTAAAAGTAGCAATCGGTGGATTGAATGATACCGAAATGCCCAAATTCGTTGATCCAAAGATACCGAATTCTAGCTATCTCTGACACGTTGATCGTGCACGATACCGTGAAGAGAGATCTACAATTCTTCGAGCGTTGACCAAGCGCACTTGATTCCTCGAATTGGCTTCATCGATCGTTGATTCGAGCGCACTCGAATACCGTAAGTGGAGATAAGAGATCACACTCAACTACCAATTTTATGAAAGCACAAAGCTAACAAACAAGAATTTTATTCAACATAACCAAGTTACAAATGTCCAACACAACCGCTATTTATAGCGTTTTACAACCCAAACCCTTAAGTCGTTTCCGACCTAACGCCCCACGACTTACGACTTAGCCATGGTCGCTCACGACCTAAGCCTTCAGCGACTCAACTTATTACATCACCACACACACATGACCGACTTAACTCCTTGCCGACTTACGGGTTACAAACAAAAGCGACATAACAGTATGACGACTCAACAACAACAACGATTTAAGATAGTACACGACTTAACGAATACACGACATACGACATAACACCGTTTACAACTCAATACAACACATATACTCAACACGGACGACTTATCAATCGACGACCCAAATACACGCGACTTAACATATCCACGACTTAACAGATACAACGCACAGAATGTCAACGACTTAAAAGAAAACGAATTAAACCCACAGCGACTCAAGAGAAAAGCTTCTGCACCTCTTCACGCGACCTATCTAGGTCGTAATTCGTTGTAGCAACTTAAAGGCAGCGACCTAACTTCATAGCGGTATAAGGAGATAGGCTGTTAGGTCGTAACTCGTCCATTTCGTTAGGTCGTTCGCAACTTTCATGACCTTCATTAACTTGCTGTGGTGCCTTAAGGACTTTGATAAGTCATAACTCGCCTTCCTTAGGTCGTTCACGGCCTAAGGATCTGGAACGACTTAACTCCATTGTTGAACTTGTGGGCTGGGCTGCATCATCCTCCCCGGGTTGATTGAAATTCGACCTCGAATTTACATCTTCTTCTTCCACAACAAGTTCACTTCCATGATACGGAATTAAGTATTTAACATTGAAAACATCAGCAGTATGAACATCATTTGGTAATTTCAATTGATACAAATTCTCATTAATTTTCTTTAAAATTTCAACTGGACCAATTTTCCGCGCCTTCAATTTATTGTACGTTCCCACCGGAAAACGATCTTTTGCCAACACTGCGTAGACCAAATCACCCTTGTTAAATTCAACACTTCGTCGCTTCAAATCTATCAATTGCTTATATTTCTCATTCGACTTCTCCAATCGTTCTTGAACGATTCTATGACATTCCGTCAAACCTTCAACAAAATCAACAGCCTGCTTAACTGTCCCCTTTGGTTGTGGCACTATCACTAAATCCAACGGCCCCTTTGGCAAGCTCGAATATACAATCTGAAATGGATTGAAACCCGTACTACTATTGATAGCATGATTATGAGCAAACTCCGCTTGACATAACTTCATATCCCAACTTTTCAAATTATCCTTCACAAGACATCGCAACAAATTTCCCAGCGATCTGTTCACAACCTCAGTCTGTCCATCTGTCTGCGGATGGTAAGCGCTACTAAAGTTCAACTTTGTTCCCACCATCTTCCACAAGCTTAGCCAAAAATGACTCAGAAAGCGAGTATCTCTATCTGAAACAATATACTCTGGCAACCAATGAAGTCGATAGATCTCTTTGAAATATAACTGAGCAACACGAATAACATCTACCGTCTTCTTACAAGCAATAAAATGTGCCATTTTCGAAAATCAGTCAACCACCACATAAATGGAATCGTTCCCCCTTTGAGTTCTAGGCAACCCCAAAACAAAATCCATACTCACATCAACCCAAGGCTTAGTCAGTACAGGTAACGGCATATATAATCCCGCATTGGTAGCTGTCCCTTTCGAAACCTGACAAACATGACACTACGCACAAACCTTTCAACTTCCCTTCTCATTGACGGCCAATAATAAGACTGAGAAACCAACTACAATGTTCGATGTCTACCCATATGGCCTTCTTTATGTAACTCTTTGATAATCTTCATTCTTAAACTGCCATCTGGTATGCATAATCGATTTCCCTTGAATAAAAATCCGTCTACCAACACAAACTCATCAGTACTCCAATCCTTAACTTTCTCAACAAACTTTACATAGTAAGGATCCTCTTCAACCAATTATGGCAATAGCTCAAATCCTATCACTTCAACCTTTATCGTTGTCAACAAATGGTTCCTCCTGCTCAATGCATCAGCTACACGATTCGTCACCCCTGATTTGTGTTTAACAACAAAAGTAAACTGCTGAAGATACGCGACCCATGACGCTTGCCTAGCTGAAATTTTGTCCTGCCCTTGCAAATGCTTCAAAGCTTCATGATCCGTATAGAGAACAAACTCCTTCTGAAACAGATAATGTCTCCAGTACTTCACAGCTTGAACAATTGCGTAAAACTCAACATCATAAGTTCTATATCTCAACATAGCTCCAGACAACTTCTCACTGAAATAAGCAACCGGTCTTCCTTTCAAACTCAAAACTCCACCAACCCCAACCTTCGATGCATCAGTATGTAATTCAAACAACAACTGAAAATTCGGTAAAACTAGAATTGGTGCTGTCGTCAATAGTGTCTTAATCTTCTCAAAAGCAACCCCTGCTTCCTGTGACCACTCAAACTTCTTTCCCTTCATGCAATCGGTTATAGGTGCCATTACACTACTGAAGTGCGGAATGAATCTTCTATAGAAAGATACCAATCCATGAAAGATCCTCATTTCAGTAATTGTCTTGGGTTGTGGCCAACTCCTGACAGCTTCCACTTTATTTTCATCCACTTGAATACCTTCCTTTGACAAAACATACCCCAGAAATAAAACACTGTCCGTCATAAACACGCACTTCTTTGCTGCTGCATAGAATTGCTCTTGTCGTAGAATCAACAGTACTTCTCGCAAATGCTGGATGTGTTCTTCCATACTCCCACTATAGATTAAAATATCATCAAAGTAAACAACCACGAACTTTCCAATGAATGGTCTGAAAATCTGGTTCATCACTCTCATGAATGTACCAGGTGCATATGACAAACCAAATGGCATAACCAACCATTCGTATAAGCCTTCCCTGGTTTTGAAAGCAGTTTTCCATTCATCGCCCGGTCTAATACGAATCTGATGGTAACCACTTTTCAATTCAATCTTGGAAAACACCACTGCCCCACTCAACTGATCTATTAAATCATCAAACCGCGGCATAGAAAATCTGTATCTCACAGTGATCTTGTTCAGAGCTCGACTGTCTGTACACATCCTCTATGTCCCATCCTTCTTCGGTACCAATAAGGCTGGCACTGCATGGACTCAAGCTCTCCTTAACATGCCCCTGTTCTAACAACTCCTCCACCTGCCTTCTCAGTTCTTCATGCTCCTTAGGACTCAACCTGTAATGTGGTCTGTGTGGTAATACTGCTCCTAGCACAAGATCAATTTGATGTTGAATATCCCTCAACGGTGGCAACTCCATTGGCAACTCTACAGGAAACACATCACTGAATTCTTCCAATACTGGCTTTACTTCCTCTGTGATTTCAACAGATTCAGTCGTTTCACGTCCAATCAACAAAAATACCTATGGACTCTCCTCTACTTCTTTGACAAATTCTTTCAAAGTCAACAGAGTCTTCAGCTCCTCAATCTCTTCTGACTTGCTTTCTCCTTGTTGTCTCTTCTTTGGTACTAAAATCATCTTAACACCTTCAAACATAAAACTGTAGCTATTGGTCCGACCGTCATGCTGCACTACTCGATCATACTGCCATGGTCTTCCCAAAAGCAAGTGACAAACATCCATCTCCACCACGTCACACGTGATCTCGTCTTTATACTTCTTCCCAATAGAGAATGGAACCGAACTCGTATGTCCACCTTCACCTCTCCTCCTTTTCTTAGCCACGCTAACTTGTAAGGATTAGGATGTTTCTCCGTTTTCAACTTCAACTTTCTCACAGCTTTGGTAGAAAGAATATTGTCACAGCTTCCCGCGTCAATCAAAAATTTACACACCTTCCCTAGTATAGTGCATGTCGACTGAAAGATGTTACTTCTCAACCAACTAGCTTCTTCTTCCTGCTTAGATGTTAAACAAGACCTCCTCATCATTAGATTACATCCTTCATCTCCTGACGCAACATCCTGTTCGTCCTCCTCAACCGGACTAGAATAACCTTCACCGACATCCTCAGCTTCAACTTCAGTAATCATAGTTCGTTTCTTTGGCTTCAGACATTCATTACTCTTGTGAACCACTTCCTGGCAATTATAACATTTGAAACTGTTGTTGACCTTCGCCTTCGCAACTTCATTCACAACTGGTTTTGCAACTGCTTTAGAAACATTTGAACTCCCACTAGCGCCCTTGCTTTGAAAATGGAAATTTGGAACCACACCACCTCCTTGTCTTCCCTGCTTCTCCCAAGCCAATGCTTTCTGATGTGCTTCTGCTATAGATCTAGGATCAAACATATTCACCATATCTTGAATCTGCGTCCTCAACCCTCCAACAAACCTAGCAGTCAATTGTTCCTCCGTCTCCATAATGTCATTTCGAGCAATCAGTTGATAAAATTCGCCAGCATAATCATTAACAGTCTTCGTTCCTTGCCTCAGATTCTGCAATCTCTGATACATGAGTGATTGATAATTGTAAGGCAAGAACGTAGCCTTCATTAACTTCTTCATCTTCTCCCATGTAACAATCTTTGACTTCCCCATTCTCTCCTGCGTAAGTTTAGTCTGCTGCCACCATGCTAAAGCTCTCCCCCTCAACCTAGTAGCAACCAACTTCACTCTTCTATGCTCAGGAACCTCCTTGAAATCAAAGATCTCTTCAACATTAGACAACCAATCAAGAAATTCTTCAGCTACCATTCCACCCTTGAACTCTGGAATTTCCATCTTCATACCTGACTCCCATCGTCGGTCATCCTCAACATCCCGATACGAGTTTCGAACTTGGTCTCGATCTCGATAATGAATGCTAGCCCTATCACCCTCTTCATCATAATCAAATGTACGTCTATACCGATCTCGACCATCAACATCCCTTCGATCACGCATGTCTCTTCTACTATGTCTCTCTTCATCTCGATATGGCTCATCTTCAAACTCACGTGGAGTTCTTCTCTCTTCCTGTCTATATTCATAGTGATCTCTTCTCGATGAAATTGACGTTTCTCTTCTTTCTCTAAAAGATTGTGGCGACGCCCTCCTCGCTTCCGTAACCGATGGCGAAACTCTGTTTCCTCCATGGTTCGAGATTGGGGACCTTCTTCTTCGACCTTCATTCATATCAATCATCAGTTTCTCTAACTTTCCAATGCCTTCATCAAATTTTTCATTGATACGTTGTTCCATTTTCTCGGCTTCTTCTCTTCTATACAACGCTTCAACATTCTGATGGCGGTTAGCTCTCCTAGGAGGCATGATTGAATCAAGCACAAATACTTCAACAAATCAAATAATCTTCAAAAACTTCAACTCAGACTGGAACAAACAAGGCACGGCTACTTCACTTAGCTCGGTTCAAACAATTCAACAAGATGAACTTCAACTTCAAACTCCTTGGCTCCAAGACTCGGCTTAGCTATGATTGGCTAAGTCCAGCTCTGATACCAAACTTATGCAGCGGAAATACGAAAAATTAGATGAAACGGTGAAAGTAGCAATCGGTGGATTGAATGATACTGAAATGCCCAAATTCGTTGATCCTTAGATACCAAATTCTAGCTATCTTTGACACGTTGATCGCTCACGATACCGTGAAGAGAGATCTACAATTCTTCGAGCGTTGATCAAGCGCACTTGATTCCGTGAATTGGCTTCATCGAACGTTGATTCAAGCGCACTCGAATACCGTAAGTGGAGATAGGAGATCACACTCAACTACCAATTTTATGAAAGCACAAAGCTAACAAACAAGAATTTTATTCAACAATAACCAAGTTACAAATGACCAACACAACCGCTATTTATAGCGCTTTACAACCCAAACCCTTAAGTCGTTTCTGACCTAACGCCCCACGACTTACGACTTAGCCAAGGTCGCTCACGACCTAAGCCTTCAGCGACTCAACTTATTACATCACCACACGCACATGACCGACTTAACTCCTTGCCGACTTACGGGGTACAAACACAAGCGACATAAGAGTATGACGACTCAACAACAACAACGACTTAAGATAGTACACGACTTAACGAATACACGACATACGACTTAACACCGTTTACAACTCAATACAACACATATACTCAACACGGACGACTTATCAATCAACGACCCAAATACACGCGACTTAACATATCCACGACTTAACAGATACAACGCACAGAATGTCAACGACTTAATAGAAAACGACTTAAGCCCTCAGCGACTCAAGAGAAAAGCTTTTGCATCTCTTCACGCGACCTATCTAGGTCGTAACTCGTTGTAGCGACTTAAAGGCAGCGACCTAACTTCATAGCGGTATAAGGAGATAGGCTGTTAGGTCGTAACTCGTCCATTTCGTTAGGTCGTTCGCAACTTTCATGACCTTCATTAACTTGATTTGGTGCCTTAAGGACTTTGATAAGTCGTAACTCGCCTTCCTTAGGTCGTTCACGACCTAAGGATCTGGAACGACTTAACTCCATTGTTGAACATGTGGGCTGGGCTGCATCAAAGTAGGATGGCGGCGGCGTTTTCTTTGAGGTAAATACGTAGACCCGACTCCCGTGAGTTGGCGTAAGGTGGCTAAAATAGGAGCGATTGACGGGTAATGAGGTAGCACCTTTGATCGAACACATCCCTTCGATATTATACTTTGACTTTTGGATAGATTCGGTGGCCGCTTTTGATTTTTTTTATTTTGGGTGTGGATCGAGTTGGGCGGTAGCTGCGGCTATGCGTTACCACCGGCTCGGAAGCGCAATTGGTATATCTATCCTGGCATTGCCTAGTTGTGCCGTGTCACCTACCATAGCGAGCCTTGTACGAGTTTGGTTTTCTCCCGTAGCCCGTATGGTATCATCTAGCGACCTCCCGATCAGGAGGGACCATGATACTGGATGGACTATTGGGACTATTATGTGTTAAGGTGGAAAATGTAAAGCCTTAACGCTATTTGAAAGTAAGTTTATTTTATTAATAGGCATTATTATAATAGCGAAATATTACTACATAGTAAATAGTTTAACGGATCCTTAGGAGATATGAATCCCGAGCATCTCTTAAGTTTCTTTACTCACTTTAGACACTGGATAGTAGATGTCAAATCCCGTAAACATCTCTGACGCCGTTCCACTCATATTTATTTCTATTGATTGAACTTACATAAGACCTTTTAGTTCCGACTCAAGTGTTTTGTCTTTTCAATTCACTTGGGCCATCCTGAGTATTTTAGGATTTGGAAGACCGTATTTTGAAGGACGAAGACGAAGATTTATTATTATTTATTATAGTATTCCACTATATTCATATGTATTGTGTAAGTATAATCGAATATTCTGTAAAACAGCTTCTGAACTGTATATTTTATTATCACATTTTATCGTTCCGCTGCAAGATTCTGTTTTGTTCTTTTTCTTCCTCTTCTTTTTCTTATTTACCCCATAACAATCCGCCCTTCCGTATGGTTTAAGTCTGACGGTATAGTTTGTTGTCGATTTAAAGCATTCAAAAAAGGCGGGATGTTCCATTATGAAACTATTATGAATGATTTATTATCATTTAAAACAGTTATTATCACCATTATAGTAAATATCAAATTACTAAATCTCAAGTAAAATTCATAAATCGGTATTTAAGTATAAGGGCATCGTTGATGATGTCGTAAATACCTTTATTTTTCCCAAATATAAATAAATAATTATATTTCATGTTCCTATTCAGTTATAAAAATAAGTGTTTGTATCCAACGTCATGCATTGTTAACGCTAAAATTTGAACGCTAACACCTCGGTGTGTAAAGTGTAGTTGTGAAAGCACCACCCGATGATTCAGGAACAGAGTATAAGCAGAAAACCACAGAAAAAGCAGTAAACAACAGCGGTTTTATAGTGGTTCGGCTCAATAGTTTGCCTACGTCCACTCTGAATATCTTTATTGATAATTTCGTTACAAGTCGATACAATTCTTCCCAAGTACAATACACTTTGAATTACTAAATACTTTGAACGTTTAGCTTAAACTTCAATGTAAGTGAAGGTCCTCAAATCCATGTCGGATGTATGAGATTCCTTCTTGAAGTTGTTCATGGTGTTCTACGTGTCTTGAAAGCTTTGAGTGTCGAGTCGGTTTGGAATGTAGCAGAGTATCGGTGCTTGGAGAGAATCAGCCAAAAGTCCGCTGAATGTTGGAGGTGGTTGCGTATTTATAGGTGTGATTCTGGGCAGCAGTTTTTCTCTCAAGTCATGAGTCGTGCATGACTCATGGAGAGTCGTAAGTCGCGCTCGACTCAAGGTTCAAGAGTCAGCAGGCAGTGGAGTAAGTGAAGTGGTTCTGAGCTTTTCTTCGTTCAACTGGGTACAAGTCCTAACTCGTTCGCAAGTTAAGAGGTCACGGTTTAAAGTGAGGCAGCACTAAAATCTTGGCTCTGCGGTTTTAGGTCGTGTACGACTTAAACTAGGTCGTAAGTCGTCGACGAGTCATCTTATTACGGCATGGTTTTGAACTTGTTCTCTAAGTCTTAGGTCGTAACGTCTTTAAGTCGTGGACTTTCTTAAGTCGTGACATTCCCTAAGTCGCTTAGGTCTTAATCATGTTAGGTCGTTAGCTCCTTAACTCGTAAGCTTTCCCTAAGACATGACATATCTTAAGTCGCAGAGGCTCTAAGTCACGGATTTCTCTGAGATGTGAGTCGCTTTGTTTGCCTAAGTCGTTTACGACTCATGCTAGGTCGTAAGTCATAGACAGCTTTAGGTCGTTAACTTATTTCCCTCTTGAGTCAGGCCATCTCTTAAGTCGTAGATTTCCTTAAGTCGTAGACTTCTTGGTCCGTTTCAATTCTTAAGTGGTCTTGACCTTAACTCGTTAACTCGTCCAGACCCTAAGTCGTGTACCCTCCTTGATCCATTGAGTTGCTATTCCCCTCGAGTCGTTGAGTCGGCCATTTCTTTAACACGTTAAACCGTTAAGTCGTACCATTCATAAGTCGTAGATCGTCCATAACTTGAGTCCTTAACTTGTTAAGTCGTAGAGTGCTTTTAACTGTTAGATCATGGTGGCCTCAAGTCATAAGTCGAAATCTTAACGGAGTTAACGTTTGCCCCTCGAAGCACACGCCTAAGTCGTAGGTCGTGTGCTTCAACATTCCTTAACTCGCTTGTGCCGTTTCAAGTTCCGCTGTCTTGGTGTATAAAAGGCTTGAGTCGTTCCTCTTATTTCTTTCTGCTCACTATCAGTCTCCTAAGTCGTATCTGTAACGACCCGCCTTTTTGGACAGTTTAAACCGACGATCAAATACACATGTCGATTCCAAACCATTAAAAGGGCAGATAGTTATTGGGGTAAATAAGAAAAGAAAAGGAAGGGAAATAAAGGAAATGAACAACACAGAATCTCACAGCGGAAGGCTAAAGTATAATAATAAAATAACAGTTCATGAAGCTGTTAATTAAATGAATACATTTGAAATGAATACATTTGATTATTATTATACAACATTTATCAGAGTTACATACACAACAAATATCATACAACAATGCAGCGGAATGGAATGAATATAATAATAGTAGATAATATACCAAATCTTCGTCTCCGTCCTCCAAGGAAATGATCTTCAACCTAAACTGAAAACACAGGACTGACCCGAGCGTAATGAAAAGACAAAACACTCGAGTCAGGACTAAAATATCCTTATGAAAGTGAAATCAATTGTAAATAAATATGAGTGTAACGGCGTCTGGGATGTTTACGGGGTTTGACATCTCCTATCCAGTGTCAACGTGCGTGCAATAACTCAAGAGATGTTACGGGATTTTCCATCTCTCAAGGATCCGTTAAACTATCTACTATGTAGTAATATACGCTAAGTAGATAATGCCTATCAGTAATATAAAGTATCAAAATAGCGTTAAGGCGTTACCATAATCCCCCTTAACACATTTTATATTCCCAAAAGCATATACAAGACCGTAGTTTCCCCAAAACCGGAAGTCACCAGAGGGCAATCCATATACTCAAGGTACAAACCAAAACGTAGTGGTCGCGAATAGGATAATCAATATGACAAGGCACATGAGGCGATACCAACTAGGATACTAGTAGTTGCGTGATCCGGACTGATGTTGGGCATAGCTAGCAGCTACCCCAACACCGCGAAACAACACTCCCAAATCAAGGGGTGCACCCAAATCAAATCACAAATTTAATGGATATGGTATCGAAGAAGTGTGTCCGCTAGAGGTGGCGAGCCTCAATGGCCCGGCGCGGCTCCTGTTTTAGTCATGTCAGGAGTCATCCAATATCGTTCTCTTTCTTCAGTCAAAGCGTTCACCAGACCATCCACTTCATTCTGGTTCAACACTCCGTGTATAATAGATATTAAAGTGGTTTTCGGTATCGACAGAGAGTATGTCCATATCCGATCCCGGTCTCTTTAATAACTACGTATTATTACACTGATGGCTCTTTTATATTTCAAATTGATTCATGATTGATAACAAAATATCATATTCACTTTAAAATCAAATCCATTTCAAAATCATCATATATTCAAAATTATCAATTTTGTCCGATAAATCAATTTCACTTCAAAATTTGATTCGAATTCAATTTAGGTTATAATCTCTATTTTAACCTAGTTCGTATTTGAACCAAAGGTTTAAATATAAACATTTCCGTCTCTTTAACCAGTTTGAATTTAAGAAAATAGTTTAAAATAGTTAAATAATTCAAAATAGTTTAATAGAAAATATTTAAATAGTTTAATCGAAAATAATTTGAATATAAAATGGTTTATATATAAAATCGTTTGGAAAAAAATCAAAAATTATTTGATAAATAATTCCAAAGTCAAATCGGTCAACTTCCCAAATTTCCTATCCAAATCAAATACAAATTCCATTTCGATTTAATCAATTTATTCCAATTTCAACTTGAATAAATTTCTATTCCACGTAAATTTCGATTTCAATTCACAAATTTCTTTAAATTTCAATTCAATTCCAAATTAATTTAAATCTAAATTTCAAAAAAAATTTCAATTCCAAACTCAAACTTGAAATATCATTTCATATCAATTTTACTTAGTAATATTCAAAGCTCAATTTTAATGTTCAATCTTTAAAACAAATAAATTTTTGAAATTCAATCATATCCAAATTTTAAATCTCAAAGTCTCCACTTAAATTTATTTAACAATTTCTTTTAACCAAAATTTATTTCAACGTTCCAAACTCAATTTTTCGATAAATTCGATTTCTATAAATTGATTTCTATTTATAACTTTTAAATCAAAACATACAATTAAATTTCAAATCGACGATTTCAAAAATTATTAATTTAGCCAATTCGGTGTCCGTATATAATTTTCTATCCTATGGCCAAGTAGTTATTTATTTCAATTAAATGTCAGGGATGAATATATATCACTTAAATTAAATCACAGTATCATATGTATGCATAACAGGATCTATATAAGCAAATAACATCCAAACATTCGATTATCAACCAATAGAATCCATCAAAATACATCATCCAATAAACAATACAATTCATGGCAGTTTCATAGTTATCAATGTCAGGTAATTTTAATCGCAGTTCAATTTCAATTTCAATTTCAATTTAACTGTCAATTTAATTTCAACGGTCAATTTAATTTTCAACGGTTAATTCAAATGACAATTAAATTCTATCAAACAACGACAGATAAAATCATAACACTTCATAATATCAAATTTAACTAGCATAAAGATATTTAGTACGGTGTGAGCGTTATAAAACACTCACTGTGATTTCAATGTAGTTCCAGCGCTTTATTTCGAATAAAATTAAACGAGCGTTTAATTTTATCCGAAATTTTCACTATCTCCAAATGATTCCAATCCAGCTCCATTGTGTAGTGCTCGTCGATACGATTCCAACGCAAAAAGTTTCGTGCGTTTTCGACCTTGTATGACAAAGTTATGATAGTTTAAAGTTTATACGAATTTAAATATACAATTTCAGCTTTTATTTTAAATATCAAACCCTCAACTGCATCCAGGCCGTTCATCCAAGCATCTGCAGATCTGGGCCGCTGCTGCATCTTCTTCTTCTTTACATGAAAACTCACGTATGCAAACCCATTAGCCGTCGTTCTTCCATCAATTTTCACGACCTCTACGACGACTTCCAGAGCGATCAGAGAATACCACCACGCGCGCCACCACACGAGCCAACAACGCCTGGAGCAGCTCGAAGCTCGGCCTCCCATCTCTCCTTGAAAAACATGAAAAACTCAGCAGGTTTGAACGTGATTTCCCGTCGATCCATGGCTCCGATTCCGATCTCCACCGTTGGATAGCTAGATCTTGATGCCCTCTACAACTTTGTAGTTGAGAGTTTTTGCTAATTGTTGATGGATTGAGAGGAAAATGAGGAAGAAGATCGGCAATTTCTGGCCATGGAATAGGTGGCGGCCATGATTTAGAATTAGGGTTTCTGGGTTAAAATAATAATAAAACTGTCTCGGTTTGCGTGCGTATTTATATAGGTAGGTCCAAAATCATCCGAACTCCAATCGAGACGTGCCACCAGGCGTTTATAAGGTTTTACCCCCATTCCGGACGCAATGGAACTAGTTTCAAGGCCTAATTCGATCATATCTGGAAGATAGCTTTTCGAAGTCGATTATTTTAATTAAATTCGAAATTAAATTTCTACGCGTTTCAAGCTCGCACGGCCAAACGACAAGTCCAATTGCTACGAAAATTGAAATCCTACCATAATTTACTATTACGGATCCGATGAAACAAGTTTCGTCGAAATCCGAGACTGTCTGAAAAATGGCTATTTTAACTCGTCAATTAAATATTAAAATATTCAATTTTCACAAATTTACTTTTAATTCGATTTTAAAAGTTCTACAACATCATTCTAACTTTAATATGATAAAATAGAATTTTACAAATCATTTTTAATCATATTAAACCCGTTATCCAATTATTCAAATAATTTCAAATATTAAATTATTCAACAAATTACATTAATAATCATTTTCCTTCAATAGTCACCTTAAATTTTCTAATTAAAATAGCTAAAAATACAGGTCGTTACACTCTCCCCCACTCAAAACTTTTCGTCCCCGAAAAGGAAAAGAAGGAAAAAGAAACTAAGTATAGAATTCAACATTAGATATATTTTATTCAAAGTTACCAACTTATAAAACAATGAAATTCCATTTATAAAGTCATAACTACGCTTCCACAATGTTACTCCGAACGGCTTTCTAAATTTAAAAGTTAGTTATCAAAACAAGTTATAAAATTTAAAAACTTGAAAAATTTTCTAACACCCGGATTCACGGAAAATTTCGGCAGGGTCTCCTTTGCGCGGCTCGATCGAAAATTTTTACAATTCAATATATAACACAAATATAACCAATATATATCAAATATACATCTCATGTCAATGATGAGGCATCCCATATCTGGGGAAACAATATATATATATCACCAATACCATATAAAACCATAAGCGTACCTTTTATTTAGCATTTATTAGCAGTTTACTTACATTTTGTATTTAGCACAGAAGCGAGCTCTACAACGAAGCGCAACCCCTTTGCTACCTACTAAAATGCTCAATAACTAAGTTAGAACCATGCATATAAAGATAGATCGATATATTTAGCCTACACAACATATATATAACCTATTTAGCTTCAAAACTGAGATTCCAATTTCAGGACAGCAAACAAATATCAGTTTTAGGTCACCTAAACTATAAAATTTGGCAACAGAATCCAAACAAAAGTTGTTGTATTCATTTCAAGCTTTCCGGAATGTCCAAAATCGTCGAATTCGGACCATACATTCAAAAGTCATGGCCGTTTTACTTAGAGGATACGCCTCAGCCTAGGCAATGAATTGCGCAGGTCAGCGACGTTTACCCACATTTTCGACCTTATAAAAGATATCAAAACACAAAACACTTAAAACAAAAGTTTTAGCTTAAGTTCTTAGATTTCCATAAAGTGCAAGATCATCAAAATCCGATAAACCAGTCAAAAGATATGGCGAAAATACTAAGGGTGTATACTACTGATTTTACTTATTTTTACACAGGACAGCGAGTAACATTCAAGTTTTTAACCAAGCAGACGAAGGAATTTTCTCAAGTTATCTAAACAAAAGTTGTGCTATAGTTTCTAATCTTTCCGAAAAGTCCAAAATCGTCGAATTCCGTTTAGCCATTTAAAAGTTATGGTTGTTTTCGTTTCAGCATATATTGGACAATGTTGGATTTTTTTTTTCCAAAAATTTGCTTTTATTATTTCAAAGTACAAAACATCAAAACTTCAAATTTTCTACAGAACAATCATAAACACAAAGTCATCTTTTTTCTTATTCATCCATGCAATAGGTTTACATTCAGTTTGTTTCCGATTTATTCAAGTTTGTTTCATTCACATTTTTAATTCAAGTCAATTTGCTCCCAATTTGAATTTAATTATTTAAAATTTTATTCCGTTTATTCAATTCCATTAACACTAATGAATTCTACTTAATCAATTATCATCCATCTAATAACCAATGCATATCAAACATTAACATCCATCCAAAATCTACACCAAATCAATTATACATTTCCAAGTCAATTTTAATTTCATACACTTCCAAGTTTATTGACATTTAGTTATATTCAAATTTAATTAGTTTCCATTTACCAATTTTATATTTCATTAAGTTTAAATTTTATTCATTCACTTATACATGTATCATTTATTTTACAGCTTAAATTTTTTTATATTTACAACTATCAATAGATCTTTACATTTTATTTTTCACTCTCACACTGGTATATTATTTCTCTACTTATCCTTATTAGCATTTTAAACCCTTTAAGTATTTGGTAAGTTATAGTTATGCAAATAGAATGTAGTTAAACAACATACAACTTCTTTTCATTTAAAGTTGAATTTTCAATTTATCAATTCTTAAGTCATTACTTAAATTTCACTATAATTTAATTTCACATTTACATTCACATATAGTATTTTCGTTTTATATTAACATAATTCTGAATCACCTTTAAATGTTAATTTAAATTCCAATTATTTACTAACAATTTTATTTATATTTGCAAACCATTAATTAAATGCATATTTCATTATTCAAATCTATACTTGTATATTATCCAATTAACAATTCATATAACATTTTTGAATTTCTTAAGTATTTTGGTAAGTTATATCTAAGCTATAGAATGAAATTTAATACTATGCGAGTTTTTCAGTTTCAATTTTATTTTAAGTTTATAATTTCCTAATTCTAAGGATTTCTACTTCAATTGATATTTTCACTTAGCTCTTAGGTTCATTTCTCACTTCACAATTCAGAAGTTCCTTAATGATTCAAGTTTAAATTCATTTCAATCAAAAAAAAATCATTAATTATTAAAGAACTTAAGAATTCCAATCCCGGTTTCATTTCAAATCAAGGTTTGAAATAATATATACTTATATAATTTATATATCAAATCATACTATAGAGAATGCAAAACAAAATAAAATTTGAGTCAAAACAAGGTTTAGACAAGCTATTAAGTGGTCTCCCCCACTCGGACTCTCGAAAATAAACGCCAATGACGCGTGCACACATCATCGAAATCATTTTCTAGCGTCAAGAGAAGGGAATATAACACTTATCATAAAAAAAATCCTTCGAAAACAATTTCAACTCAATTATACTATCATATAATGCTCATATTATATTTTTCAAATTCTTGTAAGTCAATCTCAAACACCGGAATTTAAATTCCCAAATCCAAGTTAAAATTCATTTATATTCATTATCAATTGTGATTACAAGATTTCATTTTCCTAAATCCATTGTTATTTAATCAATTGTTGTAAATACTGACTGATCAAACAATAACGATAATAATCTAATATTATCATCTCCTAATAATCAATTCAATCAAAATGAATAAATAGTCAAATAATTCTTTTATATAAAATATATTCCAAAATGATATTGTGTTGGTTTGTCCTATTCGAGTGTTTAGAAATTCCTATCGACGCCTTGGCGTCCCAAGTATCTACCAGAATTCATAAATACTCAACGGAACAAATTAACACAATATAAAACCATTTTATATCAAATAACAAGTACGCTCTCTCATATACACTCAACTCATTCATATAGTTTACCTCTATTTGAATGAGTTATTCCCCACTAGAGCCAAGGTTTATCGCTAAACCAAAGCTCTGATACCAACTGTAACGACCCGCCTTTTTGGACAGTTTAAACCGACGATCAAATACACATGTCGATTCCAAACCATTAAAAGGGCATATAGTTAATGGGGTAAATAAGAAAAGAAAAGGAAGGGAAATAAAGGAAATGAACAACACGGAATCTCACAGCGGAAGGCTAAAGTATAATAATAAAATAACAGTTCATGAAGCTGTTAATTAAATGAATACATTTGAAATGAATACATTTGATTATTATTATACAACATTTATCAGAGTTACATACACAACAAATATCATACAACAATGCAGCGGAATGGAATGAATATAATAATAGTAGATAATATACCAAATTTTCGTCTCCGTCCTCCAAGGAAATGATCTTCAACCTAAACTGAAAACTCAGGACTGAACCGAGCGTAATGAAAAGACAAAACACTCGAGTCAGGACTAAAATATCCTTATGAAAGTGAAATCAATCGTAAATAAATATGAGTGTAACGGCGTCGGGGATGTTTACGGGGTTTGACATCTCCTATCCAGTGTCAACGTGCGTGCAATAACTCAAGAGATGTTACGGGATTTTCCATCTCTCAAGGATCCGTTAAACTATCTACTATGTAGTAATATACGCTAAGAAGATAATGCCTATCAGTAATATAAAGTATCAAAATAGCGTTAAGGCGTTACCATAATCCCCCTTAACATATTTTATATCCCCAAAAGCATATACAAGACCGTAGTTTCCCCAAAACCGGAAGTCACCAGAGGGCAATCCATATACTCAAGGTACAAATCAAAACGTAGTGGTCGCGAATAGGATAATCAGTATGACAAGGTACATGAGGCGATACCAACTAGGATACTAGTAGTTTCGTGATCCGGACTGATGTTGGGCATAGCCAGCAGCTACCCCAACACCGCTAAACAACACTCCCAAATCAAGGGGTGCACCCAAATCAAATCACAAATGTAATAGATATGGTATCGAAGAAGTGTGTCCGCTAGAGGTGGCGAACCTCAATGGCCCGGCGCGGCTCCTGTTTTAGTCATGTCAGGGGTCGTCCAATATCGTTCTCTTTCTTCAGTCAAAGCGTTCACCAGACCATCCACTTCATTCTGGATCAACACTCCGCGTATAATAGTTATTAAAGTGGTTTTCGGTATCGACAGAGAGTATGTCCATATCCGATCCCGGTCTCTTTAATAACTACGTATTATTACACTGATGGCTCCTTTATATTTCAAATTGATTCATGATTGATAACAAAATATCATATTCACTTTAAAATCAAATCCATTTCAAAATCATCATATATTCAAAATTATCAATTTTGTCCGATAAATCAATTTCACTTCAAAATTTGATTCGAATTCAATTTAGGTTATAATCTCTACATTAACCTAGTTCGTATTTAAACCAAAGGTTTAAATATAAACATTTCCGTCTCTTTAACCAGTTTGAATTTAAGAAAATAGTTTAAATAGTTTAAAATAGTTAAATAATTCAAA
Organism: Allium cepa; assembly: GCA_030765085.1. Classification (NCBI taxonomy): domain Eukaryota; kingdom Viridiplantae; phylum Streptophyta; class Magnoliopsida; order Asparagales; family Amaryllidaceae; genus Allium; species Allium cepa. Next base: position 177,946,446 of record CM060945.1, read on the forward strand.
ATAGTTTAATAGAAAATATTTAAATAGTTTAATCGAAAATAATTTGAATATAAAATGGTTTATATATAAAATCGTTTGGAAAAAAATCAAAAATTATTTGATAAATAATTCTAAAGTCAAACCGGTCAACTTCCCAAATTTCCTATCCAAATCAAATACAAATTCCATTTCGATTTAATCGATTTATTCCAATTTCAACTTGAATAAATTTCTATTCCACGTAAATTTCGATTTCAATTCACTAATTTCTTTAAATTTCAATTCAATTCCAAATTAATTTAAATCTAAATTTCAAATAAATTTTCAATTCCAAACTCAAACTTGAAATATCATTTCATATCAATTTTACTTAGTAATATTCAAAGCTCAATTTTAATGTTCAATCTTTAAAACAAATAAATTTCTGAAATTCAATCATATCCAAATTTTAAATCTCAAAGTCTCCACTTAAACTTATTTAACAATTTCTTTTAACCAAAATTTATTTCAACGTTCCAAACTCAATTTTTCGATAAATTCGATTTCTATAAATTGATTTCTATTTATAACTTTTAAATCAAAACATACAATTAAATTTCAAATCGACGATTTCAAAATTATTAATTTAGCCAATTCGGTGTCCGTATATAATTTTCTATCCTATGGCCAAGTAGTTATTTATTTCAATTAAATGTCAGGATGAATATATATCACTTAAATTAAATCACAGTATCATATGTATGCATAACAGGATCTATATAAGCAAATAACATCCAAACATTCAACTATCAACCAATAGAATCCATCAAAATACATCATCCAATAAACAATACAATTCATGGCAGTTTCATAGTTATCAATGTCAGGTAATTTTAATCGCAGTTCAATTTCAATTTCAATTTCAATTTAAATTTAACTGTCAATTTAATTTCAATGGTCAATTTAATTTTCAACGGTTAATTCAAATGACAATTAAATTCTATCAAACAACGACAAATAAAATCATAACACTTCATAATATCAAATTTAACTAGCATAAAGATATTTAGTACGGTGTGAGCGTTATAAAACACTCACTGTGATTTCAATGTAGTTCCAGCGCTTTATTTCGAATAAAATTAAACGAGCGTTTAATTTTACCCGAAATTTTCACTATCTCCAAATGATTCCAATCCAGCTCCATTGTGTAGTGCTCGTCGATACGATTCCAACGCAAAAGGTTTCGTGCGTTTTCGACCTCGTATGACAAAGTTATGATAGTTTAAAGTTTATACGAATTTAAATATACAATTTCAGCTTTTATTTTAAATATCAAACCCTCAACTGCATCCAGGCCGTTCATCCAAGCATCTGCAGATCTGGGCCGCTGCTGCATCTTCTTCTTCTTTACATGAAAACTCACGTATGCAAACCCATTAGCCGTCATTCTTCCATCAATTTTCACGACCTCTACGACGACTTCCAGAGCGATCAGAGAATACCACCACGCGCGCCACCACACGAGCCACCAACGCCTGGAGCAGCTCGAAGCTCGGCCTCCCATCTCTCCTTGAAAAACGTGAAAAACGCAGCAGATTTGAACGTGATTTCCCGTCGATCCGTGGCTCCGATTTCGATCTCCACCGTTGGATAGCTAGATCTTGATGCCCTCTACAACTTTGTAGTTGAGAGTTTTTGCTAATTGTTGATGGATTGAGAGGAAAATGAGGAAGAAGATCGGCAATTTTTGGCCATGGAATAGGTGGCGGCCATGATTTAGAATTAGGGTTTTCTGGGTTAAAATAATAATAAAACTGTCTCCGTTTGCGTGCGTATTTATATAGGTAGGTCCAAAATCATCCGAACTCCAATCGAGACGTGCCGCCAGGCGTTTATAAGGTTTTACCCCCATTCCGGACGCAATGAAAGTAGTTTCAGGGCCTAATTCGATCATATCTGGAAGATAGCTTTTCGAAGTCGATTATTTTAATTAAATTCGAAATTAAATTTCTACGCGTTTCAAGCTCGCACGGCCAAACGACAAGTCCAATTGCTACGAAAATTGAAATCCTACCATAATTTACTATTACGGATCCGATGAAACAAGTTTCGTCGAAATCCGAGACTGTTTGAAAAATGGCTATTTTAACTCGTCAATTAAATATTAAAATATTCAATTTTCACAAATTTACTTTTAATACGATTTTAAAAGTTCTACAACATCATTCTAACTTTAATGTGATAAAATAGAATTTTACAAATCATTTTTAATCATATTAAACCCATTATCCAATTATTCAAATAATTTCAAATATTAAATTATTCAACAAATTACATTAATAATCATTTTCCTTCAATAATCACCTTAAATTTTCTAATTAAAATAGCTAAAAATACGGGTCGTTACAGTATCCGCCATTAACATCTCTTCAAGCTTCCAGTCGTGTTCTCCATCAGCCTCTCTCCGAGCTTCCTACGGCGATCCTTACTAGATTTACTTCCAACCATCTCCAGTTTCATATCACGTGAGCAATTTTCCCCATTTTCCAATCGTCGATTATCATTGTCAATCTTTGAGCCCCGTCTTTCGTATCTGAATCCCCCCTTTAACTGTGCGAGTATTGTTGCATTGGTCGTCGAAGAAGTCGAAGTTTGTTTGATTTGACTTAAGACGACTCGTGATTTGCGACGATTCGGTGGTGTGGCAGAACTGGGGTTGTTGTCGATTGAGAGATTATCGGGCTAACGGGTTAAGTGTTAAAGGGTTAACGGGTTAGGTGAGATGTTGTGAAATTTTCACAACTCTGCCGATTTGCACAGCTTTCGAAGTAACTGACTTAAGATCCCTTATGACCTTACTTACGCATGACTTAACCCTTCAGGTCGTGTTTGTTTCTGGACGACTTAAGACTTAGCTTCATATGTACTCCATTGCTTTGTCTTGATTTGGGATTTTCATGACTTGGCCTTAGGGTTGTGAACAATTTAGTCCTGAGTCGTAGCCGAGTTAAGACCTCAAGAGACCCACTCCATTTTAAACCGAAGCCTTTTCTTCTCAACATGTCTTGCGGCTTATAGGTCTAGCGACTCAATGAGCCAAGGACTTAACTTGCAGGAAGTCTTGTAAGTCGTGGGCGACTCAACCTTTAGATCGTGGACGACTCAGCACTTAGATAATCTTTTACGGCCGAATTATTTCCTTTAGCCTAAGCCAATTTCATCCCTCTGTTAGGTTGAGAACGACTTAGGGCTTAGAGGATTTTTGGACTGTGACTAAATGGCTTGAACAAAAAATTTGAAAACTTCAAGATGTCATCGAAACTTGATTGTACTTCCAATTTGAATTGCCAGAATATACTGCTTGAACTTTGTTGCGTTTCTTTACAGATTATTCTAACTTTAACGCTATCAACCTGTTAAACACAACACTTACAGAAAAATCGGACAAATATACAGCCATCGACTGCCCACGTCAAATGACAGATTAGTTAATAACAGATAATTAACTCAAATAAATTGTGTGAACGAAGTGCTTTCATCAATTTCAAGTAAAATATTAAAGCAACACTGAAATAGTCAATTGAAACTGACCAGCCAGCACTAATATTATGCTTGAACTTTATATTAACAAGTTCTGAAATTTCGTAATCGATCAATCATCGACTAGTTTAATTCTAGTTATATTTACTTGCTATTTTTATTAGTTTTGCACGACACTTCACACTTTTAGGAAACGTGCACCTTCACATTTGAATATCCAGTTGCTTGTGTAGAATGACTTCTCAGGAAGAAGATACAACGGTTCAGACTGGAGAGGCAACTGTTATTCCGGCTCCTCTGGTCAATCCTCCCGAAAGAGCCTCTTCTACTTTATCGTACAGAGTTTTTCGCCAATTGTGCACTCAGTTCGGCATTGCTGAATCAGATGCCATTCTTCCCGAGAGAAGTAACACTGCTGACATAGCACCCCCTGGCTTTGTAACGGTCAATCGACAAATGTGCCTGAGTGGGGGCGTTCCTCCTTTCAATGACTTTTTCCAACAACTTCTTCGTCAATTGGCCATCGCCCCATCCCAATTACACCCCAATGGCTATGCCATTTTAATGGGGTTGTGTGTACTGTTTAGGAGGACGCTTGATCGATTCCCAAGCTTTGACGAGATTTTCTTCCTATGCTCTTTCACCAGGACTAAAGATCAACCCTCTATTACTGTCGTGAGAAGTGCTCGAAATTGTAAACTGATCATCGGTCTTCCTGACAGCGCTCAAGGGTTTTTGACTCAATTTTTCTATGTCCGCTGTCCCCCGGGGTTTCACGCTGTATGGAGGGAAGGAAGTAAGATTAACCATTCTTACTATGTTTGTTATCCGACTTTTGTGAGACTGAATTGTTAAGTGTTAACTCCGCTTCTCTTCTCTTTTTTTAATTTTCAGCGCTCCCCCCTCCTTCTAGGGATCCCAGTCATAAGCCAACCTTCGAAAGGCTCAAGGCCGTGCCAGTTGAGGAGAGAGACATTCAATTTCTGTTGAAAGACGAGTTTTTGCATCAGTACGGACTTTTGCATACTTCTCATTCTACGCATCCTCATGAAATTCCAGACTCCCCGGCTAGAGCGTTGGATGCCCCAGTTTCTACAGACACATCCATACCAAAAGGACCTGCTCCCGAGACTTCGCTAGTGAAGTGCTCCACTTCTGTTGACGTTGCGGGGCCATCTGACGAACTTACCCTGGTTATTGAGGAAGAAGAGCCTCAGGGATCTCCCCGACGTTCACAGAAATCTGGCGAAGAAGCCGAGAAAACTAGCCTTGTCAAGCAGAGCAGGGACGATACTTTCGAAGGGCTGAGCGACCTCTTTGCCACCTCGCAAGAGATCTTCAAAGATGACCCTATCACTACCGGGGCTTCTTCTTTAGTAGTCGAAGCGACTTCTATCCTGCAACAGACTTCGCCAACTCAAGAGTTGACGCTAGCTATTACACCCACAACCACTCCTCAATTAAAGAGTGGTTCGTAGTTTGATGCGCGTAGTTTGCACATCACACACACTTAGAATTTTCAGTACTTTTATGCTCCTGACTTTTTGTACTTTAAAGAATTCTAAAATTTAGCTCTTTTTTATTTCAGATCCTCTGGTGGGGCGCAGCGGATCCTACTATGATGATTTCCAGCGCTACGAGAGGCGTAGCCAATATGATTACAGGCGTTACCTCCCCTCTTAAAGAGAATCTGACGAAGAAAGAGCCGTTCGAAAGGCTCAAGAGAAGAGGGCTCAGGAGGAGCGTTACGAAAGAAGAGAGAGGGAGGAGCGCCACGATTCTTCGCAGAGAGGCAACGATTCCCATAAAAGAAAAACCCATGATGATAGAGGAAAAAGTCATATGGTTGAAGATTCGAGCAAGCGAGCCCGACATGGTGAGAAGCACACCTCTACAACTCCTGAAAAGGTTACTGCCCCTGCCTCGCTTGATATTCCTTCCGGCTCTCCCGCTCTCGGGAAGACAGACATCCAAACAATAATTAGCAGGCCCAAATTCCAAGTCGGACCGGGTCCAGCCACTTTGCAAAGTCGGTTTCCACAGTGGTGTCTGAAGGGAGTAAGGTTTGACCTTGACTTGGTCCCCATTGACAAGTCTGCTATGTTACGAAACGTCGATGCCGTCAAGCTTGATATTGAGAGGATGTCGAACTGGCAAAAACTTGTTGACGAGCTCCAAAGGGTTAATCGTGCAAACATAGAGGCCATGCTCACTATGGAAAATGATAAAGCCGAATGGCAAAAGGTTCTTGAGCAGCATGACACTGAAATGAGGAGCACAACGAAGAGCTTGAAGCAAAAGTAGCGGAACTGAAACAAGAGCTTGCTGCTTACTCTACTTCTTATTCTCAAAAAGAATAAGTGCTCCTAAAACAAGTGAGAGACGCTCATGCCAGCCAAAGAGATGCCGAAGACAGGCTTGAAGTGCAAAAAAGAACTAGTGAGGGCTATGTTGCTGATATTGAAAAGCTTCGGAAGAAAAATAGCTCCCAAGAGGCGGAGATTCAAATGCTTAAGCTTCAACTTTCTAAAGCTAAAATGGAGCGTGATGAGGCCGTTGCCGGCAAAATTGCAGCTGAAGAATCTCACGAGGCAACGAGGACCAACATCAGCTCAACATTATTTGATTTCTACCTGCATAGCATCTTGGGGCGCGGTAGCCTCGCCTTTCTAGGCCCCAAGTATGAAATTACTCTGGCGGAAGTTTGGGAGGCCGCACTCGATATGCTTGGTGGTAACGGCGCTGGCTACGCTGAGTCAGCTCTTGAGGAGCATTATCTTGATGATGATGCTCGTGCCGCTCTCGCCAGGGGGAGAGAACAGCTTGCAAAATTAAGGGCCGAAACAGCGGCAGGAGAATATTCAGGAAAAATCATCTCAACTGCTCCAATTCAACCTTTTCCTTCAGCCGAAATTGACATTATCGGTTCTAGTTTTCATACACCGATTTCTACTAAAGTTGATACCGGAGCTGCAATCACACAAGCTGTAGATGAGCCACAGGAGAGTGCTGAAGCTGTAGACTACGAAATTGATGTGATACCACCAACTTCTCCAGGTAACCCTAATAATGCTCAGGTGGACAACCTGCCAATTATCTACGGATTTGACGAGCTTCTTGATTATTTCTTGAATCTCGACGAGCCGTTGTCTCCTCTTTTTGCGGGAAATACTGACACTTTTATCTTTTCCTTTGTAGAGAAAGCACCGAGCATCATTCAAACTTTTCCACCTCCAGTTATTGTTCCTCTGCCTTCCCCAATCGCTCCTACTCCTCATCTGGGATCACAGGAAGAAATGATAGGTACCCTTCGGGGCTTGGATGACCCAGCTGCTTCACAAGAGCAAAAAGACGAAGGACTTGAGGGAGGTGAGATATCTCCGGAGCGGACTCCTTCTGATGACATAATTTTGTCTAAACTTGTTACTCCAGGAAGTGAATCTTCTTCAAAGAGAAGAAAGAAGCACGGAACATCAAAGAGGAGGGGGAAGAGCATTATTGCTACTGAAGAGGAACCGGAAGTTGAACCAGTTGTACCTCCCTCTCCTTCTTCCCTCATGCCTATAGATCGACCCGAAAAGCTAACCATCCGGCCGGGTAAAGGGTCCAAAGGTGGCAAGAAGAAATGAAGATTCTAGTTTTTAGCTTTTTGTTTTTTGCATGTACTGGTCGAGGATTGTGCGGGTACCAGCCCCCGCTTTCTTTATTTCGAAACTTGTATCTGCAATATAATTGAATAAAATGATCCTTTATTGGTACAAACTCTTGTTTGAATTTGAGAATGCATTTATTATTCATTTTTGTACAAGTTTATTTATATGATATTGCAGTGAGCTTGTGGTATATATTGTTCGAGCGCAATTTTACCGATGTAGTTATACCATGTTGCCCCTATACCATAAGCTCATTGTAATATTTCATTTTATGAGGAACTTGTACTTCTATTTTTTAAAGAATAATTATTCCACATTTGGAGGAATATTATTCCGTTAAAAAACAGAGCACAAATAAGTTTTTACGCTTCATCCTTCGAAGATATCACTTTTTATTTTGTGCATATACACATCTTACTGAATGAAATCTTCTATGTGGTAAAGCGGGTATTTGAAAGGTACTTCAACTTCTTTTTGAGGAAGAGAATTTTCTAGAATAAGTAATTCAGTCTTCCTTTGAAAGTTAAAGTGTGCCTTTGATGAGGATTTTTTTTTTACTTGCCACAGTAAAGGGCTTCTTGATTTTTGTTTCTTTGAAAAGTTGCACCTCTGAGGAAGACTTTTTCATGTTTCAACACCTGGAAGTTTTATTTCAATCTTGATGAAACGTGTGCCTCCGAAGAGGTCTTTCTGCTTGATTGTGCCTCCGGAAGGAGGTCTTTTCATTTCTGCCTCTGGAAAGAGGTCTTTCTGTCTTATTGTGCCTCTGGGAAGAGGTCTTTTTGTTTCTGCCCCTTGGGAGAGGCTCTTTTTTTTTTGCATTTCAACTTTGGTGAAGTGAAACTCCGAAGAGAGGCTGTTGCACTTCAACTCCTGGTGAAATGGGCCTCCGAAGAGGGCTTTTATTTTTTTTTGCATTTCAACTCTGGTGAAGTGAACTCCGAAGAGCGGGTGTCGCACTTCAACTCCTGGTGAAATGGGCCTCCGAAGAGGGCTTTTATTTTGTTTTGCATTTCAACTCTGGTGAAGTGAAACTCCGAAGAGCGGGTGTCGCACTTCAACTCCTGGTGAAATGGGCCTCCAAAGAGGGCTTTTATTTTGTTTTGCATTTCAACTCTGGTGAAGTGAAACTCCGAAGAGCGGCTGTCGCACTTCAACTCCTGGTGAAATGTGCCTCCGAAGATTGCCTGGAAGTTACTCTCTCATGGTTGAAGGGTCATGACTCCTCCAATCTTTTTTGTTGAGTAGAGAACTTTCTTTTTTGCGGCATATGCCTCGTTAGAGGTCTTTATCCTCCGAAGAGTTGTGCCTCCAAAGAGGACTTGTGCCTCCGAAGAGCGCTTTAGTTGTTCCTTGTCCACTTGCTTATACCTTTTCAGCGATCCTCTTTTTTTCTTCTCAAGCTTGTACTCCCTTCTCTTACAAGTAGTTTGTTTAATCCAAAGAAGTGTACTTCATTGCTAGGCCAGTTCGCGAGAACGGGCATAAGCTTCTTAATTGGATGTTTGTTTGTTCAAACTTCTCAATTTATTAGCTTGCGAAAATCATTGGCCGTTCAATTGAAGCACTTCTTATCTAGGATTTAATTTCGGGGTTTTTGTGACTTGGAATTTGTTTGTTGAATGATAACAAGAATCACTTGGTTTTGTAATGTGCAATTTTATTTTCGTTGCCTGCAAAAATTTAAATCGACATTTCAGCAATACATTTAGTGTACTTTTCATGTCGAAAATAAAGCAAACATGTAATAATAATAAGGAACACAAGATTTATAGTGGTTCGGCCAAGAATTTGGGCCTACATCCACTTTATAGTCTTTCATTATTCACTTGCATCGGTTTTACAATTGCTTTCAATTACAAGAATCATACATTCATAATTCTTTTTACAATATTTCAACAAAGCTATCAAGTAAAGTATGGACGCAAGTGATTGCTGTTCCAAGCCCTTGGAATTTGATCTCCTTCGACAGTAGTGAGTTTGAATGTGCCGTCAAGAAGCTTCTGACCTATGACATATGGTCCTTCCCAATTTGGCCCAAACACACCTGTCGCCGTCATAATTCTCTTCAAGACTAGATCTCCAATCTCAAAGCTGCGTTGACGAACTTTGGAATTGAAATGTCTGGCTATCCTTTGCTGATGGGCTACGATTCTGAGCTCATCCTCCTCTCTTTTTTCATCAAGGAGATCTAGTGCCTCAAGCTATAGTTTTTCATTCTCCGCTTGATTGAAATGAATTCTTCTATGTGAAGGGACCTCTGTTTCTACCGGAATCATTGCTTCTGACCCGTATGCCAACGAAAACGGAGTATGCCCAGTCACAGTTTTGTGGGTAGTTCTGTATGCCCATAGTGCTAGTGGTAGCTTATCGACCCAACCACCTTTTGCTCCTTCGTGTTGCTTCTTGATGGTTGACTTGATAATTTTATTTACTGCTTCTACCTGCCCGTTTGCCTGCGGATGAGCTACTGCTGAGAAGCTTTTTCGGATTTTGAATCGTTTGCAAAAATCTTGAAATTCTTCACTTTCGAACTGAGTACCATTGTCTGTAATTATCTTTTGAGGCACACCATACCTGCAAATGATACTTTTAGTCACAAAACTTATCATCTTTTTAGAGGTGATAGTAGCCAGTGGTTCAGCTTATGCCCCTTTAGTAAAATAATCTACAGCAACAATGGCATATTTGATCCCAGACTTGGCAGTTGGTAATGGTCCTACAAGGTCTATCCCCCATATTGCAAATGGCCATGGACTGACCATCTGTATGAGTTCAATAGAAGGTGCTCTAGGAATTTTGGCAAATCTTTGGCATCTGTCACATTTTCGGGAATAGTCTGCTGCATCTCGATTAATTTCTGGCCAAAAATATCCGTATCGGAGAATCTTCTTTGCTAAAGTTTGACCACCTAAATGATCACCACATTCTCCCCCATGCGCCTCAGCTAGGATTGTTTTGGACTCTTCCCTGGATACACATCGATGTAACGGCATTGAGAATCCCCGTTTGTATAATTGGCCATCCTGGACTATATAGCGAGAGGCTTTCCTCAGTAGCTTCTGTCGTTCTTTTGAATTTTTTGGTAAAGAGCCATTGATCAGGTATTCTGTTATTGGAGTCATCCATGATTCTTGCTCTTGAGACACGCTCATGATCCAATCAATATCCATTTCATCAATGCTTGGAGCCGACAGGACTTCCACTGGAGTCAACCCTAGAAATTGAGCTTCGCCTGTGCTAGAGTACTTTGCGAGAGAATCTGCTTTCGTGTTTTCTTCTCGAGGAATATGGCTTATCGTGTAATGATCGAAGTCACACAGGAGTTCCCAAGCCTTTAACAAGTAGGCAGGCAGATTTCCCCCTTTCGCTTGGAATTCCTTCTTGACTTGGCATACAATAAGTTGAGAATCACTGAAGATCTGTAATGCTCGGATGTTTAGTTCTTTAGCAATTCTTAAGCCAGCGATAAGAGCTTCGTATTCTGCTTCATTGTTCATTGAAGGAAATTCCAATCTCAGTGCATAGCATAATGACCGACGTTCAGGGGTCTCAAGTACAACTCCGGCTCCAGAACAGTAGTCATTTCTTGCGCCATCAACATACAACTTCCACTAGATTGGGGAATCGTCGATCATTTCCTCCCCACTGTTACCCTTATCTATGAATTCTGCGATGAAATCCGCTAAAGCTTGCCCGTTGATTGCTTTTCGGGGGTGATAAGTGATGTCATATTGACTGAGCTCAATGTTCCACTTTAGAAGACGACCCGAAGTCTCAGGGCGGAACAGGACTTGCTTTAAAGGTTGATCAGTGAGGACTTTGATAGGATGAGCTTGGAAATATTGCCTCAACTTCCTTGATGCAATCAGTAGACAATAGGCGAGTTTTTCCAACTTGGAGTAATTCATCTCTGCCCCATTGAGTCTTTTACTGATATAGCAAACCGGATGTTGAATCATATTGTCTTCTCGTATCAGCGCTGCACTTAAAGCATGAGATGATACTGCCATGTATATAAGAAGATCCTCACCATCGCCGGGCCTAGAAAGTATTGGAGGCGTTTCCATATGGCGAATCAATTCATCAAAGGCTTTTTGGCATTCGGGAGTCCAATCAAAGTTTTTCTTTCCTTTCTTTAGAGCGTCAAAGAATGGGATGCATTTATCAGTAGCTTTGGAAATGAACCGACTCAAGGCGGTGACTTTTCCGTCGAGACTTTGCAATTCCTTCTTTGTTCTAGGAGCTTTGACTTCTTTTAAGGCGGTAATTTGTGCTGGACTAGCTTCAATGCCCCTAGCGCTCACGATGAAACCTAGGAACTTTCCAGACTCCATCCCAAATGAACATTTTAAAGGGTTAAGTTTCATTCCGTATTTCCGGAGGACTGCGAACATTTCTGCCAAGTGTTCTATGTGATCCACTGCTTTCTTAGACTTTACTAACATGTCGTCGACGTATACTTCCATAGTCTTGCCCAATTGCGGTTTGAACATAGCATTAACAAGTCTTTGATAGGTTGCCCCCGCATTCTTCAGCCCGAAGGGCATAACTCTGTAGCAGTAAAGACCAACATCGGTGATAAAGCTCGTGTCCTCCTGATCTGGCTCATGCATCATGATCTGGTTATATCCGGAGTAGGCATCCATAAAAGATAACAATTCATGTCCCGCTGTTCCGTCTACCAGTTGATCGATCCTGGGTAACGGGAAGCAGTCTTTGGGGCAGGCCTTGTTTAGATCTGAAAAATCGATGCACACTCTCCATTTTCCGTTGGCTTTCTTAACCAGCACTGGATTTGAAACCCAATTCGGATAGGTAGATTCTTTGATAAAATTATTCTCCATGAGCCGATCAACTTCTTCTTTTAATGCTGCTGACCTTTCTGGACCTTGAGTCCTCCTTTTCTGTTTCACAGGTGTAAATTTTGGATCAATATTCAGAGCGTGTACTGCAACTTCTGGGGATATTCCGCACATATCGGCATGAGTCCAAGCAAAAACATCCAAATTTGCTTTTAAAAAAGATATTAAGATATTCTGAATCGACACATGAAGTTGTGAACCCACATTCAACACCTTATTTGGGTCCTTCGGGTCAACAGGTACTAGTACTGTCGTTTCCACTGGTACCACTCTATTCTCTCCTGCACTGGCTTTTCTAGGATCCATCTCTTTTCGTGCTCCGCTGTGATCGCCAGTGCAGGGTCCGCCCTGTAATTGCTACAAGGCTGGTTCTTTGATGGGGACTAGGGTTGCCGCATCCTTTCCCATTTCTCTTTTCCTTGCTTCTCGCAGCTCTGTCAGATAACACTCCCGCCCGGCATTTTGATTCCCTTTTATAACTCCTACTCCATTGTCTGTGGGGAATTTAATGGTGAGGCACCATGGGGCCGGAACAGCTTTGAACGCTGCAAGAGTTGGACGGCCAAGGAAAGCATTATAAGCGGAAAATTCGTCAACAATCACAAAAGTTTGCTTGCGGACTACTTTTCTTTCTCCCTCTCTGAGTTCTACAAGCAAATCAATGGTTCCTATTGGCTGCTTTGGCTCCCCAGTGAAGCCAGCGATTTTTTGTGACGAGGCTTGCACATCAGCCATAGGGATCTTCATTTGGTCGAATGTTTTCTTGAAGAGGATATTACAGGATGCGCCACAATCAATGAGAACTCTTCTGACAATAGCTGACCCGATACCAGCCGAGATGACTAAGGGATCCAAGGTAGGAGCTTCAACACCTGTGGAATCCCTGACTCTGAACACAATATCATCATTGAAAGTTCTTTGTTGTTTCAGGGGCGTAGCACCTTCCAAAACAAATACATCTTCCTCGGCCGGTACATACTTCAAAGCTCGGGTATACCTTTCCATCTCACCCCAGCTCCTGCCTGGTGGGTGAGGTCCTCCCGTAATGACATTGATAACAGGCCTTTCGGATTCATGCCCTGCAGCCTTCTCACTTGTCCTGCGTTGATGAGCAGGAGCTCGTTGCCCCTTACTAGACGAAGCAGGATTGCTGCTATTCTTTTCCACAAATTGCTGCAGCTTGTTTTCCCTTATCAATTCTTCAATCAAAATTTTCAATTGGCGGCATTCATCGGTATCATGACCGGGTTGATTATGGAAGCGGCAAAACTTCCCGCTTTGTACAGCTTTTTTCCCGGTTCTCAGAACGGGAGGTTTAGGATAATCAACAGAATCTTTAGTGGCAAGGTAAATATGCTACGGCGTATCTGATAAAGGAGTATATTCCGATGGCTTGAAGGAACGAGGCTTCTTCAGATTTTTCTTTTTCTTCCCATCGTTATTTTCCCTTTTCTGTCCTACAGATTCATTCTTGCATGGAGCAGCAACGTTATCTTCAGCTTTTTCCAATACTGCCTTTACCGGTACAGGACGGCTTTCCAGGCGTATGAACTCATCTGCTTTCTTGTAGAATTTTTCAAGGGAATTTGGTTCCTTCATGTTTAGCCATCTTCCAAATTCGCTCGACTTGTCGATGGCCCTCATCAGATAAGTCAAGATCATCCGTGGTTCTGCATTGTCCACCTCGGCCAGCGCTATATTAAAGCGATTCAAGAAAGATCTGATAGTTTCCCCTGGATTCTGTTCTAAACTTGATAACGACATGGTATCTTCGGCTTTTGAAGCATATAGTCTGAACTGCTCCTTGAATTTCCGGGTTAGTTCAGAAAACTGATCTATAGACCAAATTGGTAGCTTGGTGAACCAAAGCAGAGCTACACCTTCCAAATATGCAGGAAAATATCGACACTTTATTTCATCAGAAGCTCTGGCACCTGTCATGTGCCAATCATACTTATACAAGAATTCGTTCGGATCACTTGTTCCCTTGTAAGCTGGAATAGTTGGAGGGACGAACTTCGTTGGGAACTCAGCTTTTAAGATCCTTTCGGTAAACGGGGTTTTACTTGGAGCGAAACCTCAATCCTTCTCGTCTTCATTCCTTTGCATGCTCTCTTTCATGATTTGTCAAACCATTTTAGAAAGATACCCCTCATCATTTCGAGCTTTAGATCCACCAACCTCAGGAAGTGTCCGCTCAAAGGGGCTGGCAGCCCTCTCAGGAACGTTCCTTTCTTCAGCATCATGAACGTTGTCAGCAAAGTTTCTTTCATTACCCGTTGGTTGACGGTTTGCCCCAAGAAAATCGTTCAACTTATTCAAAATTAGGGCATTTTGGGCATTCTGAGCCTCCAATTGTGCACTTTGGGCATTTATCTGCTGGTTCAGCCCTAAGATTACAGCATCCAACTCCGCTTTTGTAACCCCAACAGGTGGAGTGGCTTGATTAGGTACTGGGGAAGCGGAGGTTCCCTCTTGAACATTTCCAGATCTAACAGATCTACTCCTTCTCCGCGGAGCCATGATTTCAGATAAACTTCTCGTCTTCAGAGAGATTACTTCAACAAACTTTCGTGGAGCAATGATGATAATTCACCTGAGTTCAATTTCTCAGTGAAAGCACCAAAAATGTTAACGCTAAAATTTGAACGCTAACAACCCGGTGTGTAAAGTGTAGTTGTGAAAGCACCACCCAATGATTCGGGAATAGAGTATAAGCAGAAAATCACAGAAAAAGCAGTAAACAACAACGGTTTTATAGTGGTTCAGCTCAATAGTTTGCCTACGTCCACTCTGAATATCTTTATTGTTGATTTCGTTACAAGTCGATACAATTCTTCCCAAGTACAATACACTTTGAATTACTAAACACTTTGAACGTTTAGCTTAAACTTCAATGTAAGTGAAGGTCTTCAAATCCATGTCGGATGTATGAGATTCCTTCTTGAAGTTGTTCATGGTGTTCTACGTGTCTTGAAAGCTTTGAGTGTTGAGTCGGTTTGGAATGTAGCAGAGTATCGGTGCTTGGAGAGAATCAGTCAAAAGTCCGCTGAATGTTGGAGGTGGTTGCGTATTTATAGGTGTGGTTCTGGGCAGCAGTTTTTCTCTCAAGTCATGAGTCGTGCACGACTCATGGAGAGTCGTAAGTCGTGCTCGACTCAAGGTTCAAGAGTCAGCAGGCAGTGGAGTAAGTGAAGTGGTTCTGAGCTTTTCTTCGTTCATCTGGGTACAAGTCCTAACTCGTTCGCGAGTTAAGAGGTCACGGTTTAAAGTGAGGCAGCACTAAAATCTTGGCTCTGCGGTTTTAGGTCGTGTACGACTTAAACTAGGTCGTAAGTCGTCGACGAGTCATCTTATTACGGCATGGTTTTGAACTTGTTCTCTACGTCTTAGGTCGTAACGTCTTTAAGTCGTGGACTTTCTTAAGTCGTGACACTCCCTAAGTCGCTTAGGTCTTAATCCTGTTAGGTCGTTAGCTCCTTAACTCGTAAGCTTTCCCTGAGACATGACATATCTTAAGTCGCAGAGGCTCTAAGTCGCGGATTTCTCTGAGATGTGAGTCGCTTTGTTTGCCTAAGTCGTTTACGACTCATGCTAGGTCGTAAGTCATAGACAGCTTTAGGTCGTTAACTTATTTCCCTCTTGAGTCAAGCCATCTCTTAAGTCATAGATTTCCTTAAGTCGTAGACTTCTTGGTCCGTTTCAATTCTTAAGTGGTCTGGACCTTAACTCGTTAACTCGTCCAGACCCTAAGTCGTGTACCCTCCTTGATCCATTGAGTTGCTGTTCCCCTCGAGTCGTTGAGTCGGCCATTTCTTTAACACGTTAAACCGTTAAGTCGTACCATTCATAAGACGTAGATCGTCCAAAACTTGAGTCCTTAACTTGTTAAGTCGCAGAGTGCTTTTAACTGCTAGATCATGGTGGCCTCAAGTCATAAGTCGAAATCTTAACGGAGTTAACATGCATTATGTCTGGCAATTATAGAGATGATTATTATCGATATTATTTTAAAGCATATATTTTATGAATAATTTTCCAAAATAAGTCCAATATTATTATCAGTACTTAAAAGTTGATTATTTGTTGAAAAAAAATGTATTTAAATATTTAAAATAATTTAAATATCTTAAATTAAATCCAACAAATTATGGGTCATTACTATGTCTCTAAGAGAAAGACATCTTATTATTGCCTTTGTAAAAGACAAAATGAATTATAAGACAACATATGCCAAAGATCTTAATTTTCGTACCATACTTATTTCCTACATAAATATTTGTTTTTAGGATATTTTCATAATTATGTGTAGCTCTATAAATACTGTAATTCATTTGATGTCATATTTTTTTGGTGTAAACTATGCTACTCGAAATATCACTGTCTACATGTATGACATCACAATATTTGATCCATGCTTGATAAAATTATTTAATTTATTCTCTATATCTCAAGGATTAGAATCCCAATTTTGGTAAAAATACGTATTTATTTTTAGAATAACTTAATTCAATTAAATTTTTTAAATAGTAATCATAATTCCTTTAATAATTTTTTTCGTTAATTTTCTATAATCCTAATAGCACTATATTTTTACAATATATATTCTACTGTTTTTAACATAATTCCATAGCGTGGTTATAATTATTTGTATAATATCCATTGTAATATGTAATAAAGTTAAAGAAAACTTATTTAAAGTCTTGTAAATTGAAAAGTATTTTTCACGACTATTTTTCTGCGTGCACATGAAATGCATGTTCCAAGACACTCACGACAAGAACTCAAGTTGTTGTAGTAATTATATGGAGAATTCACTCTAGTCATGTGCTAATATTATTTGTTTAGTTCAAAACTAATGAATCTTATGAATTTGATCCGATATGACAATGGGATAGATACTTTATGGAAATGATAGTTCATTAACTTATCACATTGTTTTTTCATTTATTTTGGTACTATTGGCTTATAATCAAGCTATTATGATAGAAGTGCTTGAAACATTGACCAAAGTTCCTTGAGGTTGATATATCTTATTCACGTTTTCATAATATGTTATTTTGTTGCAAATATTATGTATTTGCATGTGTGTTTGCGCATGTGCTCATCCACATGCATGTGTGCTTGTATAGTGTATGAATATACGTATATATGTTTATCAATTGCATTATACCCAAATATTAAGTAGAGAAAATATAATTTTATCTTTATAATGTTTTTGTAGTACAATTTTCCTCCATGCTTCCAAAAGTTTATATGGATTAGATTTAAGACATATAAATTTATTTTCTCAAAAATCTAATCATTACATAATATATATCTTGATAAAACTTCTAAGTGTACCTTCGGATATATAATAAGATTAAACATAATTACCATCAAGACATTTAATTAAACTAATATGAAAGAATAAATAACTCAATGTACAAAGAAATTCGATATTTTTTGATCCCTTTATTACCTATGTTCAAATTACAATTTTTCTATATAATCTACTGACAAAATAGTTAAATTTCGAAAATCATACCTTACTTGTTAAAAATATGCATCTAAATATGCTAGAAGATTTGTTTAAATACACACTTTACACATAATTTTACTTTAACAACTTTATTAAATTTTCATATCTATAAGCTTTGTTATATTTTTATTATTATTAGTTTCCATTGGACAAGGTACTTAACTTTAAATTTGAAAGGAAGGGGTAAAATAAGACTTAAAATAAGACTTCTTTGTTTTACCATAAATTTAGTTACCATGCCATCTATTGACTGAGATGGTAAATAATACAAGTGAATAAAAAGCCAAGCTTTTTTGGCATACCAAACAACTATATAAGCAATACTTTTCATCTCATAATTTAGACATCCGAGAGAAACAAATGTGCATCCACGATAAAAGATAAATCGTTTTTGTCAACAGACTATAAGAAAGTCAATTTTGGATTATCTTGGAGATGTTGAAAATTACAAAGAAATTACAACATTCCATAGTTTATTTCATATCATCATATAGCATCATTCTCATTATCCAAATACATATAGGGAAAAATGCCATTAGTGACATCGATACTTACACTGGCAACTTGCTTCATTGATACACGTTGCACTAATAACTTGGGAATGGAAATTTTGTTGACAACCTGATCTACAATGCAACGGGGAACATTTTTCAACGGTCGGATAAGTAAAGTTGCATGTTTCTAAATTTTGAATCACTTGTGCGCACAAACCTGTAATTAAATTAATGTAAAGTTATATTCCAAAGGGTAACAAAAACCATTATAAATTTGTTCGTTGGTAGAAAAATGAAATACATATTTTTCAGAAATTATCATGTTGTCGAGAATAGGAGTGTACCTTGGTGTTGTGAAGGAATGAAAACGACAAGAATTAGGAAGAAGAAAGTCAAATTGTGCTTCATTTCTGAGTTTTCTTATACTTTAGTAACTTGACAAATATGCAGAAAACAAACCTTTTCCAGGTTTATATAATGCATTATAAAAGTTAGGATTACTATGAAACTGATTCCTTAAGTTATCTATTTACTTTTGAACAAAAATTAATTTGCAAGAAATAGATAATCTACAATTAATTTGCATAGAAGCAATAATGTTAACTGTTGAATAGGTATTTATACTTAATTCATGAACTTTCCCTATAGTTTTTATTCATGCAAATATGCATGATAAATAACTAAATAAATGAGTATATATTTCGAAAACAATATTCAGTGTACTTTTATGGATTTCCTAGATTCATAGAAAATGTGAACTTTGGAAAATCACGAATCAAGGTTCATTCATATCCAAAGGAAATCGTAAAAGATTTTTATTATTGTATATACACATTATCTTTACTACTAATAATGAGAATTTAATGAATGGAAACTTATGGTGTCTTTTTGGAATGCCTATAATTCCCTTTCTATATTTTTTTCTGTCGTACCTCTCTTTCATGAGCTTTTGTGAGACGACCCACCTCCTCTCATTGGAGGGACTTTCAAAAATACAAATCTCCAACTGAGAATTCCAAATCTCTACACCGCCTATCCGAGTAACTGTTTTGCCTGCTCTGGGCTTCTTTCATCTTCTTCCTGATCATGTCAACTTTCTCTCATGCTTCATAGATAATATAAGGGCCAAGTACTAATCGATCAACGGTCTCAAACCAACATGCTGGGGATGTGCATGGACGACCATCATAGCCTCATACAGTGTCATGCCAACACTAGCCTGATAACTGTTATTATTGGACAACTCCACTAGATGAAGATAATTTTACTAAGAACCTCCAAAATCAAAGATGCATGCTCTCAGGAGATCTTCTAGTACTCGATTTACCCTTTTAGTTTGTCCATCAGTTTGGGGATGATATGCGGTGCTAATATTCAGCTTCATTCCCAAAGCTGTTTGTAATGCTTCCTAGAACTGACTAATGAAGATTATATCCTGATCGCTTACTATACTACTTGGAACTCCATTAAATCGGATAATTTCCTTCATTTATATATCTCAGCAAAGTTTATAGCAGTTTTGTACGCCTTACTGGGATAAAGTGTGCGCTTTTAGTTAGTCGATTGATAACCCAAATGCCTTCCTTTCCCATTCTCGTTCGAGGCAAGCCATCGATAAAATCAATCGATATTTGATACTATTTCAAAATTGGAATTTCAAGAGGTTGGAGTAGCCCTACAACTTTTTGCTGGTCACTTTTGATCTGTTGACAATTTGCATATCTGCTAAAATAAACGGAAATGTCCCTTTTCATACTTTTCCATCAAATTGTGTGCTTCATGTCTTGGTACATTTTGTGAATCCCTAAGTGAATGTTAAGTTTGGATTTGTAGCATTCAGCTAATACCTCCTGCTTAAGGCTTCCAACATCAAAAACACAAACTCATTCCTTCAATCACAATATTCCATGGTTGTCTATTTCAAAGCTTGATGTCTGCTCTTTACGTAAATTCTTGTAAATTTTTCTAAAAAACTCATCTTATTTTTGTTTGCTAATAATTTTTACCAAAAGAGTTGGATTTACTACCAGATAAGAAATAATGACATACTTCCTGCTCAATGCATCTGCTACTAAGTTGGCTTTCCCGAAGTGTATAAGATATCAAGATCATATGATGCGAGAAATTTTAGCCAACGTTGTAGCCTCATATTTAAGTCTTTTTGGGTGAAAAGATACTTCAAATATTTATGATCTGTGAAGAGGTCAAACTTTTCACCTATTCAAAGAGGGAATATTGTTTACTAAGGTCAAACAATATTTATTAAAATAAACTATGAAGAATTCTTATCCAACAAATAATGCCTCCGTATTTTTAATGCGAACACAATGGTTAATTACTCCAAGTCATGTGTTGCTTAATTCTTCTCATGAGTCTGTAGTTGCCTACTTGCATAAGCAATCATCTTCCCGTGTTGCATTAGCACCGCACCTAGTCCTTCCCCACAAGCATCAGTATAAACGGTTAAACCGCCACTTCTATCAGCTATTTCTAGGACTAGAGCTCTATTCAACCTTTCTTCAACTCATTAAATGCTTCTTCACATTTTGATGTCCATTCAGATTTAACGTTCTTCTTTGTTAACCTTGTAAGATGGGAGGAAATTTTCGAGAAGTCTTGAATGAACCTTCGGTAATAACCTGCCAATCGTAGAAAGCTATGGACATCTTTTGGCATTTGTGGTGTCTTCCAATCTTGGACTACTGCAACTTTCGCTGGATCAACTAAAACTCCTTTTCCTGATACTACATGCCCTAGGAATCTTATATGTTTTTCACAAATATGGCACTTTGTAAACTTGGTTTAAGCATATTCTTTCTTAATATCTCTAGCACAATCTCTAGATGCCTCTCGTGTTCCTCTTTGGTCTTTGAATGTATAAGAATATCATCTATAAAGACTAACATGAATTTATTTAGCACATCGCTGAATACTCTATTCATGAGATCTAAAAAATAAGCAAGGGCATTAGTTAAACCAAAAGGCATAACTAACCACTCGTAGAGGAAATCCGGACCTTTGAATGATGTTAAATGAATGTACTCTTTTGCTATTCTAAGTTAATGGAATCCTGAGACCAGATCCATTTTCGAAAATATCCAAGCACCACGAAGTTGATCAAATAAGTCATCTATACGGGGAAGAGGATACTTGTTCTTAATTGTTTGCTCAGTCTGATCTCGATAGTCTACACATAGCCTTATGGAACCATCGGACTTGGTGACGAAAACAATTGCTGCTCCCTAATTTAAGCGACTTGGTCTTCTCAATCCCTTCTTCAACAATTCAGCGCTTTGTTCCCTCAATTCATCCACCTCTCTGGGAACCATTCTTCGCTTTCGATGAACAACGGGCCTTGCATCGGGAAATAAATCGATACAAAACTCAGTTTTCTGATGTGGTGGCAAACTTTTTAGCTCTTTAAAAACATCTGAAAACTTCTTAACTATCGGTATGGTCTCTAAATTTCCTTAGGGTGAATCAAGTGCATATTGTAAACTATCCCTTACCGAACCAAGATCCTTATAACATATTTCAACCATCTTCCCTAACTTTGTCTTCACGGATACTATTTTCCAAACACAATCAAGAACCGCTTCATAATTGGATAGCCAATCCACACCGAGCAAAATTTCAAATCCATCAAAATCAAGGACAAAGATGTCACATGAAAAATTATGGGAAAGGTCGGTAACTTGGACTTTTTCACAAATCATACGAAGGATTGTTACACCTATGGGATTTAATACGCAAATATGGGCATATACTATTTTGGTGGTAAGCTCCAATTTTTCAACCAATTCATCAAATAATACTTTAACCATAATACCCTCAACACAAATAGCACCCTCAGAACTCCCATTTCTTTGGTTTCTTCCGAATTTAATGTTTTGCTTCCATGGCATAGGCCATAGTTGGTTGGACTATCCTCATAAATGGACAACCCATCATTGTATGACCTTACTAGTGGCAATTAGAATAGAGTGTCATTGAAGAAATAATATTTGCATGCTGCTTCTTTCTACAATTCTCAACAATATGCCATTTATTCCTATAATGTCCACAAGTGGAACCCTTTGAATCCTTTCCCCTTTTCCTTTCCTGTTGCTTCTTTGCTTTCGGATTTAGCTCCCTTCTGATAGGTTTGTTGCTACTACTCAAATTTAGTGCTGGTATTAGCTTCTCCTTATCTAAAGTTTCATATCGCAAACCCATATCTACTAGTCTTTCGAATGATCCTTTTAGGTGAGCAGTCATTCTATCATGAAATTCTTTTCCCGTCTCAATCATAAATAGTTCATTCTTCTTAAGTGGAGTAACTATCAGTCCAGGCCCAAGGAGAGATAATTCATCAAACTTCCTCAAGTATTCTTCCACCAACATTTCTCCTTGCTTAAGATCCATAATTTTTTTATAGAGACGGGACTTACTAGCATCTGGTAGGTATCATTCTTCAAAAACCTTCTTAAATCTTTGCTACAAAATATCATCTTCTGGTTCTTTGATAGTAATTTACTCCCACCAAGCCAAAGCTCCGTCCTGCAAGTACCAAGATGCCATGAACCGCTTTTGCTCATCCTTTATAATTAATCCTTTAAAAATTCTCTCACATGAGCGGAGCCAATTCTTAACTTTAGTAATTGATTCCGTACCCTTGAATGGTTTCCCGCCCACGTTGGTATAAGTTAGGCAGAAAGTTGCCTGGTTAACTAGAGTTTGTATCGAAACTTACCCTTTTTTTCCCTTTCCTCGTCCCATCTTAGTATTCATTTCCTACCGCCTAAGTATAACATGATATCTTTTTAGAACATATAGACGAGATTATCTTTGGGAGTGGGTTTGGAGTATTGATAACTCGAATATACTAATTCGGATAAAGATTTCTAGTATGCTCTCTCTTAGTCTAAACTCATTCTAGGGCATTACTAACCCCATCTCTAATGAGTTGACCCCATCAAGGCTTAGGTATTCGCTTAACCATAAGCTCTGATACCAAATGAGACGATTCACATCCTCGATACTCAAAAATCGGCGCTAATGCATCCTTGGTTTTCACATGCCGTAAATCTAAGTACGGGAGAGGCAGATTATCGTGGAGCAAAGAAAAAAGTAAATATAGAAGACAAGACAATAATACAATCTCACATCATATTCGACTCATAATCGTACATGTCATAACTTCAAATTGCTCCATCAGAGTTAATACACATCCAACTGGGATAGTTATAGCTCTCTATCTTTACATATGCTAGGAACTACATAATACATAACACAGTGGGATAAACAAGTGGCTTCACAAACGATCCAAAATGCTCTAGGCTCCATAATCTATTCTAAAATGGTCCAAGCTTTCCTAACTACTTAGTTGCCCGGCAAAATATGGCACCCGGGGTTGAAAGGGAAAAGAAATAAACTCCGGTCAACCATGGGACTGGTGTGAGAACTCAAAATATGGAGTATGAAAAACAAAAGGGCATCTCATAAGATCACATCGCACATAAACATGGAACGATTTTTCCCCTTATGGTAACCAAAATCTTTGTTACATCAAATTTAAGGGTATTATCTTTAATGAAATTCTTTGAAAAACATTTCCAAATAAACTTATTAATCTTAGCCGAAATTGTTACATTATTAAATACCACCTTGTAATACAAAGCTTTCTACATCTAAAATCGTACATGCACTTATTGGAGAATGGATTTCCATGCAAATGAAAAGGTAAGGGACAACCTTCTAATAGCACACCTCTAGAGGGATGCACCTAGTGTCGAGATACTCGACGCCTAAACCAACACATTATCGGCCTGCCCTTCCTAAATATTACTGAATTTGTTATCACCCAGACCATTACCGACCTTTAACGGGATCCCAAGCATACATTCACCACATACATAGACATGTGTAGAGTAATCTAGAAAGGTGTTGACATCTCCTAGTGGCAGCGACCCACTTAGCCTATCTGCTTCTAACCTGTTATTTTCATTTTTGGGTAATGAGGGTGAGGTAACGATTGCCTTTACACATAGCACATCTCTTTCCACTTTTAATGCCACATTGTCATTCCACACTAACATGACTAATTTCGACAAACATATAACTTCTTAAGCTCATGCATCTCAGGAAAGGGTGTTAAGCTAAGAGAAGGTGTCTTCTCCGCCACCGACTGATATACATTATATAGAGATCACTGGGTGTGATTTAGAATACAATGTCAGACATTCTTCCATAAAAGTTCTATCTAGGATTGAAAGAAAGCGAAGGCACTTTCCTACTACATCATGTTAGGATTAATAGCGAATAGTCCTTACATTGGATATTTCATAACGAAGAAACCACCGCTACTATATTTATATTGGGAGTTTATCCCCAAATAATCAACAATTACTTCTTCACTATGAAATTCCTCATATCCATGTCTTCAACATATTTTACTTTGAAATGTTAATTGGTTTGAAGTGGTTTTCGGATAGGAATCAAAAAAATTTGTCCTCGATTCCTTTGAAATCCAATCATCGATAAAAATGATGTATTTAGATGATTGTTGTTCGATTCATTCATTTCTCTTTATTAAAAATATCTTCAAGAGATTTATATCTTTAAAATCTTCTTCATTAAATATGGAATCATTTAAACCTCTCTTTTAAATATTTCTCCAATTATTTTGAAAGAGTATCATTTGAGGAAATAGGATTATAGAAATCACTCTACTTCTATCCACTATCAACTTTCGTATGCATTACGTGCTATGGGTGGAATAATAATGAGATCACCTTTTAAATTTCACGAATCCGGGCTTTCCCTTCGATCTACTCCACCCCACATCTAAAAGATAAAGCGAAGGCTGGGTAAGTTTATGGCATTAGTTTCTCCATTCCCAACCTTAATTACACACCTTGTTTTACCATTTAGCTCTCACAGGCGGGACAAATGTACTAGTCGTTTCCGCATACTCATTTTCAATTTTTAAATCTTTGAAGCAATTTTAAATTGTTCAAACGATTTTTAAAATACTTTATTATTTACTTAAAAATGTTTACGAAGAATTTGGGAAAAATTGTTAATTTTCAACCTTTATTTCAAAAGTTATAGAAAAGCGTCACGAAAACGTGTTGCAATATATCATCTAGAAATCCATATTTTCTACTTAAATCGCTTTTAAATTTTTCTAAAAGAATTATACTATTTATTTCATATTTTTAAAATATTTAAAATACCGATTTTAAACTTTGGTCACGTTACTCCAAAAGCGCGATTTTTCTAGATTTTTTTGGACAAGTTTTAAAATCTACTCTGTGATAACCCGAATTTCTGTCATCTTTTAATTAGGAATTAACAGGAATAAAATTGTTAAAATACTTATTTGTAAATTGAACAAACGAAATTCCGATATATATATATATATATATATATATATATCTGGATATATAAATGAATTTAAAATTTTAACAAAAATTGAATTATAAATATTTGAAAATAAAATATGTATGATTTTATTTATTTATAATTTAGTCTAAAACATATTATTTGAAATTTTATAAATATAAGAGAGTATATTTAATAAGGATATAAATTGCTAAAACGTATACATATATATAAACTAAATGTAATTTAACATATAAATTATATAAAAGAAATATTTAACATACAAAGTACAAACGTAAGTAGATTAATAACTGTAAATGAAAAAATTTGTTAAAATCCGCAAGATTAATGGCTTAAAAATATATTTACAGTTAGTATTTGTAAGTGGTTATTTATTAGTGTAGTTAAGTTTTTAGTCTTTTGTTTAGAATCTATAGATATAAAATTAAGTAAATTATGGAAAGAAAAGATTTAAACTATGATTCATAAGTAAATAAAAGTAACTAGGGGTTTAAGCATTAAAATATATATATATATATATAATAAAATAAAATAAATATACATGTTGTGACAAATGTAAATTAAGTAATGTATAAATTAACAAGTGTAACTTGAGCTAACATGTAAATAATCATGTGGCATGCTTGTTTTCTCTTTAAAAGTTTAAATATAAATAAAATAATTTGTGAAAAAGGGCTGTTTTACAAAATAAGTAAAAACTTTTCTCATATTTTGTCCTCAATCAATTTCTTCTATAACTAAAACCAGAAGGAAAATAATAATAAATAAAGGTCAAAAAAAAAGAATTCAGGATCATCAGCTTAAACAAGATTCAAACTCAAGCAAAGTTAATCTAATCAGACAAGCAAATCAGAGCATCTTCAACCTAAAAGCTGGAGGCAAGTTAATCAAAACATAATCTAAGGAACTAAGCAGGTTCCAGGAACAAATCAAAGTCAATTCGAGATCAGGAATTGCAGATCAATAAGTTCAAACTAAAAATCAGTTCCAGGCTTCTCTGTTTTTGAGGTGAACAGGTGATTAAGCTTGATAAATTTATGATTCTTGAACAAGTATGCAGTGATCTTATAAGTATGATCTGAAATTACCTGTGCATGTTGTTTTAAAATGATTTTAAGCATATATATGTGTGTGTTAGCAAGTTTTATCTGGGCTGGAACATGAAATGGAAAATTTCTGTTCAAATTTAACTGTGAGTAAATCATTCCTCTTAAATAGTTTAAAATCCGTAGCAGTTTCGTATCTAAAAGCCTACCTCTGTTTGGAAACTAAACCATTATCTGAAATGCTTTGATTAAGATGAATGCATGCAGTTGTAATTTGTATTGGATGGTTGTGACTATGTAAACACACGCATTGTTGATATAAAAGGATTTGATTTCCTTCAAAATAAATAAATAAATAAATCAAATATTTCATCTCTGAATCATAGTAGCTAATGATTTGTAAATAAAAAGTGTTTGAAAACATACAATAACACTATAAAAATCATTTCAGAAATTCATCTTGACTAATTGACTGGAAATTTAGAAAAGTATAGTGAAACTGTAATTTGGGTCAAAATTTCATCAATGTAATTTTAAGTTTGGATTGCATGTTTGAATTCGTGATGGAAAATTATAAATTTTAGTGTATATATATCGATTTTTAGATTGAAAATCAGTGAGCTACCTCGAGTTGAACGTTTAGGAGGTTTTGAGCAATTTTCGTCGATCAACGACGAACTAGTTTACATGATCGGGCTTGAAGGTCGAGGGGAAGTCAAGGATCATCGGAAAAATACTGTGGTGATTATCGTTGGTCGTGATGGTCAGTAATCGACGATGTAGGGTTTTATTCCCTGAGTTAGACACGAGTGTTCAATCGGTTTTCGAGGCGTCGAGAAATGATCGGTGGCGATCGCAAGGCCTGCGATAGGTGCTGGGAGACGTGACGAAGTTATGGTGAAGGTGGCGGAGCTTCTCGAGCCAGGGATCGTCAGTGGCAGTCGAATCCTGATGATGGGTTGGGTTTACATTCAACTGGTATGCTCGAATTTGAATCGAGATTGGAGATGTTGTTTGGATGATCGTTGTTGCTCACAGGGAGGTTGGGTGACTTTCCGATGTTGTCGTCGATGGTCGGACGGGTCTTAGGTGATGGTGCATGTGCACGTATGGTGGTGCGTGTCAGGGAATTGGGACTGTGACGATTCGAAGTCAACTCTGAGTAATAGATCGGGTAGCTCGAGTTCATTCTCGGGATAAATTGGGTTTGTTATGGGATACACGAACAGGTTGCTTGTACGTGTTAGTATAGTATAACTGTTTTTATTGTAACAATGGAAAAAAGTAGGGTTGGTGACGCGGGTTTGGGTGAGTTTTTCCTGGGCTTGACTCGGGTTAAAGGGAAGGATATCTTCAAGTTTGAAGTTTAGCCTAAAATTAAGATTAAAACTAATTTTCTTAAAAGCTATTTAACTTAAATAATTTAAGGTTTAAGTTAGTAGGTTAATGATGTTTTAAATTCTAAAAATTATTAAAAGGAAGATTTGAATAGAAATTTGTATTAATGGATTATTTTAGAAATTATTAGGTTTTGTGTGATTTAAAAATTGATTAATTGATTAAAGTAATAAAGGTTTGATTGATTTATAATAAAAGTTAATTAAAGGAATTAATTACTCGATGAAATTATTTAATATGGTTAGTTTAAGTTAATTAATTGGATTTGAAGGTAATTTTGGGTTAATTACCTGATGTAATTAATATGAAAATAATTACCTAGTAGAAGCAATTCATAATTAATCACTTAGTATAATTAATTTAAGTATCGACAAATAAAGTTATGGGAAGTTAATTAAGTGATGTAATTAATTTAAGGTAATTAATTACAGAATGAGACTAACCAAGGGTGACTAATAAATAAGATTAATTAAAGATTAAGTATAATTACTAAGGTAATTAATAAGGTGGAATTACTTAGTGATGTAATGAGTGGATAATTACTGGATGTAATTATTTGAAGAAAATTGCTTGATGGGAAGTAATTAACGGATAATTACTTGGCAGAGGGAATTAAGTTATAATTACTCAGTGTAATTAAGAGATTAATTAATATAATTAATCAAGGAGATGGTTTAAATTGATGGAATAATTAAGGAAAGTCAATTGCTGATTATGATTAATCAAGACTAATTAATGAATGTAATTAAGTTAAAGGTTAATTATTATTTGAGATTTAAGAATAATTAACTAATGAAGGTGATTAGGGGATCATTAATTAGTTTAATTGATTAGAGTGATCAATCTTGCTTATTAATGATTGAATGATAATGGATGTCTTGAATTGGGAGATATCTCTGATATGAATTGTTTTGTGATTTAATATGTTGAATGGACGATGATAGTGTGATTATCAATCTAATATGAATTTCTTTGTAAAGGAGTTATCCGATAATTAAAGTTAAATTTTATTTAATTAGATAACTTGGGTTTAGATGACATTGGATTCGAACAGACCAGAGTTGGGTATTAGTTAATACCCGAAGCCACTTCGATTCTTTATAAAATTGATATGTTGAAATCAATGTGATGGTTTGGAATGATTTAAGTGAATTAGACCATTTAATCTAAGTTGAGTACTTAGAAATTGGTGAGTGGAAAAATGATGTCGATATCAATTTGTGAAGTTGTAATTGATACAAGTTACCCGGGTTATATATATAAGTTGTATGCCTTTGAAATTTATGTTAGATGGGTTTACTCACGCTGGTTTCCAGCCTGACCTGGGTGTTACTTTGATGTAATGCTCGGGTCAGACCGAGTATTACAGATTTTCAGGTAAGGACGTTCTGGAGCTCAGGAGGCGAGCTGGAGAGCATGAACGTATGGAGAGCTTTTGTTGTTAATATATTATAGTATCTGAAACAGATAGATTTATCTATTATATGATTGTAAATCTGTTGTAACTCTGACGTAATAAAGTGTAATTTGACAAGTACAGTTTCCTTTGTATAACTATTATTTATGTGATATTATATTTTATCCGCTGCGTATGTGAGACTTTGGGTTTGGTTTTCTGTTCTTCTTCTTCTATCTCTTTCTTCTTTTCTCTAACTATATGGAATTTTTGGGATCGAAAAATTTCAGGTCGTTACATTTGGTATCAGAGCTGAAGGTTAAGCGAGAACCTTGGCTCTGTTGGGATTACTCATTAAGGATAATAGTACCCTAGAATGAGTTGAGTGTATATATATATATGAGAGAGCGTACTTGTTATTTTCTTATAAAAAGGTTTTTAAATGATTTCAAAAGTAAATGAATCTTATATAAGAAATAGATTATCTATTATATTAAGGAAATTGGTTGTAGTATTAATTAAATTAAAAGTAATAGCAAGAATTAAGTGGTAATAGAATTACAACCAAATTGAAATTAAATTAAAGACAAGTTTGAAATAGATTCAAACTAAAATTGAAATCTTGAATTGGAGAAGTATTTCAGAATAAGATGAACCAGAATTGGTTTCAAACCAGGAAATTGAATGGTTATTGTGTTTAATAATGGGATGGCTGTTTTAAACAATAAAATGTTTTAAGGAAATAACCATTTGATGAGAATAACTTGTAAATTAGAAAGGATGGAAATAGAAGTAGGTTTAAAGTTGTGAAATTCTGAATTTTAAATTTAAATATTTGAAATTATTTTCAAAATGTAAAGGAAATAATATTATTCAAACTATTTTGAATGTAATCTTATTTTAGAATAAGAAGTTGTTTGTAAACTTTAAAAGAATTTGTTTGAATTAAAACCAAGGGTGGTTTAAATTTTAAAATTTTGGCTTGGAAGGCCAAGGAATAAATATGTATATATGTGAGATATACATAATATCAAAGATGGTTTGAGATGAACTCTAAATATTGAGTTTTAAATTGGGAATGAGATATGATACCCAAAAGTGATAAGGTTTTGAACTTATAAGAGGAAAGATTATTAACGTGAAGTTAAATAAATTTGAATGATCAACCTGATTTAGGAATTTCAGGATGAATTGGGATTTAACTTGGAAAGCTAAATGGTTGATTTAAATTAGGGAATTTGAGTGATCTCAAATTGGGTTTGAGATCTAGAAATTTAAAATGAATGGATGTTTTAAAAAAAATTTGATAATATCATCCTATTGTCGTTAAAAATCTTTAAGTTGTGAATTGGAACTGTTTAAATGAATGAGAGATGGTTTAAATTTGAAATTTGAATTAGTTCAAATTGAATTTGATTTGAAGTAATTGAAAGTGTGATTGAATATGTATGAGTATAAGATTCAAATGGAAAATTTGAATTGGATTAATTTGTAACAATTTGAAATTGAAGTGGATTCAATTTGAAATTAGTCCACATTTATTGGGATAATTTGGAATTATAATTAATGTTGAATGGTTTTAAATTCAAATGGAATTTGAATTGAATTTGGGAGGAAATCAAGAATAATTCAACTTGATTTGGAAATGGAGTATGAAATTGGTATTAATTGAAACAGGAGTTGAAATGAATTGAAATTGAAACTAGTTAAATTGAAATTTATTTGAATTAGTAGAATTTAAGATCAAGGTTGAATAAAGTTAAATTTGGAAAGAAACTAAGGTTAATTCAACTTGAATTGGGATTGAATCAATTTCAATGGAAATTGAAGTTATTTAAATTGAATTGGGTCAATTTAAATGGAAGTGGAAATTTAAATTAAATTGATGAGAACGGAGATGGGGAAGTGAACAGTTTTGACTCTGGACTATTTTATTTTAATATAAATTGTTTTAATATAAACCTATTTTTCCAAGCTATTCATTATATACACAACCTTTATTTTAAAAAAACCAAACTATCTTATACTTGTTTTACAATTATTTTTGAAACTGTTTAGCAATTTTCCAACTGTTTTATAAACCAATTACTACCTTACTATTATTTTGCACTTATCTAAAATTACTATAATTATTTTAACTATTTTCTACCCATTTTACACCTATTTTACAAACTAGTAATTATTTTTCAACTACTTTTCTATTTTTAAATTTTTTCAAAATATTTTCTAAATAAACTGGGCCGACTTCAAACTGTTATTAGTTAAATACCCAATCGGGATAAGAATAGGGATGATAATCCAAATGGATTGAAGCAATTGTGAGTAAGCGAATGAAAATAAAAGTGAGTGTGAAAAGAAATGGAATTGATTTGGCTAATAACCAATAAAGATAAATACGTAGGGTGTACGTATGTTATTCTATTCGCATAGTGATTTCATCCAGATTCGAGCACAGAATTTCGAGATAGTTATATCGATTCAAGTGGGATTTTTCACTCGATTTTCGACGGCGAACCTAGATATGGATTGTTGATTAGTTCTGGATATTCTCTGTCATATTTATGACTATGCAAGGAGACGGTTTTTGATCAAGAAAACAGATCTGTGTCCTCACTTGGAAGTCGGGTGGACGATACTAGTTCGGAAGTGAAATTAATTGATCGAGTGAGCGATCAGATTGGTATAGCGTATGGATGATATGTCTACATCGTACGGATTTGAATAAAAATGATATTGAAAAGAGTAATCAAATTTGAATATTTGATGTTGAGTGAACAAAGTTAAGTATCTTTGTTTTATAAAATGAAACTCCCCTTGTTGAATCTTTTGCCAGAAGAAAAGGTTTTTGGAAATGTTTGAAGTATAAAAGGAGTTTATACAAGTTTGAAATGATCCAAAGTTCTAAAAGATTTTATATATCTGAATATATATATATATATATATATATATATATATATATATATATATATATATATATAAAGGATCATATGAGGATTTTGGAAAATGGGTTTTGGGAACCTTTGGATTTGGAAAAGGCTTTTGATTTTTGGGTAAAATCAATATGAGAATTTGGAAAGCCTAGTTTGAGAATTATCGATTTTGTAATAATCGATTTTGTGTAAAGGAGCTTTGTATGAGATCATACTAGGTGTATGATTTAAAGATACTATATATGTATCGTATAAAATGTTTTGATGATGGCTCTGGGGAAAAAGGCGCTCCCTTGAAATGAACTTCTTAGGAGTACCACCGGTGGTGCTGCCTTGAGCCCCAAGGGGGGTTCTAAAGTTGATCCTGTGAGGAGTCCGGACAAAACTAGTTCCTGGGATTATGAGTAGAGGTTACCATAGCGAAAGTCGTGTGTGTCGCTGAGAGCCAAGGTCTACGTTTGATTTTATATCGGTAGACTGCGATCTATGGTAACATAGTGAAGGTCGTGTGCGTCGCTGAGAGCCAACAGTCTACATTTGATTTTACATCGGTAGACTGCGACCTATGTTGGAATGGAGAAGTTTCATTTCGACAGCGAAAATCATAGGCCGCTGAGAGCCTGTAGTTACATGGACTTTTTCTGCGATGGCAACGTAACCCTGGATGTAACTGTGATTTGTTTTGTGGGTTCCATGGCGTAATCGAGAGGCCGTGGAGAGCCTGCAGTTACATGGACTTTTGCTGCGACGGCAACGTAACCCTAGAATGTAACTGTGACCATGGATAGGGATGATGATTTCCAGAGTATTCTCACCAAAGATATTTCCTCTATTTTCAAAAACTGTTTTCTATGTTTTCAATAAAAATTATTTTCAAAAGTATTTTCACTGGATGTTGAAAACGAGTCTGCCAAGCACTTGTAGATTTTCAGTCATACGCCTGATCAACGTATGACTGAATTTCTAGGAGAGTAAGGATGGACTGGTTGAGACATCGAGTTATAAGAAGTATCTTTATAAAACTATTTTATAATATAAATAGATTTTAAAAGTATTTTTGAAAAAAATCAAAAATCAAAGAACATTTTAATTGGTTTTTAAATATTTAATAAATCCTACTTTCGTTCCTTTTCGAGGACGAAAAGATTCAAAGGGGGAAGGAATGTGATAACCCGAATTTCTGAGCATCTGTTAATTGGGAATTAACAGGATTAAAATTGTTAAAATACTTATTTGTAAATTGAACAAACGAAATTCTGATATATATATATATATATATATGGATATGGATATATAAATGAATTTAAATTTTAACAAAAATTGAATTATAAATATTTGAAAATAAAATATGTATGATTTTATTTATTTATAATTTAGTCTAAAACATATTTTTTGAAATTTTATAAATATAAGAGAGTATATTTAATAAGGATATAAATTGCTAAAACGTATACATAGATATAAACTAAATGCAATTTAGCATATAAATTATATAAAAGAAATATTTAACATACAAATTACAAACATAAGTAGATTAATAAGTATAAATGACAAAATTTGTTTAAAACCGCAAGATTAATGGCTTAAAAATATATTTACAGTTAGTATTTGTAAGTGGTTATTTATTAGTGTAGTTAAGTTTTTAGTCTTTTGTTTAGAAATTATAGATATAAAATTAAGTAAATTATGGAAAGAAAAATGTAAACTATGATTCATAAGTAAATAAAAGTAACTAGGGGTTTAAGCATTAAAAAAATATCATAAAATAAAATAAATATACATGTTGTGACAAATGTAAATTAAGTAATGCATAAATTAACAAGTGTAACTTGAGCGAACATGTAAATAAACATGTGGCATGCTTGTTCTCTCTTTAAAAGTTTAAATATAAATAAAATAATTTGTGAAAAAGGGCTGTTTTACAAAATAAATAAAAACTTTTCTCATATTTTCTCCTCAATCTATTTCTTCTATAACTAAAACCAGAAGGAAAATAATAATAAAAAAAGATCAAGACAAAAAAAAGAATTCAGGATCATCAGCTTAAACAAGATTCAAACTCAAGCAAAGTTAATCTAATCAGACAAGAAAATCAGAGCATCTTCAACCTAAAAGCTGGAGGCAAGTTAATCAAAACATAATCTAAGGAACTAAGCAGTTTCCAGGAACAAATCAAAGTCAATTCGAAATCAGGAATTGCAGATCAACAAGTTCAAACTAAAAATCAGTTCCAGGCTTCTCTGTTTTTGAGGTGAACATGTGAGTAAGCTTGATAAATTTATGATTCTTGAACAAGTATGTAGTGATCTTATAAGTATGATCTAAAATTACCTGCGCATGTTGTTTTAAAATCATTTTAAGCATATATATGTGTGTGTTAACAAGTTTTATCTGGGCTGGAACATGAAATGGAAAATTTCTGTTCAAATTTAACAGTGAGTATATCTTTCCTCTTAAATAGTTTAAAATCCGTAGCAGTTTCATATCTAAAAGCCTACCTCTGTTTGGAAACTAAACCATTATCTGAAATGCTTTGATTAAGATGAATGCATGCAGTTGTAATTTGTATTGGATGGCTGTGACTATGTAAACACAGACATTTTTGATATAAAAGGATTTGACTTCCTTCAAAATAAATAAATAAATAAATAAAAACTAATATTTCATCTCTGATTCATAGTAGCTTATGATTTGTAAATAAAAAGTGTTTGAAAACATACAATAACACAATAAAAATCATTTCAGAAATTGATCCTGAGTAATTGACGGGAAGTTTAGAAAAGTACAGTGAAATTGTAATTTTGGTCAAAATTTCATCAAAGTAATTTTAAGTTAGGATTGCATGTTTGAATTCGTGATGGAAAATTATAAATTTTAATGGGTATATCTCGATTTTTCGATTGAAAATCAGTGAGCTACCTTGAGTTGAACGTTTAGGAGGTTTTGAGCAATTTTCGTCGATCAACGACGAACTAGTTTACATGATCGGGCTTGAAGGTCAAGGGGAAGTCAAGGATCATCGGAAAAATGTTGTGGTGATTATCGTTGGTCGTCATGGTCAGTAATCGACGATGTAGGGTTTTATTCCCTGAGTTAGACATGAGTGTTCAATCGGTTTTCGAGGCGCCGAGAAATAATCGGTGCGATCGCAAGGCCTGCGATAGGTGCTGGGAGACATGACGAAGTTATGGTGAAGGTGGCGGAGCTTCTCGAGCCAGGGATCGTTAGTGGCAGTCGAATCCTGATGATGGGTTGGGTTTACATTCAACTGGTATGCTCGAATTTGAATCGAGACTGGAGATGTTGTTTGGATGATCGTTGTTGCTCACAGGGAGGTTGGGTGACTTGCCGATGTTGTCGTCGATGGTCGGAGCGGTCTTAGGTGATGGTGCATGTGCACGTATGGCGGTGCGTATCAGGGAATTGGGACTGTGAAGATTCGAAGTCAACTCCGAGCAATAGAACGGGTAGCTCGAGTTCATTCTCGGGATAAATTGGGTTTGTTTTGGGATACACTAACAGGTTGCTTCTATGTGTTAGTATCGTATAACTGTTTTTATTGTAACAATGGAAGAAAGTAAGGTTGGTGACGTGGGTTTGGGTGAGTTTTTCCTGGGCTTGACTCGGGTTAAAGGGAAGGATATCCTCAAGTTTGAAGTTTAGCCTAAAATTAAGATTAAAACTAATTTTCTTAAAAGCTATTTAACTTACATAATTTAAGGTTTAAGTTAGTAGGTTAATGATGTTTTAAATTCTAAAAATTATTAAAAGAAGATTTGAATAGAAATTTGTACTAATGGATTATTTTAGAAATTATTAGGTTTTGGGTGATCTAAAAATTGATTAATTGATTAAAGTAATTAAGGGGTAACTGATTAATTGATTGATTTATTATAAAATTTAATTAAAGGAATTAATTACTCGATGAAATTATTTAATATGGTTATTTTAAGTTAATTAATTGGGATTTGAAGGTAATTTTGGGTTAATTACCTGGTGTAATTAATATGAAATAATTACCTAGTAGAAGCAATTAATAATTAATCACTTAGTATAATTAATTTAAGTATCGACAAATAAAGTTATGGGAAGTTAATTAAGTGATGTAATTAATTTAAGGTAATTAATTACAGAATGAGACTAACCAAGGGTGACTAATAAATAAGATTAATTGAAGATTAAGTATAATTACTAAGGTAATTAATAAGGTGGAATTACTTAGTGATGTAATGAGTGGATAATTATTGGATGTAATTATTTGAAGAAAATTGCTTGATGGGAAGTAATTAACGGACAATTACTTGGTAGAGGGAATTAAGTTATAATTACTCAGTGTAATTAAGAGATTAATTAATATAATTAATCAAGGAGTTGGTTTAAATTGATGGAATAATTAACGAAAGTCAATTGCTGATTATGATTAATCAAGACTAATTAATGAATGTAATTAAGTTAAAGGTTAATTATTATTTGAGATTTAAGAATAATTAACTAATGAAGGAAATTAGGGGATCATTAATTAGTTTATTTGATTAGAGTGATTAATCTTGCTTATTAATGATTGAATGATAATGGATGTCTTGAGATATCTCTGATATGAATTGTTTTGTGATTTAATATGTTGAATGGACGATGATAGTGTGATTATCAGTCTAATATGAATTTATGTGTAAAGGAGTTGTCCGACAATTAATGTTAGATTTTATTTAGTTAGATAACTTAGGTTTAGATGACATTGGATTCGAAGAGACCGGAGTCGGGTATTAGTTAATACCCAAAGCCACTTCGATTCTTTATAAAATTAATATGTGAAAACCAATGTGATGGTTTGGAATGATTTAAGTGAATTAGACCATTTAATCTAAGTTGAGTTCTTAGAAATTGGTGAGTGGAAAAATGATGTCGATATCAATTTGTGAAGTAGTAATTGATACAAGTTACCCGGGTTATATATATAAGTTGTATGCCTTTGAAATTTATGTTAGATGGGTTTACTCAACGCTGGTTTCCAGCCTGACCCGGGTGTTACTTTGATGTAATGCTCGGGTCAGACCGAGTATTACAGGTTTTCAGGTAAGGACGTTCTGGACCTCAGGAGGCGAGCTGGAGAGCAGGAACGTACGGAGAGCTTTTGATGTTAATATATTATAATATCTGAAACAGATAGATTTATCTGTTATGTGATTGTAAATCTGTTGTAACTCTGATATAATAAAGTGTAATTTGACAAGTACAGTTTCCTTTGTATAACTATTATTTATGTGATATTATATTTTATCCGCTGCGTATGTGAGACTTTGGGTTTGGTTTCCTGTTCTTCTTCTTCTATCTCTTTCTTCTTTTCTCTAACTATCTGGAATTTTCGGGATCGAAAAATTACGGGTCATTACATACTCAATGATATCTTGATTTTCTTTATTTGTTTGAGAGATACGGATACACTAGTCTGGAAAATTCTTATCTCAAAGAATTTCGAGATAAATTCCATTCCGCATAAGTATTCAAACTTTTCGGCGTGAAATTGCAAATCGCCGTTGCGCGACGCGCCTAGTTTTGACGCATTTCATGTTTTCATCCATACTTTGTAAAAACAAGTTTATATGTTTATAAAACAATTCTAATACATTTTTAATTATTTTAAAAGGCATTAAATGATTCCATATCACTTTTCAGTTTAATTTTGGAAGTGTTTCCAATGTGAATCAACGTCATGTATATTGTGACTTGACTTGTTTCAATATTTACATGCAATAAACAATATATGGAGGTCAATATCATAAACAAACATCTAAACAAATATATCACAACATCACAACCAAATATGTACATATAAATAGGAGTTCTTACCTTAGCTGCAATGAACTAACTTTCAAACGTTCCTAACTAGCTAACAACCATCGAATGCTCATAAATGCTCGCTTTAATGTCTTCAAAGTGGTTTGGCTTGCTCGTGGAAGGCCTAGGGAGGTTCCGCCTTGACCATTGGAGATGGTGGGGCTCGATTGGCAAGGAGAGGAGGGAGGCCATGAATAATTAGAGGAAAGAGGGGGGTCTTTGCGATGTTTGGGCGGAGTTTGGATGGATATTAGTTTAGTTTGCTTTTGGTTTTGATTTTTTCATAGCTTTGTTAAGGTAAGAAGCCATTAATGAAGTGATAAATAGCTTAGAAAAAGGAAGAAGAAGTTGTGAAAAAAGTGAAGAAAGTGGATGATTATTTATAGGAAAAGTTTTGGACTAAAATAATATTTTGTAAAAAGATCAATATACCATTTTCTTATACTTTAAGTAAACTAATTTTTTTCAACACTTAATATCACATACCAAATCATTACTTTATGTCATTTTCACTTAAGTATTAAGTAAAAAAAAGCAACAGTTATGTTTGCTTGATTTGATGTTTACCTTTTGGCTTTATAACTCTTTTTTCTCTTTTTATGCTTACTTTTTCTTAATTATATTGTAGAATTTTCTAGATATGTTCAGCAAAAGTAAACTTGATTACTAACTTAATTAATAATTATACTATTTGAATATATGTTCATATATAAGAAAATAAAGGTGCAACAACATTGTGACAACTTTAAATCGACAAAACGTTGATTTTCAATAAAATGTTTTACGGTCACGTTTTGATGTTTTAATCAAACTATTTATTTACATAAACCAAATTAAAAAAATTGTATATTTCTATTAAAAATATAAATACTCATAAATTAATTAAAAATAATTAATTTAACCATTGAAACTTTTTTTCTGAAATCAGGATTATGTCACTTTTATCGATATAAGCAATTGTTTATATATTTGTGTATATTTCTATTTTCAAATCCTATGTAACATTATTTGATTCATGAAATATTATATATTTTACATTTAAAATCACTTTTAATGTTATATTTTTAAGTGGTCAAATTTTGGGTCGTTACACTTTGTACCCTTCCCAAAATTTAAAATAAAAAACTCGACTGTTCTACTATACTATCGGTTTCTTCACTTTGCTGTTCCACAACAAGAAACTAGGGCTAGTTCATCAATTTTCCAGATATACCATCCTCTCCACCTTCTATTTAGTTATCGATCATCGATTATAGATTAACCGATCATCGACTAAGGTCTGTTCGTTAAATTGTGGTTCCCTATATTACACGTTCTTAAATTCTAATTATGGGCTAAGGACGAAATTAATGTGGATTTGTTGATTCTGTGTTATAAATAGTTAAACTCAGCCATCCTTCATGAGACATTGATTAACTATCAATCTAAGGTAAGTATTGTTGATTTTCATTAGTTCCTCCGGATTTGGAGTAATATTTTGGGCTCCGTAACAATTTATGTGTTATAATTAAATTCAAGATTATTTTTATTTTCAAATCTACCAATACCAATTTCTTTTGACATTGAATAACTACTTTGGTTTTTTTGTTTCAATTTGCTTTGATTTATCTCAATAGATTACTTCTGTTGTTATATTTTCTTTCATTTCTTTAAGTGTTGTTAGTTTCGTTAGCTTAAAATAGATTCATTCAACAGACAAAATAGTTACCTGCTTTGAATTATTTCACCCCCCTTTTACTTACATATGCATGTGTATAGACTGTCTGGGTATCGAAATATGATTTCTCTCTTAAGTTATGTTACAAGTGCATACAGATAAGTTATTCGCTGTATATGAAGCAATTTCAAAACAACATTTCATTTGACTGGAGCACAAAATACAAACTGGATTACATTAAATGATAATTAAAATCGAACCTGTTACTCTATATAATCTGACTCGGTTTGAGTGTTCTTTAAGACGATATATATGTTGGAATTACAATATGCGTAGTGTAATATAGTTTGTATATAGTCTTTATATGACCAACAAGTTTGTAAAACAAATGGTTTAATTCTAAGAATATATACGTTTGTGGCTTCATCAATCTAAAAGTTACTTAAGTATTAAAAACTGTGAGTTAACGTATACCTGATGACACGTGAATGTAATTTTTACATATTTTATACAAGTACCGGTTCAGTAAAGAATCAGCAATGTTTAGAGACTCTAACAACATATTTAGTTTTATTAGTGCGGCTTAAGCAGAGTAATTGACGATGATGACAAAAATAAAAAAAGAAGCAAATGAAGGAAAGTTGAAAACATAAAGCCTATTGCCTCTATAGGGCTTGCAAAAGAGAAGGTGCTGACATCAAAAGTGGAGAAGAATGCTAAAATGTAAGACTTACCTTGCTCAAGAGTCAATACAAGAAACGAACCTCCAAATATATGTTATACTTCATCTGTTAAAATTATCCGATACTTTTACACAAAATGTTTCATTGACCTGATGTGAATGTGTGAAAATGTATGTTATGCATATGCGTTTGTTTTGTTAGAAGGGTAATAATAAGATTGGAATATGTGTTTTGAGTTCTGTGATTCTGTGTGATAACCCAGATTTTAGTCATCTTATAGTTGAATTAATTAACTGATTTTATTCATTTGAACCAATAAAATGTGATAAATAAAGATGTTTGGATGTATTTATAAGTGACTTTGAAACTATAATAATAATTGAATTAAAATAAGGAATCTTTTTAGTAAATAAATAAATATGTAAATAGATATATGCAAAAACTTATCATATGATAACTATTCTATTTTCATACATACATTTAAGGTTTATGAATGAAACTTGGATTTAAAAATTAAAAATAAATAAATAAATATATATATATATATCTTGAGAATGTGATAATTTATTTAAGTATAAATTAGTATCTAATTTTTCTTCTTCTTAAATGTTATATAAGTAAAAATAAATGAGAAGTATAAATATAAATTTATATAATAACTTAAGTTTATATAGGATTTAACAAAGATTAATACCTTCTTTTAATACATGTACAAGTCATATATGTGTAAAAATGTTAACATAAGAATATAATATGAAAATGAAAGAAAACTTATTATATAAATTTATGTAAAATTACAAGTGTAATAGGAATAATATCATGCATAGACAAATGTAAGGTAAGTATCATACAATGTAACAAGTGTCATTTATTCTTTTAGAATTAATAAATAAAATGAAAAGAAGAAGCTACATTTGTATACATAAATTTCTATTCTTTTTTTTTCTCTTCCTTTCATAATATATATGTGCCCAAAAAACCTGAAAGAAAAAAAAACCAAACAGATCTATTACAAAATACAATCTGAAGCATTTCAAAAGCAAACAACTTCAGTTTGCAAAATCCTGGGAACTTTAAGCTAGGAAATCAAAAATAAGATTTGTTTACAAGCCTGTGAATCACTTGGATCGAACCCTGAAGTAAAGCAAAGTTAAAGCAATAAAAAAAACTACAGCAAGCTAATACAACGTCTCAAGAATGAAATCTGCAGAGAAGATTCAAATGAAAGAAAAAAAATCAAGCTTTGGATTCAAGTTAACAAAACAAAGCCTGGATCAAGCAACAGTTAAAAATCAAGATCAGGAAGAAAATTCAAAAAAAAATTCAGAGCTTCTCTGATTCTTCCAAAGGTGAGTAAACTTTAAACTACTTTAGTTTAAACTTTTTTTTTTAATTTTTTGGTAAATGCAATAATTGAAGGCAGGAGACTGTTCTCTGCCTTATAACCTGTGAGTATACTAAAAATTTAAACAATTTAAACTTTGGCATTTTGGAGATTCTTGAAGTAAAATTCATGATGAATGTTTGCATAAATATTGGCATGATTATTTTAAGATGAAAGTAGGTGTATGAATGTGTGAATATGATTGTATATGTTACAGTTCATAATTGCTGTAAATATGTTTATATGCATGTCTATATTTTGAACCCCTGTTTGATTTACGGGCCCAAATAATGACACAAAATCTATCCTTATTCACTCAAGTGAATTACAGGATATTATGCCAAAACGAAGTATGCTGGGTTGATGAAATCTTATTCTTAAAAATAGTATCAAGTGAAATCATTAAGTTGTAATCTGGAAATTAATGATTTTACAGTGAATTTAAAAAAAACATATCAGATCTCAACCAAAAAAATTTGTGGTTTCAAGTATATAACTTAAATATAATTCGAAAATTAGGATTTTTAAAATAAAAATCAAAATTTTTAGTTGAGTTTTGTGTGTGCAATTTGAAGTTGAACGGAGAAGGGGTTTCAACCAAATTCCAACGACCAGTGACATGATAGAGGTCGTGTTCGTTGCTGAAGTCGGTTTTAGTGACTGGGATCATAGGAAAAATAGTCACGTATTTTACTGATCGACATAGTGATCTGTCGACATCATAGTAGGGTTTTAGGGGTTCTGGAATGGAGCTCGGTTTGGAGGAGATAACGACACGATGGGGACGTTCGAGATGTGCCGTCCTAGTGGGAAGGGAAGAGGATAGTATGGCGTGTCTCTGGGTGATGTTAGAAGAGGAACAGTGGCGTAGGTGGCGATTGAAGCTTGATTTGTGGCGACTACTTCTTCAGTTGAAGCCTGAGTTACTATTTTTTTTTTGAAACTTAAGGATTTGCGTTTTATTGTCTGGGTGTCAAGTCGAGGGGACGTAAGCGATGGGAGGGGATGCTCGAAGGCAAGATTCAAGGAATGTGTTGCTCGTCCATGTGCACGGCGACGTGCACAGTTTTGGGATGAGGTATGTGGAGAGGGTGGAATAGTGGTGAAGATGGGAAGAAGTAGAAGGAGAGTTGGGCCGTGTAAATTTTGAAGGAAGACAGTAAGCGAAGCGGGCCAGAAGTTGGGCCAAGAATTTTGGTTAGTATCTTTGCTTGTGGTAAGGAGTAGAATGGTAGGTAGAATAAGAAAGTAATTTATGGTAGGTGAAGTGTAACATCCCGCCTTTTCATACGATTTAAATCGACACACGTGCCAATTCAAACCATACAGAATGGCGGATTGTTATGGGGTAAATAAGAAAAACAGAGAAGGAAAAAAACTAAACAGAATCTCACAGCGGAAGGATAAAATATAATAATAAACATACAGTTCACAAAAACCGTTTACAAGACATTTGATTCTTATTTAAACAATAAATATCAAAGTTCACATACCAATAAATATCAATGCAGCGGAACACAGTGTGTAGTGGAACCATATAATACAATATTAATAATAATAATGAAATCTTTGTCTTCGTCCTCCAGAAATAAAGTCTTCAAATCCTGAAATGCTCGGACTGACCCGAGCGAATTTGAAAAGACAAAAACACTCGAGTTAGAACTAAAAGATCTTATGTAAGTTAAATTAGCAGAAATAAATATGAGTGCAGTAACTCAAGAGATGCTCGGGATTTACATCTCCTAAGGATCCGTTAAACTATTTACTATGTAGTATATTGCGCTATTATAATAGTGTCTAATTGTAAAATAAACTTACTTTTAAATAGCATTAAGGCTTTACATTTTCCACCTTAACACGTAATAGTCCCAGTAGTCCATCGAATATCATAGTCCCTCCTGATCGGGAAGCCACCAGAGCATACCACACGGGCTACGGGAGAAATCCAAACTCGTACAAGGCTCGATAGGGTAGGTGACACGGCACAACTAGGTAATGCCAGGGTAGATATACCAATTGCTATCCGGGCTGGTGGAAACGCGCAGCGCGCAGCTGCCGCCCACCTCGAACAAACTCCCCCAAAATCAAAAATAAAGGTGGCCACCGAATGAATCTAAAGTCAAATTATAGTATCGAAGAGGAGTGTTCGATCAGAGGAATGACCTCATTGGCCCGAGAATTGCTCCTGTTTTAGCCACCTTATGCCAACTCACGGGAGTTGGGTCCACGTATTTACCTCAAAGGAAACGCCGCCGCCAACCTACTTCATTCTGGAATCTTCACCGCGTACACGGTTGTTAAAGTGGTTTTCGGAGTTGGCAGAGAGTATGACAACTTCCAATCCCGGTCTCTTCAACAACCAAACGTTATTATAACACCGCGGTCAATTAAAATAATTTATGCTTTTAAAACCCGAATAAAATATCCATTTCAAAACCATATAAATATGATATCATTTCCTTTTAAAACCCAAAACAATATGATATCATATTTGTTTTCCAATATATTCTTTTCCAAAATCATAAGGTTTTCAAAGAAAAATATTTAGAAATCAAAACTCTTGAATATAGTATTTTCAAATTATACTACCTTGAAAATCATAACTTTGAAACAAGTTCCCATTTCTTAAATGGTTAAATATTAAATTACTTTTATAAAAAAAAATAGCTTCTTTAGATTTCACAAATCAATTTCAAATATCGATTTAAACTACCAAATACCATTTCAATTTTTATGTTTCAAAGCTTTAAATATTTTCACCATTTCAAAAACAACTCATTTGACAAATCCGTATATATTAAATTCAATTACTTATTTTTTTTAAACTTGAAATCTTTACTTAATGAATTCAATATAATTTAAGAAACCTTTAACTTCACATGACTGGAAAATCTTTT
Organism: Allium cepa; assembly: GCA_030765085.1. Classification (NCBI taxonomy): domain Eukaryota; kingdom Viridiplantae; phylum Streptophyta; class Magnoliopsida; order Asparagales; family Amaryllidaceae; genus Allium; species Allium cepa. Next base: position 177,991,089 of record CM060945.1, read on the forward strand.
AATTTATTATATATTCATTTAAATCAACCTGATATTCATTTAAATCACTCTACACAAAAATCAAGTTATAAAAATCATAATCTTTTAAAATTCTAACTTTTCATTAAATTTTAATTTAACTTAATATTCATCTTCCAATCTTGTTCTCTTTTAAGTCATTAAAACTCCAGAAATTAAATTTTAAATAAATTCTTAATCGTATTTGATCTCGAAAATCAAACTTTATTTTATACTTCAAATTAAATTTATACAAAGCTTAAAACCTGAAAATTACTATATATATATATATAAATAACCATATCAATATCCATAAACCATATGTATATAGCTTTACAAAACCAAAAACATTTCAAAATATATTTTATATATATATATATACCGCAGTGCCTGTATAAAATTTTCTACCCTATGGTCAAGTGATACGGATGTTTATCATTTCAATCCGCAATTAAAAATAAAAATGCGGTTTTATATCATTTCAAACCGCAATCCCGAATGAAATGAAATGCATAGCAACTTGCAATTAATAAAATTAATCATCCATTCATCCATTTATCACAGTCATCATCCAATTTCAAACAATCATCAATATGTAACAGGTGATAAATAATGGTATCAATTACCAGTTTATACTCAAAATAAATTTAATAACTGTTAATTGGCAGTTTATATGCAAAATAAACGTAAATTTAACTGGCAGTTAATATGAAATAAAAATTTAACATAACTATGACTGGCAGTTAATATGCAAATAAATAAATTCTAACTGTCAAATTTATATACAATAAATTAATTAACAGTTATATTAAATAAATGTGATTCAACATAGATAATGAATAAAACATGCCAAATAGTCATAAATAAATCTCTACTCATATCTAAAGTCAAATTAACAAACATAAGAAATTTTAGAAATTGTGAGTGGGTTAAAACACTCACCTTTTGAATTTAAATCGAATTTAAATCCGATTTAAACCCAAAAATTCGACGGTCTCCAAATCTGTCCAAACCAGTGTCAAAAGATCTGGAATTTTATTACGATCCTAACCAAAAAAAATCTCACGTGAAACGGAGTTCGTAGGAGAAAGTTATACGAATTAATGGTGATTAAAATTTCAAAAAAAAAAGAATAGAAATAAAAGAACACCTTCAAGCGCCACGTCATCCCCCTTTCTTTCCCTCTCTCCCTCATGCGTTTTGCTTCCAGATTTTTCTGAGAAGTTTGAATTTTAGCTTTTGATTTGGTTTGGAATTTTTATTTGGATCTAAGATTTGTTTGTATGCCATTGAGGAGGAGAAGGAGCTGATGAAATTTTACGCGCAGACAAATGAGAATAGGCGGAGGCTAGGGTTTAGCGGGGTATTTATAGATGAAGTTGGAATAGACAGATGGATCTGAATTTAAATGAATTCACAATTTGTCAAATTTAAATTCCAATAATCCATTTATTTGATTTTTAGATCTTATTATGAATAAATGGTCAACTTACCATTCCTATCATTTCTGATTGCAATTAGCTTCAAATTTATTAACCAAACCTCCATATCAAATAAAGATTTATTGCAAAAATTTTAGTGTTTATCTTTAATTAAAGTAAATTCAATAAATTATAAAATCTTATTTCAAATGAAATTTTATACCATTCGTATTCAATTCTCTTTATTAAATCAATCATCATCTTATGTATATATTTAACATTAGTATATATCAGTTTACCCCAATTGAATAAAATTTTATTCCCAAATTGATTTACAGCCTAATATAACAATTGAATTTTATTCCCAATTCATAAATTACTACCTTAACTAAATTTTACGTTTCCCTTTTAATTTACATTTTCACCTTACGTTACTACATCAATTATCCTTAAAGTAACGTCTATTATTAATAACAATATTATAATTATTTACCATTTTATTTCATAAATTAATCCATTTCATCTAAATTCTTATCTATGTAATATTTCAACATTTAATTTCATCAAATGTGATTGTTTTCCAACACGTTAATAACTTTATTTCCAAGTCTTATATTACAACAAACTATCCAATACGAAAGTCTTAACATTGTTACAAATACTACTTTAATTAACATTAACGCAATACTCAATTAAAAATTATTGTAACTGATTTCAAAATTGTAAATTAACAAGCTACCAAAATAGGCAACATGCAATAATCGTACTCTAACCTTTAGTCACATTAATACGCTTTTATTTCTCAAAATCAAAGTTCCCATTTAACTAAATCTCCATAAGTGAATTTGACGTTATCTTCAAAAAGTACTTTATATTAACATTAACGTAAAAATTTATTTATATCTATTGCAATCGATTTAGTACTATTTTCTCAATATTAACTTCGTACAAGGCATCCAATTTCTTATTATTTAATATAACTTAACAGTCTATATAGATTCATTTAATTGCAATAAATCGTACTATCGTAGTTAAATCCAATTAAATAAATAAATGTTGATTCCTATTCGTTTATTCAACATTTGTTTACATTTTATTCCTTTAATACTTCTACATACATCCTGGATTTGTATAAATGGTTATAACGTGAAATCTTGTCTACTTCACATTTTAAATTAAGGTTTCTAAAAAACCAATTAATATTATTTCCTTGGTCCAACACCTTTTTACCCAAATTTATATTAATATAACCTAAATTAGATTAATCCCTATTGATTTCCCCTTTTAATTTATTAGTCCCTCTTAACGTAATAGTTAAATATTAATTTCACTTATTTGCAATAAATCCCCAAATTGGATTTCAATTTCAAATAAATAAATAAATCTTGGTTTTCACTTCTTAAATCACCCAAACGTCATATTAAAATAAAGTTAACATTGATTGCATCTTATAGAATTAAGAAACTACAATGACAAATCAAAACTACACTAACTACCCAAATTTGGCCAAAAGTTTCCAATCCATTTCACATTAAAGTTTATCAACTACCCAAATAGGTATCTTACAATGGTAACTATTCAACTTTTAATTACCCTTAAGTTTTATTTCAATTGTTCTCATTTATTCCTTACCAATGTTCGTTATCATTTATAAATGTTATGTCAGTTTCCTATTTTGTTGCAATATTTTTATTTATTCACTCATTACTGCATAACTTCATTTATTCCATTTACACTTCCGTTACTTTATAAATAATCGTTAAAGTAACGTTTATATCAATACACATAAAATTATTTACCAATTAAAAAGGTTTTGATTTCTATCAAATTAATTGACCAATTTATTTAGATAATGCATACGAATTTGTTATCATACCCATAAATTTACACTTAACAAATTAAATGCCTACCCTATAATTTCTATCTTCACATTATATTCAGGTACAATTCTTACACCATTTTATTTATTGAAAAATTTATTCATATTACAAACAAAGACTTAAATTAACATTCATATATGTTATTTTAGCCTTCATTTCAATATTAATTTATAAGTTTTTTTCTACTAAATTTAATTACAAAACTTATTAATTTAACCCAATTAAGCTCACAAAATCTACGGGTCGTTACATGAAGTCGGTAACAAATTTAAACGCAGAAGTAGATTTCAAGTGTTAACAGATTTTTAAAATAAAATAAAATATAATTCAAGTGTTTGATTTTAAATCATTTTTGGCATAAAATAATTTAATTATTATAGTCCTCTGCGATTCCAATTGAAAATTTAAAAATGATTTAAATCAAGTAATTAATTAAGTAATGGTTTGTCTTAATTTAAATAACTAATAACATAAGCAATTAGTGATAAAGTTAATTAATGAAACCAATTAAAGAGAAATTTTCTGAAAGAATTACTACTTAATATAAGTAATTAAGAAATAATTAGGATTTATTTGCAATTAGAGGAATTATTAGTTAATTAAAGGTTGATTAATTTGTGTAATCAATTTAAAGGAAATATTTATTAATGTAATTAATTAGTGATAATTACGTAATGAAAGTAAATTAGAGAATAATTACTTAATGTCATTAATTAAGGTGGTAGTTAATGGATTATTACTAAAGTTATTTATTAAATGATAATTACTTAATTGTAAGTAATTAAAGGATTAAATTGTTAAAGGTTAATTAATTTAAATTAGTAATTTGTGGATAACTAATTTAAATTTAAGGTTAATTAATTAAGGATAATTAACCAATGGAATAATTACTTGATGAAGTAATTAAAGTTAAATTACTTAAGAGAAGTAACTAAGAATTAATTACATGGTGTAATTAATTGAAGTATTGATCAATTAAGGAAAACTGATTAAGGGTTAGTTAATTGATGAATGTGATTAATTAAAGGATAATTAATCATTGTAAGTGATTATAGAATGATTAATTTGAGTAATTAATTTTGGATAAATGTTATTAATGTGAATGGGCGGAGGTTAATAAATTTGTGTTATTAATTAAAAGCTAATTAATTAATGTAATTAAAAAGGAAATTAAAGAGTCATTAATTAATTTGTTTGTAAATTAATTAATGTTAAGTAATCATGATTAAGGATGATTAAAGTAATTAATTTAATTTGTTTAAATTAATTACAATGGTATGGCTAATTTATCTTTCTTATGAATAATTGAATGATATTTGAATGCCTTGGATTTATTTGTTATCCTTGTTATGTGATCGTGTTGATTGTTATATAAAATGTCCTGTGATATGATATGTTGGGTTGAACAGTAATAATGTGGTTACCTAATGATGAAATGCTGTGTAAAGTGAAATCCAGTATTTAAAAGTAAATTGTATCCACTTAAATAACTTGGGTTAAGATGACATTTGATTCGAAGAGACTGGTGTCGGGTATTAGCAAAGACTCGAAACCACTCCGATTCATTTTAGATGGATATGTGAAATCAGTAGGCAGGAATAGAATGAGTTAAGTGGATTGAACCTTTTATTCTAAGTTTTGGTACTCAGAAATTGACGCGTGAAAAAAGTAATGTTTATAACCACTTGTGAAGTTGTAAATTGATATAAGATACCCCGGGTTCGTATAAGTTGTATGTTTTCGTATTCCATGTTAGATAGGTTTACTCACGCTGGTTTCCAGCCTGACCCGGGTGTTACTTTGATGTAATGCTCGGGTCAGACCGTGTATTACAGATTTTTAGGTAAGGACGTTATGGAGCTTAGGAGGCAAGCTGGATGGCAGTAACGTATGGAGAGTTTCACTATGTTATTATGTATATCTCTAAGTCATGTTAAATTGTATCTGTCTAATGTTGTATGAAATTGTTGTAACTCTGATATATCGATGTAAAATTGATAGGTACAGTTTTCTTTGGTATAATTATTATTATTGATATTATATTTTATCCGCTGCGAATGTGAGATTGTGTGTTTCTTTCTGTTCTTCTTCTATCTCTTTTCTCCTTTTCTCTAACTATCTGGAACTTTCGGGATCGGAATTTCCGGGTCATTACATTTGGTATCAGAGCTGAAGGTTAAGCGAGAACCTTGGCTCTGGTGGGATTACTCATTAAGGATAGGGTAAGTGGTACCCTAGGATGAGTTGAGTATATATATATGAGAGAGCGTACTTGTTATTCTCTTATATAAAGGTTTTAAAATGATTTCAAAAAGTAAATGAATCTTATATATGGAATAGATTATCTATTGTATTAAGGAAATTGGTTGTAGTATTAATTAAACTAAAAGTAATAGTAAGAATTAAGTGGTAATAAAATTACAACCAAACTAAAATTAAATAAAGATAAGTTTGAATTGGATTCAAACTGAAATTGAAATCCTGAATTGGAAAAATATATTTTAAAATAAGATAATAATGGATAGTTTTAGATATGATAGTTTTGGTTATTATCATAAATGGTTGTTGTATTTGATAATGAAAAGTTTTAAGAAAAGTAACCATTTAAAGAGAATAGCTTGTAAATTTAAAAGAATGTAAATTAAAGTAGGTTTCCAATTTTGAAGTTTTGAATTCTAAATTTAAACATTTTAATTTGTTTTTAAAATGTTCAAACTATTGTGAATATCATCTTATTTTAGAATAAGAAGTTGTTTGTAAATTTTAAAGAGAATTTGTTTTGAATTGAAACCAAGGGTGGTTTAAAATTTTAAAAAGTATAGCCTGGTTGGTTAAGGAATAAATATGTTTATGTATGGATATGCATAATGTCAAAGATGGTTTGAGATAAACTCTAAATATTGAGTTTTAAATTTGGAATGAAATGTGAAAACAAAAAGTGATAAGTTTTTGAACTTTTAGGTGGGAAAGAATTTTGAAATTTGAAATGGAAGTTCAAATTGGATAAGGTTGACTGGATTAAGTAAATCGAGTTTAACTTGGGAAAAAGTTAAATAAGTTTGAAAATACTCCTGATTTGGGAATTTCAATATAAAATTGAAATTTGACGTGGGAAGTTAAATGATTAATTTAAAATAGGTATGGTAATATATCCAATATCAAGGTAAAATGGAATCACTTTGAACTTAAGATTTGAATGTTAAGAAATGACATTGTAAATTAAAATTGTTTGAAACTCTTACTTGAACCTTGTAATGAGTTATGTAAAGATAGTTTAAAATGGAATTTTGAGAATCTGACTCAAAATTAAATTGTTTAAAGGTTAATTTGATTTGTGGTATAATAAGTTAGGTCTGAACTGTGAATTAAATTATATTATTTAAAAAAAATAGAGGTAAATTGATTTAAAAGAATTAAATTAACATTTGAAGTATTAACTCGAATTTATATAATTCGAGATGGTTTAAAATTTGAATTAGTTCAAATTGAATTTGATTCGAATTAATTGAAATGGTAATTGACGACGCATGAGTATAAAATTCAAATGGGAAATTTGAATTGGATTGATTTGAATAATTTGAAATTGTAACTAAAGTTGAATAGTTTTAATTTCAAATGGAATTTGAATTGAATTTGGAAGGAAATCAAGATTAATTCAACTTGATTTGGAAATGGAGTTTGAAATTGGAATTAATTCAAACTGGAGTTGAAATGAATTGAAATTGGAACTAGTTCAATTGAAGTTTATCTGAATTAGAAGGATTTGAGATCATAGTTGAATAAAGTTAAAATTTGAAAAGAAACTGAGGTTAATTCAACTTGATTTAGGGTTGAATCAATTTCAATGGAAATTGAAGTTATTCAAATTTGAATTGGGTCAATTTAAATGGTAAAGGAAATTTGAATTGAATTGATGAGTATGGAGATTGGGAAGTGAGAAGTTTGACTATGGACTATTTTTAATATAAATTATTTTAATATAAACCTATTTTTCCAAGCTATTCATTATATATACAACCTTTCTTTTAAAAGCCAAACTATCTTATATTTTTTTTACAATTATTTTTGAAACTGTTTAGCAATTTTCCAACTGTTTTATAAACAAATTACTATCTTACTATTATTTTGCGATTATCTAAACTTTCTATAATTATTTTAACTATTTTCTACCTATTTTACACCTATTTTACAAAATAGTAATTATTTTTCAACTACTTATCTATTTTAAAATTTTCGAGCTATTTTCTAAGTAAACTAGTCGGAGTTCAAACTGTTAATGGTTAAATACCCAATCGAGATAAGAATAGAGGTGATAATCCAAATGGATTGAGGCAATTGTGAGTAAGTGAATGTGAATAGAAATGGAATTAATTTGTTTAATAACCAATAAAGATAAATACGTAGGGTTTACATATGTTATTCTATTCGTATAATGATTTGATCCAGATTCGAGCACAGAACTTCGAGATAGTATGTCGATCCGAGTTGGGATTTTTCACTCGTTTTTCGACGGCGAACCTGGATATGGATTGTTGATTGGTTCTGGATATTCTCTATCATAGTTATGACTATGCAAGGAGAATGACGGTTTCTGATCAAGAAACCAAATCTATGTCCGCACTAGGAAGTCGAGTGGACGATACTAGTTCGGAAGTGAAATTGTGTGGTTGAGTGAGCGATCAGATTGGTATAGCATACGGATGATATGTGTACATCTTACAGATTTGAATGAAAATGATATTGAAAGGAGTAATCAAATTTGAATATTTGGTTTTGAGTAAACAAAGTTAAATATCTTTGTTTTATAAAATGAAACTCCTTTTGTTGAATCTTTTGCAAGAAGAAAAGGGTTTTTGAAAATGTTTGAAGTATAAAAGGAATTTTATACAAGTTTGAAATGATCCAAAGTTTTGAAAGATCTTATATATCCAAATATATATGTATAAAGGATCATACGAGGATTTTGGAAAGAGGTTTTGGGAACCTATGGATTTGGAAAGGCTTTTGATTTTTGGGTAAAATCAATATTGAATTTGGAAAGCCTAGTTTGAGAATTATCGATTTTGGGATAATCGATTTTGTGTAAAGGAGCTTTGTATGAGATCATACTAGGTGTATAATTTAAAGATACTATATATATAGTATAAAATGTTTTGACGATGGCTCTGGGGAAAAAGACGCTCCCTTGAAATGAACTTCTCAGGAGTACCACCGGGTGGTGCTGCCTTGAGCCCTAGGGGGGGTTCTAAAGTTGATCCTGTGAGGAGTCCGGACAAAACTAGTTCCTGAGGATAATGAGTTGAGTATACCATAGAGAAAGTCGTGTGTGCCACTGAGAGCCAACAGTTACATGGACTTTTGTTGCAATGGCAACATAACCCAGGATGTAACTGCGAGGTATGGTATAACATAGCGAAAGTCATGTGCGCCGCTGAGAGCCAACAGTCTGCGTTTGATTTTATATCGGTAGACTGCAACCTATGCAGGAGTGGAGAGGTTTCATTTCGACAGCGAAAATCAGAGGCCGCAGAGAGCCTGCAGTTACGTGGACTTTTGTTGTGACGGCAACGTAACCCTGGATGTAACTGTGATCTGTTGTGTGGGATCCATGGCGTAATCGAGAGGCCGCGGAGAGCCTGCAGTTATATGGACTTTTGCTACGACGGCAACGTGACCCTGGAATGTAACTGTGACCATGGATGGGGGTGATGATTTCCAGAGCATTCTCACCAAAGAATTTAACTCGATTTCAAAAATGTTTCCAATATTTTTAGTAAAATTATTTACCAAGTATTTTCACTTGGTGTTGGGGATGAGTCTGCTAAGTACTTATGGATTTTCAGTCCTACGCCTGACCAACGTATGACCGAATTTCTGTGAGAACAAGGATAGACTGGTTGAGACATCAAGTTATAATTTTTTTTTTATAAAACTATTTTTGTAATACTATGTAGATTTTAAAGGTGTTCAAAGAGTAATTTATCTGGTATAAGTATTTTAACGAATTCTGGCTTCATTCCCTTTCGAGGACGAAAAGATTCAAAGGGGGAAGTAATGTGATAACCCAGATTTTAGTCATCTTATAATTGAATTAATTAACTGATTTTATTCATTTGAACCAATAAAATGTGATAAATAAAGATGTTTGGATGTATATATAAGTGACTTTGAAACTATAATAATAATTGAATTAAAATAAGGAATCTTTTTAGTAAATAAATAAATATGTAAATAGATATATGCAAAAACTTATCATATGATAACTATTCTATTTTCATACATACATTTAACGTTTATGAATGAAACTTGGATTTAAAAATTAAATATATATATATATATATATATATCTTGAGAATGTGATAATTTATTTAAGTATAAATTAGTATCAGATTTTTTTTTCTTAAAGGTTATATAAGTACAAATAAAGGAGAAGTATAAATATAAATTTATATAATAACTTAAGTTTATATAGGATTTAACAAAGATTAATACCTTCGTTTAATACATGTACAAGTCATATGTGTGTAAAAATGTTAACATAAGAATATAATATGAAAAAGAAAGAAAATTATTATATAAATTTATGTAAAATTACAAGTGTAATAGGAATAATATCATGCATAGACAAATGGAAGGTAAGTATCATACAATGTAACAAGTGTCACTTATTATTTTAGAATTAATAAATAAAATGAAAAGAAGAAGCTACATTTGTATACATAAATTTCTATTCTTTTTTTTCCTCTTCCTTTCATAATATATATGTGCCCAAAAAACCTGAAAGAAAAAACAAAGCAAGCAGATCTATTACAAAATACAATCTGAAGCATTTCAAAAGCAAACAACTTCAGTTTGCAAAATCCTGGGAACTTTAAGCTAGGAAACCAAAAATAAGATTTGTTTACAAGCCTGTGAATCACTTGGATCAAACCCTGAAGTAAAGCAAAGTTAAAGCAATAAAAAAAAAAACTACAGCAAGCTAATACAACGTCTCAAGAATGAAATCTGCATACCAGATTCAAATGAAAAAAAAAATCAAGCTTTGGATTCAAGTTAACAAAACAAAGCCTGGATCAAGCAACAGTTAAAAATCAAGATCAGGAAGCAAATTCAAAAAAAAAAATTTCAGAGCTTCTCTGATTCTTCCAGAGGTGAGTAAACTTTAAACTACTTTAGTTTAAACTTTTTTTTTTTATTTTTTTTTTATTTTTTTGGTAAATGCAATAATTGAAGGCAAGAGACTGTTCTCTGCCTTATAACCTGTGAGTATACTAAAAATTTAAACAATTTACACTTGGGCATTTGGGAGATTCTTGAAGTAAAATTCATGATGAATGCTTGCACAAATATTGGCATGATTATTTTAAGATGAAAGTAGGTGTATGAATGTGTGAATATGATTGTATGTGTTACAGTTCATAATTGCTGTAAATATGTTTATATGCATGTCTATATTTTGAACCCCTGTTTGATTTACAGGCCCAAATAATGACACAAAAATCTATCCTTATTCACTCAAGTGAATTATAGGATATTATGCCAAAAGGAAGTATGCTGGGTTGATGAAATCTTATTCTTAAAAATAGTATCAAGTGAAATCATTAAGTTGTTATCAGGAAATTAATGACTTTACAGTGAATTTAAAAAAAAAAACATATCAGATCTCAACGTAAAAAATTTGTGGTTTCAAGTATATAGCTTAAATCTAATTCGAAAATTAGGATTTTTAAAATAAAAATCAAAATTTTTAGTTGAGTTTTTTGTGTGCAATTTGAAGTTGAACGGAGAAGGGGTTTCAACCAAATTCCGGCGACCGATGTCATGATAGGGGTCGTGTTCGTTGCTGAAGTAGGTTTGAGTGACCGGGATCATAGGAAAAATAGTCACGTATTTTACTGATCGACAGAGTGATCTGTCGACGTCATAGTAGGGTTTTAGGGGTTCTGGAATGGAGCTCGGTTTGGAGGAGATAACGATACGATGGCGGTCCAAGTGGGAAGGGAAGAGGATAGTATGGAATGTCTCTGGGTGATGTTAGAAGAGGAACGGTGGCGTACGGCGGCGATTGAAGCTTGATTTGTCGCGACAACTTCTTCAGTTGAAGCCTGAGTTACTGTTTTTTTTTGAAACTTAAGGATTTGCGTTTTATTGTCTAGGTGTTCAAGTCGAGGGGACGTAAGCGATGGGAGGGGATGCTCGAAGGCAAGATTCAAGGAATGTGTTGCTCATGCATGTGCACGGCGACGTGCACAGTTTTGGGATGAGGTATGTGGAGAGGGTGGAATAGTGGTGAAGATGGGAAGAAGTAGAAGGAGAGTTGGGCCGTGTAAATTTTGAAGGAAGACAATAACGAAGCGGGCCGGAAGTTGGGCCAAGAATTTAGGTTAGTATCTTTGCTTGTGGTAAGGAGTAGAATGGTAGGTAGAATAAGAAAGTAATTAATGGTAGGTGAAGTCGGTAACAAATTTAAAAGCAGAAGTAAATTTCAAGTGTTAACAGATTTTAAAATAAAAATAAAATATAAGTCAAGTGTTTGATTTTAAATCGTTTTTGGCATAAAATAATTTAATTATTATAGTCCTATGCGATTCCAATTGAAAGTTTAAAAATGATTTAAATCAAGTAATTAATTAAGTAATGGTTTGTCTTAATTTAAATAACTAATAACATAAGCAATTAATGATAAAGTTAATTAATGAAACCAATTAAAGAGAAATTTTCTGAAAGAATAACTACTTAATATAAGTAAGTAAGAAATAATTAGGATTTATTTGCAATTAGAGGAATTATTACTTAATTAAAGGTTGATTAATTTGTGTAATCAATTTAAAGGATTGATTTATTAATGTAATTAATTAGTGATAATTACGTAATGAAAGTAAATTATATAATAATTACTTAATGTCATTAATTAAGGTGGTAGTTAATGGATTATTACTAAAGTTATGACGCGGGGGATAATTAACAAAATGATAAAGATCGATGAAAGTAGCAAATTGGTGGATTGAAAATACTGCAAGGCCCAAATACGTTGATCCGAAGATACCGAATTCTAGCTATCCTCGTCACGTTGATCGCGCACGATACCGTGAAAGAAGATCTTCAATTCTTCAAGCATTGATCAAGCGCACTTGATTCCGCGAATCGGCTTCAACAATCGTTGATTCGAGCGTACTCGAATAACCGAAAGTGGAGATAGGAGATTACACTCAACTACCAATTTAGGATGAAAGCACACAGCAATCAAACAAGAATTTTTATTCCAAAAATCAACAACCAAAATGTACAACACACTCGCTATTTATAGTAGTTTCCAAACCCTGACCTTAAGCCGTTGCCGACTTAAATCCCACGACTTACGACTCAACTAGGTCGTTGCCGACCTAACTGACTCGAGTTACCTTCATAGCGACTTAGACCCAAGTACAACACAACACCCATTCGGCCGACTTATCTACATGCCGACCTACGACTCATCACATACGAGTTAAGGACATAACAAGCTCCAGCGACATAATGACTTGACAAATGCAATATTACAACACAACAAATAGGTCGGTGACGACCTAAAATTCAACATGACTTAAAGTAATACAGACTCCTCACTTAGGTCGTAGGCGACCTAACGACTCAAAGCTTCACCGAGCTAACTCTTCTAACGACTTAACTCTTCAGCTGTATTCCGTTAGGTCGCAACCTGTTAGAGTTAGGTCGTTAACTTGGCACAACTTCCCCTCTGGTCTCCAGTTAGGTCGGAAACGACTTAACTCTTCTTCATTAACTCGCATCTCACCCCCACGTGATTCCTTAGGTCGGGAACGACCTATATCTTCCTTCTTAAGTCGTGGACGACATAACTCCTCCTTAAGTCGTGTACGACTTATCTCTTCTCTTCTAGTTTGAGCTGCATCAAGTTATTTATTAAATGATAATTACTTAATTGTAAGTAATTAAAGGATTAAATTTTTAAAGGTTAATTAATTTAAATTAGTAATTTGTGGATAACTAGTTTAAATGTAAGGATAATTAACCAATGGAATAATTACTTGATGAAGTAACTAAAGTTAAATTACTTAAGAGAAGTAACTAAGAATTAATTACATGGTGTAATTAATTAAAGTATTGATCAATTAAGGAAAACTAATTAAGGGTTAGTTAATTGATGAATGTGATTAATTAAAGGATAATTAATCATTGTAAGTGATTATAGAATGATTAATTTGAGTAATTAATTCTGGATAAATGTTATTATTGTGAATGTGTGGAGGTTAATAAATCCGTGTTATTAATTAAAATCTAATTACTTTATGTAATTAGAAAGGAAATTAAAGAGTCATTAATTAATTTGTTTGTAAATTAATTAATGTTAAGTAAGTAGGATTAAGGATGATTAAAGTAATTAATTTAATTTGTTTAAATTAATTAGAATGGTATGGCTAATTTATCTTGCTTATGAATAATTGAATGATATTTGAATGCCTTGGATTTATTTGTTATCCTTGTTATGTGATCGTGTTGATTGTTATATAAAATGTCCTGTGATATGATATGTTGGGTTGAACAGTAATAATGTGGTTACCTAATGATGAAATGCTGTGTAAAGTGAAATCCAGTATTTAAAAGTAAATTGTATCCACTTAAATAACTTGGGTTAAGATGACATTTGATTCGAAGAGACTGGTGTCGGGTATTAGCAAAGACTCGAAACCACTCCGATTCATTTTAGATGGATATGTGAAATCAGTAGGCAGGAATAGAATGAGTTAAGTGGATTGAACCTTTTATTCTAAGTTTTGGTACTCAGAAATTAACGTGTGAAATAAGTAATGTTTATAACCACTTGTGAAGTTGTAAATTGATATAAGATACCCCGGGTTCATATAAGTTGTATGTTTTCGTATTCCATGTTAGATAGGTTTACTCACGCAGGTTTCCAGCCTGACCCAGGTGTTACTTTGATGTAATGCTTGGGTCAGACCGAGTATTACAGTTTTTCAGGTAAGGACATTCTGGAGCTCAGTAGGCAAGCTGGATGGCAGTAACGTATGGAGAGTTTCACTATGTTATTATATATATCTCTAAGTCATGTTAAACTGTATTTGTCTAATGTTGTATGAAATTGTTGTAACTCTGATATATCGATGTAAAATTGATAGGTGCAGTTTTCTTTGGTATAATTATTATTATTGATATTATATTTTATCCGCTGCGAATGTGAGATTGTGTGTTTCTTTCTGTTCTTCTTCTATCTCTTTTCTTCTTTTCTCTACCTATCTGGAACTTTCGGGATCGGAATTTCCGGGTCGTTACATTTGGTATCAGAGTTGAAGTATAAGCGAGAACCTTGGCTCTGGTGGGATTACTCATTAAGGTTAGGGTAAGTGGTACCCTAAGATGAGTTGAGTATATATATATGAGAGAGCGTACTTGTTATTCTCTTATATAAAGGTTTTAAAATGATTTCAAAAAGTAAACGAATCTTATATAAGGAATAGATTATCTATTATATTAAGGAAATTGGTTGTAGTATTAATTAAACTAAAAGTAATAGTAAGAATTAAGTGGTAATAAAATTACAACCAAATTAAAATTAAATAAAGATAAGTTTGAATTGGATTCAAACTGAAATTGAAATCCTGAATTGGAAAAATATATTTTAAAATAAGATAATAATGGATAGTTTTAGATATGATAATTGTGGTTATTATCATAAATGGTTGTTGTATTTGATAATGAAATGTTTTAAGAAAAGTAACCATTTAAAGAGAATAGCTTGTAAATTTAAAAGAATGTAAATTAAAGTGGGTTTCCAATTTTGAAGTTTTGAGTTCTAAATTTAAACATTTTAAATTGTTTTTAAAATGTTCAAACTATTGTGAATATCATCTTATTTTAGAATAAGAAGTTGTTTGTAAATTTTAAAGAGAACTTGTTTTGAATTGAAACCAAGGGTGGTTTAAAATTTTAAAAAGTATAGCCTGGTTGGTTAAGGAATAAATATGTTTATGTATAGATATGCGTAATATCGAAGATGGTTTCAGATAAACTCTAAATATTGAGTTTTAAATTGGGAATGAAATGTGAAAACCCAAAGTGATAAGTTTTTGAGCTTTTAGATGGGAAAGAATTTTGAAATTTGAAATGGAAGTTCAAATTGGATAAGGTTGACTGGATTAAGTAAATCGAGTTTAACTTGGGAAAAATTTAAATAAGTTTGAAAGGACTACTGATTTGGGAATTTCAATATAAAATTGAAATTTGACGTGGGAAGTTAAATGATTAATTTAAAATAGGTATGGTATTATATCCAATATCAAGGTAAAATGGAATCACTTTGAACTTAAGATTTCAATGTTAAGAAATGAAATTGTAAATTAAAATTGTTTGAAACTCTTACTTGAACCTTGTAATGAGTTAAGTAAATATAGTTTAAAATGGAATTTTGAGAATCTGACTCAAAATTAAATTGTTTAAAGGTTAATTTAATTTATGGTATAATAAGTTAGGTCTGAACTGCGAATTAAATTGTTTTAAAAAAAATAGAGGTAAATTGATTTAAAAGAATGAAATCAAAATTTGAAGTATTAACTCGAATTTACATAATTCGAGATGTTTTAAAATTTGAATTAGTTCAAATTGAATTTGATTCGAATTAATTGAAATGGTAACTGATGATGTATGAGTACAAAATTCAAATGGGAAATTTGAATTGGATTGATTTGAATAATTTGAAATTGTAACTAAAGTTGAATAGTTTTAATTTCAAATGGAATTTGAATTGAATTTGGATGGAAATCAAGATTAATTCAACTTGATTTGGAAATGGAGTTTGAAATTGGAATTAATTCAAACTGGAATTGAAATGAATTGAAATTGGAACTAGTTCAATTGATGTTTATCTGAATTAGAAGGATTTGAGATCATAGTTGAATAAAGTCAAAATTTGAAAAGAAATTGAGGTTAATTTAACTTGATTTAGGGTTGAATCAATTTCAATGGAAATTGAAGTTATTCAAATTTGAATTGGGTCAATTTAAATGGTAAAGGAAATTTGAATTGAATTGATGAGTATAGAGATTGGGAAGTGAGCAGTTTGACTCTGGACTTTTTTTAA
The DNA here is from genome assembly GCA_030765085.1 of Allium cepa. NCBI lineage: Eukaryota > Viridiplantae > Streptophyta > Magnoliopsida > Asparagales > Amaryllidaceae > Allium > Allium cepa. Next base: position 178,007,501 of record CM060945.1, read on the forward strand.
TATAAATTACCTTAATATAAACCTATTTTTCCAAGCTATTCATTATATATACAACCTTTCTTTTAAAAGCCAAACTATCTTATATTTGTTTTACAATTATTTTTGAAACTGTTTAGCAAGTTTCCAACTGTTTTATAAACAAATTACTATCTTAGTATTATTTTGCAATTATCTAAACTTTCTATAATTATTTTAACTATTTTCTACCTATTTTACACCTATTTTACAAACTATAATTATTTTTCAACTACTTATCTATTTTAAAATTTTCAAGCTATTTTCTAAGTAAACTAGTCGGAGTTCAAACTGTTAATGGTTAAATACCCAATCGAGATAAGAATAGAGGTGATAATCCAAATGGATTGAGGCAATGGTGAGTAAGTGAATGTGAATAGAAATGGAATTAATTTGGCTAATAACCAATAAAGATAAATACGTAGGGTTTACATATGTTATTCTATTCGTATAATGATTTGATCCAGATTCGAGCACAGAATGTCGAGATAGTATGTCAATCCGAGTTGGGATTTTTCACTCGTTTTTCGACGGCGAACCTGGATATGGATTGTTGATTGGTTCTGGATATTCTCTATCATAGTTATGACTATGCAAGGAGAATGACGGTTTCTGATCAAAAAACCAGATCTGTTTCCGCACTAGGAAGTCGGGTGGACGATACTAGTTCGGAAGTGAAATTATGTGGTCGAGTGAGCGATCAGATTGGTATAGCGTACGGATGATATGTGTACATCTTACAGATTTGAATGAAAATGATATTGGAAGGAGGAACCAAATTTGAATATTTGCTTTTGAGTAAACAAAGTTAAATATCTTTGTTTTATAAAATGAAACTCCTTTTGTTGAATCTTTTGCCAGAAGAAAAGGGTTTTTGAAAATGTTTGAAGTATAAAAGGAATTTTATACAAGTTTGAAATGATCCAAAGTTTTGAAAGATCTTATATATCCAAATATATATATAAAGGATCATATGAGGATTTTGGAAAGAGGTTTTGGGAACCTATGAATTTGGAAAGGCTTTTGATTTTTGGGTAAAATCAATATTGAATTTGGAAAGCCTAGTTTGAGAATTATCAATTTTGGGATAATCGATTTTGTGTAAAGGAGCTTTGTATGAGATCATACTAGGTGTATGATTTAAAGATACTATATATAAAGTATAAAATGTTTTGACGATGGCTCTGGGGGAAAAGGCGCTCCCTTGAAATGAACTTCTCAGGAGTACCACCGGGTGGTGCTGCCTTGAGCCCCGGGGGGGGGGGGGGGGGGGGTTCTAAAGTTGATCCTGTGAGGAGTCTGGACAAAACTAGTTCCTGAGGATTATGAGTTGAGTATACCATAGCGAAAGTCGTGTGTGCCGCTGAGAGCCAACAGTTACATGGACTTTTGCTGCGATGGCAACATAACCCAGGATTAACTGCGACGTATGGTATAACACTGCGAAAGTCGTGTGTGCCGCTGAGAGCCAACAGTCTGCGTTTGATTTTATATCGGCAGACTGCGACCTATGTAGGAGTGGAGAGGTTTCATTTCGACAACGAAAATCAGAGCCCGCGGAGAGCCTGCAGTTACGTGGACTTTTGCTGTGACGGCAACGTAACTCTGAATGTAACTGTGATCTGTTGTGTGGGATCCATGGCGTAATCGAGAGGCCACGGAGTGCCTGCAGTTACATGGACTTTTGCTATGACGACAATGTAACCTTGGAATGTAACTGTGACCATGGATGGGGGTGATGATTTCCAGAGCATTCCCACCAAAGAATTTAACTCGATTTCAAAAATGTTTCCAATATTTTCAGTAAAATTATTTACCAAGTATTTTCACTTGGTGTTGGGGACGAGTCTGCTAAGTACTTATAGATTTTCAGTCTTACGCCTGATTAACGTATGACCGAATTTCTGTGAGAACAAGGATAGACTGGTTGAGACATCAAGTTATAAAAAAAAATTATAAAACTATTTTTGTAATACTATGTAGATTTTAAAGGTGTTCAAAGAGTAATTTATATGGTATAAGTATTTTAATGAATTCTGTCTTCATTCCTTTTCGAGGACGAAAAGATTCAAAGGGGGAAGTAATGTGATAACCCAGATTTTAGTCATCTTATAATTGAATTAGTTAACTGATTTTATTCATTTGAACCAATAAAATGTGATAAATAAAGATGTTTGGATGTATATATAAGTGACTTTGAAACTATAATAATAATTGAATTAAAATAAGGAATCTTTTTAGTAAATAAATATGTAATAACCCTGTATTTTATAATTATTTTATTGTATATTTTAATTATTTTTAATGTAAGATTTTGATTTAAAAACTTATTTTACTTATTTGAAATGATTAAATTTATTATTTAAATATAATCTTGATTTTTATGAGTTATAATCTCAAACTTGTGTAAGTTGAAATATTTGCCTGAAATGCGGATTTTGGTCAAAATAGTCAAACTGTGACTTTCAACTTAAAATTTTAAAAGTTTAAAAATTTAATTTTTTTCTTTTATTATGAAATTACATAAAATTATAAGAACACCACTTTTTGTTTCGTTGAATTTGGATGTAAATTGTGAAAGTTATACCCTTTACAATATTGTGCGTATATAGGGTTATTTAACAATGACTATTTTAAATTGTATAAATTACTTCTTCTTGGTTATATTTTATTTTAATATGTGATAATATGTTTTATTATGTATATTTTGACTTTCAAATATTTTTAAATGATAATAGAAGTTTTTCAAAATTTACTGTATTTATTTCCTATTTTTAAAGGTTGTTTTCTAATTTTCTGCCATTTTCTTCATATAAATTATATTTAATTTTTTTTTTTGTGAATGCACTTTTATTTTTTGTTATTTTTTTTTTTATAAAAATTTTACAAGTCCATGAAGATTTTCTAAAGTTCATTTGGATTTATTTCTAATTTTTAAAGCCTAGTCTACAATTTTAAGCCATTTTCTTATTTTAATTATATATAATTAAAATTTATTTATTTATTTTATGCACTCAATTTTATTTGCTGTGTTTTACTTTATTTTTATTCATTTTACACGTATTTAAATTAAAGTAAATTTTTCCAAAGTGTATTGAAGTTATTTCTAACTCTTAAGTCTAGTTTTCATTTTTCTGTGCTATTTTTCTTATTTAATCATATCTAATTAATATTTTTTTTTTAATTTTGTTTATATGTTATATTTTTGAATTTTAACTGAGATTTTAATTATTTTCAGTTATTTGGATGTATATAAATATATATGAGAAATTTGAAAGGGTTAAGAGCTAAGAAACGGAAAAACGTTTTATCCGTTTCTTTTGCAGTTTCTTCTGTCATTAATACATCAATTCATCTTAGCCATTCCTTTCCCCATCCTTTTCAGCCGACTTCCTCTTGTCATTCAAGAATTTTTGAAGCCCTAAAATCCTAATAATCATGGCCTCCACCTAGAAGAAAAAAATAAGGTAAATCCCTCTTTTCTTTCTACTTTTCTTACTTTTCTATGCAATTTTGCCTTGTTTCTCTTCTAAGTTTGGATCGGCCTCTTCTCCATAGCCGCAGCCACAAACTCCTACATCTCTTCCATGCCTCCAACACCATCTACTCCACCAACCATGACCAGGCCGAGCCATCTATGGTGGCCAAACCCTTCAAATTGCAACCTACATGCCTAAAAACAATGTTTTTTGACCATTGTTGCCTCATTCCCTTCATCTCCACTTGTTGCCTTGCCTATATGATGTTAAACCTGACCTATATGATGTCATACCTGAGCCAAAGCATCATCATAGCCAAGCATAAGTGTCCCTTAGGCCAAGCATTTAAGTGGTTGAAGCAAGGTCCAATCTATCTTGTTCATTTCGCTTTGTATTTCAAAATTGTTTCAATGTTATTTTATGTTGAATGTTTATATAGTGTCTGGTTTGTTTTGTTTTGGGTTGTTGATACAAAATAATATATTGGCTATCTTTCAACTCAAATCAAAAGTCATGAAATTGTGCTTGTCGTACCTTTGGAGTCGTGCTTGTATGTTGTTTTGGTTTCTAGCTTTGAAAAAGGTGAGTCTTTCTCACTCTGACATATATACTTATGAAAAGTGGATTGATGACAAGTGTTTAGTAATGTAAAATGTTTATGCAAGTTAATGATGATCATATGATATGCTATGCCGTGTTATTACCATGTTATTACCATGTTAAAACTGTTAATTTTCACCTGACATCTGATACATGACTGTATATTGTGATATTGACATTGTTTATATTATTTCTGTATATGATCACACTGCAAGTTCCCTGTTAGGATAAAAATCATTATGGGCTGAAATGATAGGCCTGAGTTATTTTATTTATTTATTTAAACTTGGGATTGCGGGTATGAAATGATAGAACCCGGATTTTTACCTTTTAAACTGCGGATTGAAATGATACATATCCGTATCACTTGACCTAGGTTAGAAAACTATATACAGACCCGTGGTTATTCTATAAAGTGCTTTGAATATTTTAAGTATTTTAAAAATATAAAAATATGAAATTTGATTTAAATAGATTTTGAAAGGTTTTAAAATAAATAAATTATGATTTTTCTATGTGTTAAAAATGTAATTTATGAATGGATTAACTGGATTTTTGAAATATAACTTATGTTTGAAATTTGGAATTTTGACGAAAAATGATATTTAAGTTACATGAACAAAATGGACTTTAATTTTATTTGGAAAATGGTAAATATGATAAATTGGTTTATATTTGAATTTAAGTGATTTATTAAAGAATTATTGATTTTTCTATAAATTTAAGTGGTTGAATAAATGACTGTTGAAAAATGAAATTTTGAAAAATAACTTGACTTGAAAATGTGAAATTTGAGTTTTAACTAAAGATGTTAAATTAATTAAATAAACTGGAAGTTTAGTTAAATTTGTGAAATGGTAATATAAATCTGAAATGTTAGGTTTTAATTTATGGAAGAAACGTATAGGTTTTAATTTATGAAAGAAACGTATAGGTTTTAATTTATGGAAGAAACGTATAGGTTTTAATTTATGAAAGAAACGTATGGGCTTTAATTAATGAAAGAACGTATGGTGTTCTGATTAATGGTAGGAACATGTAAGTTCCTAATTAATGAAAGAAAGGTATAAGTTTTAATTAATGAAAGAAATGTATAAGCTTTTAATTAATGAAAGAAACATGTAAAGTCCTAATTTATGAGAGAACATGAAAGTTTTAATTAATGCAAGAACATGTAAAGTTTTAATTAAGAAAGAAACATGTAAAGTTTTAAGTAGTATGGTATTGATTTAATGAATAAATGTTCATTATTGTAATAGGAATATAAAATTTAAAACGTACATTTGACACGTAGATTTTAATCAATGTAATGGTGTATTTTAAATTGATTAAAATGATAAATGTTACTTACTGTAATAATAAAATGTAAGTTGATAACGTACATTTGATAAGCAAGTTTTAATTTATGTGAATGGCATACTTTAAATGATTAAAATAATAAAGTTTCTTTATTGTAATAATAATGTAAGTTAATAAGGTGCTTTTAACTTAACATAAGAATTTCGGTTTAAATTGTATATTACAGTAAGAAAGTTTATTTAACTATAAGGCTATGGTAAATTGACATGTTAAAATTTTAAGCTTATCGATACTTTGATTATATACAATGTAAAGTGGAAAGTAGTACATTCCAAAAATGCTATGATTCCTTAAGGTAACATTTCCAAAATTCTATGATAATTTAAAGGAATATTTTAAGTTTAATAAATTTAAACAAAATATTCAATGATTTGAAAATTTGGGTTTTATTTGAATGATATAATATTGAATTATTTTTGAAATGGAAATGATACAATTGTGATATTGTTTTGAAATGAGTATGATATTTGGTCTTGAAAGTATAAATTATTTGAAATAAATATCCATGGGTTATAATAATGATTAGTTGTTAAAGAGACCGGGATCGGATATTGTCTTATAGCCGGACAATACCGAAAACCACTTTAACAACTGTGTACGCGGTGGAGATTCCAGAATGAAGTAGGATGGTGGCGACGTTCTCGAGGTATATTACGTGGACCCAACTCCCGTGAGTTGGCATATATGACTAAAACAGGAGCTATACCGGGCTACACAAAGGGTCGCACCCTTTCATCGAGCATGCTCCATCGGAAACTATTCTATTATAGTTGTGATTCGATTCGGTGGCGCCACTTTGATTCGGGGGTATTGTTCGAGGTGGGCGGAAGCTGCTGGCATGCCGTCACCACCGGTCCGGGAGTGCAAACGGTGTATCCACCCTGGCATTGCCTCGCGTGCCGTGTCATATCCTTATATCGAGCCCACTACGATTTTGGTTTTAAAGATCTGACCGTGTTAAGGTTCACCATCCCCTTAACGCTATTTTCTATATGATTATACTTTATTGATCAGACACTACCGTATATAGCGTATATTACTACATAGTAAATAGTTTAACGGATCCTTAGAGGATGGGCAGTCCCAAGCATCCTTTAAGTTACTGATGCATTTTGTTACTGTTTACTTGAGTTGATTTACCGTTTATAAGTATTTATGTCCTGACTCGAGGGTTTTGTGTTTTGCTTTACGCTCGGGTCAGATTGATTGAGTTAGCATTCAAGATTCACCTTCGGCGTTGGAGCTTTCCTTGAAGATCCAGCCATCTATTTTGTTTCAGTATCCAGTAGTTCAGTGATGTATCTGATTTGTACCTGATGCATCCTGTTACTCTTCTGTTGTATCTTATTTAACTCTAATGTATCTCATATTTATATAGTAGCTTCATGAACTACTATCTCTTTTTCTTCCGCTGCATTTTTATATACTCTGTGTCTGTGATCTGTGATTTTTATTTACTGTATATTCTGATGTTTGCCAAAATTTTATTTACAATGCGGTATTTTGAGCAATTCAATTCTGGCATGAGTGTCTACCTATACACTTATAATGGATGCGAATGGTTGAAAATACCGAGTCGTTACAAAATAATTATGTAAATAGATATATGCAAAAACATATCATATGATAACTATTCTATTTTCATACATACATTTAAGGTTTATGAATGAAACTTGGATTTAAAAATTAAATATATATATATATATATATATCTTGAGAATGTGATAATTTATTTAAGTATAAATTAGTATCAATTTTTTTTTCTTAAAGGTTATATAAGTACAAATAAAGGAGAAGTATAAATATAAATTTATATAATAACTTAAGTTTATATAGGATTTAACAAAGATTAATACCTTCTTTTATTAATACACGTACAAGTCATATATGTGTAAAAATGTTAACATAAGAATATAATATGAAAATGAAAGAAAAATTATTATATAAATTTATGTAAAATTACAAGTGTAATAGGAATAATATCACGCACAGACAAATGTAAGGTAAGTATCATACAATGTAATAAGTGTCACTTATTATATTAGAATTAATAAATAAAATGAAAAGAAGAAGCTACATTTGTATACATAAATTTCTATTCTTTTTTTTTTCTCTTCCTTTCATAATTTATATGTGCCTAAAGAACCTGAAAGAAAAAAAGAAGCAAACAGATCTATTATAAAATACAATCTGAAGCATTTCAAAAGAAAACAACTTCAGTTTGCAAAATCCTGGGAACTTTAAGCTAGGAAATCAAAAATAAGATTTGTTTACAAGCCTGTGAATCACTTGGATCAAACCCTGAAGTAAAGCAAAGTTAAAGCAATATAAAAAAAAACTACAGCAAGCTAATACAACGTCTCAAGAATGAAATCTGCAGACCAGATTCAAATGAAAATAAAAAATCAAGCTTTGGATTCAAGTTAACAAAACAAAACCTGGATCAAGCAACAGTTAAAAATCAAGATCAGGAAACAAATTCAAAAAAAAAATTTCAGAGCTTCTCTGATTCTTCCAGAGGTGAGTAAACTTTAAACTACTTTAGTTTAAACGTTTTTTTTTATTTTTTTTTTATTTTTTGGTAAATGCAATAATTGAAGGCAGGAGACTGTTCTCTACCTTATAACCTGTGAGTATACTAAAAATTTAAACAATTTAAACATGGGCATTTGGGAGATTCTTGAAGTAAAATTCATGATGAATGTTTGCATAAATATTGGCATGATTATTTTAAGATGAAAGTAGGTGTATGAATGTGTGAATATGATTGTATGTGTTACAGTTCATAATTGCTGTAAATATGTTTATATGCATGTCTATATTTTGAACCCCTATTTTATTTACAAGCCCAAATAATGACACAAAAATCTATCCTTATTCACTCAAGTGAATTACAGGATATTATGCCAAAAGGAAGTATGCTGGGTTGATGAAATCTTATTCTTAAAAATAGTATCAAGTGAAATCATTAAGTTGTTATCTGAAAATTAATGATTTTACAGTGAATTTAAAAAAAAAACATATCAGATCTCAACCCAAAAAATTTGTGGTTTCAAGTATATAGCTTAAATCTAATTCGAAAATTAGGATTTTTACAATAAAAATCAAAATTTTTAGTTAAGTTTTGTGTGTGCAATTTGAAGTTGAACGGAGAAGGGGTTTCAACCAAATTCCGGCGACCGGTGTCATGATAGGGGTCGTGTTCGTTGTTGAAGTAGGTTTGAGTGACTGGGATCATAGGAAAAATATTCACGTATTTTACTGATCGACAGAGTGATCTGTCGACATCATAGTAGGGTTGTAGGGGTTCTGGAATGGAGCTTGGTTTGGAGGAGATAACGATACGATGGGGACGTTCGAGATGTGCGGTCCTAGTGGGAAGGGAAGAGGATAGTATGGCATGTCTCTGGATGATGTTAGAAGAGGAACGGTGGCGTACGGCGGCGATTGAAGCTTGATTTGTGGCGACAACTTCTTCAGTTGAAGCCTTAGTTACTGTTTTTTTTTTAAACTTAAGGATTTGCGTTTTATTGTCTGGGTGTTCAAGTCGAGGGGACGTAAGCGATGGGAGGGGATGCTCGAAGGCAAGATTCAAGGAATGTGTTGCTCGTGTAGGATCTAGATTAACCCTAGAGGGGGGGCGAATAGGGTTATAGCAAATTTTCTCGATTTAAACTCAAAAATAAACTGCAAAAATAAATATGCTGAAAAGTAAATCACACACAAAATTTACCCAGCTTCGGCAACCCCTGCCTACTGCTGCATTCATAGATTTCTATTAGAATTAAACAGTATCACGCTTACAAACACTCTACTAGACTCGCAAACATTTGCTCCCGCTCACAAACACTCTACTAGACTCGCAAACATTTGCTCCCGCTCACAAACACTCTACTAGACTCGCACACCCTGCTCCCGCCTATAGAGTTTCGTTTACTCGCAAACTCTGCTCCCGCCTACTATAGAGCTTTGCTTACTCGCAAACTCTGCTCCCGCCTATAAAGCTTTGCAAACTCGCACACCCTGCTCACTGAACTAATTCTAACTAGACAATCTGACACGACCTAATCCCTAGGTGGTGATTTACAAATTCTTCGATTCGAAAAATAAAAACAACAATTAAACAACAAATAAACAAATAACCCTAATTAAACTTAAACCCTAGAAATAAAATAAAAAACCCTTTTATAAACAAGGCCGGTCCAATTTCTTTTTCTCCAGCCCGTTCGACTTTTAGTTGCTCTGTTCCTTTTCGTGAATAATGTCGGCCGTTCCGCTTGCAAATTTAGGGCTTCGTTCTCTTCAATCCAAACTAGGGTTTTGAAGCTGCGCCTTTTCGTGTGCTTCGTTCTCGTTCGTTCGCTCTTGGCCGCTTCTGTTTGATCGAGTTCACTGTTGCGATTTCGGTACGTAATTTATCCTTTTTGCTTTACTGGTTGATGTTTGAACTCCATGCTTGAAATTGCCAGTGATGATTGGGTTATATATGCGTTCGAATTCCTTGAATTACGTTCGTCTAAATATATTTGAATTTGTCAATGGCCGTTCGATCTTGTATTGATGCTTGGGATTTGTTCTGACTTTGTCACTTTAGTATTTTTGGTAGCTTGATTCACACGGTATTGATTTGATTTCGTGGTCAATTTTCTTGGCTATCACGGTGAAACACTTGTTTGACTTGTTCCAATTTTTTTAATTTCAGCTTCTTGAATTTTGACTGCATCTCACGGCTTTGAATATTGAACTAGTTGCCTTAGTCATCACGGTTTGATTTGACTTGACTTCGACCATGTTTTGATTACGTGAATTTTTTGTTTCGTGAATTTCTCTGTACTGTTGAACTTCGGTCTTGGCTTTGATTCATTTCGTCTCTGGCCATCTTTTTCTGGTTGGTACTGGATGCATCACTTCAGTGTTGTATTGTTTTCACCTCTGGCCTGTTTTACTGTCACGTGTATATATGTGTTATCATATTGTACATCTCTGTCTCGAGTAGCTCTGCATTGTTGAGGCTATGCATTTGTTCGAACTTGCCACCACCGTATCATTTATTAATTTAGTTGATTTCATGGTTCACCTTGCTTTGTTCACTGTGTACTTGATGGTTACTGTGCACTTTTGTGCTTTGAGTCAGTTTCATTGTTGCTGTGTTATCATCATGTTGGTTTGACTTGAACTCGATTCACTTGAACTGTCATGTTTGTTCGAATTTCATGTGATATCCAAACTGGTTTGCAGATACTTTGGTTTTACTGGCCACATATGTGCATGCCTGCATCTTTGAACTTGGTTTGATGGTACTGTCCAGATGAGCTTATTTTGTAGTGATGCACTTGATTGCTTCTGATTCATTTTTGAGGCAGTTTGCTTGTATGGGCTGCTATGTTGTATATATGAACTGCTTCATGCATTTTTGTGACCTTCATGTATACACTACAGTTTGTACATGCATTTGCATCACTGTTGGGTATTTGGTTTTGGGGCTGCTGTGTTATCATCATATTGAATTGGTTTTCTTGTTGTTGCATACTTGTATCACTGCTTCCATCCTTTCTTTCTCTGGCACACTGGTGTACCTGGTGTACTTGAGCTTTTGGCCTGTACTTTGATGTTGCCACTGTGTTTTTGTTTGGTCTGACCATCTGTATACATACATATGTATATGCTCACTTGTTGTCTGCATTTCATATGCTTGCAACCTTGCTATGTTTTCATTATGTAGCTGTTGGTTGATGTGCATGCTTGTTCATTCCAGTGACTTTTGTTTTGTGATATCCATGTTGCAACTGTTTTGGTCGAGACTTGTTGTTTGTTGGTACTGGACCTGATCCGCATACATGATTGTTGCAGTCCATTTTGATGTTGGTCTTCGTTGCATTCATGTCATGTCGCCTTGTGTTGAATCCAGTTTCAAAACTCGGGTTTGACCTTGTGCTCGTGTCGTAATTTTGAATATACTGCACGTGAGTTGAACCCGGCTTTTCATTTGGGTTTGACCTGTGCTCACCTGTCCCTGTAAATCAATCAAGTGTATATCGGTGTGCACGGCCTTGTGGCATATACAGTGATACACTGTGTATGTCACAAGTTGTTCGTGTATGATGAATTCAAATTTAAATGATGACGAACAACCCAAATAACTGAGTCAAATCATATTTCCAAAAATTATCTTTTATTTTTGAATTGCAAAAATATTTCTTTTTCAATTTTACTGCGTTAGTTTATATTTTTGCAGATTGCTCAAATGCTGGATTCAAACTGGAATGCAGTTGAAGATAAATACGAGTGTGAGTGATATGTGGTGAGGTGAACTGTAAATATGAAATGTGATGTAATTGTAATCAAAGTTGTATAGTTATAGTGAGAGCTTGAAATTGTACTATTCAAAAATGTAATAAATATTTATTTGAATAAAATATCTGTTTGAATTCAAATTCTGTGTAATTTATTTTATTCAACAAATATTTATTTAAACTGTGAAAAATAGAATAGTATATTAACAGATACATTTAAACGATGTATATATGTTTATTATCATCAAACAAAAATCATATAAGCGCATATTCAACAATCTCCCCCTTTTGATGATAACAAACATATATTTAAGATTTTGAATGTATTAAAAGTATTTGATCGTTCAATTTGCTCCCCCTATTTGAATGCTCCCTCTCTACTCAATACTCCCCCTACATATATGAATACAAATAGAAATATATAAATGAGCCTATATGCAAATGGAAAATTATTTGACCTTTGCTTGCTTCTATTTGACAAAATCTTAACTTTTCTCTCCCCCTTTTGTTATCAGCAAAAGAATAACAGTGTTATAAAAATAGTGATGAAGTGACAGACATGAATCAAACATTTAACTCAATTGAATATAAATATCAAATTTCAATAAAACTCAAACAAAAATCATAATTACCCTTGTCAGGCGCATATTCCACTTTCAGAAGTTATGTGGATAAAATCATCAAAAAATTATGCAGTTCTGTCCATTTGTGGCATATTTATTTCAGGAAATTTGAATATCTACTAATCATGCATATCCGTTAGGACTTTTAAATTAGATTAGTAGTATTCACAATTTTTATTTAAAAAATGAAATCAAGTATCTTCTAACCACGCATGACCGTGAGGACTTTTAAATGGGATTAGAATCAACTTGTCTATTAATCAATTAATTTTGATATGCGTTCCATACATGCATAACCGTGAGGTCTTTTAAATGAGCATGGAAGCACATAATCAAAAATCCAAGTAATTCACCCATGCATAACCGTGAGGACTTTTAAATGAGAGTGAATACTTTGGATATTTATTTTTATTGCTAAATATAATAAATTGAAGCACAAATAATTTCCTTCACAGATTTAAAGATATTGAAGAACGAATGATTTCCTTTGTAAACTACCAAAAATTTACATACTATGTGTAATTTTGATGAGTGATGGTCGATAGAAAGATGATAGAAATAGAAATGATCATGGAATTTTTACCCAACAAAAAGTTTTTATAACTCTTGTTATGAAATTCTAAAGAAATTTTCTAATTATACTTTCTCGTGTTTTAATATATGATAAATATCAACACTCATCACTTTTTCAATCACTATTCATCTTTTCGATAATCAAAGGGAGTCAGATTAGTCAAAATTTGTCATTTACAATCAAATAAGAATGTCTAATCTGAAAATATGGTCAAACATGATTTTCTCGAGGGGTTTTTAAAAAAATTCTGCTTTTTGAAAATTATTTCAAGTGAAATATATGCAGAGATTTTTCTTTGAAAAAATGATGCAGCAAATGAATGTTTCAAAAATTAATCATGTTACACTAGTAATTTTTCTATCAACTATATTACCAGTGTAATCTGCATCTGGATTTAAATTTCACTCAATATTTACTCGTTGAATTTGATTGACCAAACCATGAAGTGTGCACCAAGAATTTCAAACTTAACATCAATTTAAATGACATTCTTTTGAATTTGAATTGAAGCCGTGTTAACAATCAAAAACATATCATAGTGTCAATCTTAGAAGCCATAGGATAAACAACTATCAACAGTCATTAAAACTTCATTATTATTTCGAAACAATTTCTTAAAGTTTCAACAATTTCATAAAGTTCTTTTTCAATAGCTTTCACATGAAAATTGAAATCGTGCAAATTTACAAGCAGTGACAAAAATATGAAAACAAATATATCTACGTGTAGCATGAGTAACAATCATTTGACCGAACAAATTTATATAAATTAGTTCAAAATTGAAAATCTGATTGGTCATCAATTAAGCACAAATCAATGTCATAAATAAGAACAAGTCAAAAAATCATATCAATTAAGTCCGAATCAGTCAACCAACATAATTACTCCAAGTAATTCTATTTAAAGATGGTTGATCAATATTTTGAAAAAGTCATAGCATCAAAATCATCATCTTTTGTTCATCTCAATACTGGCTGATTTTAATTTAGAGTATGGTGTAGATAATCACATTTAATATATCGTTAAAAATATACCTTTTCCTTTTTTTACCTTTACGATATTTTTCGTTATTGCCCATTGTGATTCTGTCACCTTTGTACTAGGCTAAGGAACTTTGCTTTGTCGCCCGTTGTGTTTCTGGAACAGCCAAAATCCAGAGAACACCGTTGTTGTTCCTTAGCCTGCCACCACACCTACACGATGAAAGATTTATGTGACCTATTTGTTTTTATAGGTCCATGATTGTTAGTGGCAGAATATGAAAAATATGTTTGTGGAGATCCAAAACTATTTATATATGTTCCTTTTGGCACCCAAATTTGTTTGACTTTCAAAGATTTTATATTTATGCCTTTTGGAACCCAAATTGGTATAGTTTTCACGTGTTTGGGTCTATACCAACAATTATTTTGATTATGTCCAAATTTTCTACAAATCGTGCACATTAAATTGACTTGATTAAATTTTGTGTTCCTATGACTATGATGTCCAATTATTTCAGATCGAGCAAAGACACTTTTACCTTTGCATTATCATCATCTTGTGATTTCCCAAAACCTAGTCCTTTTCTATTGTTAGCAAAAATTTGATTTCCCAATATCATGTTGAAAGATTTTTCTCCTTTTGAAAAGTTATTCAGAGATTTCTCAAGATTTTGGACTTTGGTTTTTAATGTTGTGTTTTCAGTGACAAGTGAGGTGCATCGATTTTTAAAATCCTTTTTCCTAGTGTCAATGGTTTCCTTAAGATTCAAGTTTTCTTTTTCAAGACTCTCAAAGTTATTCCTATGTTTTGATAATTCTGAATCTAAAATCTTACAATTTTTACAGTCTAGGTTTTGAATATTTTCAAGTTTAGTTTCTAACCTAGAATTTTCACGAGCAAATTCTCTTCTATCAGATTTCAGTTTTTCAATTTTAGATTCAAGACTATCAATTGTTTTAGTAAGATCTAAGCACATAAAAACAAGATCTCTATAGGAATACTCACCTGCCTCACTAGATTCCTCGGAGCTTGCTTTTGAATTTGATTTTTCCATAAGACACAAGTTAGCCTCCTCTGAGATGCTATTCGAAGCTTCCTCTCCTTCTTCATCATCCCAAGTCGCTGCAAAAGCCTTCTTTTTCTTTTTCTTTCCTTTGTTATATTTGAGAAGTGGACATTCTGGTTTGATGTGGCCAGGCTTGTTGCAGTTATAACACGTCAGTTCATCATCGGAATTTTCAGAGTCTTTTGACCTATTGCCCTTTGTTTTCTTCTTGCGTGGCTTAAATCTTGATGAGTTTCTAAGTTTATTGACAGCCATTGCAAGCTCTTCAATTGAATCTACTTTATCTTCATCGCTCTCTTCTTTGCTCTTTAAGGCAATCGTCTTCTTCTTTGGTTCGGAGTTGTTGCGTTCTTCCTTTGCTTTTAGCTCAAGCTCATATGTCATTAAGTTGCCAATCAACTCCTCCATGCTTAGCTTAATCAGATCTTTCGATTCTTGTATTGCTGTGACTTTTGCCTCAAAGTTCATCGGTAAGACTCGTAGTATCTTCCTCATAAGCTCTACCTCAGTGAATACCTTCCCGAGCGCTCTAGCATTGTATACCAAAGTTGAAAAGCGTCCAATCATGTCCTTTATGCTCTCGCCTTTGTCCATCACAAAGTTCTCATATTCATTGCTGAATAGGGCTAGATGAGACTCCTTGACTTGAGAAGTTCCTTCATGTGTCACCTCCAAAGTATGCCCAATTTCCTGTGCTGTTGTACAATGAGAAATTCTATTAAATTCTTTTTTATCAAGAGCACATATCAAAGCATTCATGGCTTTAGCATTTGTCGTTTTCAATCTCTTATCGTTAGCATCCCACCTATCCTTAGGTTTAGGAATCTCAGTATCACCAATGATTATAGTGGGAGGTTTATAGCCAGTTTCAATAATATCCCAAACATCATAATCAACAGAACTAAGATAAATACCCATCCTAACTTTCCAATAAGCATAATCGTTCCTATTAAACATGGGTGGCCTAACAATAGATTGCCCCTCAGTAAAAGCATTATTTGATGAATTCATGACTCTAGAGTTAAAAACAAAATACCGGGCTCCGATACCACTTGTAGGATCTAGATTAACCCTGGGGGGGTGAATAGGGTTATACCAAATTTTCTCGATTTAAACTCAGAAATAAACTGCAAAAATAAATATGCTGAAAAGTAAATCACACACAAAATTTACCCAGCTTCGGCAACCCCTGCCTACTGCTGCATTCACAGATTTCTATTAGAATTAAACAGTATTATGCTTACAAACACTCTACTAGACTCGCAAACATTTGCTCCCGCTCACAAACACTCTACTAGACTCGCAAACATTTGCTCCCGCTCACAAACACTCTACTAGACTCGCAAACATTTGCTCCCGCTCACAAACACTCTACTAGACTCGCACACCCTGCTCCCGCCTATAGAGTTTCGTTTACTCGCAAACTCTGCTCCCGCCTACTATAGAGCTTTGCTTACTTGTAAACTCTGCTCCCGCCTATAAAGCTTTGCAAACTCGCACACCCTGCTCACTGAACTAATTCTAACTAGACAATCTGACATGACCTAATCCCTAGGTGGTGATTTACAAATTCTTTGATTTGAAAAATAAAAACAACAATTAAACAACAAATAAACAAATAACCCTAATTAAACTTAAACCCTAGAAATAAAATAAAAAACCCTTTTATAAACAAGGCCGGTCCAATTTCTTTTTCTCTAGCCCGTTCGACTTTTAGTTGCTTCGTTCCTTTTCGGGAATAATGTCGGCCGTTCCTCTTGCAAATTTAGGGCTTCGTTCTCTTCAATCCAAACTAGGGTTTTGAAGCTGTGCCTTTTAGTGTGCTTCGTTCTCGTTCGTTCCCTCTTGGCCGCTTCTATTTGATCGAGTTCACTGTTGCGATTTCGGTACGTAATTTATCCTTTTTGCTTTACTAGTTGATGCTTGAACTCCATGCTTGAAATGGACAGTGATGATTGGGTTATATATGCGTTCGAATTCCTTGAATTACGTTCATCTAAATATATTTGAATTCGCCAATGGCCATTCGATCTTGTATTGATGCTTGGGATTTGTTCTGACTTTGTCACTTTCGTATTTTTGGTAGCTTGATTCACACGGTATTGATTTGATTTCGTGGTCAATTTTCTTGGCTATCACGGTGAAACACTTGTTTGACTTGTTCCAATTTTTTTAATTTCAGCTTCTTGAATTTTGACTGCATCTCACGGCTTTGAATATTGTAATTAGTTGCCTTAGTCATCACGGTTTGATTTGACTTGACTTCGACCATGTTTTGATTACGTGAATTTTTGGTTTCGTGAATTTCTATGTACTATTGAACTTCGGTCTTGGCTTTGATTCATTTCGTCTCTGGCCATCTTTTTCTGGTTGGTACTGGATGCATCTCTTCAGTGTTGTATTGTTTTCATCTCTGGCCTTTTTTACTGTCATGTGTATATATGCGTTATCATATTGTACATCTCTGTCTCGAGTAGCTCTGCATTGTTGAGGCTATGCATTTGTTCGAACTTGCCACCACTGTATCATTTACTGATTTAGTTGATTTCATGGTTCACCTTGCTTTGTTCACTGTGTACTTGATGGTTACTGTGCACTTTTGTGCTTTGAGTCAGTTTCATTGTTGCTGTGTTATCATCATGTTGGTTTGACTTGAACTGGATTCACTTGAACTGTCATGTTTGTTCGAATTTCATGTGATATCCAAACTGGTTTGCAGATACTTTGGTTTTACTGGCCACACATGTGCATGCTTGCATCTTTGAACTTAGTTTGATGGTACTGTCCAGTTGAGCTTATTTTGTAGTGATGCACTTGATTGCTTCTGATTCATTTTTGAGGCAGTTTGCATGTATGGGCTGCTATGTTGTATATATGAACTGCTTCATGCATTTTTGTGACCTTCATGTATACACTACAGTTTGTAAATGCATTTGCATCACTGTTGGGTCTTTGGTTTTGGGGGTGCTGTGTTATCATCATATTGAACTGGTTTTCTTGTTGTTGCATACTTGTATCACTGCTTCCATCCTTTCTTTCTCTGGCACACTGTTGTACCTGGTGTACTTGAGCTTCTGGCTTGTACTTTGATGTTGCCACTGTGTTTTTGTTTGGTCTGACCATCTGTATACATACATATGTATATGCTCACTTGTTGTCTGCATTTCATATGCTTGCAACCTTGCTATGTTTTCATTATGTAGCTGTTGGTTGATGTACATGCTTGTTCATTCCAGTGACTTTTGTTTTGTGATATCCATGTTGCAACTGTTTTGGTCGAGACTTGTTGTTTGTTGGTACTGAACCTGATCCGCATACATGATTGTTGCAGTCCATTTTGATGTTGGTCTTCGTTGCATTCATGTCATGTCGCCTTGTGTTGAATCCAGTTTCAAAACTCGGGTTTGACCTTGTGCTCGTGTCGTAATTTTGAATATACTGCACGTGAGTTGAACCCGGCTTTTCATTTGGGTTTGACCTATGCTCACCTGTCCCTGTAAATCAATCAAGTGTATATCGGTGTGCACGGCCTTGTGGCATATACAGTGATACACTGTGTATGTCACAAGTTGTTCGTGTATGATGAATTCAAATTTAAATGATGACGAAAAACCCAAATAACTGAGGCAAATCATATTTTCAAAAATTATCTTTTATTTTTGAATTGCAAAAATATTTCTTTTTCAATTTTACTGCATTAGTTTATATTTTTGCAGATTGCTCAGATGCTGGATTCAAACTTGAATGCAGTTGAAGATAAATACGAGTGTGAGTGATATGTAGTGAGGTGAACTGTAAATATGAAATGTGATGTAATTGTAATCAAAGTTGTATAGTTATAGTGAAAGTTTGAAATTGTACTATTCAAAAATGTAATAAATATTTATTTGAATAAAATATATGTTTGAATTCAAATTCTGTGTAATTTATTTTATTCAACAAATATTTATTTAAACTGTGAAAAATAGAATAGTATATTAACAAATACATTCAAAAGAATGTATATGTGTTTATTATCATCAAACAAAAATCATATAAGCGCATATTCAACAGCTCGTGCATGTGCACGGCGACGTGCACAGTTTTGGGATGAGGTATGTGGAGAGGGTGGAATAGTGGTGAAGATGGGAAGAAGTAGAAGGAGAGTTGGGCCGTGTAAATTTTGAAGGAAGACAGTAAGCGAAGCGGGCCGGAAGTTTGGCGAAGAATTTAGGTTAGTATCTTTGCTTGTGGTAAGAAGTAGAATGGTAGGTAGAATAAGAAAGTAATTAATGGTAGGTGAAGTCGGTAACAAATTTAAAAGCAGAAGTAAATTTCAAGTGTTAACAGATTTTGAAATAAAAATAAAATATAAGTCAAGTGTTTGATTTTAAATCGTTTTTGGCATAAAATAATTTAATTATTATAGTCCTATGCGATTCCAATTGAAAATTTAAAAATGATTTAAATCAAGTAATTAATTAAGTAATGGTTTGTCTTAATTTAAATAACTAATAACATAAGCAATTAATGCTAAAGTTAATTAATGAAACCAATTAAAGAGAAATTTTCTGAAAGAATAACTACTTAATATAAGTAATTAAGAAATAATTAGGATTTATTTGCAATTAAAGGAATTATTAGTTAATTAAAGGTTGATTAATTTGTGTAATCAATTTAAAGGATTTATTTACTAATGTAATTAATTAGTGATAATTACGTAATGAAAGTAAATTAGAGAATAATTACTTAATGTCATTAATTAAGGTGGTAGTTAATGGATTATTACTAAAGTTATTTATTAAATGATAATCACTTAATTGTAAGTAATTAAAGGATTAAATTGTTAAAGGTTAATTAATTTAAATTAGTAATTTGTGGATAACTAGTTTAAATTTAAGGTTAATTAATTAAGGATAATTAACCAATGGAATAATTACTTGATGAAGTAATTAAAGTTAAATTACTTAAGAGAAGTAACTAAGAATTAATTACATGGTGTAATTAATTAAAGTATTGATCAATTAAGGAGAACAGATTAAGGGTTAGTTAATTGATGAATGCGATTAATTAAAGGATAATTAATCATTGTAAGTGATTATAGAATGATTAATTTGAGTAATTAATTATGGGTAAATGTTATTAATGCGAATGGGTGGAGGTTAATAAATTTGTGTTATTAATTAAAAGCTAATTACTTAATGTAATTAAAAAGGAAATTAAAGAGTCATTAATTAATTTGTTTGTAAATTAATTAATGTTAAGTAAGCGGGATTAAGGATGATTAAAGTAATTAATTTAATTTGTTTAAATTAATTAGAATGGTATGGCTAATTTATCTTGCTTATGTATAATTGAATGATATTTGAATGCCTTGGATTTATTTGTTATCCTTGTTATGTGATCCTGTTGATTGTTATATAAAATGTCCTGTGATATGATATGTTGGGTTGAACAGTAATAATGTGGTTACCTAATGATGAAATGCTGCGTAAAGTGAAATCCAGTATTTAAAAGTAAATTGTATCCACTTAAATAACTTGGGTTAAGATGACATTTGATTCGAAGAGACTGGTGTCGGTATTAGCAAAGACTCGAAACCACTTCGATTCGTTTTAGATGGATATGTGAAATCAGTAGGCAGGAATAGAATGAGTTAAGTGGATTGAACCTTTTATTCTAGTTTTGGTACTCATAAATTGATGTGTGAAATAAGTAATGTTTATAACCACTTGTGAAGTTGTAAATTGATATAAGATACCCCGGGTTCATATAAGTTGTATGTTTTCGTATTACATGTTAGATGGGTTTACTCACGCTGGTTTCCAGCCTGACCCGGGTGTTACTTTGATGTAATGCTCGGGTCAGACCGAGTATTACAAATTTTCAGGTAAGGACGTTCTGGAGCTCGGGAGGCAAGCTGGATGGCAGTAACGTATGGAGAGTTTCACTATGTTATTATATATCTCTAAGTCATGTTAAATTGTATCTGTCTAATGTTGTATGAAATTGCTGTAACTCTGATATATCGATGTAAAATTGATAGATACAGTTTTCTTTGGTATAATTATTATTACTGATATTATATTTTATCCGCTGCGAATGTGAGATTGTGTGTTTCTTCCTGTTCTTCTTCTATCTCTTTTCTTCTTTTCTCTAACTATCTGGAACTTTCGGGATCGGAATTTCCAGGTCGTTACATTCTGTATGCTTAATCTTTTCTTTATTTTGTTGTTTGTATTTACTTAATATTTAGACATTGAGTTAATGTTCAACTTTTTTTACCTAGAATATCTTTCTCAGTTTGCTACATGAAGTATGTTATAATATATTTGATTGATATCATGTCACTTAAAATTATATTTTACAGCATTTATTAAGTTGCGAAACATTTTGGTGTCATAATATTAATCTTATTTCATCGTCTTAATATCACATTATCCTATTCAAATGAATCATGCATGGTTGCTCACAAACATACATAGTTGCTCTGCTACTTACGTATATTCCAAAATAGATCAATACGTATTCATATTTACTCAGACAAACGAAGTATTATACTACAAACCTGTATGTATACATTATTATTACATATATAATTCGTATATGCACACATAACCCAAATAATTCTTTCACATGACCAAATGTATAGTAAATCATGGATTGTAGAATTTCGTACTTGTGCAACGCATAGGCTTTATAATAGTATTAGTGAAAACAAAACTCAAGATACACCTGGCAATAAGTTACATCAATAGTGCGAACTCGAGAAACATTGTTGTTTGGAAATGTAGCAAATATAAATTATATACATCTACAAATGAATTATTGGGCATGAACTCACATAAGTAGACCTAAGCTCAACGGATTCATGATATAATATTAGTTACCTATTCACTATACTTATATAGTAGCGCTAAAGAATAACACATATGCATATATTATATTTCAAGCAAAAAATATTATATTTGCAACATGATACAATTGAATACCAAGCTAAAATTATATTGAACTACGTATATTGCATCAATCAACATGAAAAAAACATGTATCTCTTAAGACATAATACTGAGTGTCAATCGTAAACACGAGGCAAAAAATATCTTAATGTAATTAATATGCATGTAAATGTGCATATTTTTACCACCATATTTAGTCTACTTAAATTAAATAAATGATTATATTGGGTATTTTACTTGTTTAAACCGTAATTCAAATTATTTCAAATCGTCACATATTCATCTTTATTCAGGGACAAAATGGCCATTTTTGTGCATATATTAGTTTTCAAAATTTAATTGAAAATTTCTATGTTATTTTGTAGGAATTTAAATTCAATTACAAGTGGCTTCATGAAGATATATGTATGCACAAGTGTGAATACAGAGGAATGGAGATGGAAATAAATCGTTTTATGGATCATGGAGGACCCCACCTACCCACATACCATGTAAAAATTAGAGGCTAATGCACATGATAATAGAGTTTAAAGTTTCATGCACATCTAAATGATGATTGTTTGATGCTAATGGTTACTTGGCCTCCACACTTCTTAGGAGGGTATTTTGGGCATTTTCCAAAAAAGTGGACTAGGTTTTCATGTGTGTATAAATACCCCCATGCTTCATGTAACCCCTCTTCTTTAGTCTCTCTTAGGCTCTATTCACTTAGGCTTAGTTAGAACAGAAATAAAAGAAAGCTCTCTTTCTATTTTCATTGCTACTTAGCAATTTTTATTTCATGTAATTTTTTTTCTTTTTTTATGAAATGTTAATTAGTGTTCTATGTTATTTACATGTTTCACTTCTTATATTAGTAGTGTAGTTTACTTTTCATGCAAGTTGATTAGTGTTCATTTCTTTTAAATTAGCTTTTCTTTTCATCTTACTCACTTTTCCTCTTGTTTATTTCGTGTTGCTTTCTACATTTTTTTATTTGATAATAAATATAAGAGGCCGATCCCTTCAATTCAGGGGTAATGAAGCTCTCTAGTATGTAGATGCAACATTTTGCTGTTTATGCAGTCTTCTTGTGCTTAATGAAACATTTGAAGTGGTTTAAATTGTTGTTTTTTAAACCAACTAGGCTATGGTTAAACAATCATAAACAGTAATTACCTCTTCATCTACATATGATGATGGTAATGAAGTAATTGTTGAATTAAAACCCGTTGGTCTATATTTCTAGAAAATAGTTCATAGGCCATGCTTAAAATAGATTTGCTTTTAACTTTTTTGTCAGTAATCATATATCAAAGATCCTAATACATCATTTAAGTTAGCAAATATATAATAGACAAAATCCAGAACTCGTGCACGATTTTCACTCATGTGTGAGCATTTCACTACACTCATTATAAACACTACAACAACAAAAATAAACACAATGGCGCAAAACAAGGACCTCAGCTGTAGAATATCATATTTGAGTAATTTTTATACATCTGGATTCTATAGGCAGACAAAATTACAAAATTCCATGGATTACATGTGTATGTAGGAAGTGCAATTCTAAAGTTAACACTTAAACAAAAAGCTAATGCAGCATATATCCATGTTGTATTTTTGCACTAAAATTAGATATTTAAATCGTAATAAATGATCTAAACATAGCTATGCCTGAATATTATAGGAAAAAGAACCTACCATGATAAAACGAAATGGAAAGGTATTAGGGACACGTATTTCTAAATTGTAACACATATGCAGGTAAATACTTATAATCTTTCCATAAAGCACTCACCCATAAGAGGACTTTTTTCACGAAGGATCATATATATATGCACACACACACACACACACACACACACACACACACATAAAGTAGTTTGCAAATAAAAAAACTTCATAAACTTCTACTTGATAGTGTTATTTGATAATGTTATATGTGACATCCCTCACTTCAAACCCGAATGTAATAACCTGCATATTTTATGATTTCGTATTTAAATATTTTATCTAAATATTGCATCGTTGATTTCATTTAATGTTTGAAACGTGACTTTTGTAAACATTCGAATCCGGACTCAAGACAACATTCATTGAGCTAAAAATAACGTTTACAACTTGTTTGAGTACAAACATCGATATGTTTGGAGTTAATTAGGATTTTGGTATTTTCATTTAGGCTTTGGGTTTGATTCTAGCCCAACAACCCAATAAGATTAGACAAACTCCTCTACCGAATACCCTAACTCCTTTACTCTTCATTTATTTTACTCATAATTTCCTAACAATCAAGCAAAAAGGAAAAATAGGGGAAATGAAAGAAAATTTAGAATTCGTAAGCCCTAGTTCTCTTAGGAAATTCAAGTTCTAGTTCTAAATTCAACGATAAACTTAGAAGCATCCCCTTTGTAACGATCCTGGATTTTTACTAAATTTAAATTGATAATTAATTTAAATTTTTGAATAAAAATTATAAAATCAATTGGTAATTTGATTTGAGTTCTCCAAATTCGAATGAAAATATGTATTGTAAAGGAAATTTTGCTTTGAAAATTTAAAATAGAATAAATTTTATCAACACAAAATACAAATATAAAATATAATCCCAAAAGAGAAAAAGATTTCTGAGAGTTGTATAAAACATGTTAATATGAATTAAATGTTTGATAGTTAAATTTTAAAACAAAGAAATAAAAATAAGTAATTATACTAGAGATAAGATATAAAAATATTTTATTTTAAATAATGTGTATACGAATAGAAATAAAAAAAACGATTTCTTTAAAGGTTAAATAAATATATACATATAGGAATGTAAATGTAAAATGAGACAAAAGAAGATATAAATATCCATGAAGCTTGCAGAGGAAGTTATATGAATGAAGTATGACATTAAAAAATAAAAAGAAATAAAAAAAATATAATACATAAAACATGAAACATGAAAACAAGACAAATAAGTTAGCTTTGTAATGCAAGAACAAAACAAAAACAGAAAAAAGTATGCAAGAAGGTAATAAAACAAAACAATAAATAAACATTTCTACATGAACAAAAATCTAAATATTTATAAACAAGACAATGCTAATTAGTGCTTAGCACACATTTTATCTATCAGCCAAAATAGCCTTCAAAGAAAAAAATCTTTGATCAAATCAATAAAAAAAAAGGAAACAGGTTACACCAGATAATACCTCCTCCGTAAACACTGCCTTCTCTTCATATATATATATATCTACTCTTCATTCTTGTTCATTCATCAAAACATCAAAACAACATAGCATTCCATAAAAAAGATATATAAGCTTCATCAATTCAATAAAACACCAAACAGAAGAGTGATTACAGGAAACTCAAAGAAAAAAAATATGATGTTTCAAAATAAGGAAGGCTCTCTGTTCATTCTGGAAACATTGTGAGTAACTTTTTTTTAACTTGAGCATTTCAATATTTGATGCATAAGGATTTCTGGAAACAAACTGATATTGTGGGGATGTATTTAATTTGATTCTCTGCGTATATGCATGAATGCATGAAGGCATGCTTTGTTTGCTGTTGTGATTCATTTCTCACTGTTCTTAGTTTTAAAAGCTAAGTTTTTGATAAAAAAATCCATTTCTACTTGTTTGCTTAATGTTTGGACTTAAGATTAAATCATAGATTGTTTGTTTGTTTATAAATTAAGCTTTAAAAATTTGTTTCAGTTAAAACAGCTTGTAAATATCTTTGAAAAATCAAGAAACTTGAGCAAATTGTAAATTCATCAAAATTCAAACGTTCAAATTCATGAGTTCAAGTATAAAATATAAATTCTTATACCCTATCATGATTTTTAAAGCGAGAATCATGATTTTTAGATGGGGGGTTTAAGGGCAGTTCGAAGATGAACTGAAATTGCATTTTTATCAATTTCTGGCAACTAAAGGAATTTTGAATGATGAAATCTTGCATGAAGCTTGCTGGACTATTGTTGAAGTCAGGAAAATTACTAAAAAAATTTCTATTGCAAGATTTTTTGGGACGAGAAGTAAGTAGGGTTTAAGAACTGAGGAATGAGCGTCTGGGTTTTTGGCTCGTACGCATTCCTTAATGCATCGAGTGTAACCAGACTTGGAGAGGGTGTACTGGAGACGTAGGCGAAGACGTGGACGGTGACGCAGTGGCTCCGTGGTCTGAATGGTCGTGTCGAGGCGGTTTTGGATCAAGGTGTGAGTTCGAGTTTCGAACAGGAACTCGATTTTCGATTTCGAGTTTCTGGGTCGAATCGAGTATATGATTTCGAGCATGGGGGGTATTTGAGACTTGCTGACGCTCTTGGAGTTCGCCAGAGAGGAGCGCAATGTCGTGCACGTGTACGCGATGATATGATGTCAGTACCGTGTTGGTGAGCCATCTCGAGTTATCACTCGAGTATAAGGATCATTTGCCTCGAGTAGTTACGCGGGTAAAGGGTGAGTATGCTTCGAGTTGGATTTGGGGCCGTGTAGGTTGTGGTCCTGTATAAAAGTTTGAACTTAAACTAAGATGAAGAAAAAGAATAAAAGAAGAAGAAGGGATAAGAGTACGAGAGAGAAAGAGGAAGAACTCGGGGAATGGGACATAAGGGCTCGAGTTGCTACTCGAGTAGGTAGGCATTTCGCTCGGGTCGATTTCCCAAAGCCTGAAGTATGATAAAAGTAAATTAAGAAAACCCTTTAAACAAATTTTTAAAGTAACGATGGCAATCAATGTTTGACAAATTGAGGTTAAAAGTTTATTTCAAGTTTAATTATTTTAGGAAAATGCTTAACAATGTTTTCTAAAAATCTTAATTAATATCTGGATTTAGTAATTAACCAAATTTAAGTATTTAATGTAATTAACATTTAAGTTTTCAATTAGTAATAATTTGTTTTCAAAGTTAAGGAAGTTTTTAAAATGTTAATTAAGATAATTTTTATAATTAATTAATTATTTTGGAATGTAATTAAGAATGATTAAATTTATAATTGCAATTAATTAGGGGTTTATCACTTTGTAACTAATTAATTGGTAAATTAATAATTAAGTGTCTAATTTATTTATAATTAAGAATTGTTACTGATAACTAATTACAAAGATGGTTGATTTAAGATTTTTAATGATAAGTTAGTAAATTAATTAAAGAATAATTGAATAACTAAAGGTTAATTATTTAAGAAATTAAGGTTGATTAATTTAATTAATAAATGATTAAAGGACAATTAATCAAATGATTTGAAATCAATTACAGTTAATTAACCATGATCTATGACCCATCTGATTTAAATTAATCAGATAATTTATTGAGTTCACTTATGGATGTTTGAATCCTATTGATTATTGAACTGTTTGATATTTCTGATATGGTATGCTTTGTGCTATGAATTGTTTCAGTGTGATCTGTGATGAATGTAATTTATTTATTTATAATACATTCATATTTTCTATCTGTGAATCTGTGTATATAGATAAGCATTATTGGAATATACCGCTTATCGATATTGTTGTGATTGCAAATCTGTGATGATTTATGATGTTGCACTATTGTGTGAAACTCGTGGACCACACCCATACACACACAAATATAGATTTCACATGGAAATCGGTTAAGTCACAGATTTTTAAATAAGTTTTGAATTTGAATTTTTAAATTCAAATAGTTTTGGAAATAAATTAAGTTTAATGTGAAAAGCTTTTGGAAAAGGTGTTTTAAGAATGAAATTTATTTTTAATAACTAATAGAGATTTGGAATTGGAATAATTCGACTTAAATTGGAATTCAATATCTGAAATTGAATTCTGTATTCAGTATTTAAGATTTAAAAAGGGTATACAAGCTTATATTGTTTTAAACCATTTTTAAAATGTTGTTTTGGGAATTTGAATATTTTAGCTTGTATAAATAAAATCGGATTTTCCAAAATGAAAATAGTTTGTTTCAAACGATAAAAGCTTTCGTATGAGTAATGAATATACAATTTGTATTAAAGGAATTTCAAGTTGAAATGATTTTCCAAGTTATGGATGAACATTTGGAAACGCGTTTTGAAAGCTATAAGTTAAATCTTGATTCAATGATTTAAAGAATTAATCCAATTAAAACGGAAATTTATTTTGAAATCCGTGAATGGATCTTTGTGAAACAGGATGATCTTTGTGGAACAAATCTTCTAGTTTAAAAAGATTTGAAATGGTAATTGGTTTAAACCATTTGAAAGAAAGTAGGAATTATTAAGTTGTGACTTAATTGACATCCCATATCCATATGTTTTCAAATATTGCGCTCATTATTCGGTATAGCCGGGAGAGGATTTTGTGTCATATAACCCATTTCGAATAATGATACGACGTTATGGATAGCATTTGAAGACCGGTGGTGAGGACCGGGTATTTTCGAGAACGAAAGGATAACCCGTCGATTGTCTCTGCACCGAGTCGCGCCTTGTATTTTCGAATAATGACCGTTGAACGAAAGGAGAGATTCCCTAAGTGATGGGAAGTCCGAGGGGATTGTGAATACCCGGATTGTAAGGGCTTCTTCGGAAGTGCCTTCGGTTCTGTTCGAACCCGGGACAGACTTGTATGGTTGTATGTCTGACACTACACTTTGAGATATAAAGCAGATTAATTTCAAATACATATCTGTTGGTGGCGGAGAATTTATTCTCTTAGCTTAACACCCTTCTCTAAGACGTACGAGCTCAGAGGTTATGTACTTGAAGGTTATCAGCGATATAATCCCAATTTGGTAGTGTGGCATGCTAAGTGCTGCTGTGTGTTGATGATCATTGGTTGATCATTTGTGATCAAAGCATGGCTTTAGTGTAAAGCGTAGCTTTGTGGACGAAACCTTGTCGAGCCTCATAAACCGGCAATGGTCGAAACAGGAAAGATGCGGCAAGGTTTCAGGGGTAGCTCCCCTAGGTTGTGACCATTCCTTCTGGAAAGGGGTAGTATCGTGGTATGGAGCCCAGATACTTACTCATGTGGGCACTGTAGTATATTTATTACTGTGTAATGTTGTTTTAAGAGCTCTCGGATAAAGGTCCCAAAGGACGGGGGGTGGCATATCTGTAGGTATTACTCCCAGGCAGGGAGGAACCCGGCCTTGTGTTGGCAGAGAGCCGGGTAGGTTCTCGGGGCGTCCCGCCAGAGGCGTTCCAATATGGAAGTAGGAAGTTCCTTAGCCGGACCATTTGTTGGAAATCCATTCATCCAATACGAGCTTGTACGGTTTTAGTTGTATTACCTGTCATCTACTTATGGTGGCGCCCCACTGTTTGGACTGTATCTATAGTAGGCATAGTTTGAAATGTCTATGCCATGTAACGACCTGTAAATTTCATTGATTTAGTTTGGGTGATTAATGAGTTTTTGTAATTATATTTAGTAGAAATGAAAACTTTATAAATTAAAATTGAAATCAACGCTTAAATAAAATATATAAATGATGATTAAAACCTATTACTAGCAATTTGAATAAATTTCAATAAATGAAATGGGGTAAATATTATACCTGGATATAAAATTCATTAAAAGGAAATCAATTAATATGTTAATGTAAATTAAGATAATATTGGAATAAATGACGATTCCATTCAGACTTGTAAGCAGTTATTATAAGTTGCATGTTGAAATGGTTGATTGAATTGGGAATTTAAAATTTAATTTAAATGAACAAATAAAGGTTTATAATAACGGAAATTTAGGTAATAAGTTTTGAACAAGTTAATAAATAATAACAAATTAACAGAATAGTATTAATGTAAATAAAGTTGAAACAAATTGGATATAGAGAAATAAATGTAAGCATTTAATAAAATTAATTAATGTAGATTTCAATAAATGGAATTGAATAAAAGTCAACGTTCTCTAAGTAATCATATTACTTGCTGGAAAGTAATACGTAATTGATTGAATATGATTACGAAATATAAAATTTGTGTATATACGGGATTTTAAACGGTAACTGTTATGTAATAAACCTATAAAGGCAAGTAAAGAAAATAGGCAACAATCTATATGTTGTTTATTTCATTTAGTATGATAAATAAAAATTTGGGAATCAGATCTCAATTAAGGGAAGTTAAGGTGTACGTTAATTTGAAATAAAATCTTATAAATATTACATTACTATGGAATGTAGTACAAATGGTTGGGGATTGTCAAATTTGGTAAAAAGGGATTGGACTTAGGAAAATTTGTTAATTGAGTTTAAAACCTTAATTAATACGCGCAATTGACAAGATTTACATTTTTAAATATAACCTTGATACAAATCTAAGATGTATATAGAAGTATCAGTGTAATGGAATGTAAACAAATGTTAAGTATGCATATGGGATAATGATTGTTTTAATAATAAGAATGGGAGTCAACATTTATTTATTTATTTGGATTTTTTTGAATGAATTAATTTGACTTTTAATTGATTGTAACGACCCGATATTTTCAACCATTGGCATCCATTATAAGTGTATAGGTAGACACTCATGCCAGAATTGAATTGCTCAAAATACCGCGTTGTAATTAAAAATTTGGCAAATCTCAGAATATACAGTAAATAAAAATCACAGATCACAGACACAGAGTAATAATAATGCAGCGGAAGTAAAAGAGATAGTAGTTCATGAAGCTACTATGTAAATATATCAGAGTTAAATAAAATACAACAGAAGAAAACAGGATACATCAGATACAAATCAGATACATCACCGAACCACTGGATACTGAAACAAAATAGATGACTAGATCTTCAAGGAAAGCTCCAACGCCGAAGGTGATTCTTGAATGCTAACTCAATCAATCTGACCCGGGCGTAAAGCAAAACACAAAACCCTCGAGTCAGGACATAAATACTTATAAACTGTAAATCAACTCAAGTGAACAGTAACAAAATGCATCAGTGACTTAAAGGATGCTTGGGACCGCCCATCCTCTAAGGATCCGTTAAACTATTTACTATGTAGTAATATACGCTATATACGGTAATGTCTAATCAGTAAAGTATAATCATATAGAAAATAGCGTTAAGGGGATGGTGAACCTTAACGCGGTCGGATCTTTAAACCCAAAATCGTAGTGGGCTCGATATAAGGATATGACACGGCACGCGAGGCAATGCCAGG
This sequence comes from Allium cepa, assembly GCA_030765085.1. Classification (NCBI taxonomy): domain Eukaryota; kingdom Viridiplantae; phylum Streptophyta; class Magnoliopsida; order Asparagales; family Amaryllidaceae; genus Allium; species Allium cepa. The sequence continues at coordinate 178,038,548 of CM060945.1, forward strand.
GTGGATACACCGTTTGCACTCCCGGACCGGTGGTGACAGCAAGCCAGCAGCTTCCGCCCACCTCGAACAATACCCCCGAATCAAAGTGGCGCCACCGAATCAAATCACAACAGTAATAGAATGGTTTTCCGATGGAGCATTATCGATGAAAGGGTGCGACCCTTTGTGTAGCCCGGTATAGCTCCTGTTTTAGTCATATATGCCAACTCATGGGAGTTGGGTCCACGTAATATATACCTCGAGAATGTCGCCACCATCCTACTTCATTCTGAAATCTCCACCTCGTACACAGTTGTTAAAGTGGTTTTCGGTATTGGCCGGCTATAAGACAATATCCGATCCCGGTCTCTTTAACAACCAATCGTTATTATAACCCATGGATATTTATTTCAAATAATTTATACTTCCAAGACCAAAATATCATACTCATTTAAAAACAATATCACAATTGTATCATTTCCATTTCAAAAATAATTCAATATGATATCATTCAAATAAAACCCAAATTTTCAAATCATTGAATATTTCTTTAAATTTATTAAACTTGAAATATTCCTTTAAATTATCATAGCATTTTGGAAATGTTACCTTAAGGAATCATAGCATTTTTGGAATGTACTACTTTCCACTTTACATTGAATATAATCAAAGTATTGATAAGCTTAAAATTTTAACATGTCAATTTATCATAGCCTTATAGTTAAATAAACTTTCTTACTGTAATATACAATTTAAACCGAAATTCTTATGTTAAGTTAAAAGCACCTTATTAACTTACATTATTATTACAATAAAGAAACTTTATTATTTTAATCGTTTAAAGTATGCCATTCACATAAATTAAAACTTGCTTATCAAATGTACGTTATCAACTTACATTTTATTATTAGAGTAAGTAACATTTATCATTTTAATCAATTTAAAATACACCATTACATTGATTAAAATCTACGTGTCAAATGTACGTTTTAAATTTTATATTCCTATTACAATAATGAACATTTATTAATTAAATCAATACCAAACTACTTAAAACTTTACATGTTTCTTTCTTAATTAAAACTTTACATGTTCTTGCATTAATTAAAACTTTCATGTTCTCTCGTTAATTAGGACTTTACACGTTTCTTTCATTAATTAAAAACTTATACGTTTCTTTCATTAATTAAAACTTATACCTTTCTTTCATTAATTAGGAATTTACATGTTCCTATCATTAATTAGAACACCATACGTTCTTTCATTAATTAAAACCTATATGTTTCTTTCATAAAGTAAAACCTATACGTTTCTTTCATAAATTAAAACCTATACGTTTCTTTCATAAACTAAAACCTATACGTTTCTTTCATAAATTAAAACCTATACGTTTCTTTCATAAATTAAAACCTATACGTTTCAGATTTATATTACCATTTCACAAATTTAACTAAACTTCCAGTTTATTTAATTAATTTAACATCTTTAGTTAAAACTCAAATTTCATATTTTCAAGTCAAGTTATATTTTAAAATTTCATTTTCAACAGTCATTTATTCAACCAATTAAATTTATAGAAAATGAATAATTCTTTAATAAATCACTTAAATTCAAATATAAATCAATTTATCATATTTACCATTTTCCAAATAAAATTAAAGTCCATTTTATTCGTGTAACTTAAATATCATTTTTAGTCAAAATTCCAAATTTCAAACATAAGTTATATTTCAAAATCCAGTTAATTCATTCATAAATTACATTTTTAACACATAGAAAAATCATAACTTATTTATTTTAAAACCTTTCAAAATCTATTTAAATCAAATTTCATAATTTTATATTTTAAAATACTTAAAATATTCAAAGCACTTTATAGAATAACCACGGGTCTGTATACAGTTTTCTAACCTAGGTCAAGTGATACGGATATGTATCATTTCAATCCGCAGTTTAAAAGGTAAAAATCCGGGTTCTATCATTTCAAACCCGCAATCCCAAGTTTAAATAAATAAATAAAATAACCCAGGCCTATCATTTTAGCCCATAATGATTTTTTATCCTAACAGGGAACTTGCAGTGTGATCATATACAGAAATAATATAAACAATGTCAATATCACAATATACAGTCATGTATCAGATGTCACGTGAAAATTAACAGTTTTAACATGGTAATAACATGGTAATAACACGGCATAGCATATCATATGATCATCATTAACTTGCATAAACATTTTACATTATTAAACACTTGTCATCAATCCACTTTTCATAAGTATATATGTCAGAGTGAGAAAGACTCACCTTTTCGAAGCTAGAGACCAAAACAACAAACACAAGAGCGATTCCAAAAGCACGACAAACACGATTTGAATTGAATGAATGGAAAGCCTTGATAATGATCTTGTATACAACAAATAAACAAGACCATATAAACATACGCATACAATATAAAGATTTGTTGAACAATAGAAAAGTAGAAGCAACAAATGACATTACCAAGCTTTTCAACCACTTTTGCTTGACCACAACTCCATGTATGCTCGGCCATACATGCTTAGGGCTAGGCTACACATGTTTTCAGGTGGAAAAGGATCTGGTTTGGCATCACAAAGGCATGGCAAGCACAAAAATGTGAAGTGGTAGGAGATGATATGAGGAGGCGTTCGGGTTAATTGGTGAAAGGTTAGGTTAAAAGTAAAAGGGTGGACTATAAAGGCCCATAGAAAGATAGAAAGTTTAAGGCCTTTCAAATTTCCTTTTCTATTTAATTTTATAAAAACAAAATAAACTATGACTTCAAAAATACAAGACCACTTTTAAAATAGACTATAACTTCAAAACAAAGGTGACAAAATAAATTTTGTTCATTTCTTTTTTTTTCAAACAAAAGGGCAGAGGGAATATAGACTAGAATGCCAAATTACAGAGGTGACAAAACAATTTTTTTTATTTTTTCTCATTTCTTTTTTCCAGAACAAGGGCCAGTGGAAAAATAGATTATAACTTCGAAAATACAAAGTGACAAAAGCAACTTTTTTTTTCATTTCCCCTTTTTTTTTCAAAACAAGGCTCGGTGGCAATATTACATCAAAAACAAAATACAAAGGCGACAAAAATGGAATTTTTTTCATTCCTTTTTTTTCTCAAACAAGGCTCGGTGGTCTGGCATGGGTAGGGTCGGAAAAATATGGTGAATGGCCAAGCACGGTGGCAGGCAATAGGATAAAGCAAAACAATGAAAGGAGAACAAATGAAATAAAACAAGATTGAAAAGAAGAAAGAAAGAAAAAAGAGAAAAAAAATTGAAAGGAAAAGCATGCACCGGTTCATACCTTCAGGAGATGCTCACGCAAATTTTGATGGAAGCAAAATGAATAATTTGTGGTATGGAACTTTTGAACGTGAAATATATATTAACATTTGCTCACTAATTTATGTAGAGGGCAGGCAAGAGTAAAATGCTTGAACGGTAGAGGCAATTTAATTCTATCCAATAGGTGGAAACGTATGGGAGGCAAGAGGGAAAGAAATAATTCACACACGGAAATGATTTAAGACAAGATTTGAGCAAGATTATGGATTCTCAAAAGAGAATATATGGCTGAAAACTTTGCATTGTTAACGCAAGAAAAAAATCAAATAGATAACGAAAAGGCAAGAGCAACAATTTAATATATGCCCAAAGTGACGTACAAATTATTTTGTTTCTCTTATTAAATAAATTTAAAATACTAACGTTTCTATTAGGAAAAATAAACCATCACTTTAAACCAAAATTTAATAGCTATTATACCATAATTAATAACATTTGATTTAGCTTCATCTAATTGATTGTTAAATATAAAGTTAAGAAACAGATGTAAACATATGTAAAAGAAATGTAAAGTTTATTTCCCATTTCACACTAACTATTACTAACTTTTTTTTTTAAAAAAAGTATACAACAAATCTGACCAAAACAAAAGTGAAACAAATGTTACACAATTGTATACAGTTCAAGATGAAAATTTTGCCTTTAGAATTATAAAATTTAGAATTTCTATTAAAGTTTCACTTTTTGTCCAAATCAAATTTTCAAACATTGTTTATTTTTATTTGGACAAATGATCAGAAATTCATTTCAAGAAAATTTCCAAAATTAGATTTTTAAGAAAACAAAAGCCAAAGTCTTTAAATAAATGAAAAAAATTAAATTTTTAAACTTTTAAAATTTTAAGTTGAAAGTCACAGTTTGACTATTTTGACCAAAATCAGCATTTCAGGCAAATATTCAACTTACACAAGTTTGGAATTATAACTCATAAAAATCAAGATTATATTTAAATAATAAATTTAATGATTTCAAATAAGTAAAATAAGTTTTTAAATCAAAATCTTACATTAAAAATAATTAAAATATACAATAAAATAATTACAAAATACAGGGTTGTTACACTCTCCCCCACTCAAAACTTTTCGTCCCCGAAAAGGAATGAGGTATGGAAGGGCACAGAAAAGAGAGAGTGAAATAGGATTAAGATAAGGTGACAAGAAGATTGAAGTTATACCTGATAACTGTTGTTATAGGTAAGTTTAACAAGGTGGAGGTGAACTTTTCAAGATCCTCCAGAATCAAGAACACGAGCACGAAAAGGTGTCAAAATGATTACCAAAGGTCTATCAAAGATTATAGAAAGATTTCTAGACATAAATATTATAGAAAGATGCCTATACCGGTCTATAGCAAGATAAGGATGATAAGGACAACCAAAAGATAGTTTGAAAAACAAAATAAGGAAATGAATTTGAAAGCATGGAGATTTCAACTTAAACAGAGAATAAATCTTTACACAAGTTAACTAAATCTTAACTATCTCAAATTTCATTATCTTATTATCCAATCATCTTAAATTAACAATTTTTTTTTAAAACCATGTGTTAGAAAAATAATCATTTATTACACTCACATTGTACTTAATAAATTTTATTCTTCTTTATTCCTAATCAAAATTAAATTTATTCCTCTCAATATATTTATCACTCATGTTAAATATATTTACACTTTTTTTTTATAACTACTTTCTTTTATTCTTAGTTCTTTTAACATCATTTTATTGTAATTCAATTACCCTTTATTATATTTACCTCTGTTAATCATTTTATAATTAAAATTTAAGTGTATAACATTTATTATAACCACTCAAATTTTATTTATAAAATCTTTTTATATCGTATAGTATCCAATTACATTTTTATCTTCTGAAATTAAGGTAAGTTATATTGGAATGCAATTGTATTATACAAATAAAATTTCCAATTCAATCATTTCAAGCTTAAATCATTTATTCAAATTTTTTTCCTTTTATAATTGAAATTATTCTTTAAAAATAGAATTTAAGAATTAAATTTCCGATTTCTTCATACCATTTAGAGATAAGAAATAATATATATACATATATAATATGTCAAATCAAATTTCAATCATATATCTATAGATATATATATATTATAAATCAAGTCAAATTTTAGAAATTTAAATCAATTTAATTTCCCAAAACAAAGCTGTAGCAAGACCACAGAACAGTCTCTTAACTTCGAAACTTGAAAATGAACATCGATGATGTCGCGATCATCACCGAAGTTATTTTCCAACGACAAAGAGAAGAGCACTAATTTTAAACCTTTAAAATTCTTTGAAAACAAATTCTATTCAAAATACTTTAAACAATATAACCCTTTAAAACTTTAAACCAAAGTTCGAAATAATCGGAATTTAAATCCTCAAATTCTTTTTTTAAATTCAATTCAGTTCCCAAATAAATTTATAAACAAGTATTTATAGATCTATTTGTAGAACAATAAATGATAAATCAAGTATTATCATTTCAAATTATCAATTTAAATCATTTCATTAAGTTCCATAAATTTACTTATATATCAAAATTTATTTCATTAACCAATTTTTTTTAAATATATTGTGTCTGTTTGTTCTGTCAAAGTGTTTTGGAAATCTTATCGATAGCGCTGATCAGACGTATCGATCAGAAACCCAACTCAACATCAACAACTCAAACAACACAATATATAAAACATTTTAAATTTTAAATACTAGTTTACAAATACACTATACATGAATAGATTTTCAAAGAAGGATAGAGATTCAAATTTTTTTGATTAACACAAATCAAAGGAGATTATGATTTAAAAATAAGTTGGAAACAAGTATGACATGATTAAATAACAGAATAGGAAGATGGATAATCTTATATAAATCACGGGCAACCTTAACCGGGTCAACCGTGACTTAAAAAATAAGATCAATGTTGATTTTTCTAGGGTAAATCTACATTCGATCTCAAGAGTTAGAGTTTGAAATAACAAAAGATATTGGCATCTAAACCAAGGATAGATAAGAATCTCTGGTGAATCGATGCTAACTGCAAAGGAGTTTTCCCCCTTTTTCAATTAAATTTGAAATTGGCGTGACCGCCGACTCACTAGAAAGATCATTCGAAGCGGAGTTATGGAATGCTCCAGAGTCAAAAGAAGATGAATAGTGAGGGATACGAATGGATTTTGGAACCGTAGGGAATGTTCCAAAATTCAAAGGAATCGAGTCAAAAGGGAGAGATTCAAACTCGAATGAAAGTGATTCTGTAAATACATTCACTCCATATGCTGAGTTTTGCCCAGAGCTACCAAAGCTCTGATACCAACTGTAACGACCCGATATTTTCAACCATTCGCATCCATTATAAGTGTATAGGTAGACACTCATGCCGGAATTGAATTGCTCAAAATACCGCGTTGTAATTAAAAATTTGGCAAATCTCAGAATATACAGTAAATAAAAATAACAGATCACAGACACAGAGTAATAATAATGCAGCAGAAGTAAAAGAGATAGTAGTTCATGAAGCTACTATGTAAATATATCAGAGTTAAATAAAATACAACAGAAGAAAACAAGATACATCAGGTACAAATCAGATACATCACCGAACCACTGGATACTGAAACAAAATAGATGGTTGGATCTTCAAGGAAAGCTCCAACGCCGAAGGTGAATCTTGAATGCTAACTCAATCAATCTGACCCGAGCGTAAAGCAAAACACAAAACCCTCGAGTCAGGACATAAATACTTATAAACTGTAAATCAACTCAAGTGAACAGTAACAAAATGCATCAGTAACTTAAAGGATGCTTGGGACCGCCCATCCTCTAAGGATCCGTTAAACTATTTACTATGTAGTAATATACGCTATATACGGTAGTGTCTAATCAGTAAAGTATAATCATATAGAAAATAGCGTTAAGGGGATGGTGAACCTTAACGCGGTCGGATCTTTAAAACCAAAATCGTAGTGGGCTCGATATAAAGATATGACACGGCACGCGAGGCAATGCCAGGTTGGATACACCGTTTGCACTCCCGGACCGGTGGTGACAGCAAGCCAGCAGCTTCCGCCCACCTCGAACAATACACCCGAATCAAAGTGGCGCCACCGAATCGAATCACAACAGTAATAGAATGGTTTTCCAATGGAGCATGCTCGATGAAAGGGTGGGACCCTTTGTGTAGCCCGGTATAGCTCCTGTTTTAGTCATATATGCCAAATCACGGGAGTTGGGTCCACGTAATATATACCTCGAGAATGTCGCCACCATCCTACTTCATTCTGGAATCTCCACCGCGTACACAGTTGTTAAAGTGGTTTTCGGTATTGGCCGGCTATAAGACAATATCCGATCCCGGTCTCTTTAACAACCAATCGTTATTATAACCCATGGATATTTATTTCAAATAATTTATACTTCCAAGACCAAAATATCATACTCATTTCAAAACAATATCACAATTGTATCATTTCCATTTCAAAAATAATTCAATATTATATCATTCAAATAAAACCCAAATTTTCAAATCATTGAATATTTCTTTAAATTTATTAAACTTGAAATATTCCTTTAAATTATCGTAGAATTTTGGAAATGTTACCTTAAGGAATCATAGCATTTTTGGAATGTACTACTTTCCACTTTACATTGTACATAATCAAAGTATTGATAAGCTTAAAATTTTAACATGTCAATTTATCACAGCCTTATAGTTAAACAAACTTTCTTACTGTAATATACAATTTAAACCAAAATTCTTATGATAAGTTAAAAGCACCTTATTAACTTACATTATTATTACAATAAACAAACTTTATTATTTTAATCATTTAAAGTATGCCATTCACATAAATTAAAACTTGCTTATCAAATGTACGTTATCAACTTACATTTTATTATTACAGTAAGTAACATTTATCATTTTAATCAACTTAAAATACACCATTACATTGATTAAAATTTACGTGTCAAATGTACGTTTTGAATTTTATATTCCTATCACAATAATGAACATTTATTAATTAAATCAATACCACACTACTTAAAACTTTACATGTTTCTTTCTTAATTAAAACTTTACATGTTCTTGCATTAATTAAAACTTTCATGTTCTCTCATTAATTAGGACTTTACACGTTTCTTTCATTAATTAAAAACTTGTACGTTTCTTTCATTAATTAAAACTTATACCTTTCTTTCATTAATTAGGAATTTACATGTTCCTATCATTAATTAGAACACCATACGTTCTTTCATTAATTTAAACCTATACGTTTCTTTCATAAATTAAAACCTATACGTTTCTTTCATAAATTAAAACCTATACTTTTCTTTCATAAACTAAAACCTATACGTTTCTTTCATAAATTAAAACCTATACGTTTCTTTCATAAATTAAAACCCATACGTTTCAGATTTATATTACCATTTCACAAATTTGACTAAACTTCCAGTTTATTTAATTAATTTAACATCTTTAGTTAAAACTCAAATTTCACATTTTCAAGTCAAGTTATATTATAAAAATTTCATTTTCAACAGTCATTTATTCAACCACTTATATTTATAGAAAATCAATAATTCTTTAATAAATCACTTAAATTCAAATATAAATCAATTTACATATTTACCATTTTCCAAATAAAATTAAAGTCCATTTTATCCATGTAACTTAAATATCATTTTTAGTCAAAATTCCAAATTTCAAACATAAGTTATATTTCAAAATCATGTTAATCCATTCATAAATTACATTTTTAACACATAGAAAAATCATAATTTATTTATTTTAAAACCTTTCAAAATCTATTTAAATCAAATTTCATAATTTTATATTTTTAAAATACTTAAAATATTCAAAGCACTTTATAGAATAACCACGGGTCTGTATATAGTTTTCTAACCTAGGTCAAGTGATACAGATATGTATCATTTCAATCCGTAGTTTAAAAGGTAAAAATCCGGGTTCTATCATTTCAAACCCGCAATCCCAAGTTTAAATAAATAAATAAAATAACTCAGGCCTATCATTTCATCCCATAATGATTTTTTATCCTAACAGGGAACTTGCAGTGTGATCATATACAGAAATAATATAAACAATGTCAATATCACAATATACAGTCATGTATCAGATGTCAGGTGAAAATTAACAGTTTTAACATGGTAATAACACGGCATAGCATATCATATGATCATCATTAACTTGCATAAACATTTTACATTACTAAACACTTGTCATCAATCCACTTTTCATAAGTATATATGTCAGAGTGAGAAAGACTCACCTTTTCGAAGCTAGAGACCAAAACAACAAACACAAGAGCGATTCCAAAAGCACGACAAACACGATTTGAATTGAATGAATGGAAAGCCTTGATAATGATCTTGTATACAACAAATAAACAAGACCATATAAACATATGCATACAATATAAAGATTTGTTGAACAATAGAAAAGTAGAAGCAACAAATGACATTACCAAGCTTTTCAACCACTTTTGCTTGACCACAACTCCATGTATGCTCGGCCATACATGCTTAGGGCTAGGCTACACATGTTTTCAGGTGGAAAAGGATCTGGTTTGGCATCACAAAGGCATGGCAAGCACAAAAATGTGAAGTGGTAGGAGATGACATGAGGAGGCGTTAGGGTTAATTGGTGAAAGGTTAGGTTAAAAGTAAAAGGGTGGACTATAAAGGCCCATAGAAAGATAGAAAGTTTAAGGCCTTTCAAATTTCCTTTTCTGTTTAATTTTATAAAAACAAAATAAACTGTGACTTCAAAAATACAAGACCACTTTTAAAATAGACTATAACTTCAAAACAAAGGTGACAAAACAAATTTTGTTCATTTCTTTTTTTTTTTTCAAACAAAAGGGCAGAGGGAATATAGACTAGAATGCCAAATAACAGAGGTGACAAAACAATTTTTTTTTCTCATTTCTTTTTTCCAGAACAAGGGCCAGTGGAAAAATAGATTATAACTTCGAAAATACAAAGTGACAAAAGCAATTTTTTTTTTCATTTCCCCTTTTTTTTTCAAAACAAGGCTCGGTGGCAATATTACTTCAAAAACAAAATACAAAGGCGACAAAAATGGAATTTTTTTCATTCCTTTTTTTTCTCAAACAAGGCTCGGTGGTCTGGCATGGGTAGGGTCGGAAAAATATGGTGAATGGCCAAGCACGGTGGCAGGCAATAGGATAAACCAAAACAATGAAAGGAGAACAAATGAAATAAAACAAGATTGAAAAGAAGAAAGAAAGAAAAAAGAGAAAAAAAAATGAAAGGAAAAGCATGTGTCAGTTCATACCTTCAGGAGATGCTCACGCAAATTTTGATGGAAGTAAAATGAATAATTTGTGGTATGGAAGTTTTGAACGTGAAATATATATTAACATTTGCTTACTAATTTATGTAGAGGACATGCAAGAGTAAAATGCTTGAACGGTAGAGGCAATTTAATTCTATCCAATAGGTGGAAACGTATGGGAGGCAAGAGGGAAAGAAATAATTCACACACGGAAATGATTTAAGGCAAGATTTGAGCAAGATTTTGGATTCTCAAAAGAGAATATACGGCTGAAAACTTTGCATTGTTAACGCAAGAAAAAAATCAAATAGATAACGAAAAGGCAAGAGCAACAATTAAATATATGCCCAAAGTAACGTACAAATTATTTTGTTTCTCTTATTAAATAAATTTAAAATACTAACGTTTCTATTAGAAAATATAAACCATCACTTTAAACCAAAATTTAATAGCTATTATACCATAATTAATAACATTTGATTTAGCTTCATCCAATTGATTGTTAAATATAAAGTTAAGAAACAGATGTAAACATATGTAAAAGAAATGTACAGTTTATTTCCCGTTTCACACTAATTATTACTAACCTTTTTTTAAAAAAAAGTATACAACAAATCTGACCAATACAAAAGTGAAATAAATGTTACACAATTGTATACAGTTCAAGATGAAAATTTTGCCTTCAGAATTATAAAATTTAGAATTTCTATTAAAGTTACACTTTTTATCCAAATCAAATTTTCAGACATTGTTTATTTTTATTTGGACAAATGATCAGAAAATCATTTCAAGAAAATTTCCAAAATTAGATTTTTAAGAAAATAAAAGCCAAAGTCTTTAAATAAATGAAAAAAATTAAAATTTTAAACTTTTAAAATTTTATGTTGAAAGTCACAGTTTGACTATTTTGACCAAAATCAGCATTTCAGGCAAATATTCAACTTACACAAGTTTGGAATTATAACTCATAAAAATCAAGATTATATTTAAATAATAAATTTAATCATTTCAAATAAGTAAAATAAGTTTTTAAATCAAAATCTTACAATAAAAATAATTAAAATATACAATAAAATAATTACAAAATACAGGGTTGTTACATTGATAAATCAAAAAAAAATTATTTTATATATTAAAAGAATGTTTAATTATAGATCCATGTTTTAAACTCTTAAACCAAATTCCATTTTTTTAGATCTGAAAGTTTATATACATATAATTTGCATTTGTGTTGAAACAGAAATATTGTATACACATATTGTCACTTTATCTTGAATTGAATATATCATGAAATTTGAATACTTTGTTGAATAAATTATTTGTTCTTAATCTAATAAATTATAATAGAAGTTTACATATGCTTAACAATTTTTCGATAATAAATCTAAGCTTTGATTTTGATTACAACAACATTTAAATTTGTTGCCTAATTTATTATCTCAAATGTCCTTATTTAAGGATCTTAAAGGTTCGTTACTATATTGCTTCATTTATCGTGTTCCACTTTTGTTTTGTTAAAAATTTAAATAAATTTCATTAAGGTAAAAAGGTTTAATTTATATGTTAATTTGACTTCAAGTATTCATAAGTTTACAAATGCATTAGACAATTTAATGTGGCATGGAAGTATGCTTTGAATTAATTAATAAGCTTTGGTTTAATCTTTATACACGCATGTATTTGTGTTTGTGTGCATGTGTGTTTTCACCAAAATTGGGCAACACCCTTCGGAAGTTTTTTGAAGAGATAATAAATGAAGAAATCAAATTGAAAATGAGGATTATGTAACAAAAACTCCAAGTCACAAAAAATTGAATTGCACGGAAGACAATAGTTTAGAGTGGTTCGGCGATTTGCCTACGTCCACTATGAAGTTTTACCACTTTATTGCTTAATACTTGAAGATTACAAGTGTTATAGAGCGAAGTACAGCAGATAATAGGCTTAAATTCGAAATCAGCGGAAGTGATGACGATATGGAGTGATTCTGGCAGTGTCCGGGCGTGCTTTATCTCTAAAAATTCTCCGACCCCCTTTCTGAATGACCAGGGGCTCTATTTATAGGTGTAGGAGGCTGATATTTCGCCTAAAATCCGGGGAGAGCGCTTCTGGCATGTGAGGGGGCCCGCACGCCCGGATTCTGAAAATTCGGGCCCACTTTCGGATCGATTCGAACTAGGGTTCGAATCGATCAAGAAAGCATCCAATCGAGGTGAAATTTGGTGTTGATATTCTTCAGCATGTACGTAAGCTCCTGTGAAAATTTCAAAGCATTTGGACTTGTAGATCCTGAGTTATGATCGATTCAAGATTGTATTTCCAGTTGTCATGCTTGGTTCGAATAGATCCCGATCGAATCGATAGGGTCGAATCGATGGTTGGTGCATGTGAATGATGATGTGGTGCACACACTTCTCGGGTCGATCCATCTTTTTCTCTGAGTTTACTGGGTCGAATCCATGGTTTTAGCCGCCTTGACTTAGTGGATTCGAGGTAGTGGATTCGGAGATATGTTCCTTCGACTCGATCGAATGGACGTTCCTTCGTATCGATCAGGGTAGACCATAGTTGATCGATACGAAGGCGTCCCAAATGAATGGTTTCGAAGCAAGTCATGGGATGGAATCGAAGTGAGGTTACAGGATGGATTCGAAGTGAATCAATTGCATGGATTCGAAGTACTCTGCCCTACTGGATTCGAAGGTCTTCATCCTGAAGGATACGAAGTGAAGTAGTCCCATGGATTCGAAGTATCTTGCCTTGAGGGATTCGAAGTAGAGGACGTTCGATGGATTCGAAGCAAGGTTGGGCTTATGGATTCGATCCTAGGGCTACTTCCTCCACTTTTTACTGGTGATAACTTGAGCACACGAACTCTGATTGTCTTGAAATTTGGAACGTTGGCTTTCACGGCTCTGCTTGATATGTTTTATCAATTGTAGCCCGATCCGGACTTGGGCAAAATTCATCGATGTCCGTGGTTACCCAATAGCTATTCAATGCTTATGACGTACAACCCTTGTTTTCCAGTCAGTTTCCTGGTATCTCGGCCTTGCCAAAAGGCGCGATAACATTTGCCCCCCAAAGTATGTCTTGTGTAAACATGACGTGCTTTGAAAAGCTGTAGTCTCACGTTGGACAACTGTGACATGTTCCGTTGAAAGTTGTATTATATATTGCCGCAATTGACCGTTGTGTGATTGTGATTGGCTGTTTGTCGTCGAAATCATGACGAGATGAGCCTTTGATCCCTGTGAATGTCAAAGATCAAATATTAGTTAGACATATGTGCATATATGTGTTACCTTGACTTTAGTAAACGTTGCGTGTTTGCAAGTCGTTGTCAGTTTAGTTTGTTATCGAATTCTGTATCGATCCTCTCCTGAATCGATTTGTAATTCGAGTTAAAACATCGTCTTGATGTTTGTTAATGGTCATCCTCTTGTATCGATCCTCTCCTGAATCGATGAAAAAGGTTGACAAGTAAATTTTTCATATCGAAGCGATGCGTTCATTCTCATCGATGGTTTTCGATGGATTCGAAATGGTCTTTCGAATCGATAGACTTCGAAACGGCGAGTCGATGGCTGTGAAACTGGCACTTCGAATCAATAGGAATTTGCGACTTCAACCCAGCTTTCGTTCAATCGCTTCATATCGCTGAAGCTTCGTGGCAGCGCTACCTTGATGGATTCGAAGTATGGCGGATTCGAACACGCTCGTTTGTTAGCGCCAAAATTGGTCACTAACACCCTTAGAGAGTTTGTGTAGAGAGATTAATGAAGAAGATAAGTTAAAATAATATAAATTAAAATGCGGGAGACGAGAACACAGAATTTATAGTGGTTCGGCGTTGTAGCCTACGTCCACTTTGAAGTTGATCTTTATTCTTCACTAGATACTTGATTACAGATACAATCCGTCCTTCAGTATTAGCATACAATTGCAAAGTAAAGAAATAAGTCTTGAATGAGTCTTGAAAATGGCGGAGTCTTCCCAGTGCTCTCTAAAAATCTCCTCCCCTTTTCTGTGCCCCTGTCTTTCTATTTATAGACGAAAGTGGGTTGGACTTCCCTGGTGGGCCAGGTGGCTGAATGGCTCGGTCCAAGTAGCGTAAGTACTATGCGCCGAACCAGAGAGGCCGAACGAGGTATGCCGAGCCTTCCTTTTCGTGTCGAACGAGGTATGCCGAGCCTTCCTCTTTTTGCCGAACAAGGTATGCTGTTGAGCTAGGGATGTAGGTTGAATAAGGCTGGGATGCCGAACAACTTGTTGGCCGAACGTTCGGGTATGCCGAACGTTCCTATGCCGAACGTACGTGGGAGGCCGAACAAACTTTAATGGCCGAACGATCTTCTTTGGCCAAACGGCGTTTAATGCCGAACAACTTTCATTGGCTGAACTGCACTCAGTGCCGAACGATCTCTTGATGCTGGACGCTCCTAGATGCCGAACGCATTCTGGTTGCCGAACGATATCTTTGTCCGAACTGAATTGGGATGTCGAACAATCTAGGTTCGCCGAGCGCTCTCCTGATGCCGAGCGTTCCTATGATGCCGAGTATTCCTACGAATGCTGAACACACTTTACACCGAGTACTCCTTAGAGGTCGAACGTTCTTGGGTAGCCGAGTATCCTTTGGATGCCGAACCTTCCTTGGAGGCCGAGCAGTGGTTAAGCCGAGTACTAACTTGCCTGGTCAATCCCTTGGGAAACACTTGCCCCCCAAAGTGCGTTACGTGACCGAACGTGATACGCTTTGATCAAACCTTGGTCATCATCCTTGTTTTAAAGCTCCCTTGGCCGAACGCTGTAGGGAAGGCCGGGCGTAGTAGGAAAAAACCGAACGAAATACATTACCCTGTGTGACTTTGTATGCCGACCAATCGAGCCGAACGAGACAAGTGCTGGAAGATCCAAGTTGGCCCAAGCCGAACGAACTGAGGTGGACGTTCGATATTGTTTTGACCGGTAGAGCCGGTCAGAACCTCTTCGACTTCCTCTTCCCCTATAAAACCCGTCTCCTTCTTCTTCCTCCTCTTTTCTTTACTTTGCTTCCACCACTGCAATTTCGAAATACCCCTGCCATTTGACTCTTCGTACTTCTCATCCCTTTCTAACGTTCGATCCACGAATTAGGTAAAATCCCTTCATCTAACTTCTTTCCCAGATAAGTTCCGAACAATTGGCTTAGGCTAGAATGGAGGTTGTACGGGCTATGCGGGTGGATGATCCAAACCTTGATTTGGATATTCCCATGGCCGAGCAACTTGAGGCAGGGAGGAGTGGTGAGGGTTGATCACCTCATAGGGTTTGTGTTGTTTGGGAGAGACGTTGTAGTTCGGCATAATTTTCCTGTGCCGAACCAGGTGGAAGAAGGAACATGGGAGGAGCGCCGAGCGTTGGAGGATGTTGAATGTTGTTTCGGCCATATGGGAGTTTGGCCGAACGATTGCTTTGCCGAACGTCAATTTGGCCGAACGGAAAGTACCGAACCATGGCAATGTCGGACAACCATAAATGTCAAACCAATCGTGCCGAGTGATATTAGCCGAACAATACATAAGTGCCGAACATACTCTACCGGCCGAACATGACTTAAGCCGAACAAACATAGATGCCAAACTGACCATGCCGAACCAAACATAACTGCCGAACATAGCTTAGGCCGGACAAACATAGATGCCGAACCAAACATAAATACCGAACATGGCTTAGGCCGGACAAACATAGATGCCAAACTGACCATGCCGAACCAAACATAACTGCCGAACATAACTTAGGCCGGACAAACATAGATGCCGAACCAAAAATAACTGCCGAACATAGCTTAGGCCGGACAAACATAGATGCCGAACCAAACATAAATGCCGAATATACTCTCCTTGCCCAATTTCATAACTGGTCTTTACTTGGCATAATCAGACAATTGCCCCTAGTGTCTTATTACAGTCGTTATCCAGAAGGCTTTCGAAGACGGTCAGCGATGACGGTTTTCGAAAGCGATGTTTTTAGGCTTGACGTTATATTAAATGCTTATGCACGATTGATTGCACTAGTTCACACACCACACGGGGGGTTATCTGCGTTGTTAATTCTAACGTCGATTATTTTTCGAGTATAGTTCACACAGGTACTTGGTTGGGTCTACTATTTATTAAAGATGTCCGAAAGATCCAGTTCTGTTACACTTTCCGACAAACCTGGGCCATCTTCTAAGCAAACGGCCCCCGACACAACTGACCCATCAGTTTCTCCCGCTCATGACTGGGCTCCCGATACTCTGGAATCGTCGATTTCACTGGATGACCAGTTGACTCACAGGCTTCGAGAGTCGCTAAGGCCGCTTTTAAGTGGATATGTTCTACTCATTGCATTCCGTTTGCTGACGTGCTCGTTCCGTCGGGGTGTGACCGCCCACATCTGCCCCCAGTGGGATATACGGCATGTAGCAAGTTCATGTGCTGGGTTGGTAGCGTGCCACCTTTCAATCTATTCCTTCGCGATGTGGACGTCGCCTCGTCTCAACTTCATTCAAATGGTCACGCTTTCATTTATGGCACGTACATGCTTTTCATGGCCGTCTTCTCCAGGCCTCCAACTCCCGGCGATATAAGGTACATCTATATGACCAAGAAACGGGGAGAAAGCCCATCTTACATATTTCTTGAGCCACATCGGAAGTGCCAACTTTTCGTTAGCGCGTGGAGTAGCAAATTCGCCCTGTACAAACAGGAGTGGTTTTACGTGCGCTGCCCCCAAGGCTTTGCAAGGCGGTGGGTTGAAGGAAGTAAGACTTTTCTCTGAGTTGATGTCCGTTTCCAATTGAGGTTGAACTTCTCCTAACTCATTGTTCTATCTTTTCATATCTCATCCCCCGTCCCGAGGGCCGGGGGTACTCCGATGCTGTCGACGCCATTAGAGCTCTTCCTGCTAAAGGGCGAGATATCCGAGCCCTCATTTCCAATGAATCACTATCAAAGTTCGGTTTGCTAGCCCTTGGCAGCCGGGTTAGTCTTCCAGAGGGCGCCTCGCTTCCCAAGCCTGTACACGTCAGAGGGAAAAAACTGCCTGAATCATCCGTTCGCCCTTTTCTTGAAGCTCCGGAAGAAGGGGAAATTCCAGGCGAGTCACCTGAAAAGCAAGGTGAGGAATTAGGCTCTGCAGCCGAAGTTCATGATATTGAAACGTCATCTTCCCCTTCGAAGGGGAAAAAGAAGCTGGCGTGCAAGTCGAGGACGGAGAAAGTTGGTGGGACTTCCAAAGTTACGCCTATTCAGCCAGAGAAAGAGGCTTCTTCACAGCGCGTTGAAAGTTCTCTGAAGGGCTTATCGAACCTCTCCATTCCCGACGACTTGCTCAACTATGATTTCAACGACCCGGAGCTGTTTAAGTTTCACTCGCCCGTCAGGGGCGATGCGGGCGTCCCGGCCCCGATCCAAGGGGAAAAGACTCCCATTAGCAAAGCCACTGGTCCTTCGGCGGGTAGCACTAGGACACACACAGACACATGCTTTTCACTTTGCACCTACCTTTTTTTTTATCATTCTGCTCTTTCGCTAATTCGCTATTGTTTCATTGCAGGTGACATGGGGCGCTCTCACGGATACGACCGCCTTCGCGGTTCGTCGACTTTGCGCCAGTCTGGTCGGGACTCGGGCCTCGGGAAGCGCCGAGACAGAGACAGTGACAGCGACCGAGATTATCATGCCCGGGACTCGTCATCCCGGAAGAAAACTTATTATCAGCCCGAGCATCGCCATGAGACCTCTTCTTATCAGGAGCAAAGCAAAGACAAACGTGGCCATAAGAGGTCGCATTCTGATGCTCCCCGGGACCAACACTCTGACTCTTCCTCTACCCGCCACTCCCGAGATTCTCATAGGAAGGGCGAACTTTCAAAGCCGTCTCCTCCCGCTCCCGTAACAGATCCGACAGTGTCAGAGAGATTAAAAGAGCTTAAGGCTAAGTTTCCGAAGATTTGTTTTGATGGGTTAAAGTTCCTCCCGGCGATTCATCCTATTCCCGGAGATGTCAAACAAAATGCAATCGCCTGTACCAATGACGTCTACGTGCAACATGACGCGTTCGTCCATCTGGCTGAGAAACTTTCTGATGTCTCTATGGAGCGCCAGCATGAAATCGATCGTCTGAAACTCGAGGCCATCCATGACAGGGATATCATTAAGGCCCAGGATGAAGAAATTGCCGCCTATAAGTCCGAACTTGAAGCTACTCGTCAGAGCGCTAAGGACACCGCTGAGGCTGTTTCCCACCTTGAATTGACTCATAAGAAAGAGCTCGATGAAGCGGTTCAACGGTGTGGGGCATTAGCTTTGGAGAAAGACTCCGTTCAGAAGGAGCGAGATGAGCTTAACAGGCGAGTTAAGGAGCTCGATGAGCAACTCAATAAGGAGAAGGAAGAGAAAGTGGCCGCCCAGGTTGAGGCACAACACTATTGTGATGAGATCGTCGCCACCCGGCTCTTAAAGGGGAAACTTGAAGACGATCTCTCCAAAATCGAGGCACTGAGGAATGAGGCCCGTGAGGAAGGTAAAAGGACAGCAACTGTCGACATCGACTCTCGCCTCGAGGCGGCCATGGAAGAAGGCAGGGAGGAGATAAAGACCGAATTCGACCCGCTCATCGCTGAGTTCAATGCCCGAGTTCTCATGCATCGAGATCTAACTTTTCTAGGCGACGGCATGGGAGACCCTGATTCAGATCAGGATGGTTGAGAGCGGCGCCGATGAGGTCGACGAAGAAGCATTGATAAAAGAATTCCTGAGGGGGAAAGAGCCTTCAGATTTATCGGCGGTTAAAGCCCTCTACAACAAAGGTTCTCCCTCCAGGAAAGGGAAAGAGGTGGCTACGGACCCTTCCGGCGTTGTGCCCCCAGTTCACGTGCCTACCCAACCGGCCAGTCGGTCGACACTTGACCCCTTCGAGCAGCACGTTGGTTATGACCCGGAAGCCCCCGGGCTTGGCGTTCATGTTTTATTTCCCATCCCGGAGGGCGGGACACCCCTGGCGACTGAGAACCCACCGGCATCTGGTGAGTAAACTCTGGGCTTCACAAAGATCTTTCTCGTTCCCTCAGAAGTTGTTGTGTTCTAACACTTGTTTATTTTCGTGTCTTTTGTGTAGGATGTTCTGACCCCGAGCCCACTCCGAGGAGCGATGCCGCCAAGTAGGTGGAGATAAAGGCGAGTGAGGCTACTCAAGTCGGCGGAGATCCTGGTCCAGATGCTCAAGTAATCGGGGCGCTGGATGAAGGCAAATCTCACTCTTCCTCGGAGAGTTTCGAAGTAGAAACCACAGGCGCCTCTGAGCACACATCCGACTTGAGCATGAAGGAACGGCTCGAGAAAGAGAAAAGAGATACGACCTCAGTCAAGGTCGAGCCGCGTGAAGTGGACCTGGACGATCCTCTGAACAAACCATTGTAGGTCATTCTTCCTGGCAAGTCCCAGCCCATGGATGTTCCTCCTACGTCTTCGGTCGTCACCCCTCCTTCAGGGAAGGATTCCAAGAGTAAGCGCTCTGGGAAGGAACCATCCGGGAAGAAGTCAAAGAAACACAAGAAATGACCGTCGTCCCCGTTCAACGAGAACCAGTTTAAGTCATGTACTAATTTTTGTAGACTGTGTAAATAAGCTTTTTGCGAATAAAATTTAATCTTCACTTTTGTCTTCTCAAAAGACTTTTATTACTCAGTTTCTTTTATGGTTGTGATTGAAATCTGAATTGTTATGGGTAGCTTAGACTTCTTGGTTTGTCTTTACATGGCTTGGGAGCTTCCCTGGATTTGATCAATCTCCACTTGGTGCTTCAAGCACTTAGAATATTTCACAACCCGTATGTCGGGGACTTGACATATCCAAGTCATTTGCATCGTAGTTCCTATTCAAGGAACTCGGAGGTCTGAACTGCTTGTAATTAAGTCCATATACAAGACTTCGAGTACTCCAGTCCGTGCTCCGGGGACTTGGAGATTTCGAGTCATTTGTATTCGAGTCCGCACTCCGGGGACTTAGAGTACTCTAGTCCGCACTCCGGGGACTTGGAGATTTTTTGTCGTTTATACTCGAGTCCGTACTCCGGGGACTTAGAGTACTCCAGTCCGCACTCTGGGGACTTGGATATTTTGAATCGTTTATACTCGAGTCCGCACTCCGGGGACTTAGAGTATTCCAGTCCGCACTCTGGGGACTTGGATATTTTGAATCGTTTATACTCGAGCCCGCACTCCGGGGACTTAGAGTACTTCAGTCCGCACTCTGGGGACGTGGAGATTTTTTTGTCGTTTATTCTCGAGTCCGCACTTCGGGGACTTAGAGTACTCCAGTCCGCACTCTGGGGACTTGGATATTTTGAATCGTTTATACTCGAGTCCGCACTCCGGGGACTTAGAGTACTCCAGTCCGCACACCGGGGACATGGAGATTTTTTTGTCGTTTATACTCGAGTCCGCATTCCGGGGACTTAGAGTACTCCAGTCCGCAATCCGGGGACTTGGAGATTTTTTGTCGTTTATACTCGAGTCCGCACTCCAAGGACATGGAGATTTTTTTTGTCGTTTATACTCGAGTCCGTACTCCGGGGACTTAGAGTACTCCAGTCCGCACTCTGGGGAATTGGATAATTTGAATCGTTTATACTCGAGTCCGCACTCCGGGGACTAAGAGTACTCCAGTCCGCACTCCGGGGACATGGAGATTTTTTTGTCGTTTATACTCAAGTCCGCTCTCCGGGGACTTAGAGTACTCCAGTCCGCACTCCGGGGACTTGGAGATTTTTTGTCGTTTATACTCGAGTCCGCACTCCGGGGACTTAGATTACTCCAGTCCGCACTCCGGGGACATGGAGATTTTTTTGTCGTTTATACTCGAGTCCGCACACCGTGGACTTAGAGTACTCCAGTCCGCACTCCGGGGACTTGGAGATTTTTTGTTGTTTATACTCGAGTCCGCACTCCGGGGACTTAGAGTACTCCAGTTCGCACTCCGGGGACATGGAGATTTTTTTTGTCGTTTATACTCGAGTCCGTACTCCAGGGACTTAGAGTACTCCAGTCTGTACTCTGGGGACTTGGATATTTTGAATCGTTTATACTCGAGTCCGCACTCCGGGGACTTAGAGTACTCCAGTCCGCACTTCGGGGACATGGGGATTTTTTTGTCGTTTATACTCGAGTCCGCACTCTGGGGACTTAGAGTACTCCAGTCCGCACTCCGGGGACTTGGAGATTTTTTGTCGTTTATACACGAGTCCGCACTCCGGGGACTTAGAGTACTCCAGTCCGCACTCCGGGCACTTGGAGATTTTTTGTCGTTTATACTCGAGTCCGCACTCCGGGGACTTAGAGTACTCCAGTCCGCACTCCGGGGACATGGAGAATTTTTTTTTCGTTTATACTCGAGTCCGCACTCCGGGGACTTAGAGTACTCCAGTCTGCACTCCGGGGACT
Source organism: Allium cepa (assembly GCA_030765085.1). NCBI lineage: Eukaryota > Viridiplantae > Streptophyta > Magnoliopsida > Asparagales > Amaryllidaceae > Allium > Allium cepa. The sequence goes on from CM060945.1 coordinate 178,060,696, forward strand.
TGGAGATTTTTTGTCATTTATTATAAGCGTTCGTACGCTAGCGAGGATATCATAATCTTTAATTGCGCGTCATAGGAATATCATACGAAGAGACATTGGTCATTCATGGAAAATATGGCTTCAAGCCTTTATTGATGAAAACAGGCTAGATTAACTTATTACATGCCAAGAAGAAAGCATACTGGAAATAAATGCAACTACCGCATAAAGGAAATAGACTAAGTGTAATAACGCAGCAAATGCTCGTTGTTCCATGCTCGAGGGAGTGTCGCACCATCGACGGTCGTTAGCTTGAAAGTTCCTTCTCCAAGCCTCCGTTCGATGACGTATGGACCTTCCCATGCGGGATTCATGTGCGAAGGGGTTGGAAAGACTCGTTTCAAAACGAGATCTCCCACACTAAAGGTTCTTGGCTGGACTTTTCCATTATAATATTTAGCGACTCGGTGTTTGTATGAGGCTGCTCTCAAATCAGCTTCTTCGCGTTTCTCATCAATGAAGTCTAATGATTCCAATAGGAGATCCTGGTTTGACGCAGGATCATAATAGGTTACCCGGTGTGACGGAACTTCAAGTTCTACGGGTATGACGGCTTCTGTGCCATACGCCAGTGCGAATGGTGTGTGGCCAATCGCGGTCTTGTGGGTAGTTCTATAGGCCCAAAGCGCTGTTGGGAGTTCATCCACCCACTTGCCTCTAGCCTTTTCCAAACGCTTCTTCAATATGGACTTGATGATTTTATTGACGGCTTCTACCTGCCCATTCGCCTTCGGGTGAGCAACTGCTGCGAACCTTTTCTCAATGCCATACCTTTGACAGAACTCTTTGAATTCCTTGCTTTCGAATTGAGTTCCGTTGTCCGTTATGATGGTCCGTGGGAGGCCAAAACGACATATGATATTTCGTATAACGAAATTAATGACTTTCTTGGTGGTGATTGTGGCCATTGGCTCTGCTTCCGCCCACTTGGTGAAATAATCGACTGCCACTATTGCATATTTCGCGCCTCCTTTGGCTATGGGCAGAGATCCAATTAGGTCAATTCCCCACACTGCAAATGGCCAGGGACTAACCATTTGTGTGAGTTCCGTTGGCGGAGCTCTCGGAATCTTTGCATATATGTGGCATTTGTCGCATCTTCTCGGATAGTCTGCAGCATCCCGATTTACAGTCGGCCAATAATATCCATAGCAGAGGATTTTCCTCGCTAAAGTTTGCCCCCCGGTATGATCACCACATTCTCCCTCATGGACTTCTTCCAACACCCGTTTTACCTCGTCATGGGCCACGCACCGGAGTAAGGGGGTCGAGAATCCCCTTTGATACATTATCCCGTCTTGCATTACATAACGCGAAGCCTTACGAAGGACTTGGCGTCTTTCGCTTCTTTTCTCAGGTAAGTCTCCGTATAGCAAGTATTGTTTGATCGGGGTCAGCCATGATCCCCTTTCGAGTTCGGTCTCCAAGACGAGGTCTATCTCTATCATGTCTATACTTGGAGCAAGTAGGGTCTCGACAGGGAACAATCCCATCTGCTGTGCATCGCCAGTACTCGCGAATTTAGCCAACGAGTCGGCCTCCCTGTTCTGTTCGCGCGGGACATGCGAAATGTCATAATATTCCAGGTTTACTAGTAGCTCCCGGACACGAGCAAGGTAAGGAGCCAGTCTTTGTCCTTTCGCTTGGTAGTCTCCCCATACCTGATATACCACCAGCTGTGAGTCGTAGAAGATTTCGATGGACTTTACCCTCAGTTCATTGGCAAGTCTTAAGACAGCAATCAGTGCTTCGTATTAAGCTTCGTTATTTGTCGCTGTAAATTCGAGCTTCAAAGCTAGCAAATCGATCGGTTTTCGAGAGTTACCAGAACTATCCCAGCTCCCGACCAACGGTCGTTAGATGCCCCGTCAGTGAACATCTTCCATCGGACAGGAGGGATTACTTTGTGATTTTCACTCGGTTCATCCGGAATGGTGAACTCAGCAACGAAGTCAGCTAATGCTTTCCCTTGGATGGTCCTTCGCGGCAGGTAGGTGATATCAAACTGGCTTAACTCGATGTTCCACTTTAGCATCCTACCGGAAGTTTCCGGTCGTTGGAGTACCTGTCGCAATGGTTGGTCAGTGTAAACACTGATTGAGTGCGCCTGAAGGTAGGGACGAAGCTTGCATGATGCAATCACCAGGCAATAGGCAAGTTTCTCGATCTTTGGATAATTCTTTTCTGCCCCCGTCAGCCGTTTACTAACATAGTACACCGGCCTTTGAACCTTGTCTTCTTCGTGAACTAGGGCTGTACAGATAGCGTGTTGAGACACGGCCAAATATACGTACAACGTCTCGTGGTCTACTGGTTTTGACAACACTGGAGGACTTTCCAAGTGTCTTACCAGGGCTCGGAATGCTTCCTCGCAGTCAGTCGTCCATTCGAAGTTTCTCTTTCCTTTCTTTATGACGTCGAAGAAAGGAACACACTTATCTGTGGCTCTGGATATGAATCGACTGAGCGCAGCTACTTTTCCTTTCAAGCTCTGTACCTGTTTTATGGTTCTAGGTGCACGTATATCTCGGATGGCCTGGATCTTTTCCGGGTTAGCTTCAATTCCTCGTGCATTCACAATGAATTCCAAGAACTTCCCTGATGCCACGCCCAATGGACACTTTGAAGGATTGATCTTCATCCCATAGTGCCTTTGTATATCGAACATTTCCGCCAAGTCTTGAATGTGGTCGTTTGACTGTCGTGGCTTCACAAGCATGTCATCCACATGGACTTCCATTGTTCTCCCAATCCGATCTTTGAACATTCGATTTACCAGACGCTGGTAAGTTGCTCCGGCGTTCTTCAGTCCGAAGGGCATCACTACATAGCAGTGTAACCCAACATTTGTGACAAAGCTGGTGTGTTCTTGGTCTGGGATGTGCATCGGAATTTGGTTGTATCCAGAATATGCATCTGTAACGACCCAGAAATTTTAGTAATTTAAATTTGAATATTTAATTGGATTTAAATATTTATAAGTGAAAATTTTAAGTCGAATAATTTATTTATTGAATATTTGGATTTAATTGGACAATTAAATCGATTTATTTAATAGTGAAATTCCAGGAATAATTAAATATTGGGTTAAATATGATTGAAAATGATTTGGGAAATTTTATTTTATCATATTGAAGTTATAGAAATATTTTAGAACTTGTAAAACTGAATTTGGAGTTAATCTGTAAAAATTGAATATTTTAATATTTAATTATCGACTGTAAAATAGCCAATTTTTGAACAGTCTCAGAATTTAACGAAACAAGTTCCATTGGATCTGTAATAGTTAATTATTATCGGATTTCAATTTTCGTAGCAAACGGAGTTGTCGTTTGACCGTGGCAGCTCGAAACGCATCGATATCGTTTTAATTTTAATTCGGCGAGTTAAAATAGCCATTTTTCAAACGGTCTCGGATTTCGACGAAACCAGTTTCATCGGATCCGTAATGTGATATTATTGCAAGATTTCAAATTTCAAGTCGTTTGGATTTGTCGTTTGTCCGGTACAAGCCAAAACGCCTAGAAATCGTTTAAATCGGTTTTAATTTAAATCGAGCATTTATAGTCGTATCTCACACATACTTCCGAATTAGCTTACGAAACCTGTTCCATTGTGTCCGAAATGCGGAAAAACCTTAGAATCGCCTGGCGGCACGCGTCGTTTGGAGTTCGTTTGCAAAAGTGTTAAATTGGGCATTTTATTATTAAAATAATATTAACATATATGTTATCTTCTTTTCCAAAACCCTAATCACTATCACCAGCCGCCTCCTATAGGTCCAATGGCCGAAATCATCCCATTTTCCCCTCTCAAAATCTCCAAATCCGCTCATCGAATCGAGAAACTTACAACATGAAAGTTGTAGAGCATGGTGTGGACTACAGATCCAACGGTGGATCTCAGCTATCGTCGCCGTTTGGAGGCAGGATGGGGCCGCGTCTCCTGGGAGTTGCGCACGCAACTCGAGGCATGGGCAGGGGCCGAGTGTGACCGCACTTGGGTCGAAGGTGGAGGAGGTTTAGAGCTGCGTAATGGCGCTCCCTGATCGTGTTTTCGCGCATCGTGGTGGTCGTGGCCTTTAACCCTAGTTGGAGCTTCTATGGGTTCTACGCGTGTGTTTCTTCCTGGAGATGAAACGCGAACGGGAGAGATGGTGGTGGGGCCGCACGTGTGTATGGGGTGAGATAGTTTTATTTATTTTAATTTAAATTTGAATTGTAAATTTAAATCGTTCAATGTTCAAACTGCGATAACTTTTGCATGCGAGGTCGGATTCGGACGAGATTTTTTGCGTTGGCTTCGTATCGCCGAGCTCTTCGAAATGCAGCTGGTTTGGAGTCGATTGGAGGTCGTTTGAATTTTGGGTAAAATTAAACGTTCGTTTAATTTTATTCGAAACGAACGACGAAACCGGAATAAAATCAAGGTGAGAACTCCTCACTCAATCGAAAGGTTTTGTTTAAAATTTTAAATAGTTAATATTGATCGATAATTGTTGATTGATTGTGGTAGTAGATATAATAGGATATATATTATATATAGCGATATATATATATTGGCATATGTATATATCGGATTTGATTTCCCGCCTCGTATAGCGGATGAGACCCTATTGCGCCGCCTATTAAGCGGATATTTATAAAATCCCATATACCGCGATATTCCACCTCGAAGTGGAATTGGTATTGTGCTAACGTCTGTGGATGCAGGGTAACAGGTTGGAGGGATCCAACTGGATTCCTCACATATTTATTTGTTTATAAATATTATGTTGATCGTTGATAACCATATTGATATATGACACTTATTCCCGTGATTGACCATTCGATGTCGTTGCATCATCGGATTCAAATTTTTAAAATTAAAATAACGGTTTTGAATTTAAAAGGGATTTTTAAATCGATTTTTCAAAGAATATGGTTTATTAAAAATTTTGAATTGATTAAATTTTAAAATAAATAGATGGATAAAATTTTATGTTTTAAAAATTTATATTTTTATAAAATATAACTTAAAAGAAATTTTTAACAATAATAGGTTTTTATAAAATAGTTAAATTTGGTTTTTGGGAAGTTATTATTATTAATGGTTTATATAAAGGATTTTATAAATGGATGTTTTTAAATAAAAATTATTGAAGTTATAGAATAAATTTATAAAGTGTTAAGTTGATGTATAACATGAATTTCACTAGGATTTATAGATTAATAAATGTGAAATTTATAAAACGAATGGTTATGGGAAAATTTTAAGTTTATAAGTTATTAACTTATAAAAATGGATTTGGGCATTAAAAAGGGGAATTTTATAAAAATTGTTAATAAATGAAGATTTCATTAGTTGAAATTATTATAAACCATAAAGAAATCTTGTAAGTGATAAGATTTTAAATTGGTGAAGTTCAAAGGAACGATTTGGTAAATAAATAATATTATAAGTATTTAACTTACAATATGGCTTTTGGGTATGAAACTGGGTTATGTAAATTGCATCGGATTAATAAAGGAATTTATAAAATTGGGGTTTATAATAGAAATGGAATTTATAAACTATGTTTATAAATTTGAAATTCATCGAATTTGATAAATTGAATATGGAATTTGTTAAAGGGGTTGTATTCACTATTTTTGAACGGTGAATGTATAATTTTATTAAATGAACGTGTTTTTGGAAAAGAACGTTTTAAATGGAATTTAAAACTAATTAAAGACGTTTTAAGATATATTAAGTATCGAAATCATAGATTTCAACATTGATTGTTGAAATAGACGATTTCGAGAAATAGAAGGGAATATTTTGAATAGTAGTGGATTTATGTATCCATTTTTATTTCAAATCCATATACTAGTGTTTTTGGGTTGTCGTAACGATGTTTTACGCAACATTCGTTTTTAACCCAAATAAATGTGAATAAAAGAATATTTCTTTAAAGGAATGAAATTAATACTTAACTATGGTTTAAGCATATGGAATATTTTCGAATTGTTGAAAATAAATTGAATTGTGAATTACTTATTTTTAAATAAGTTTAGAAATGATTTTCCAATATGGAATGGAACGTTTTTGTGAATTCACCTTTTAAAGGTAAATTGTAAGCGAATATTTTGGAATCGATTTGAAATCAATTATGAATGGGTATTTGGGATTTAAATCCACTTTGGAATTTATATATAGGAAGGGAAATTGGTTTAAAAATAAATGTTGATTTATTTTTAAAGATGGAAATAAAATTCACGAATTTGGAGCGTAAAATTTAAAAATAAATCGGTAAGGATTTATATGTTGTTTTGAAATTTGTTTTCAAAAGGGATAAAGGATGAATGGTGGTTTGAAATTTGTTTTCAAATGGTTGAGTTGTGTAATTTGAAATTTGTTTTCAAATGGTTAAGGTGTTTAATTTGAAATGGGTTTTCAAATGGGTAAAGTGTGGAAAATTTTATTGTGAAGGTGTTTCGGTAAAGCAAATAAATTGGGAAATTATTTGGAAATTGTGTATATATATCTTGCAAAGATATTTTGGGATTTAATAATTTTGGAAAAAATTATTTGGAATCTGATGATGTGGCGCATCTTTATTGATAGTTAAATAACCGACTATCAGTATTTACCCTTGGATGGTAATTGTTGTGATTGTTTGAAATTGAATGCACACTTATTTTTAAAATAAGCGCTCGCTATTCGGTTTAGCCGGGAGAGGACCTTTGTGTCGTATATCCCATTCCGAATATGTGATACGTCGTTATGGATAGCATTTGAAGACCGGTGTGAAGACCGGGTATTTGTGAAAACGATAGGATGACCTATCGATTGTCTCCGCATCGTTAGCTACGATATGGAGATTTCCTTTGTGATGGGAAATTTTATCGGGATTGTGGATACCCGGATTGCAAGGGCTTCTTTGGAAGTGCCTTCGGTTCTGTTCGAACCCGGAACAGACTTGTATGGTTACGTGTCTGACATTACATTTTGAGAGATATAGCAGATTTCTTTCAAATACATTTCTGTTGGTGGCGGAGAATTTATTCTCTTAGCTTAACACCCTTCTCTGAGACGTACGAGCTCAGAGGTTATGTAGTTGAAGGTTATCAGCGATATTTCCCAATCTGGTAATGTGGCATGCTGAGTGCTGCTGTGTGATGATCATTGGTTGATCGTTTGGATTGGATCATTTGTTGATCATTTATCTGTGTGATCTTGCTTTGGTCATCTGTGGACCCAAAGCATGGCTTTGTTGCACAAAGCGTAGCTTTGTGGACGAGACTTTGTCAGGACCTCACTCCCCGGAAATGGTCGAAACAGGAATATGCGGCAAGGTTATGAGGGTCGCGCCCTTTAGGGTATGTCATTTCCTTCTGGAAAAGGGTGGTATCATGGTATGGAGCCCAGATATTTACTCATGTGGAAAACACTATATCTATTTCTGTGTGGTGTTGTTGGTATCGAGCGCTCGGATAAAGGTCCCAAAGGACCGGGGGATGACATATTCGTGTAGTAGTTACCTAGTTACAGAGGTAACCCGGCCTTGTGTTGGCAGAGATCTAACCGTAACGTTAGTTTCTCGGGACGTCCCGCCAGAGGCGATCCCATGTGGCAGTAGGAAGTTCCTTAGCCTGACCATTTGTTGGAAATCCTTTCATCCAATACGTGCCTTGTACGGTTTTAGTTGTATTACCTGCCATTTACTTATGGTGGTCACCACTGTTTAGATGGTAGCTATAGTAGGCATAGTTCGGAATGTCTATGCTGGCTAGGATTTATATTCTACTTTCGAAATTGATTTCTACACTATGCACTAGTAATAATATCAAAAATGATTTGATTTTCGCGTAGTAAGCATCTTTGACTATCATAAGGAGAAATCTCCTCCAATTCTGCGTTTGCATTGTGTGTGTGGCGGGAGGCCTTATGGTAGTTTCATTTTCCAAAAAGCATTGCGGATTTAAAAATTTAAATTTTCTTGTTGCTTGTTTAAAGATAAACTGTTTTTGAGTTCTCACACCAGTCCCATGACTGACCTGGAGTTTATTGTTCCTTTCCTAAACTCTGGGTGCCCACTATTTTCCACACGGGCAGTCTAGAGTTAGGTTATCAGGTTATTCTGGATTCGGGAGTTGCTGTGCAGATCTGGAGGCGAGCCAGATAGCGTAGTCTATTATCTATTGTATATAGTATTCTTTCCGCTGTTTTATTGTTGTACACTCTGATGATATGATGTATTGTGATGTATGTATAAAATGTATAGTTCTTTTGTTTTAATAATATTCATTTATCTATTATATGTTGTTCCGCTGCGATTGTGAGATTCTGATATTGTTTCTCGTTCTGTTACTTGTTTTCTGTTTTCTCCTCTCTTTCTTTTCTTTCTTCTTCTACCTCTTTCTTCTTCTAAAACCCTAACGGTTCGATTTTTCGGCAACGAAAAATCGCGATCGTTACATTTGGCATCAGAGCTTATGGTTAAGCGACAACCTGCTCTGTTGGGTGTTACTCATTAGAGATAGAGTCAGCAGTACTCTAGAATGAGTGTGAGTGTAATAATAGATATGAGTGCGTATTTGTTAGTGAGTATAAAATTGTTTTATATTGTGATGATTGGTTTATTGAGTGGTATATGAACCTTCGTCGGCGCAGCCTCGAAAACTGAATCGAAGGGGTTCCTAAACACTTGAATAGAACAATTCGACACAATATTGTTTTAAATTGGGTAAATGAAATAATTTTACCTCGATTATATTTTATATATAAAAAGAAAATAATTTTTCAGGAATTATTGAAGTGTGTATATAATTGATTGCTTGGTTGTTGTAAATGATATATATATATATAAAATAATTAAAAGTTGTTTGAATAAGCTAATAAAAGCAACTATTGTAAAAGAATAATGGTATAAACCAATGAATCATAAGATGAAATTATAATTAATAATGATTTACAATTGTAAGATAAGCATGTATGTATATAAGAAGTAAAATTATATAAGTAAAAGGGTTATAAAAGTGATTTATGAATAGAAAGAAAACTTTTTGAAAGAATATTTAGCATTGATTTCACTATTGTCACTGGGAAATAATAAGGGTGATGACTGCAGCATCATCAGTATCATTTTCGAGTTTCTATGTGATGGATTTGCTACAAAAATGAATTTAAAATTGAAGTTTTGTTGTAATAAACCAATTTGAAATTAAAATTCAATTTGAAATTGATAAATATAAGTGAAAAAGGTTTTGAACTTATAATATAAGTTAGAAGTTGAATAATAAGTTTTATAACTTATTAAATGGGAAAATGTAAGTGAAACCAGTTGTTGAAATGGTTAAACAATTAAGTTAAGTAAAATGGAATATGAATTTGAATATTGACATGAATTTGACTTAAGTAAAAGTTAAATAGGATTTACTTTGGAATTTAAAATCCGAATTGAATTGATAAGTAAAACTTAAGTTTAATTAACAAATGATGTTTAAATGGAATAACTTAAGTGAAGTTGAATAAAAAAATTGATATTTGTATCAAAGTTAAATAATCAAGTGAATTAAATGATGTAAATAAAGTTGAAATGGAATGCAAGTTAAGTAATGTTGAAAGAATTGATGTTAATATCAAAATAAATGAATAAAGTGAGTAAATGAAATTGTTAAAGATGTGAACTTAAGTTATATAAATGAAATTCAATTTTATTTGTAAAAAGAACTAGCAATTGAATTAAAGAATGGATTGAATGTTAATCAATCGAATGTAAGTAAGTTGATATGAAACGATGTATGTAAGTGTAAATTCATTGAAGTTAGTTGAATAATTGGATGAAAATCAATTGAATGCTAAACCAATTGGAATTAAAACAGTTGAACCAAATTGAATGTAAGTAAAATAAATAAATTTGGTTGTATTGGATGTACATTGGTCGTTATTGCTTGATGGTTGGTTGTATGTAAATTCATTAGGTGTTAATGGAAATAAACTAGCGCAATTGAAAGCTATGTAATTGAACTCAAATTGAATGTAAAGTAAATGAATTTGAATAGAATTGAATTTGATTTGGGCTGAATATGAACCAATGTGAATTTAATTAGTGAATGTAACTAATTGGAACGAATGAATTGAATATGCAACTTCAATAATAAACTAAAAAATGTGTAAGAAGCATGTATTGGAAATTTTGAACTTGAATTGGCAAAATAGTTTGAATGTTGGAATTGGATACTACTACTAGCAGGATATACAGGTATATAATGGATTGGAATTTTGATTTTGAAGTTAAAAATTGAATGACTCGACAGAAAGGTACGTATTTCACTTTTAGTATGAGAATTGATGATTTCCTTCTCCAGCCACTTGGCTTTCTCTTTTCTTTTTGATTCTGAGGGGCCGTAGTGCCATTTTGTAGTCGTACCGATCTAGCCGCGCAAAGGAGACTCTGGCGAAATTTTTCGAAAATTTCGGGTGTTAGAAAATTTTGAGAAATTTTGAAAGTTTGAAATTTGAATTTAAATTTAAATTTGAATTGTTGAGTAAACAATGTTGTTTGAAACCTATAATTGAAGTTGGAAAGCTAATTGAAATGATAGTGGATCTTTAATAAAAAGGATTGTTTTGAAAAGTTAATAAAACTAATTAGTTTTGGAAGAGTAATAAACGGATTAAGGAATCGTTCTCCTTAACTTGCAATTTCGAGGACGAAATTCTTTTAAGGGGGGAAGACTGTAACGACCCAGAAATTTTAGTAATTTAAATTTGAATATTTAATTGGATTTAAATATTTATAAGTGAAAATTTTAAGTCGAATAATTTATTTATTGAATATTTGGATTTAATTGGACAATTAAATCGATTTATTTAATAGTGAAATTCCAGGAATAATTAAATATTGGGTTAAATATGATTGAAAATGATTTGGGAAATTTTATTTTATCATATTGAAGTTATAGAAATATTTTAGAACTTGTAAAACTGAATTTGGAGTTAATCTGTAAAAATTGAATATTTTAATATTTAATTATCGACTGTAAAATAGCCAATTTTTGAACAGTCTCAGAATTTAACGAAACAAGTTCCATTGGATCTGTAATAGTTAATTATTATCGGATTTCAATTTTCGTAGCAAACGGAGTTGTCGTTTGACCGTGGCAGCTCGAAACGCATCGATATCGTTTTAATTTTAATTCGGCGAGTTAAAATAGCCATTTTTCAAACGGTCTCGGATTTCGACGAAACCAGTTTCATCGGATCCGTAATGTGATATTATTGCAAGATTTCAAATTTCAAGTCGTTTGGATTTGTCGTTTGTCCGGTACAAGCCAAAACGCCTAGAAATCGTTTAAATCGGTTTTAATTTAAATCGAGCATTTATAGTCGTATCTCACACATACTTCCGAATTAGCTTACGAAACCTGTTCCATTGTGTCCGAAATGCGGAAAAACCTTAGAATCGCCTGGCGGCACGCGTCGTTTGGAGTTCGTTTGCAAAAGTGTTAAATTGGGCATTTTATTATTAAAATAATATTAACATATATGTTATCTTCTTTTCCAAAACCCTAATCACTATCACCAGCCGCCTCCTATAGGTCCAATGGCCGAAATCATCCCATTTTCCCCTCTCAAAATCTCCAAATCCGCTCATCGAATCGAGAAACTTACAACATGAAAGTTGTAGAGCATGGTGTGGACTACAGATCCAACGGTGGATCTCAGCTATCGTCGCCGTTTGGAGGCAGGATGGGGCCGCGTCTCCTGGGAGTTGCGCACGCAACTCGAGGCATGGGCAGGGGCCGAGTGTGACCGCACTTGGGTCGAAGGTGGAGGAGGTTTAGAGCTGCGTAATGGCGCTCCCTGATCGTGTTTTCGCGCATCGTGGTGGTCGTGGCCTTTAACCCTAGTTGGAGCTTCTATGGGTTCTACGCGTGTGTTTCTTCCTGGAGATGAAACGCGAACGGGAGAGATGGTGGTGGGGCCGCACGTGTGTATGGGGTGAGATAGTTTTATTTATTTTAATTTAAATTTGAATTGTAAATTTAAATCGTTCAATGTTCAAACTGCGATAACTTTTGCATGCGAGGTCGGATTCGGACGAGATTTTTTGCGTTGGCTTCGTATCGCCGAGCTCTTCGAAATGCAGCTGGTTTGGAGTCGATTGGAGGTCGTTTGAATTTTGGGTAAAATTAAACGTTCGTTTAATTTTATTCGAAACGAACGACGAAACCGGAATAAAATCAAGGTGAGAACTCCTCACTCAATCGAAAGGTTTTGTTTAAAATTTTAAATAGTTAATATTGATCGATAATTGTTGATTGATTGTGGTAGTAGATATAATAGGATATATATTATATATAGCGATATATATATATTGGCATATGTATATATCGGATTTGATTTCCCGCCTCGTATAGCGGATGAGACCCTATTGCGCCGCCTATTAAGCGGATATTTATAAAATCCCATATACCGCGATATTCCACCTCGAAGTGGAATTGGTATTGTGCTAACGTCTGTGGATGCAGGGTAACAGGTTGGAGGGATCCAACTGGATTCCTCACATATTTATTTGTTTATAAATATTATGTTGATCGTTGATAACCATATTGATATATGACACTTATTCCCGTGATTGACCATTCGATGTCGTTGCATCATCGGATTCAAATTTTTAAAATTAAAATAACGGTTTTGAATTTAAAAGGGATTTTTAAATCGATTTTTCAAAGAATATGGTTTATTAAAAATTTTGAATTGATTAAATTTTAAAATAAATAGATGGATAAAATTTTATGTTTTAAAAATTTATATTTTTATAAAATATAACTTAAAAGAAATTTTTAACAATAATAGGTTTTTATAAAATAGTTAAATTTGGTTTTTGGGAAGTTATTATTATTAATGGTTTATATAAAGGATTTTATAAATGGATGTTTTTAAATAAAAATTATTGAAGTTATAGAATAAATTTATAAAGTGTTAAGTTGATGTATAACATGAATTTCACTAGGATTTATAGATTAATAAATGTGAAATTTATAAAACGAATGGTTATGGGAAAATTTTAAGTTTATAAGTTATTAACTTATAAAAATGGATTTGGGCATTAAAAAGGGGAATTTTATAAAAATTGTTAATAAATGAAGATTTCATTAGTTGAAATTATTATAAACCATAAAGAAATCTTGTAAGTGATAAGATTTTAAATTGGTGAAGTTCAAAGGAACGATTTGGTAAATAAATAATATTATAAGTATTTAACTTACAATATGGCTTTTGGGTATGAAACTGGGTTATGTAAATTGCATCGGATTAATAAAGGAATTTATAAAATTGGGGTTTATAATAGAAATGGAATTTATAAACTATGTTTATAAATTTGAAATTCATCGAATTTGATAAATTGAATATGGAATTTGTTAAAGGGGTTGTATTCACTATTTTTGAACGGTGAATGTATAATTTTATTAAATGAACGTGTTTTTGGAAAAGAACGTTTTAAATGGAATTTAAAACTAATTAAAGACGTTTTAAGATATATTAAGTATCGAAATCATAGATTTCAACATTGATTGTTGAAATAGACGATTTCGAGAAATAGAAGGGAATATTTTGAATAGTAGTGGATTTATGTATCCATTTTTATTTCAAATCCATATACTAGTGTTTTTGGGTTGTCGTAACGATGTTTTACGCAACATTCGTTTTTAACCCAAATAAATGTGAATAAAAGAATATTTCTTTAAAGGAATGAAATTAATACTTAACTATGGTTTAAGCATATGGAATATTTTCGAATTGTTGAAAATAAATTGAATTGTGAATTACTTATTTTTAAATAAGTTTAGAAATGATTTTCCAATATGGAATGGAACGTTTTTGTGAATTCACCTTTTAAAGGTAAATTGTAAGCGAATATTTTGGAATCGATTTGAAATCAATTATGAATGGGTATTTGGGATTTAAATCCACTTTGGAATTTATATATAGGAAGGGAAATTGGTTTAAAAATAAATGTTGATTTATTTTTAAAGATGGAAATAAAATTCACGAATTTGGAGCGTAAAATTTAAAAATAAATCGGTAAGGATTTATATGTTGTTTTGAAATTTGTTTTCAAAAGGGATAAAGGATGAATGGTGGTTTGAAATTTGTTTTCAAATGGTTGAGTTGTGTAATTTGAAATTTGTTTTCAAATGGTTAAGGTGTTTAATTTGAAATGGGTTTTCAAATGGGTAAAGTGTGGAAAATTTTATTGTGAAGGTGTTTCGGTAAAGCAAATAAATTGGGAAATTATTTGGAAATTGTGTATATATATCTTGCAAAGATATTTTGGGATTTAATAATTTTGGAAAAAATTATTTGGAATCTGATGATGTGGCGCATCTTTATTGATAGTTAAATAACCGACTATCAGTATTTACCCTTGGATGGTAATTGTTGTGATTGTTTGAAATTGAATGCACACTTATTTTTAAAATAAGCGCTCGCTATTCGGTTTAGCCGGGAGAGGACCTTTGTGTCGTATATCCCATTCCGAATATGTGATACGTCGTTATGGATAGCATTTGAAGACCGGTGTGAAGACCGGGTATTTGTGAAAACGATAGGATGACCTATCGATTGTCTCCGCATCGTTAGCTACGATATGGAGATTTCCTTTGTGATGGGAAATTTTATCGGGATTGTGGATACCCGGATTGCAAGGGCTTCTTTGGAAGTGCCTTCGGTTCTGTTCGAACCCGGAACAGACTTGTATGGTTACGTGTCTGACATTACATTTTGAGAGATATAGCAGATTTCTTTCAAATACATTTCTGTTGGTGGCGGAGAATTTATTCTCTTAGCTTAACACCCTTCTCTGAGACGTACGAGCTCAGAGGTTATGTAGTTGAAGGTTATCAGCGATATTTCCCAATCTGGTAATGTGGCATGCTGAGTGCTGCTGTGTGATGATCATTGGTTGATCGTTTGGATTGGATCATTTGTTGATCATTTATCTGTGTGATCTTGCTTTGGTCATCTGTGGACCCAAAGCATGGCTTTGTTGCACAAAGCGTAGCTTTGTGGACGAGACTTTGTCAGGACCTCACTCCCCGGAAATGGTCGAAACAGGAATATGCGGCAAGGTTATGAGGGTCGCGCCCTTTAGGGTATGTCATTTCCTTCTG
Source organism: Allium cepa (assembly GCA_030765085.1). Taxonomy (NCBI): domain Eukaryota; kingdom Viridiplantae; phylum Streptophyta; class Magnoliopsida; order Asparagales; family Amaryllidaceae; genus Allium; species Allium cepa. The sequence continues at coordinate 178,075,878 of CM060945.1, forward strand.
GAAAAGGGTGGTATCATGGTATGGAGCCCAGATATTTACTCATGTGGAAAACACTATATCTATTTCTGTGTGGTGTTGTTGGTATCGAGCGCTCGGATAAAGGTCCCAAAGGACCGGGGGATGACATATTCGTGTAGTAGTTACCTAGTTACAGAGGTAACCCGGCCTTGTGTTGGCAGAGATCTAACCGTAACGTTAGTTTCTCGGGACGTCCCGCCAGAGGCGATCCCATGTGGCAGTAGGAAGTTCCTTAGCCTGACCATTTGTTGGAAATCCTTTCATCCAATACGTGCCTTGTACGGTTTTAGTTGTATTACCTGCCATTTACTTATGGTGGTCACCACTGTTTAGATGGTAGCTATAGTAGGCATAGTTCGGAATGTCTATGCTGGCTAGGATTTATATTCTACTTTCGAAATTGATTTCTACACTATGCACTAGTAATAATATCAAAAATGATTTGATTTTCGCGTAGTAAGCATCTTTGACTATCATAAGGAGAAATCTCCTCCAATTCTGCGTTTGCATTGTGTGTGTGGCGGGAGGCCTTATGGTAGTTTCATTTTCCAAAAAGCATTGCGGATTTAAAAATTTAAATTTTCTTGTTGCTTGTTTAAAGATAAACTGTTTTTGAGTTCTCACACCAGTCCCATGACTGACCTGGAGTTTATTGTTCCTTTCCTAAACTCTGGGTGCCCACTATTTTCCACACGGGCAGTCTAGAGTTAGGTTATCAGGTTATTCTGGATTCGGGAGTTGCTGTGCAGATCTGGAGGCGAGCCAGATAGCGTAGTCTATTATCTATTGTATATAGTATTCTTTCCGCTGTTTTATTGTTGTACACTCTGATGATATGATGTATTGTGATGTATGTATAAAATGTATAGTTCTTTTGTTTTAATAATATTCATTTATCTATTATATGTTGTTCCGCTGCGATTGTGAGATTCTGATATTGTTTCTCGTTCTGTTACTTGTTTTCTGTTTTCTCCTCTCTTTCTTTTCTTTCTTCTTCTACCTCTTTCTTCTTCTAAAACCCTAACGGTTCGATTTTTCGGCAACGAAAAATCGCGATCGTTACATTCCTTAAATGACAATAACTCGTGCCCTGCCATTGAATCGACTAGTTGATCAATTCGTTATAGTGGGAAGCTATCTTTCGGGCATGCTTTGTTTAAATCAGAATAGTCAACGCAGGTTCTCCATTTCCCATTTTCTTTCTTTACCAACACAAGGTTGGACACCCATTCCGGGTAGAGGGCGTTGCGGACAAACCCATTGGCTTTGAGTTTATCCACCTCCTCTTTGAGAGCTGTTGACCTCTCCGGGTCCATGCCTCTCCTTTTTTGCTTCACAGGTACGTGTTTCGGGTCTATATTTAACATATTGCTCGCAATTGCAGGGGAAATCCCACGCATATAAGAGTGTGTCCAGGCGAAGACATCAAGATTCGCTCGGAGGAAATCAGATAAATTCTCTGCCATTAGGAGATCGAGCTGTGACCCAATTTTAAGAACTCGTGTCGGGTCGCTGTGGCTAACTGGAATATCAATCGTTAGTTCGGCTGGTGCTGCGTCTGGTTCCCTGGGTTCCCCTTTGTCATCTCTCGGATCTATGTCTCCAATGATCCGAGAATGTCGCCCGAGCCAGGGCTCGGGAGCTAATTGTCAATCATCAGAATTCGGGATGCGGACGATGCTGTCCGCAGTCTTCCCCTTTTCTCTGCGTTGTGCCTCTCTCAGCTCAGCCACGTAACATGCACGTCCGGTTGCTTGGTCGCCATGCACTACGCCAACTCCTCTGTCCGTCGGGAATTTCAGTGTGAAACACCACGGGGCCAAGGCTGCCCTAAAATCTGCGAGGGCTGGTCGTCCCAAAAACACGTTGTATGGTGAATCAACATCCAGCACTATGAATGGTAGGATTCGCACTCTTCTGCGTTCACCTTGTCCCAGTTCAACTGGTAATTCCACATATCCTACTGCGTCTGTGGCTGGGCCGTTAAAGCCATGGATTCAGGCTTTAGATGGTTTCAAATCCTTAGTCTCCATCTTCATTTGGTCATACGCTTTCTTGAAGATAATGTTAACGGAACTTCCGCAATCAATTAGGATTCTCCTCACGAATGCCGGTCCGATGGTTGCGGATATGACCAATGGATCGATGGTGGGAGCTTCCACCTTATCCGCGTCTCTATTCCTGAATACAATATCGTCGTGCATCGTGCGTTGCTGCTTTGCGGGAGTTCCATCCTCCACATTTGAACCGCACTCATGCTCTGTATGTCTCAAGGAATTAGCATATCGCTCCATTTCCTGCCAATTTCTATCCACAGGATGAGGTCCACCAGCAATTGTGTTAATAACCAATCTCCCCACAGTTCGAGTAGGTTGCTCTGGTTGGTGTAGAGCTGGGCCACATCCGGGGTCTGAAGTCTCTTGTCTTCCTTCTGGCGTATCTTTGATGAATTCCTGCAGCTTCTTCTGCCTAATCAATTTCTCAATAGCATCATGGATATGCCTGCGTTCGTCTGTGTTCTGCCCATAAGACTCGTGAAAGCGGCAATACTTTCCAGTCCGCTTTTGCTCCTTTGTTGATTCCTTAGGGCGTGGTTTTCTGTATTGAAAACTGTTGCAGGTCGATAAGTAGATGTTTTCAAGAGACGCATTCAGTGGAGTGTATTCGTTGTAGGTTGGGATCCTTGACTTCCATCTCCCCGCTTCCTTCTTCTTTCCAGAATTTCCACTTCCAGTTGCCTTAGACTGCCCGGGCTTATTTCGAACGCTGGCCTGAGCCTTTCCAGGGTTATCGTCGGCTGCTTTCATGGCGATGTTGCCCTTTACAGACTCCTGAACGGAACCTGGTGCCTTGTCTTTCCTTAACCACCGAGATTCTTCCCTCCTTATGAACTGGTGGGCTTTCGAATAGAAATGCTCCAACGTAGCTGGTGGCTTTCCCGACAACCAATCCCAAAATTCAGAGTCTGGATCCACTCCACGCATTACTGCCATCAAAATCGCGTGGTCGTTTGGATTGCTCACTTCAGTAGCGGCAACATGAAATCTCTGTAAGTATACTTTCAGTGATTCTCCAAGAGCTTGGGTCACGCTTGATAAGGACATCACATCCTTGGTTCGAGTGGCGTGTATCCTGAATTGTTCTATGAATTTCCTTGCTAATTCGTCGAAGTTTGAGATTGACCGTGGAGGAAGTCGAGTGAACCACATGGTGGCAATTCTGGACAGAGTTATTGGAAAGCACCTGCACTTAGTTGCGTCATTGGCCCTTGTTGAATCCATCATCCGTCCATACCTCATTACATGTTGTCTAGGGTCAGTTTTTCCTTCATAGGCGGGCATGGTGGGCATGTTAAACTTCCTTGGGTATTCAGCCTGTAGAATGGTATCTGTGAAGGGAGTATGACTATTAGACATTCCCCAATCTTCATTAGTCAAACCTTGATTCTCTCTCATCAACTGCCTGACCATAGCTGTCAAATCCGGGGTTTGTATGGTAGGAGGAAGGTTGGGTTCCGCTCCACGGGCTTGATCTCTAGTAGAGCAATCAGTGACACCTGCTTGGTCATCTTCATCCTTGCGGCTTCTACGCCTGGGAGGTTCATCAGCTGAAGTTGAGCTATCATCTTCGGAGTAGGGGACAGGGCTACCTCCAGCATTCTGATGCTGCTGTTGAGCAAGTCGGGTCATGAGGTCGGCATCAACTTGCATTTGCTCAGCGAGTTGCCTTCTGCTTTCTGTAAGCTCTTTTATCAAGTCATTCAATTCTGCTCGTGAAACAGCTTCCGCTTGGTTTTGGCTGGAGGGCCCAGTGCCTCGAATTGTTTGTTGATCGTTAGGTCCAAGTTGTTGAACACTAGCGGTTTCGCGGGCATCTACATTTTGGGAGGTCGATCTTGTTCGTGGTCTTCCCATGGTAGAGTCGTTGGCTGTAACTCTGAGTAGAATCAACAGATGCCTTATGAATAATTACGGATCTTCTTCGGGGGATTTATGCAATCCAATAGCTACAAAGTAGATCCTCACAACCTGAGAATTCGATTCTCAATGAAAGCGCCAAAATGTTAGCGCCAAAATTGGTCACTAACACCCTTAGAGAGTTTGTGTAGAGAGATTAATGAAGAAGATAAGTTAAAATAATATAAATTAAAATGCGGGAGACGAGAACACAGAATTTATAGTGGTTCGGCGTTGTAGCCTACATCCACTTTGAAGTTGATCTTTATTTCTTCACCAGATACTTGATTACAGATACAATCCGTCCTTCAGTATTAGCATAAAATTGAAAAGTAAAGAAATAAGTCTTGAATGAATCTTGAAAATGGCAGAGTCTTCCCAGTGCTCTCTAAAAATCTCCTCCCCTTTTCTGTGCCCCTGCCTTTCTATTTATAGACGAAAGTGGGTTGGACTTCCCTGGTGGGCCAGGTGGCTGAATGGCTCGGTCCAAGTAGCGTAAGTACTATGCGCCGAACCAGAGAGGCCGAACGAGGTATGCCGAGCCTTCCTTTTCGTGCCGAACGAGGTATGCCGAGCCTTCCTCTTTGTGCCGAACAAGGTATGCTGTTGAGCGAGGGATGTAGGTTGAATGAGGCTGGGATGCCGAACAACTTGTTAGCCGAACGTTCGGGTATGCCGAACGTTCCTATGCCGAACGTACGTGGGAGGCCGAACAAACTTTGATGGCCGAACAATCTTCTTTGGCCGAACAGCGTTCAATGCCGAACAACTTTCTTTGGCCGAACTACACTCAGTGCCGAACGATCTCTTGATGCCGGACGCTCCTAGATGCCGAACGCGTTCTGGTTGCCGAACGATATCTTTGTCCGAACTGAATTGGGATGTTGAACAATCTAGGTTCGCCGAGCGCTCTCCTGATGCCGAGCGTTCCTATGATGCCGAGTGTTCCTACGAATGCTGAACACACTTTACACTGAGTACTCCTTAGAGGCCGAACGTTCACTTTGGCCGAACGTTCTTGGGTAGCCGAGTATCCTTTGGATGCCGAACCTTCCTGGGAGGCCGAGCAGTGGTTAAGCCGAGTACTAAGTTGCCTGGTCAATCCCTTGGGAAACATCGTTCGAATCGATTGGTGTTTGACCGGCAACAATCGGTCAAGTCTACCGGGAGGCGAAGCGTCCCTTTCCGTCCCTTGGATCCATATAAATATGCAAGGCTTAGCTCATTTTCATTTTTTACTTTTTACTATTACTCTGCCTTCCACTTTGCATCGATCCTTCAGGCTCGAGACAGACACTCTTTCGAATAGATCTAGCCTTCAATCCTTTGATCACAGTCAAAACAAATCAGGTAACTAATGGATTAGGCCAAGCTGAGAACGATAAAATTGGAAATCTTCTCCATCTCCCTTAGGTTTTTCTCGTTAAATCAATTTTTGGGAGGTTGTGAGATCTGGACGAAACTGGTCGAATCGATGGATGGGGCTTCGTATCGATGCTTGTAAGGTGACGTGGTTCGTATCGATCGATTCAAACTAATGACTTCACGATCGATTCGAAGGTATCGAGCTTGATCGATACGAAGTTGCTTTCCTGGGTTGATATGAATGCTCTTCTGATGGACTCGAAGCGCTCCTTCATTTGATGCTATGGATATCGTTCCAGAGACCCATGTCGATACGAAGTGATCGAGTCGACTCTTATCGATTCGAAGCACATCGAGTAGACCTGTATCGATCCGAGGCGATCAATTCGACCGTCCTCAATTCTGAGAATACGACTCTTCTGACTTTCTCTAACATCTGAACTACGACCGATTTCAAGCTGAAATTTGACGAACTTAATGAATTTCAGCATACTTGATTCTGACGAGCTTCTACCTTGCATAACTGAACTTGACTGTAGGACTACACTTGACTGCCTTTTGAAGCTCGTCGATGGAACTGTGGCCTAACCAAAAATATAACAGATTTATGCTTGAATGGATCAGTAGCATCTGGATGATGAGGATGTGACGGTCAGCGATGACGGTCATTTCCGATCTCGATTTTCAGAGTTTTGTCGTTCGCACATCTTGCTGTTTGCAAATTTTCTCTAACTCTGTAGAATCTTTCTAAGTAATGCACAACACTACACTGCACCGTACACAATTTACACTGGGAATGATTGGTTTTCTGTGTGCTTAATGTCGCTTTCTGATGAGTTAGTTAGTTATGGAATCTTCGAGCTCTCAACAACAAGAGGTACAGAGTTCGCCTCCTCCTGTGCTTGAAATCCCTGACATTCCTCCCGAAGTAGTTGGTCCGGCTCTGTATGAAGTGCCAGATGATTATAAAACTTAAGGAATTAAAGTAAATAAATAAGGACATGCTATTATAAATGAATGAATAATTATAACAAAATATAAGGAACCAGCATGACCCGAGTTAATGGAATTGAATAATTGTAAGTAATAAGTAAAAATGAATGAGCAAACCTTTGATAAGTAAATGTGAATGAGAAAAAAATCACCATATAAACAAAAAGAGAAATCAAACAACTAAAGCATGAAATTTATAATAAGTTAGTTTGGTTGCTGGTTTGAATTGTTATTGTTTGATTTATGGTTGCTTGGGTAAGGAAATTTGAAGTTGTTGGATGAATAAATAATCTATTTTGTTCCATCTAAGACTGTTGAGTAAATGATGCACTTGGTAGTTATTTTTCATTCCGTACAATTTCAAGTTTGAACCCAAACAACTATTTGATTGTGTGATTGTAGGGTTGTTTTGTAATTGTATGTATGCTGTTCGAGGAAATTGATGGTTGTTGTATTAATTTGGATGATTAGTGATTGGAACTATTTAGATATTTAAATTTTGGACTTAGAAATATTTTGAAATGTTCTCCAAACTCTAATAAATTTAAGTATAAAAAGATAATGTTGTAAATTTGTATATTTTAAGAAAAGTAACCGATATTGTAAATTTAATTGTTTATAAGGTAATGTTTTGAATAAGATATGTAGATTCTAAATATTTCTTTTCCCTTCTTTTTCCTTTTCGGGGACGAAAAGTTTTGAGTGGGGGAGAGTGTAACGACCCGTAAATTTCGACGATTTAATTTATTTAATAGAATTTTGTAATAAAAATTTAGTAGAAATAATAAAAGGTGATAAATATATATTGAACGCTAATTTAACAATGGTAATTTAAGGCTTTGCTTGTAATATGAATAAATTTTTCAACAAAAATTGGTGTAAGTATTGTACCTGAACATAATGGGAAGATAGAGAATATAGGTAAGGCATTTAATTAGTTAAGTGTAAATTTATGGATATAATAACAATTCGTATACATTACCTAATTAATCTGTCAATTAATTTGTTAAAAAAATCAAAACCTTTTAATTTGGTAAATAATTTGATGCGTATTGATAAGCGTTACTTTAACGATTAATTTTAAAGTGATGGGAAGAAAATAACTAAAGTTATGCAGTAATAAATAAATAAAAATATCGCAATAAATAGGAAACTGACATAACATTTATTTATATGAACGTTACTTATTGATTTGAGAGTAACGGAAGTGTGAACGTAGAATAAAATAAGCGTAGATTTATGTTAGGTAATTATTGAGAATATGGGGAATAAGTTGAAATAATATTAATTAAAAATTTATGCGTAAAACATGTTATGTAAGATATATTGATTCCATTTAATAAATTGAGGATTAATATTATCGAAGAGGATTAAATATTGTAACGACCCGGAATTATTGGGCAATATAAATTTAATAATCTGTGTTAATAATTAAATTGGTTTGATAATTTTCTTTATAATTTTAATTTAAAATTGGCTAATTTAATCTTTTAAAGGTTAATAAATATTTAATCTGTTAACAATAATTAGTATCTTTCTGATAATTTAAATTTGATAAGAATTGTTTTTTTCAAAGCTAATGAAATATTTATTCTATTTATAATATATACATTTAGTATATATTGTGAATAGGAGATCTTTGTTTCAAATAAAAGATTGAATTTCCAAACTATAATATATATGTATGTATATGTTATAATTTGAGTTATTTTGAAATTTTAATCCATTAATAATTTATAATGTATGAATGAATGTTGTAATTTTAAAGCTTTGTTTAGAAATTATATTTTCAAAAGTTAATTTAAAGTTTAATTCAATTTGTTTCAAATATAAGATGGATATTTATTTTTAATATGATAGTTTATAAAGGATTTAATCAAAGTTTTCTTTTTCTTTTCTTTAAAGTGTTTTAAATCTAAATGGTTGTATAAATATAGATGTTTAGATTTTAAATTACATATATAAGATTTATTTGTATTGAAATTAGTTTTATAATACTTTCTTTAAAGTAAAACTATATCTACACATATAAGCATTTGGTAATAAAGTAAATTAAATGGTAAGGTTATATTTACATTTAAAACTAAATAAAAAAAATTAATTAAAACACTTAAAGACATTTGTAACATGAGTAGGCATCTCTAGTGCACTTGTAAGAAACTTAAGCAAGCAAAATGACATTTGTTCAATTAACAACAAGTGGCAATTTATTCATTTTGAATTTTTATTAAATGTTTTTAGAAGAAAACAAGTTCTTTCAAAACATTAGTGGCGATCAATAAACCATTCTTCAAATCTGAAATTAAAATTGCAAAAACCCAATCTGCAAAATCAACTTGGAATTGAAAATGAAGATTTGTTAGCACATTTAAAACCTGCAACTCCAAGTCTTCTTCAACATCATATCTTCAACAAGTCATCAGTTGCAACTGCAAGTTTAAAACAATCAATTGCAAGCATGCATGGATTCAATTTCAATAAGCAAGTAAAATCAAAGCATTTTCAGATTTTAAGGCCTGGAAATTCATTCTACTATGTTCTGTTTTCTGCTGTGCTCTACATATCATCTAAAATGTGAGTAAATTTTATTTTAAAAAAAAAACAGTTTTACATCTGAGAATTTACTGGGAAATATGAATAAGATCTTGAAGTATTATGGTATGAATTTTTCTCATATATGCTTGAATGTGAACGCATGCTGTATTTATGAATTGTCTGTATATAAATATGCTCCTCTGTTTAGTTACAGACTACAGGAAAAAAATTAGATAATGTTCAAATCTCTGCCTGTGATCGAATTTATGTTTTGATCTTTAATTAAATATGATTGAAGGATTATAAACTTAATCTTAATAATAATTTCAAGGGATTATATTAAGACACTATTTCAAATTTGGATTTCTTTTTTTTTTTACAGTCAATACAATATATATATGTGTCAAAATAAATCATCACAACTCTGTAATTTGAATTCAGGAACATATTAGTAATTGAAGATGATGATTTTAGAAAGTAAAATCAGGATTTTTGGTGAAGTGATTGTTGGGCTTTGCAGTGATGAGCAATATTGGGAACTTTCTTGATTTCTGATTATATATACATTGATTCGATTTGATTTTTGAATCAAAGATAGATTATAAACTATAGATTTTAGGAAAAATATCTAAGAATTTTCCTAATGACCGAATTGTGTGATTTAGATGTAACTAGGGTTTTAGGTAGTTTCAGTTCGACTTTACTTTAAATGACATTTGCGACTTCGGTGATGGATCGAGTTCCTTCCTTTTTGGTGAAGATGAAGTCCATGATGTGATGTATATATGGTGGGATCGGTGAGGATGAACGGAGACAGGTTTGACGTCGGCAATGGAGTTTTGGGTTCGAGTAGTCTGCAGTTTTTCGAGTTGAGTACAAATTTTCGATTCGCGTGAGATTATTTGAATTTGGGTGCTCGGTCGTGATGTTGGGGTTGCGTGCGATGATGGTTGGGGGTCGCGACGACCGTAGCTGGCCGGAGGCGAGGGGAGATGTGCATAGGGGTGTTGTGTGCACAACATTATCTGGGAAAGTTTAGTTTTGGGGGAAGACGAAGTTTTATCGTGTGAAGCTCGGGTTTTCTTATAGGGCGACTCGAAGAAGGGTGGGTTGGTTTGCTTCGGTATTAACCCGAGATGATTTGTGCTTTGCTTCGAGACTTTGGCTACTGATCTGGTAGTTAGGCATTATTCTATGTTGCAATTAATTTTATACAAGTTTATAAGGAGTTAGATGCTATGTTTAAAACTAGTTGATTAAAATGTAATGTTAATCAAACTTCTTAAAGTATAAGTTGGATTTTATTTATTTTATCTGTCTTTAAACCTATTAAAAACGATTTCATTTGTAAGTAAATTTAATTACATTTTGGGGTTCAAGGGATATTTTGAATTAGATATTAAATCAAAGTTAAGTTTTAATGTTAAATAATAATTCAAATCTAAGATTTCAAATTTATATTTGAAATAAATAAGTCAGATATTAGATGTTTAAAAGTATTCTTAAATTTGAATTTTGTTCTAAACTTCCTATTTTCAAATAAGATTATCATTATGATTTTGGTAAACCAAGATTAATAACATGTCTTTAAAATTAATTTATTTAATTCAAATGATTTGGTTATAGGAATAATTAAGGTTAAATTATTTGAATATGACTTAGGAATACTTATTTAAGTATAATTGTTAATAAGTAAGTGATTAAATAAAATTTATGTTTTTCTTAATTAATTAAAGATTTTCTTTAATTATAAGAAGATTAGTTAATTAATTAAATATTTAATTAATTTTAAAAATCTAGTTAATTATTTATTTAATTTAAAATAATCATTTAATTATGGATTAATTAAGTGTAAGTACTTAATGAAGTAATTAATGATTAATAATTGAATGTAATTAAGGAAGTTAATTACTTATGGAAGTAACTAATGATGGAGTAATTAGTTGAAGTAATTAATGGTTAATTACTTAATGATATCAATTAAAGAATTGATTTATATAATTATTATTTTTTTGGCAATGCCGACGGTTTTATAGTGGACCGACCACTTTTATTACGAAAGTAATAAGGTTGAAGTACAGGAGTAAGGTAGAGGCACCTTAACTACTAAGTATGAAAATAAAAAACAAATACAGCGCAGGAGTATGACAGATACGTCACAACTACTAGAAATAAAAAGGCTACTTCTCCTCCTCTGAGGAAGAAACACTCACTCCTTCATCATCCTTGGTAGTTTTCATAGATCCACCCTCAAGAAGACCAATAAAGGGGCGAAATAGAGCAGCAAGGGAAGGATCATAACAATCAATGCCTGGAGAGTAAACAAAAGCTCGATCCCATGCAGAATCAGCAAGAAGAGTAGAATTCATCGCAGCAAACGAACCATCCATGTCAAGAACCAAGGAATCACCAGATATACTATAATAAAGACAACAAAGATCCAATAATTCATCAGATATGTATCGAAAATAGGCGTTATCCTCGGGGTTGTATCTCATGTCAGAACGACAATCAACCCAACAATGTTCAGACTCAGCCCAAACAACATGCGGCGGATATAGAACCGGAACCACAGGGGGAATAGGAGGAGCAACACCAGGATCCGGGGAAACAGGAGTCACTAAGGAAAGGGTGGGACCAGGGACAGCAGCAACCAGAGAGGCCTTGGGAACCCATTTTCTAAGCGGAGGACGAGGCAGAGGGATCTTAGGAGCAGCATCAGGAACAACAGAGCGCACGCAATCAGCGTCAATATGTCCAAAGGAATGACAGGAGGTACAAATGTCAGGTACCCAACCATAACGAACGCGAACATCCACCACATGACCAGCGGCTAGCTGAACAGGAATAGAGGATGGAAGAGGCTTATCGGGTGTAATCTCAATCAAGGCTTTGGCGAAAACAAGCTTATCACGCGCCACCGTATTAGAGTCAAAACATTTCAATTTTCCAATATTGCACGCAAGCCAATTCAAACCAAGCAACGGCTGTAAAGCAGAAGGAATTTGGGAGAAATAAACCCAAACCGGGATAGAAAAAACTTGCTCACGAACACAAGCAACCGTCGGAGACCAGGGGGTAAGAATAAAAGGCTGTCCGTCAAAGAAGGAGGGTTCAGACTCAAGTACACGACTACGTTCCTCAGGGGAGGAGAACAAAATGTAATACAGGGAATCAACCAACTTAACTTTAAGACCACCTTGCAGCCTCCAGGCCCTACGACAAACAGCAGCCACATCATGAAGACGATGTTTAGGGTCCAAAAAGAATTATTGAAGTTGATTAATTATGAAGTGATTAATTAATTAAAGAATTAAGACTTATTTAATGATGAAGTTAATTGTTTGTTAAGTGATTAATTAAGGAAGTAATTAAGACTTATTAATGAAAGTAATTAGAGATAATTACTTATATAAGTAATTAAGAGTTAATTACTTAATTTATTTTAGTTAATTAATTAATGTGATTAATTAATTAATGAATGGGATTAAATTAAGGTTAATTACTAAGTGTAATTAATTAATTAACAAAGTAATTAATTAAGGATTAATTGTTGATTTAAATTAGTTAATAATTACTTAATGAAGTAATTAAGAATTAGATTAATAAATCAAGGATTAATATAATTAATTAAGAAGTAATTAAGATAAATAATTACAAATTGTTAATTACTAATTATGATAATTACTTGATTAATTATAAGTTAACTATTTAATTAATTAAAATTAATTAATAAGAATCATTAATTAATATAATTAATGATATTAATCAAGGTTGATTAATATAAGTAATTAATTTAAATGTGATTAATTAATTGTAATTAATTAAGGATTAATGTAATTAATTTTAATTAATTAATTAATGAAGGATCATTAATTATTATAATTAATGATAGTAATTGAAGATTTAATTACTGACTATGGTTAAGGACAATTACTTGAATGTAATTAAGAAATAAATCAAGAAAGATTAATTAGTGAAGATCACTAGAGATGATTAATTTATTTATTTGGGATAAATAAATGAAGAATGATTTAAGTAATCCAATTGATTATAGTTAATCAATTCTGTTATGGATGAATGATTAATATTGGATGATTGATTGATATTAGATGATTGGTTGATATTGGATGTTGATATTGGTTGATACTGGATATCCCTGTTATGTGATATGCTGCTTTGTGAAGATGAATGTTAGTATGAATTATCTGTTATGATAGTATAGTTCATCTATTTGTTTATATATTATCCTGAATTTAAGTTTAATTGTTTAAACCCTTAAGTATAACTTGGACATTAAAATGGCGTTTGGTTTCGGTGAGACCGGGATCGGGTTTCCATATTTGGATATCTGAAAACCACATCGATTCCAATTAAACGTTAGGTTGTTTATCCAAGTGGAGCAAGTGAAGACTCGAGGTGTAAGGGCTATACGTCAGTATAACTCTGTGGGTGATTCCGTAATGAGTTTGACCGAATAGTGCTTATAGATTCGAGATGGCGAATCAGAGTGCAAGGGCTATGGTCGTTGACTCTGAGGGTGATTCCAATAATGAGTGCTACGAGATAGTGCCTTCGGTTTCGTTCGAACCCGGAACGAACTTGTATGGAATGAATGCTTTCAGCACATCATCAAGTGGACGATGAGCATTCTAAGATAATATGTCCTATAAAGGTAATCGTAACCTCAAGCCTCATCAACCGGGAATGGCTAAAACAGGGGAGGTGCAGCAAGGCTTCGTGGGTAGCTCCCACTGGAGAGCAATATTTTCCCCTGTCTAGAAGTCCCTTTTTATTCGGCTGTGTGGGCAGTTGGGTCGCGGCCAACTGCGGGGTTGTCTTGTTCGGGACTGTCCAGTAAGGGATGGTTCCGGCCTTGTGTTGCAGGGGATGAAGGGAGTAATCCTCGGTACGGTGATCTAGGCCATGTACTGTGACGGGCGATACCCCAGTAGCCCTGCCATTGATGGAAACCCATTTTCCCTACGAGACCCTACAGTTTTGATTGTATTACCCACTTTTGTGGCTAGTACCTGGAATTTAATCATGTAACAATTTCGGCTATTTCTTATTTACTTGAAAACCCTAGACACTATTATAATATCACTGGATTTCCTATCAAATGTTTTGGTTAGCGTAAGGTAAAAACTTTTCCATGTTTATGTGTGGGAAGTCTTACGTGATACCTTTTCTTTTCAAAGGATTTTCTAAAGTTAAGCAATTTTAACCCGTTTACTCACACCAGACCCCTGTCTGACCCGAGTGTTTATTTTCTGTTTTATTAAACTCTTGGGTACTCATATTATGTATGAGTAGTCAAGTGATTCAGGTTTGCTTGACGAATTCTGGAGGAGTAATGGAGCAGGAGGCTTCGACGTATAGTTATATATATTTGTTCCGCTGTGTTTTGTACCTGTATCTGTTGTTCTTGAGTTGTATAGTTAGACAGAAGTTTATAGCTGCCAAATATGTGTTGTATAGTTGTGTACTCTGATGTAATGAGATAATATGTAACATTTTATGAGATATATTATATTTTATTCGTTCCGCTGTGAGGTCTCTGATGTTGTTTGTGTTCTTCTTTCTTTTTCTTTTCTTCTTCTATCCCCTTCTTTCTTATTAGCGATGCGACTTCCTGGAGATAGGAAGTCGAATTGCTACACTTGGTATCAGAGCATTAGGCTCTGAAGTGTGTCTTTCTTTAGGGAGTAGTAGGTTGAGTGAATACCTAGGCTCTGTAGTAGTGTGTTTCTTGAGAGAGCATACTTGTAATTTTTATATATAACTATATATATATATATATATATATATATATATATATATATATATCTACCTGATCTGTTGGGTTATCTGTACGGATTTTCCAACATAAGTTTTAGAGGTAGATGGAGTAGTGGTGTGTGTGTGTAACAGGACTACCACTGATGGGAAAGGTCCATATGTTGAGGTTGGAAGTATTTGTCGTGACTATAGACCTAATACCGTCTCGAGTAAGATTTGTAGTTTGGAATAAGGATTTTTATGATATCCGAAGGAAATCTTTTTGAAGATTCGGAGTGTATCTTTGGAATGTAAGTTTGGATTTCACTCGGGTAAGCGAATTTTCTAGTGTTTGGATTTGTCGGAAGTGCAGAAATAAGTGATGATATCTTGAAAACTGCGTGATGAGATGCAGTATTCTTGGATTTTTCTGAAGATGTTTTCTCTTGAAGCAGTTTTAGAAGTAGTTGAGGAGCAATCTTTACCTGCCTCAGGGAAGATTCGTCTGTGTAGAAATTGTTTGGATCTTCAGCGAGGAGTTTGGCTATTTTGGGATATGAGACTAAGGTCTATGAGTTGTTTCTCTTCAGGCATGGTCTCATTGTTACTCCTTGAGGTAAGCGAATTGTGGATGCTTGGTTTGGAGTCCGAGTTCTTGTTTGCCATCTTGGAAGTCGGTGGTGTGGTTTGTTGAAGATTTTGGAGTTGAGTAACCTTTGGGATTAGAGTCTTGGGTTAGCTGTGGTAGCAGTTTCAGCTCGAAGTGTTCGATGTACTGAAGAGGAGACCTTTTGGCTTGGCAGTATCATCGAGGTAGAGTTGGGAAGCAACAATGTTGGTTGTTTCTCCGATGGTTTGGAAATCTAGTGGTTCTCTTTCAGCAGTCCGGCTGAAGGTGGTGATGTTTTCTTGAAGAGTTAACCTGGTTTGGAAAAGTTTAAAGCTGTTCTAAATTGGTAAAGTGAGGGCAGTTTCTTTGGAATCTGAACTAGGTAGAATCGCAAAAGTGACTTGCGATTAGTTTGGAATTTATCTTGGGTGATCTTTTGTTTGAGACTGAGGATTCTCATGAGAAGTAGGAGCTGCTGGAGTATTCTGAAGTTTGTCTGCATCTGGAGTTGAGTTCCCTATTGTTTTGATTCTAGAAGCAATGCTGATAGTTAGCCTGGTAGTAGGATGGTTTTTGGAAAGGAGAGTTGGTATAACAGCTCAGATATTTTTGGAATTAGAATTGGACTGATTTAGCTTTTGAATAGGATTCTGTTTTGAGGTTGTGTGACTGAGTCAGATGAGTCACTCAGATTTTTATGGATTTGATGAACAAAGTTTCCGAAGATATTGGATAAGTTTGTATCCGTGTTCATCAACAAATATTCCTATCTATTTTAGAATCAGAGTTGTGCAGCGGAAGCGAGGTAGCAGTTGTGTAGGGAAGGAAGTAAGTTATGCTTGCTATTGCTTGAGTAATAGAGCTTGAGTTCTAGATTTCGACGGATTTCGGAAGGCTTTTCTATTGAATGGGATCTAGAAATTGGTTTGCTCTGGGTCTAATTGTTTTTGGAAGTATCAGCATAGGTTGAGCTGATCAGAAGAGACTGATAGCCCAGGAATATCTGTTGAGTTATGCAGATATGAGATAAGGAGTTTGAAATCGGAGTTGGAGTCTTCAGTGTTGTTAAGAACTCTTTGGTTAAGAGAACAGATATTGGATAAAATTTGTTAGTTATTGCTAAGGCATTTGAAGATTCCTTATCTGTGTTTTTGATAGGTTGAGATCGAATTGCCACTTGGGATAGCTGGAATTCATTTTGTAACACGTGTCTCTGAGGGAGTACGTGTATGATTCATAATTGGTTGTTGAATCTGTAGTTCAGTTGGAGTTGGATTTAGAAGTTGAGCTAGATTTGAGAGTAGTATGATGTTCTGTTCAGATTGAAGGATCTAGAGATGAGTGGAGCTCTGGATTTTGGTTGTGTAGTTAGTTTGTTAGCTTTTATAGAGCGAGTCTCTCGGTGATTTATATTTGGGAAACTCGAGATAGTATTAGAGTTTTATTCTGATTTGTGTCAGAATAATTAGTTAAGTTTGTTTGTTTATTTGATTGCTATGGATGTTAGTAACTGGTTGTTAGGAATGCTTTGTTATTTGAAATTAAAATCTGTACTGGATTATTAAATTACCTTTGCTTTTAAATTTTAGGGACGAAATTCTTTTAAGGGGGGAGGATTGTAACGACCAGGAATTATTGGGCAATATAAATTTAATAATCTGTGTTAACAATTAAATTGGTTTGATAATTTTCTTTATAATTTTAATTCAAAATTGGCTAATTTAATCTTTTAAAGGTTAATAAATATTTAATCTGTTAACAATAATTAATATCTTTCTGATAATTTAAATTTGATAAGAATTGTTTTTTTTCAAAGCTAATGAAATATTTATTCAATTTATAATATATACATTTAGTATATATTGTGAATAGGTGATCTTTGTTTCAAATAAAAGATTGAATTTCCAAACTGTAATATATATGTATGTATATGTTATAATTTGAGTTATTTTGAAATTTTAATCCATTAATAATTTATAATGTATGAATGAATGTTTTAATTTTAAAGCTTTGTTTAGAAATTATATTTTCAAAAGTTAATTTAAAGTTTAATTCAATTTGTTTCAAATATAAGATGGATATTTATTTTTAATATGATAGTTTATAAAGGATATAATTAAAGTTTTCTTTTTCTTTTCTTTAAAGTGTTTTAAATCTAAATGGTTGTATAAATATAGATGTTTAGATTTTAAATTACATATATAAGATTTATTTGTATTGAAATTTGTTTTATAATACTTTCTTTAAAGTAAAACTATATCTACACATATAAGCATTTGGTAATAAAGTAAATTAAAAGGCAAGGTTATATTTACATTTAAAACTAAATAAAAAAATAAATTAATTAAAACACTTAAAGACATTTGTAACATGAGTAGGCATCTCTAGTGCACTTGTAAGAAACTTAAGCAAGCAAAATGACGTTTGTTCAATTAAGAACAAGTGGCAATTTATTCATTTTGAATTTTTATTAAATGTTTTTAGAAGAAAACAAGTTCTTTCAAAACATTAGTGGCAATCAATAAACCATTCTTCAAATCTGAAATTAAAATTGCAAAAACCCAATCTGCAAAATCAACTTGGAATTGAAAATGAAGATTTGTTAGCATATTTAAAACCTGCAACTCCAAGTCTTCTTCAACATCATATCTTCAACAAGTCATCAGTTGCAACTGCAAGTTTAAAACAATCAATTGCAAGCATGCATGGATTCAATTTCAACAAGCAAGTAAAATCAAAGCATTTTCAGATTTTAAGGCCTGGAAATTCATTCTACTATGTTTTGTTTTCTGCTGTGCTCTACATATCATCTAAAATGTTTGTAAATTTTATTTAAAAAAAAACAGTTTTACATTTGAGAATTTACTAGGAAATATGAATAAGATGTTGAAGTATTATGGTATGAATTTTTCTCATATATGCTTGAATGTGAATGCATGTTGTATTTATGAATTGTCTATATATAAATATGCTCCTCTGCTTAGTTACAGACTACAGGAAAAAAATTAGATAATGTTCAAATCTCTGACTATGATCGAATTTATGTTTCGATCTTTAAATTAAAGATGATTGAAGGATTATAAACTTAATCTTAATAATAATTTCAAGGGATTATATTAAGACACTATTTCAAATTTGGATTTCTTTTTTTACAGTCAATACAATATATATATATATATATATATATATATATATATATATATATATATATATATATGTGTGTGTGTGTGTGTGTGTGTGTGTGTGTCAAAATAAATCATCACAACTCTGTAATTCGAATTCAGGAACATATTAGTAATTGAAGATGATGATTTTAGAAAGTAAAATCAGGATTTTTGGTGAAGTGATTGTTGGGCTTTGCAGTGATGAGCAATATTGGGAACTTTCTTGATTTCTGATTATATATACATTGATTCGATTTGATTTTTGAATTAAAGCTAGATTATAAAATATAGATTTTAGGAAAAATATCTAAGAATTTTCCTAATGACCGAATTGTGTGATTTAGATGTAACTAGGGTTTTAGGTAGTTTCAGTTCGACTTTACTGTAAATGACATTTGCGACTTGGTGATGGATCGAGTTCCTTCCTTTTTGGTGAAGATGAAGTCCATGATGTGATGTATATATGGTGGGATCGGTGAGGATGAACGGCGACAGGTTTGACGTCGGCAATGGAGTTTTGGGTTCAAGTAGTCTGTAGTTTTTCGAGTTGAGTACACATTTTTGATTCGCGTGAGATTATTTGAATCTGGGTGCTCGGTCGTGATGTTGGGGTTGCGTGCGATGATGGTTGGGGGTCGCGACGGCCGTAGCTGGCCGGAGGCGAGGGGAGATGTGCACAGGGGTGTTGTATGCACGACATTATCTGGGAAAGTTTAGTTTTGGGGGAAGACGAAGTTTTATTGTGTGAAGCTCGGGTTTTCTTATAGGGCGACTCGAAGAGGGGGGGTTGGTTTGCTTCAGTATTGACCCGAGATGATTTGTGTTTTGCTTCGGGACTTTGGCTACTGATCTGGTAGTTAGGCATTATTCTATGTTGCAATTAATTTTATACAAGTTTATAAGGAGTTAGATGCTATGTTTAAAACTAGTTGATTAAAATGTAATGTTAATCAAACTTCTTAAGGTATAAGTTGGATTTTATTTATTTTATTTGTCTTTAAACCTATTAAAAACGATTTCATTTGTAAGTAAATTTAATTACATTTTGGGGTTCAAGGGATATTTTGAATTAGATATTAAATCAAAGTTAAGTTTTAATGTTAAATAATAATTCAAATCTAAGATTTCAAATTTATATTTGAAATAAATAAGTCTGATATTAGATGTTTAAAAGTATTCTTAAACTTGAATTTTGTTCTAAACTTCCTATTTTCCAATAAGATTATCATTATGATTTTGGTAAACCAAGATTAATAACTTGTCTTTAAAATTAATTAATTTAATTCAAATGATTTGTTTATAGGAATAATTAAGGTTAAATTATTTGAATATGACTTAGGAATACTTATTTAAGTATAATTTTTAATAAGTAAGTGATTAAAAGAAATTTATGTTTTTCTTAATTAATTAAAGATTTTCTTTAATTATAAGAAGATTAGTTAATTAATTAATTAATTAATTAATTTTAAAAATTTAGTTAATTATTTATTTAATTTTAATTATTTATTTAATTTTAAATTATCATTTAATTATGGATTAATTAAGTGTAAGTACTTAATGAAGTAATTAATGATTAATAATTGAATGTAATTACGGAAGTTAATTCCTTATGGAAGTAATTAATGATGGAGTAATTAGTTGAAGTAATTATTGGTTAATTACTTAATGATATCAATTAAAGAATTGATTTATAAAATTATTGAAGTTAATTAATTATGAAGTGATTAATTAATTAAAGAATTAAGAATTATTTAATGATGAAGTTAATTGTCTGTTAAGTGATTAATTAAGGAAGTAATTAAGACTTATTAATGAAAGTAATTAGAGATAATTACTTATGTAAGTAATTAAGAGTTAATTACTTAATTTATTTTAGTTAATTAATTAATGTGATTAATTAATTAATGAATGAGATCAAATTAAGGTTAATTACTAAGTGTAATTAATTAATTAACAAAGTAATTAATTAAGGATTAATTGTTGATTTAAATTGGTTAATAATTACTTAATGTAGTAATTAAGAATTAGATTAATAAATCAAGGATTAATATTCTTAATTAAGAAGTAATTAAGATAAATAATTACAAATTGTAAATTACTAATTATGATAATTACTTGATTAATTATAAGTTAACTATTTAATTAATTAAAATTAATTAATAAGGATCATTAATTAATATAATTAATGATATTAATCAAGGTTGATTAATATAAGTAATAATTTAAATGTGTTTAATTAATCGTAATTAATTAAGGATTAATGTAATAAATTGTTATTAATTAATTAATGAAGGATCATTAATTATTGTAATTAATGGTAGTAATTAAAGATTTAATTACTGAATATGGTTAAGGACAATTACTTGAATGTAATTAAGAAATAAATCAAGAAAGATTAATTAGTGAAGATCATTAGAGATGATTAATTTATTTATTTGGGATAAATAAATGAAGAATGATTTAAGTAATCCAATTGATTATAGTTAATCAATTCTGTTATGGATGAATGATTAATATTGGATGATTGATTGATATTGGATGTTGAATGATATTGGATGATTGGTTGATATTGGATGTTGATATTGGTTGATACTGGATATCTCTGTTATGTGATATGTTGCTTTGTGAAGATGAATGTTAGTATGAATAATCTGTTATGATAGTATAATTCATCTATCTGTTTATATATCATCCTGAATTTAAGTTTAATTGTTTAAACCCTTAAGTATAACTTGGACATTAAAATGGCGTTTGGTTTCGGTGAGACCGGGATCGGGTTTCCATATTTGGATATCTGAAAACCACGTCGATTCCAATTAAACGTTAGGTCGTTAATCCAAGTGGAGCAAGTGAAGACTCGAGGTGTAAGGGCTATATGTCAGTATAACTCTGTCGGTGATTCCGTAATGAGTTTGACGGAATAGTGCTTATAGATTCGAGATGGCGAATCAGAGTGCAAAGGCTATGGTCATTGACTCTGAGGGTGATTCCAATAATGAGTTCCACGAGATAGTGCCTTCGGTTTCGTTCGAACCCGGAACGAACTTGTATGGATTGAATGCTTTCAGCACATCGTCCGGCGGACGATGAACATTCTAAGATAATATGTCCTATAAAGGTAATCGTAACCTCAAGCCTAATCAACCGGGAATGGCTAAAACAGGGGAGGTGCAGCAAGGCTTCGTGGGTAGCTCCCACTGGAGAGCAATATTTTCCCCTGTCTAGAAGTCCCTTTTTATTCGGCTGTGTGGGCAGTTGGGTCGCGGCCAACTGCGGGGTTGTCTTGTTCGGGACTGTCCAGTAAGGGATGGTTCCGGCCTTGTGTTGCAGGTGATGAAGGGAGTAATCCTCGGTACGGTGATCTAGGCCACGTACTGTGACGGGCGATACCCCAGTAGCCCTGCCATTGATGGAAACCCATTTTCCCTACGAGACTCTACGGTTTTGATTGTATTACCCACTTTTGTGGCTAGTAGCAGGAATTTAATCATGTAACAATTTCGGCTATTTCTTATTTACTTGGAAACCCTAGACACTATTATAATATCACTGGATTTCCTATCAAATGTTTTGGTTAGCGTAAGGTAAAATCTTTTCCATGTTTATGTGTGGGAAGTCTTACGTGATACCTTTTCTTTTCAAAGGATTTTCTAAAGTTAAGCAATTTTAACCCGTTTACTCACACCAGACCCCTGTCTGACCCGAGTGTTTATTTTCTGTTTTATTAAACTCTTGGGTACTCATATTATGTATGAGTAGTCAAGTGATTCAGGTTTGCTTGACGAATTCTGGAGGAGTAATGGAGCAGGAGGCTTCGACGTATAGTTATATATATTGGTTCCGCTGTGTTTTGTACCTGTATCTGTTGTTCTTGAGTTGTATAGCTAGACAGAAGTTTATAACTATCAAATATGTGTTGTATAGTTGTGTACTCTGATGTAATGAGATACTATGTAACATTTTATGAGATTATATTATATTTTATTCGTTCCGCTGTGAGTTCCCTGATGTTGTTTGTGTTCTTCTTTCTCTTTCTTTTCTTCTTCTATCCCCTTCTTTCTTATTAGCGATGCGACTTCCTGGAGATAGGAAGTCGGGTCGCTACAAATATGGTCTCAATGTAAATTTAGATAAGTTTTGAAATAAAGACTAATTCCATTCAGAAGATGACAATGGGTGCAATATTTTGATTTGTAAGCAATAGTAATAGGTTACATGTTTAATTGCTTGATAGAATTTGAATTGAAATAAATGTTAATACACTAGATAAAGGTTACATTAATATGATAAGTAATACAATGTCTAGAAGTTTAATATAGAGTGTGTTAAGACGTAGAAATGGAAATTAGGAAGCAGTTGGAATTAAATGAAATTTTAGGTGTATTTATGAGAAATTTGCGTACAATTAAAGAGGCGAATGAAATAAATACCAACCAATTTTAGTGAATAACGAGATCTAAACCTAAATAAATAAATTCCTTGAAATTTAAGTTTTAATTTTTGATAAATTGGATTTGTACTCTAATATTTAAAATTTTGTGATTATTCAAAAATAAATTAATGTAGGAAGTTGTTAAAGGATTCTGAATTTACCAAGTGGTCCAAACTGAAAAAATTTGCAAATAATTAAAGTTGGATTGTAAATCTGATTCAATTAACCTATTATTAATTCATTTGTTTGGAATATAAAAAAGTAATGATAGGGTTAATTGAAATTAAGGGTAGTTTAATTTGTATGTTATTTGGGATTAAGGCAAGATGGGTGGATATTAGGAGTTATATACTTAGATCGTTCCATTTATTTAGATAACATTGTAATAAATGTAATTAAACGTACATTTACGTGAAATGTAATACCATGCTTAATAGATTGCTAAGTTGTATATATTAAAGGGAATTTTATTAATTGTTTTTAAAAAACCTTAATTAATATGGTTGATAAATTTAATATAAGAAAAACCAATGAAATTCTTGGGAATAATGTAGGTTAATATGAGTTAGTAGTTAGGGTAGTGACTAAAATTGGTAATACATTGCAATTAATGTTAATAGTGTTGACATAAGCTAATAAATTTAAATGTTAATGCAATACCAATTTATGTATTTAAGGTGATAGTGAAATTGGAATTTGATAAATGCAGTAACTAACTCAGGGCAAATATATTTTATGGAATCAATAAAAGATAGGTAAATTTAATGATTGTTTGGTGGTAATTTAAGCATGAATGGGAATAAATCAGGCAATAGTGAGAATTATTAATTATTACCCATCAATTTGTTTAGAATCTAAATCAAATGCAACATTCGTTGTTATTTGTAGCTTATAGGTGGAAATAACGTTAACTTTATTCAGAATATGATAATTAGTTAGATTAAAAGAATGGAAGGCAGGATATATGGATTCATTTGGATTTAGAACATGATAATTTGAATTTATTGAATTTATTGGAAACTGAATAGAGCATTTTATGTGATTGAAATTAAAGTTGGAATTCAGAGATGTTTTAGGAATTCCCATCTATGGGATACCAATAGATAAGATAATTAAATGAAAGGTCAACTAAAGGATTTCTGGAAAGTTAATTTATAATTTGTAGATAAAATAAAATTGAAGTTTTCCGCTGAAGTTAATAATGTACTCAGCATTTAGGAAACATCTTAAATTGTCTAAATTTGAATAAACAATGAATTAATAAATAATAATTATTAATAAAATCCAAAATTTGGTAACCCGTTTTCAAATTAATGATAACTAGTGTTAGTATAGGCTATTTATTTAAGTAACAGTGCGATGCCAAAAAAAATGGATTGGAAGTAATTGCGAAATATAAATAAAATATTTTAGTAGGGAATTCAAATGTATATATACATAGAAATGTGGATTTTTATAGTATGAAAACTTAGTCAATTTACAATAGTTAAATCTATTGAGAATGAATAAAAATCTAAGATAATTATTACGGTAATTTAGAAATTTAGTTGAAAATGGAAACTTAACTATGAATTTGGAATTTAATGAAATTGTGAATTTATATTGAAACTTATAAATGAAGCATCTAAATTTACATTTGTAAATACGTTTAAAATTCAATGTAAATGTCTGAGGAAGAAATTAATTTATTTACTAATCCGTAACGTATCCAATTAATATAAAATATTCTGGTGGGCCAACAACTGTTTTGCGCGTTTATGATTCGTGCCCACCTATCCTATTTCACTTTGTCTATTTATAGGCTGTGTAAACCCTAGCCCCCATCTATCTTCATTTCTCTGTGTGTGTTCTTTTCTTCAACTTCTTCTCTTCCAATGGCTGCAAAATTGCTAGATCCAATTCCCGTCCAAAACAAAAATAAAAAAATAAAAAATAAAAAAATATTTCAAACTCCTCTAAAAATTCCAGAAAAATTATATGTCATAATTCTCGAAGAGCGTAATCTGTTGGTACTGTCCGTTTTTTTGATTGGTGCTGTAGCGTGCTCGAATTTGAGAAGAAGGACGTGGCCTGTGACGTGGCATGGTGATGGGGTATATTTGTTTATTTTGTTTTATTTAATTTTTGTTTCAATCGAAATTTTCGAATAACTTTCTCATACGTAGTCCGATTCACGCGAGATTTTTTTTGTTAGGATCGTAATTAAATTCCAGATCTGTTGATGCTGGTTTGGACCAATTCGGAGACCGTCGAATTTTTGAGTTTAAATTGAATTTAAATT
Organism: Allium cepa; assembly: GCA_030765085.1. NCBI lineage: Eukaryota > Viridiplantae > Streptophyta > Magnoliopsida > Asparagales > Amaryllidaceae > Allium > Allium cepa. Next base: position 178,100,992 of record CM060945.1, read on the forward strand.
CGATTTAAATTCAAAAGGTGAGTGTTTTAACCCACTCACAACTTCTAGAATTTCTTGTGTTTGTTAAATTAATTTTAGATATGAGTAGAAATTTATTTATGACTGTTTGACATGTTTTATTCATTATCTCTGATAAATCGCATTCATTTAATATAACTGTTAATTAATTTTATTTATTGCATAAATTTGACAGTTAGAATTTATTTAATTGCATATTAACTGCCAGTCATAGTTATGTTAAATTTTTATTTCATATTAACTGCCAGTTAAATTTACGTTTATTTTTGCATATAAACTGCCAATTAACAGTTATTAAATTTATTTTGAGTATAAACTGATAATTGATACCATTATTTATCACCAGTTATGTATTGATGATTGTTTGAAATTGGATGATGACTGTGATAAATGGATGTATGATTTGATGGATGAATGGATGATTAATCTTATTAATTGCAAGTTGCTATGCATTTCATTCATTCGGGATTGCGGTTTGAAATGATATATAACCGCATTTTTTTTTTCATTTTAAATTGCGGATTGAAATGATAAACATCCGTATCACTTGATCGTAGGATAGAAAATTATATACAGGCACCGCGGTAAATATATAAAATTATTTTTGAAATGTTTTTCTATGGTTTTGTAAAGTTATATATATATGGTTTATGAGATATTGATTTGGTTAATGATAAAGTCTATTATATATATATATATATAGTAATTTCAGGTTTTAAACTTTGTATAAAATGGATTTGAAGTATAAAATAAAGTTTGATTTTTTGAGATCAAGAATTTATTTGAAATTTAAATTCTAGAGTTTTAATGACTTCAAAGAGAATAAGGTCGAAGATGAATATTAAGTTAAATTAGAATTTAATAAAAAGTTAGAATTTTTAAAGGATATGATTTACGACTTGATTTTGTGTAGAGTGATTTAAATGAATATCAGGTTGATTTACATGAATATATAATAAATTGAAAGAATATCCAATTATGTGAAGATAAAGGTTTTACTTAGATTATATTGAATTCATTAAGTAAACATTTCAAGTCTAAAAAATAAGTAATTGAATTTGATATATATGGGTTTGTCAAATGAGTTGTTTTTGAAATGGTGAAATATTTAAAGCTTTGAAACATAAGAATTAAAATGGTATTTGGAAGTTTAAATCGATATTTGGAATTGATTTGTGAAATGTAAAGAAGCTATTTTGTTTTATAAAAGTAATCTAATATTTGACCATTTAAGAAATGGAAACTTGTTTCAAAGTTATGATTTTCAAGGTATTATAATTTGAAATTTTATATTCAAGAGTTTTGACCTCTAAATATTTACTTTGAAAACCCTATGATTTTGGAAAGTATATATATTGGAATAAAATGATGTTGTATTAATTCGGGTTTTAAAAGGAAATGATATCATATTTATATGGTTTTGAAATGGATATTTTATTCTGGTTTTAAAGTATAATTATTTTAAATGATCGCAGTGTTATAATAACGATTGGTTGGCAAAGAGACCGGGATCGGATATGGACATACTCTCTGTCGATACTGAAAACCACTTTGACTAACCGTGTACGCGGTGAAGATTCTAGAATGAAGTAGGTTGGTGGCGGCGTTTCCTGTAAGGTAAATACGTGGACCCAACTCCCGTGAGTTGGCATAAGGTGGCTAAAACAGGAGCGATTGACAGGTTGATGAGGTAGCACCTCTGATCGGACACTTTCCTTCGATACTATACTCTGACTTTGGATTTTTCGGTGGCCACCTTCACTTTTGAATTCTTTGATGTGGGTAGTTTGTTTGAGGTGGACGGCAGCTGCGCGCTGCGCGTTTCCATCGGCCCGGAAAGCGTAATTGGTATATATACCCTGGCATTGCCTAGTTGTGCCGTGTCACCTACCCTAGCGCGCCTTATAAGATTTTGTTTTATATCATACCTATGGAGTGCCCTCTGACGACGCCCAGTACGGGAGAGATTACGGTACTGTATAGACTATGGGAATATATAAATGTGTTAAGGTGGAAAATGTAAAGCCTTAACGCTATTTAAAAGTAAGTTTATTTTACAATTAGACACTATTATAATAGCGCACTATACTACATAGTAAATAGTTTAACAGATCCTTAGGAGATGTAAATCCCGAGCATCTCTTGAGTTACTGCACTCATATTTATTTCTGTTAATGTAACTCACATAAGATCTTTTAGTTCTGAATCGAGTGTTTTTGTCTTTCCAAATTCGCTCGGGTCAGTCCGAGCGTTTCAGGATTGAAGATTTTATTTCCGGAGGAAGAAGACGATGATTTTATTATTATTACTATAGATAATATGGTTTCACTACACTCATATTGTTCCGCTGCATTGTTATATGGTATGTGTACTCTGATGTGTATTGTATAAATAAATCAAAGGTTTTTGTAAACAGATTTATGAACTATATATTCGATTATTATATTTTATCCTTCCGCTGTGAGATTCTGTTTCTTTCTCTGTTTTCTTATTTATCCCATAACAATCCGCCCTTACGTATGGTTTGAATTGGCATGTGTGTCTGTTTAAATCGTGCAAAAAGGCGGGATGTTACAGTTGGTATCAAAGCTTTGGTTTAGCGATAAATCTTGGCTTTGTGGGGTTTGACTCTTTATTAATAGGGTAGTAATACCCTATGGGAGTCACTGAGTGTATATATGAGAGAGCGTATTTGTTAGTGTTATAAAAAGGTTTTAATATTGTGTTAATTTGTTCTGTTTCGTATTTATAAATTCTGGTTGGTGCATGGGACGCTATGACATCAATAGGGATTTCTAAACACTTAATAGGACAGACCGACATAATATTTGTTTTTAATATAGGTGAATGAAAAAAAATTCCTATTATATTTTTATATATAAAATAAAAAATTTCAATTGATATTTATATTTGGCTGCAATAGATTGATTGTTAGGCAATAAAGTGTAAATAATAATTGAAATAAGATTGAAAAATAAGATATATGAAATTTGGAAATTTAGAACTTAAGTCCGGGGTTTTTCTTTTGAATGATTTTGAAATATATTAATAATTTTGTTTATAAGTATTTTCTGATATAAATATTTAACATAATTCGGAAGAATCGTTTTAAAGAAGATTTTTGAGAAAATAAGTTTTGTACTCTCCTCTTTGTCGCTGGAAAATAATTTCGGTGATGGCGGCCGCACCATCGACTTTCATTTTTGAGTTTCGAAGGGGAAAGGCCACTGTAGTAGTTCTACTGCAGATTCATTTTCGAAAAAGATATAAATTTTTAATTGTTTTAAATAAAATTAGAGGTATATAAGTTAGAAGAATATATTTATCTAATATTTCAAAATAATTTGAAATTTAACCCGGTATTTAATTCTTAAATTTCCATTAATTAATTGTTTAAATTATTGTAGTGAAATAAAAGGTAAGTGATTAATAAATTGAAACCTCTAATTTAGGTAAGAGATTTAATGCAAAGTTATAAAGGAAAATTTGAAATTTATAACATATGAGATAAAGAGTAATATTGTTGAACATTAAATTTAATTAAAAGATGAGATAAAACTTGTATAAGTTCATTTGCATTTTCTTTAACATATATAACTTACCAAATATAAAAAGTTGAAATGTTTAATAAGAAATGTAGTAGAAATCTGTACAAGTAATAGTAGGTAATGAAGCATTCAATGAATTTGCTGTATTCAATAACTTAAGATATACTCGAAATTTTACCAAGTAAATATAAATAAAGGTAAGCATGATAGATAGATGATTATAAAACTTAAGGAATTAAGGTAAATAAATAAGGACATGCTATTATAAATGAATGAATAATTATAACAAAATATAAGGAACCACCATGACCCGAGTTAATGGAATTGAATAATTGTAAGTAATAAGTAAAAATGAATGAGCAAACCTTTGATAAGTAAATGTGAATGAGAAAAAAATCACTATATAAACAAAAAGGGAAATCAAACAACTAAAGCATGAAATTTATAATAAGTTAGTTTGGTTGCTGGTTTGAATTGTTATTGTTTGATTTATGGTTGGTTGGGTAAGGAAATTTGAAGTTGTTGGATGAATAAATAATCTATTTTGTTCCATCTAAGACTGTTGAGTAAATGATGCACCTGATAGTTATTTTTCATTCCGTACAATTTCAAGTTTGAACCCAAATAACTATTTGATTGTTTGATTGTATGATTGTTTTGTAATTGTATGTATGCTGTTCGAGGAAATTGATGGTTGTTGTATTAATTTGGATGATTATTGATTGGAACTACTTAGATATTTAAATTTTGGACATAGAAATATTTTGAAATGTTCTCCAAACTCTAATAAATTTAAGTATAAAAAGATAATGTTGTAAATTTGTATATTTTAAGAAAAGTAACAAATATTGTAAATTAATTGTTTATAAGGTAATGTTTTGAATAAGATATGTAGATTATAAATATTTCTTTTCCCTTCTTTTTCCTTTTCGGGGACGAAAAGTTTTGAGTGGGGGAGAGTGTAACGACCCGTAAATTTCGTCGATTTAATTTATTTAATAGAATTTTGTAATAAAATTTTAGTAGAAATAATAAAAGGTGATAAATATATATTGAACGCTAATTCAACAATGGTAATTTAAGCCTTTGTTTGTAATATGAATAAATTTTTCAATAAAAATTGGTGTAAGTATTGTACCTGAATATAATGGGAAGATAGAGAATATAGGTAAGGCATTTAATTAGTTAAGTGTAAATTTATGGGTATAATAACAATTCGTATACATACCTAATTAATCTGTCAATTAATTTGTTAAAAAAATCATAACCTTTTAATTTGATAAATAATTTGATGCGTATTGATAAGCGTTACTTTAACGATTAATTTTAAAGTGATGGGAAGAAAATAAGTAAAGTTATGCAGTAATAAATAAATAAAAATATCGCAATAAATAGGAAACTGACATAACATTTATTTATATAAACGTTACTTATTGATTTGAGAGTAACAGAACTGTGAACGTAGAATAAAATAAGCATAGATTTATGTTAGGTAATTATTGAGAATATGGGGAATACGTTGAAATAATATTAATTAAAAATTTATGCGTAAAACATGTTATGTAAGATATATTTATTCCATTTAATAAATTGAGGATTAATATTATCGAAGAGGATTAAATATGGTCTCAATGTAAATTTAGATAAGTTTTGAAATAAAAACTAATTCCATTCAGAAGATGACAATGGGTGCAATATTTTGATTTGTAAGCAATAATAATAGGTTACATGTTTAATTGGTTGATAGAATTTGAATTGAAATAAATGTTAATACACTAAATAAAGGTTACATTAATATGATAAGTAATACAATGTCTAGAAGTTTAATATAGAGTGTGTTAAGACGTAGAAACGGAAATTAGGAAGCAGTTTGAATTAAATGAAATTTAAGGTGTATTTATGAGAAATTTACGTACAATTAAAGAGGCGAATGAAATAAATACCAACCAATTTTAGTGAATAACGGGATCTAAACCTAAATAAATAAATTCCTTGAAATTTAAGTTTTAATTTTTGATAAATTGGATTTGTACTCTAATATTGAAAATTTTGGGATTATTCAAAAATAAATTAATGTAGGAAGTTGTTAAAGGATTCTGAATTTACCAAGTGGTTCAAACTGACAAAATTTGCAAATAATTAAAGTTGGATTGTAAATCTGATTCAATTAACCTATTATTAATTTATTTGTTTGGAATATAAAAAAGTAATGATAGGGTTAATTGAAATTAAGGGTAGTTTAATTTGTATGTTATTTGGGATTAAGGCAAGATGGGTGGATATTAGGAGTTATATACTTAGATCATTCCATTTATTTAGATAACATTCTAATAAATGTAATTAAATGTACATTTACGTGAAATGTAATACCATGCTTAATAGATTGCTAAGTTGTATATATTAATGGGAATTTTATTAATTGTTTTTTAAAAAACCTTAATTAATATGGTTGATAAATTTAATATAAGAAAAACCAATGAAATTCTTGGGAATAATGTAGGTTAATATGAGTTAGTAGTTAGGGTAGTGACTAAAATTGGTAATACATTCCAATTAATTAATAGTGTTGACATAAGCTAATAAATTTAAATGTTAATGCAATACCAATTTATGTATTTAAAGTGATTGCGAAATTGGAATTTGACAAATGCAGTAACTAACTCAGGGCAAATAGATTTTATGGGATCAATAAAAGATAGGTAAATTTAATGATTGTTTGGTGGTAATTTAAACATGAATGGGAATAAATCGGGCAATAGTGAGAATTATTAATTATTACCCATCAATTTATTTAGAATCTAAATCAAATGCAACATTCGTTGTTATTTGTAGCTTATAGGTGGAAATAACGTTAACTTTATTCAGAATATGATAATTAGTTAGATTAAAAGAATGGAAGGCAGGATATATGGATTCATTTGGATTTAGAACATGATAATTTGAATTTATTGAATTTATTGGAAACTGAATAGAACATTTTATGTGATTGAAATTAAAGTTGGAATTCAGAGATGTTTTAGGAATTCCCATCTATGGGATACCAATAGATAGGATAATTAAATGAAAGGTCAACTAAAGGATTTCTGCAAAGTTAATTTATAATTTGTAGATAAAATAAAATTGAAGTTTTACGCTGAAGTTAATAATGTACTCAGCATCTAAGAAACATCTTAAATTGTCTAAATTTGAATAAACAATGAAGTAATAAATAATAGTTATTAATAAAATCTGAAATTTGGTAACCCGTTTTCAAATTAATGATAATTAGTGTTGGTATAGGCTATTTATTTAAGAAACAGTGCGACGCCAAAAAAAATGGATTGGAAGTAATTGCGAAATATAAATAAAATATTTTAGTAGGGAATTCAAATGATATATACATAGAAATGTGGATTTTTATAGTATGAAAACTTAGTCAATTTACAATAGTTAAATCTATTGAGAATGAATAAAAATCTAAGATAATTATTACGGTAATTTAGAAATTTAGTTGAAAATGGAAACTTATCTATGAATTTGGAATTTAATGAAATTGTGAATTTATAGTGAAACTTATAAATGAAGCATCTAAATTTACATTTGTAAATACGTTTAGAATTCAATGTAAATGTCTGAGGAAGAAATTAATTTATTTACCAATCCGTAACGTATCCAATTAATATAAAATATTCTGGTTGGCCAACAACCGTTTTGCGCGTTTATGATTCGTGCTCACCTATCCTATTTCACTTTGTCTATTTATAGGCTGTGTAAACCCTAGCTTCCATCTATCTTCATTTCTCTCTGTGTGTTATTTTCTTCAACTTCTTCTCTTCCAATGGCTGTAAAATTTCTAGATCCAATTGCAGTCCAAAACAAAAATAAAAAAAATAAAAACATAAAAATGTTTCAAACTCCTCTAAAAATTCCAGAAAAATTATATGTCATAATTCTCGAAGAGCGTAATCTATTGGCACTGTCCGTTTTTTTGATTGGTGCTGTAGCATGCTCGAATTTGAGAAGAAGGACGTGGCCTGTGACGTGGCATGGTGATGGGGTTTATTTGTTTATTTTGTTTTATTTAATTTTTGTTTCAATCGAAATTTTCGAATAACTTTCTCATACGTAGTCCGATTCATACGAGATTTTTTTTGTTAGGATCGTAATTAAATTCCAGATCTGTTGACGCTGGTTTGGAACAATTCGGAGACCGTCAATTTTTTGAGTTTAAATTGAATTTATATTCGATTTAAATTCAAAAGGTGAGTGTTTTAACCCACTCACAACTTCTAGAATTTCTTGTGTTTGTTAAATTAATTTTAGATATGAGTAGAAATTTATTTATGACTGTTTGGCATGTTTTATTCATTATCTCTGATAAATCGCATTCATTTAATATAACTGTTAATTAATTTTATTTATTGCATAAATATGACAGTTAGAATTTATTTAATTGCATATTAACTGCCAGTCATAGTTATGTTAAATTTTTATTTCATATTAACTGCCAGTTAAATTTACGTTTATTTTTGCATATAAACTGCCAATTAACAGTTATTAAATTTATTTTGAGTATAAACTGATAATTGATGCCATTATTTATCACCTTTTATGTATTGATGATTGTTTGAAATTGGATGATGACTGTGATAAATGGATGTATGATTTGATGGATGAATGGATGATTAATCTTATTAATTGCAAGTTGCTATGCATTTCATTCATTCAGGATTGCAGTTTGAAATGATATATAACCGCATTATTTTTCATTTTAAATTGCGGATTGAAATGATAAACATCCGTATCACTTGACCATAGGATAGAAAATTATATAAAGGCACCGCGGTAAATATATAAAATTATTTTTGAAATGTTTTTCTATGGTTTTGTAATGTTATATATATATGGTTTGTGAGATATTGATTTGATTATTGATAAAGGCTATTATATATATATAGTAATTTCCGGTTTTAAACTTTGTATAAAATGGATTTGAAGTATAAAATAAGGTTTGATTTTTTGAGATTAAGCATTTATTTCAAATTTAAATTCTAGAGTTTTAATGACTTAAAAGAGAATAAGGTTGAAGATGAATATTAAGTTAAATTGGAATTTAATAAAAAGTTAGAATTTTTAAAGGATATGATATACAACTTGATTTTGTGTAGAGTGATTTAAATGAATATCAGGTTGATTTAAGTGAATATATAATAAATTGAAAGAATATCCAGTTATGTGAAGATAAAGGTTTTACTTAGATTATATTGAATTCAATAAGTAAACATTTCAAGTCTAAATAATAAGTAATTGAATTTGATATATATGGGTTTGTCAAATGAGTTGTTTTTGAAATGGTGAAATATTTAAAGCTTTGAAACATAAGAATTAAAATGATATCCGGAAGTTTAAATCGATATTTGGAATTGATTTGTGAAATGTAAAGAAGCTATTTTTTTCTATAAAAGTAATCTAATATTTGACCATTTAAGAGATGGAAACTTGTTTCAAAGTTATGATTTTCAAGGTAGCATAATTTGAAATTTTATATTCAAGAGTTTTGACCTCTAAATATTTACTTTGAAAACCCTATGATTTTGGAAAGTATATATATTGGAATAAAATGATATCGTATTAATTCGGGTTTTACAAGGAAATGATATCATATTTATATGATTTTGAAATGGATATTTTATTCTGGTTTTAAAGTATAATTGATTTAAATGACCGCGGTGTTATAATAACAATTGGTTGGCAAAGAGACCGGGATCGGATATGGACATACTCTCTGTCGATACTGAAAACCACTTTGACTAACCGTGTATGGGTGGAGATTCCAGAATGAAGTAGGTTGGTGGCGGCGTTTCCTGTAAGGTAAATACGTGGACCCAACTCCCGTGAGTTGGCATAATGTGGCTAAAACAGGAGCGATTGACGGGTTAATGAGGTAGCACCTCCGATCGGACACTTCCCTTCGGTACTATACTCTGACTTTGGATTTTTCGGTGGCCACCTTCACTTTTGATTTCTTTGATGTGGGGAGTTTGTTTGAGGTGGGCGGCAGCTGCGCGCTACACGTTTCCATCGGCCTGGAAGCATAATTGGTATATCTACCCTGGCATTGCCTAGTTGTGCCGTGTCACCTACCCTAGCGCGCCTTATACGATTTGTTTGTACCATACCTATGGAGTGCCCTCTGACGACGCCCAGTACGGGGGAGATTATGGTACTGTATAGACTATGGGAATATATAAATGTGTTAAAGTGTAAAATGTAAAGCCTTAACGCTATTTAAAAGTAAGTTTATTTTACAATTAGACACTGTTATAATAGCGCAATATACTACATAGTAAATAGTTTAACGTATCCTTATGAGATGTAAATCCCGAGCATCTCTTGAGTTACTGCACTCATATTTATTTCTGTTAATGTAACTCACATAAGATCTTTTAGTTCTGACTCGAGTGTTTTTGTCTTTCCAAATTCGCTCGGGTCAGTCCGAGCATTTCAGGATTGAAGATTTTATTTCCGGAGGAAGAAGACGAAGATTTTATTATTATTACTATAGATAATATGGTTTCACTACACTTATATTGTTCCGCTGCATTATTATATGGTATGTGCACTCTGATATGTATTGTATAAATAAATCAAAGGTTTCTGTAAATAGATTTATGAACTGTATATTTGATTATTATATTTTATCCTTCCGCTGTGAGATTCTGTTTCTTTCTCTGTTTTCTTATTTATCCCATAACAATCTGCCCTTACGTATGGTTTGAATTGGCACGTGAGTCTGTTTAAATCATGCAAAAAGGCGGGATGTTACACATAACCTATCTCCGGACGATGTGTTATTACCGGGAGCCGATGACGGACCCCATAATCCGACCGAAGGATATACTGCCTTCTATCATCATGCTTGTGCGGCCGGAACTCTTCCCCCGTTTAATCAGTATTTCAAAGAGATGCTTTCATTCTTAGGAATTGCTCCCTCGCAGCTTCATCCTAACAGACATGCGTTGTTGAACAGTGCCTTCGTCATATTTATGGATTGTTTCTTTCGCCCGCCGCGGCCATCTAAGATTAGACACATTTTTAACTTCAAAAGTAGGGGTGATAGCCCATCTTTTACTTTTCTGGAAGCGGTCAGAAACTGCCAAGTCGTGACCGGGGCTTGGACTAGATTTAGCTACTTCAAAGACGAATGGTTTTTGTTTGGTGCCCCCAGGGGTTTGCTAGGCGATGGCTGTCTAGACGTAAGTGTCGAAAGTATCTCTTGAATAGCTACTCTTAACACTTGTACTAATACTCTGTCCTTCTTACAGCCATCATTTCAAGGCCTGACGGTGGATATTATAAAGGCATCGTTCGGAGCTTACAAGGGATCCCGAGCGAATTAAGGCACATCGACTCGGTGTTAACTGACGATAACTTAACGTTGCTGGGTTTAATAGAGATGAACCAGAGCATTGTTATTGAGGGGTTGGCAAAACCGGCTTCGAAGACAAAGAAGAAAACGGTGAAAAGAAAACCCGGCATAGTAATAAGAGAAGCGAGCGACGATGAAAGGACGCCCACAGATACCAAGCTAGCGGCTGATCTTTCCCGAATAGAAGAGAAGCGGAAAGGCAAGGCTGCTGTCCCTAAATTTAAGAGACGGAAGTCTGTAGTTGTATCTCGTTTGATCCCCGGAATTACTATCTCTGACGCTGCTCCTTGTCAATCAGGAAATGCTTTTATAGGATTGGATGACATTCCCATCCCGGAGTACGTATCTCTCCACCACGAGTCCGGGTTGGATGAACTCCGGGAAGCACTAGAAATAAGCGAGCCTTTACCCATTAGTTCAGTCGACACTTCTGGTTGGTCGGGGGTTTGGCACATTTGCATACACTTTCATAACACTACACGACTTCCTCATAGATCGCATTGCTTTCACCGGGTGTTTAACTGATTTGCTTCTCTTTTTCAGGTGCTATGTCTGGCCGTCAATCTACATTAGACAAACTCCGAAGAGTGCATCATCCTTCGTCTTACTATGAATCTCGACGTGGGGACTCCAATCGCGATCGCGAATGGAGGTATCATGGCCAAGAATATTATGCAAGGGACCATCCCCATAGTTACTCTAGTCAAGAGCGCTCGGACAGAGATCGGAGATACCGTTCCCCTTCTCGCTCTCCTCCACCACCCCGAAGCCATATTCATGTATCTGATCCTCTGCGACAACAACCGTCTTCACAGGTTTCGAGGTTTGAGTCACATCGTTCTAGAACTGAGGTTGTTACGACCACGGCTGCGGAGGAGGCTCCTATTGAACCATCCGGTGAAGGGGCTATTAGACTTTCTCAATCGAAGAAGGATTTCTCAGAAATTTGCTTCGACGCTTGCATCTTCCCTCCTAATCTTAAAAGAATTCCCGAAGACGTTGTGACCACAGCACTTAGTTATACCTACGACTTCTATGCTCAGTACAAGGAATTGTATAAGGCGGCCGTTAAAGCTTCGAAAGCAGCCTTTGATCGGGAAAAATTATTGAGAAACTGGAAGCCGACTTGGCTCAAAAGAACCATATTGTCGATATACTTCAATCTGAGGCGGAGTCCTCCCGCAGTGTCGAAGTTGAATTGCTAAAAAAGGTCGATGAGACATTAGTTGAGATGGAAAAGATGCAACAGGCACATTGCACTTTAGTAGAAGACTTGGGCCATCGATACAAAAATGTTGAGGCCGAGCGGGATGCGGCAGTTAAAGAACTGGAGGGGTTAAAGGCCAAGTTTGCTGACATAAGCAAGGAAAACGATGATGCTAATACGGCCGCTCAAGAAGCGTGTGAGCAAGCTGTGTCTCTTCGGGCTGAGCGCGATGCAGCAGTCGCAAGGGTTAAGGGGGTGGAAACGGAAGTGGAGGAGAAAGTCCAGGCGGAGAGGTTCAAGATGGAGGCTGAGTTTGACGAACTCCCGGATACATATAATGCCAACGTGTTAGAGCACAGAAATCTCGCCTGGTTAGGAGATTACTCTATGCTTCTCTACAGTGCCTGGAAAAAACTAGTGGAGAACAAGAGGATGTCTTGTCCGGATGTAGTATTAGATGAGTTTGAGCTCGAGTCACGTCTGCTTAGCGAGGAAGAGAGGAGAATTCTTCATGAGGCGATAATCTCCGTCGAGAAAGAAAAACTCGGCATCCAACAGACGGAGATCGGCGAAGGTTTGGGTGTTGTGCATTACAGTAAGAATATCGTGGTTCCTATCGCGACTTCGTCCGAAGTTATCGCCGCGGTTGATCCACAACTCATTCCTGCCTACAATCCGGATCAACCGGGGTTATCTCCTGGTAAGACTGCTGTCTCTGAACCTGTTCAATCTTAGAGTCAAGGCAAAGAAGGTACTTCGATTATTTCCCTCGTGTTTTAAATCAACGATTTTTGAGAGAATTTACTGGACTGACTATTTTTGCTCTCCTTTGTTTAATGACTGAAAGTGCCGCGCCCATGCCCCCAGTTTCTCTGGTCCTATATCCTACGCATGGAGTTATTGTCACCGAAGCGATTTCAACTGCTGCCATGGCCGGTGACATTGGAGAGGGGAGCTCGATGTCATTCGATGCTTAAATGATTGAGGAGCTAATTGGTCATTCTCTAGACCCTATTCCTGATCCTTCATCCATGATGAGTGGAGTTGCTCCAGTCTTCAGTTCTGTCATGACAACAACCAGCGTATCCAGCGCAGCTCAGTTGACTCGAGAAGAAGAGATTTTTGCTGAGATAAGCGCTGAGATGGCCATGGTGACAACGGTCGGTGGTTTTGGAAGCGGCACTGCCCCCTCAAGCTTATCTTCTCTAATTGTGATCTCTCTCGGTGCACGATGACCGTCTCAAGCGTTGCTGAATAGACACCTGTCACAGCTCCTATGCCTTTAGTTCGTCCTTCCAAAAGGATCTCTGTACCCTCCAGCTCTGAGGAAGATGTTGATATTATGCCAGATCCAGAGGATGTACCAAAGAAGGGCAAGAAATCTCGTAGGAAGCCGGGTAGTGGGTCCAGCGGTGCGACTCCAAAGAAGAAGCCTCGGAAGAAGAAGGATTGAGCTTTTTGACTTGTCATGTAGTTGTAAATAGTAGTCCTTTTACTTTTTCTTTTGTTCTTTTAGAGCCATGTATAAGTGTGGATTCGGCCTCCATTTAATCGAAATTTTTTGATTTGCCATGTATTCAAACCTCTTTTTGTTAGTTGATGGAATGGGAAATTGTTCTTTTCTTTTACTTAAGTATTTGCAGTGTTTGGCTTTCAATCCAGTGTACTTGCGGTGTTTTTTACCGTTAAGTAGAGTTCGATTTTTATTTGCCAAGTCTGAAAAACTCAATTACATGTTGTGATTGATTAATGAGTTGAACTCCGGGCATTGTACTGCTTCAGTTAGCGATTAACACTTAAGCTTTTTTGCCCCCTAGTTTCGGGGAACAACATTTGTATTTTGGTGGTTGATCACACTAATTGCAAATCTTAAGCACATGTCCACATTCTGGGGACTTAGGATAATTTGAGATCGATAATCTGGTTCGCACTCTAGGAATTTGAGAGTTATCGATGTTTGTGACACGGTTCGTGCTCCGAGAACCTGTAATTGATGTTTACACTCCGCTTCATGCTATGGGAACTTGGAGTTAAAATTGATATTTCGGTTCGCACTCCGGGAACTTTGACTTGGTATTTGCGCTCCAATTCACACTCTGGGAATTTAGAGATAGCATGTAAGTTTGGGTTCGTGCTCCGGGAACTTGTAATTTTATACTCCGATTCGCTCTCTGGGAACACAGAGTCAGCACGGATGCTTCGGTTCGCCTTTGGGGAACCTGTAATTTCATACTCCAACTCACGCTCTGAGAAGTTGGAGTTATCCGATAGATGGTCAGTCACACCTATTTTGGCTTTTTAGGAATTCGTTCACACTCTGGGAACGATGGATTTGATGTTTATACTCCAATTCGCACTCTAGGAATTTGGAGTCCGTTCGCACTCTGGGAATGAGTTATTGGATATTTATACTCCAATTCGCACTCTAGGAATTTGGAGTCCGTTCACACTTTGGGAACGAGTTATTGGATGTTTTTACTCCAATTCGCACTCTGGGAATTTGGAGTACGTTCGCACTCTGGGAACAAGTTATTGGATGTTTATACTCCAATTCGCACTCTAGGAATTTGGTGTCCGTTCGCACTCTGGGAACGAGTTATTGGATGTTTATACTCCAATTCGCACTCTGGGAATTTGGAGTCCGTTCGCACTCTGGGAACGAGTTATTGGATGTTTATACTCCAATTCACACTTTAGAATTTGGAGTTAGTGAAAGGATTGTCGTGTATCAATCCTTGTAAATGCTGGTGTAGTGTTCTGTCCCCGAGCTCGGGTTTCACTTAGTCAGTGACCGGTCGTATCACAGTCACTCCTTATTTGAATAAATCCCACCGCATGATGGAACTTAGCTCTCCATGCATCGTGATATTGTACGTCATTTTCAGTGAATCACAGCTTTGGCTCGAAGAGATGGCATTTTATTGCTGAAATGAAAGAAACATGGCAAAATCAGTTGCCTTATTACAAATTCAAAATTCAAAATGCAAAAATAAAATGCAAAGGAAGAAATTGACTAAAAATAGATAAATAAAGCCTGTCATGTGTAGTAGCGACGGAGACTTTCGCTATTCCAAGCTCTCGGTAAAGTAAGAACATCAATGGTAGACAACTTGAACGTGCCATCTCCGAGCTTTTGTGAAATCACATACGACCCTTCCCAATTTGGCTTCATGTGCGAAGGGACCGGATAAACTCTCCTAAGTACGAGATCGCCGGGTTCAAAGGTTCGCGGTCGGACCTTGGCATTCTATATTCGAGCGACTCGACCCCGATATGCGGCTGCCCTCAAATCGGCTTCTTCACGCTTCTCATCGATTAGGTCCATAGATTCAGCAAGTAATATGACATTCGTTTTCGGATCATAATATGTCACATGATGAAAGTGAACTTCCACTTCGATTGGAATAACGGCTTCAGAGCCATAAGATAGAGAAAATGGAGTGTGCCCGGTTGTAGTTTTGTGAGTTGTTCGGTAAGGCCATAGAGCCATAGGAAGTTCATCAACCCACTTGCCCCCAGCTTTTTCTAGTCGTTTCTTCAAAATAGACTTGATAACCTTATTGACGGCTTCAACTTGACCATTCGCTTGAGGGTGCGCTACTGCAGAGAATTTCTTATGGATGTGGATCGTTGACAGAAGTTCTTGAATTCAACACAGTCGAATTGGGCTCCATTATCGGTGATAATATTATGCGGGAAACCAAACTGGCAGATGATGTTGCGTACCACGAAGTTGATTACTTTCTTTGTCGTAATTGTTGCAAGAGGTTCAGCTTCAGCCCATTTGGTGAAGTAATCAACTGCGACGATGGCGTACTTCGCGCCACCTTTAGCTAAAGGCAATGCACCAATTATATCAACCCCCCATATTGCATATGGCCATGGACTGACCAATTGGTTATCTCAGTAGGTGGGGCTCTAGGAATCCGTGTGTGTTTTTGGAATTTATCACATTTTTTGGCATAGTCCATAGCATCGCGATTAACGGTAGGCCAATAATATCCATATCGGAGTATTTTCTTTGCAAGTGCTTGCCCCTCAGTGTGATCGCCACATTCTCTTTCGTGCACATCGTCCAACACTCGTTTGACTTCGTCGTGTGCGATACACCGGAGAAGAGGAATAGAATATCCCCTTCGATACATAACTCCATTCTGAGTGACAAATCGTGAAGCTTTTCGAAGAATTTGTCTTTTCTTACTTCGACGCTCAGGTAATATACCATGCTCAATGTAATCTTGATAGGGCGTCATCCACGACTCCCTGCTGGAAGTAGCTTCAAATGTGAAATCATTCTCTGTTTGATCAATGCTTGGAGAGGAAAAAGTTTAAACAGGAACAAGTCCCAAGTGTTGAGCTTCGCCCGTACTTGCCAACTTCGCCAACGAATCGGCTTTCTAATTATGCTCTCGGGGTATGTAGAAAATGGTATAATAATCGAACTGATCAAGCATCTCCCAGACTCGGGTTAGATAAGCAGCTAGTCTTCGATCTTTGGCCTGGTTCACCCCGAACTTGGCATACTACCAACTGGGAATCACAGTAAATTTCCGCAGCAATAATTCTTAGGTCACGGGCTAACTTCAACCCAGTTAGAAAAGCCTCATATTCAGCTTCATTGTTGGTTGCACGGAAATCAAACTTTAAAGCGTAGCATATGGATCGGCCCTCGGGGGTTTCAAGCACTACCCCTGCGCCCGAGCACCGATTGTTGGATGCACCATCAGTATACAACTTCCATATGTATTCGGGGGATTTGCTAGTTTCAGGTAAGTCTTCAGGAACGGTGAATTCGGAATGAAACCTGCTAGGACTTGATCGTGTATGGCCCATCTCGGAGTATATGTGACGTCGAATTGACTTAGTTCAATGTTCCATTTCAGTAACCTGCCAGACGTCTCAGGTCGTGTGAGGACTTGTCGTAACGGTTGACCGGTGTACGCAGTGGTGGGATAGGCCTGAAAATACGGACGGAGCTTCCTTGAGGCGATGACTAGGCAATATGCCAAATTTTCTAGCCTTGGATAATTTCTCTCGGCTCCGGTTAATCGTTTACTAACATAGTAGACCGGTTTCTGCACTCGATCTTCCTCCCGAACTAACGCAGCACTGATTGCGTTTTCAGATACCGCCAGGTAGAGATACAACTGTTCATGGTCAACAGGTTTTGAAAGAATCGACGGTGTGGAAAGATGCTGAGTTAGTGATTCAAATGCACCCTCGCATTCCGTAGTCCATTCGAAGTTTCGTTTCCCTTTTCGGATCAGATCGAAGAAGGGTATGCACTTGTCAGTTGATTTCGAGGTGAACCTGCTCGGTGCTTCAACCTTCCCATTAAGACTTTGAACCTGCTTTATGGTCCTTGGAGTTTGAAGATTCCTGATCGCCCAGATCTTTTCGGAGTTGGCCTCTATTCCTCGGGCGTTGACGATGAACCCAAGGAATTTTCCGGATGCGACTCCAAAATGACATTTTAGCGGATTAAACTTCATCCCGTATCTCCGGAGGACATTGAACATTGACTCTAAGTCTTTGACGTGATGAGTGGAATACTGCGATTTCACCAACATGTCGTCTACATAAACTTCCATAGTCTTTCTGATCTGGTCGGCAAACATTCGGTTGACTAAGCGTTGGTAAGTTGCTCCAGCATTCTTTAACCCAAAAGGCATGACCTTGTAGCAGTATAGTCCCAGGTCAGTTACAAAGCTCGTATGTTCTTGGTCGGGCACATGCATGGGTATCTGATTGTAACCAGAATAAGCATCCATGAAAGATAATGATTCGTGTCCGGCCGTTGAATCCATAAGTTGATCGATTCGGGGAAGTGGAAAGCTGTCTTTTGGACAAGCCTTATTTAAGTTAGAGTAATCAATGCACGTTCTCCATTTCCCATTCGGTTTTCGGACAAGTACAGTGTTGGATACCCACTCCAGGTACAAAGCATCCCAGATAAACCCATTCGCCTTTAGCTTATCAACTTCTTCTTTGAGGGCGGCAGATCTCTCTGGATCCATACCGCGTCTCCTTTGTTTGACCGGGATATACCGTGGGTCAATATTCAAGGTGTGGCTCGCGATGTCCGACGAGATTCTACACATATCAGAGTGCGTCCAAGCGTATACGTCTAGATTTGCTTGGAGAAATTCAACCAATTCCTGTTGTGCTTGTGGGTTTAGATGAGACCCAATTTTTAACATTTTTGAATCATCATCATCATCAATTGGAACATCAATCGTCGGCTTGGCTGGGGAAGCTTGACTTTCTTTAGATTCATCATTATCTTCAGTGTCTCTGGGGTCAAGATCCTTCTAGATTTGGTCGTGGTGCCCGGGCCGAGGCCCAGACACTAATTATCAATCGTCGGCGAAAAGGACGCAGAGAGATTCCTCCACGCCCTTTCCTTTCTCCTTTCGCTGCGCTTCTCGCAATTCAGTAACATAGCAGGCTCTCCCAGCGGCCTGATCTCCTTGAATGATCCCAATCCCACGATCAGTGGGGAATTTCAAAGTTAAACACCACGGGGCAATCGCTGCCCTGAATTCGACAAAGGCCGGTCGGCCCAAAAAAGCATTGTATGGAGAGTGGATATCTAAGACAACAAACTATAGCATTCGAACTCTTCGGCGTTCTCCGACTCCTAACTCCGCTGGCAACTCCACCACTCCAATGGGTATATTAGCACTTCCGTTGAAGCCATGGATTCTAGATTGATAAGGCTTTAAATCTTTGGCTTCCATCTTCATCTGATCATATGCTCTCTTAAACAAGATATTTACTGAACTTCCACTGTCCACCAGGATCCTCTTCATCCAAGCAGAAGCAACCTGGGCAGATATGACTAGTGGGTCTATAGTTGGGCCTTCGACCTTATCAGCATCTCGGTTTCTGAATACGATGTCATCTGCCATCGTTTTATGTTGTTTGGCCGGGGCCCCTTCATCAAGCGTACTACAACTCTCGAAATCCACATGCCTGATCGAATTGGCGTATGATTCCATTTCCCTCCAGCTTCGGTCAGCAGGATGAGGACCACCACTAACTATATTAATAACCAATCTCCCGCCTGTACATGCGGGCTCTTCCTGTCTCTCTTGGTTTTGTGCACGGTTTTGGTTTGACGGGCCCACACCACCAGCTTGTAGCGCCACACAAATTGATCTAACTTCCTTTCCCTAATCAATTTTTCGATGAGATCTTGCAATTGTCTGCAATCATTGGTATTATGTCCGTAACTTTCGTGAAATCTATAGAACTTTCCTGTTTGAATCTGTCTCTCCGACGATGGCTTCGGAGTTGGCTTCTTATACTGCATTGCATTGCAAGTCTGTAGATATACGTTTTCCAGTGACGTGTTCAGTGGTGTATAGCTTTCAAACATTTGTGCCCTACACCGCGGGCCACGATTCTGATCTTACTTCCTATTTCTATTATCGCCGTTCCTCGGCTGGGTTTGCTTGTTTTGAATATTCAATTGGACTTTTCCAGAACTCTCCCCTGACTGTTTAACTGCCACATTGCTTTGAATTCCTTCATTGCTGGGTCTCGCATCGTCCTGCTTCCTAGGCTGTTTTGCATCCTCACGCCTTAAGAATTGAGCGGCTTTGGAGTAGAAACGATCCAACGATGTGGGAGGCTTCCCAGCTAGCTAATTTTCAAATTCAGAGTCGGGGTCGATCCCCGCAGTCAAGGCCATCAAGATTGAGTTATCATTGGGGTTAGTGATCTCCGCACAAGCGGCATTGAATCTTTCCAAATATCGCCTGAGTGTCTCTCCTGGAGCTTGAGTGACACGAGATAAAGTATTTACGTCTTTAGGCCTGGCAATGTGCATACGAAACTGTTTAACAAATTTAGTAGCCAATTGGTCAAATGAAGAGATAGATCGTGGTGGTAATCGTGTAAACCACATCGTCGCAATTCCCCCTAAAGAAATGGGAAAACTACGGCATTTTACTGCATCATCAGCTCTTGCAGCAGTCATCAACAATTCGTATTTCAGAATATGCTGATTGGGGTCGGAACTTCCTTCATGCATGGGCAGAGTCGGCATCCTGAATCGCCGAGGAGGTTCAACATATAATATGTCATCAGTGAACGAAGTATGACTTCGGGAGATTCCCCAATCGTCATTTGTTAAGCCCTGACTCTCACGAATCATTTGGCGTACCATAGCTGACAGGTCAGGTGTTGCTATATTCGGAGGGTGGCGAGCCAAAGTGTGGTCGGGTTCCATAGTGCGAGGTAGGATCGGGCGCTGTCGACGATCCGTATTTCGCCTCCTTGGCTCGGTGTCTTCTGGGACATATGGCTCTGGAGCATGTTCCTACTGGTGGTAGCTCTGATTGGAGTGATTTTGGGTATCAACTCCTATGTCGACTGCGGTGACGGTGGCTTGGTTATCCGTAGTATGTTGTGGAACAGTGCCTCCTCTCGAAGAAGGTCCTGTATGAAAACTGGCAGAAGGGCCAACTCTTATCTGCCCAACAGTTAATGCTTGCTGGTGACCAGCAGCATGCGCATGACTTCCGTCTAGCCTGGGACGAGTAGATCTGCCGGTGTAATCAGACGAGGCAGAGCTTTCAGTGGAAGAATGTGGGGCTTGGTCCCTTCTGGATCTTCTACGCCTTTGGCGGTTTAGTTGATTAGTCAACTCAACATTGGCACATAATTGTTCAGTCAGCTGTTGCCGACTTTAAGTTAGTTCCTGGAGTAATGTCTGGAACTCTTGTCGAGAGACAGGATCTGGTGGATCTGAATGCCCGGTATCATCTTGATTTGGTGGAGGTAGTTGCGTGGGATTCTGTCTATCCCGGCCTTCTTGACCAGCGGCGGTAGAAGTGGTTCTCGTGCTAACGGGGTGTAGAATCCTTTCCTAGATTTTGGTAAATCTGAATAGTATGGAAGGAGTCTGAAATTGAAGTCTGGATCTCTCTCTTAGATTTATTCAATCCGGTATCGATGACAGATCCAACGAGCAGGAGAAAATCTGGGTTTTCTCAGTGAAAGCACCAAAGTGTTTGCACCAAAATTGGGCAACACCCTTCGGAAGTTTTTTGAAGAGATAATAAATGAAGAAATCAAATTGAAAATAAGGATTATCTAACAAAAACTCCAAGTCACAGAAAAGTAAATTGCACGGAAGACAATAATTTGGAGTGGTTCGGCGATATGCCTACGTCCACTATGAAGTTTTATCACTTTATTGCTTAATACTTGAAGGTTACAAGTGTTCTAGAGCGAAGTACAGCAGATAATAGGCTTAAATTCAAAATCAGCGGCAGTGATGACGATATGGAGTGATTCTGGTAGTGTCCGGGCGTGCTTTATCTCTAAAAATTCTCCGATCCCCTTTCTGAATGACCATGGGCTCTATTTATAGGTGTAGAAGGCTGATATTTTGCCTAAAATCCGAGGAGACCGCTTCTAGCATGTGAGGGGGCCCATACGCCCGGATTCTGGAAATCCGGGCCCACTTTGGGAGTTTGAATCGATCAAGAAAGCATCCAATCGAGGTGAAATTTGGTGTTGATATTCTTCAGCGTGTACGTATGCTCCTGTGAAAATTTCATAGCATTTGGACTTGTAGATCCTGATTTATGATCGATTCAAGATTGTATTTTAGGTTGTCATGCTTGGTTCGAATCGATCCCGATCAAATCGATAGGGTCGAATCGATGGTTGGCGCATGTGAATGATGACGTGATGCGTGCACTTCTCGGGTCGATCCATCTTTTTCTCCTAGTTTACTGGGTCGAATCCATGGTTTTAGCCGCCTTGACTTAGTGGATTCGAGGTAGTGGATTCTGAGATATGTTCCTTCGAATCGATCGAATGGATGTTCCTTCGTATCGACCAGGGTATACCATAGTTGTTCGATACGAAGGCTTCCCAACCGAATGGTTTTGAAGCAAGTCATGGGATGGAGTCGAAGTGATGTTACAGGATGGATTCAAAGTGAATCAACAGCATGGATTCGAAGTACTTTGCCCCACTCGATTCGAAGGTCTTCATCCTGAAGGATACGAAGTGAAGTAGTCCCATGGATTCGAAGTATCTTGCCTTGAGGGATTCGAAGTAGAGGACGTTCGATGGATTCGAAGCAAGGTTGGGCTTATGGGTTCGATCCTAGGGCTACTTCCTCCACTTTTCAATGGTGATAACTTGAGCACACGAACTCGGATTGTCTTGAAATTTTGAACGTTGGCTTTCACGGCTCTGCTTGATATGTTTTATCAATTGTAGCCCGATCCGAACTTGGGCAAAATTCGTCGATGTCCGTGGTTACCCAATAGCTATTCAATGCTTAGGACGTACAACCCTTGTTTTCCAGTCAGTTTCCTGGTATCTCGGCCTTGCCAAAAGGCGGGATAACAATGCGTATACATATAAACATTTAATGTATTAATTTCAAATTGCTAAAGCATGATTTAATTTATTATTATTATTATTATCAAACAATTTTAAAGTGAGGTAATATTATATACGTATTAATTTATTGTTTGTTGTTTATGCTTTCTAGTCATAATACAACTTGCATGATAATTAAATGTCGTATTAATAAAATTGGCTAAAGTGGGAAAGTGGAATTAATCAATGTCGTCACATATTATCTCCTTCCCTATTAGATCCTTATGTGATTGCATCTACATTTATTCTTGTTTATTCCTGTATATTGTCACCAATTAATCGTACTTGATATATGTTTAGCAATTCTGACACACAGTTAAAGTATGAATATATATGATGTATTCAAACTATTCTGTACCTAGCACTTAATTAATTTAGAATCAAACTAATGAAAAGTGACATTTATTTTTTTCCCTCCACATTCATTCCCTTTCTAATTAATAATTACCTCTTTTTAATACCTGCTACTTCTAAAAAAAGGATGTTCGTATTTACTATATTTCAATACCAAGTTTGTTCATATTTACTTTATTTCTAATTAATAGCAGCCTCTCTTTTCAAATCTCTTTGTCTCTAAACCTAACTCTAACCTTATAAATTCGATATGATGCAAATGAAACCCTAGCCTCCATTCAAACCTTGTTCTTCTTTTTTTTCTTTTTTTTTCAAATCTCCTTATTGTATCTCATTTTAATTTTTCCTTCCTCTTCAAATATTCTTCTTCTCAAGTTTTATTCTATTTCAAACTTTCTTCTTTCTTTTCAAATCTTGATCTTCTTTATAATTTTCAGTTCTTCTTATTTCAATCCTTTTCTTTTTCAAATTTTTCTTTTTCAAATCTTATCTAAACCTTTTAAAAATACATACATAAATATATATATATATATATATATTTATATATTAATATAATAAGGAGGAAAATTAAAGTAAATCAAAATAAAAGAAAAATTACGGAACAAAGCTTGCAGTCAAGAAGAAGATTAAGGAAACGTAGAGCGAAGATGTTGGTTAAAAGTCTACTATTTTCAGATTCGTATAAAGGTGAGTGCTTTAACCCACTCATAATTTCTAAAAATTCTTATGTTGGTTAAATTGATTTATGATGTGTTTAAAATTTAATTTATAGCTATTTGGCATATATTTCATCATTTTCTCAGTTAAATTGCATTCATTTTATTTACGCGTTACTTAATTCATTATTGCGTTTAAAACTGCGAGTTAATTGTTAATTAATTTATTCATCGCAATTAAAACTGTCAGTTAAAAGTTTAGTTAAATTTATTATTTCGTGTAACCTGCTAGTTAATTTATTTATTATTGCATATTAACTACAGTTAAACAATTATTTAATTCATTATTGAAAATTTAACTATCAGTAATTAATTATTATTTATTGTTGTGATTGTTTGAATTGGATGATAAATTTATGAATGTTTGATGATTGATATTGGATGAATGAATGTTGTATTTTATATTGTATAAACTGCAAGTTATTATGCATTTTCATTTCATTCGGGTTGCAATTTGAAATGATATACAACCGCATTTTTATTTTTAAATTGCGGATTGAAATGATAGGTATCCGTATCACTTGACCATATGGTTGAAAATTATATACATACACCGTCGGCCTATATATATATAAATATTATGAAAATGATTTCTATGGATTGGATAGGATATGGTTTAATAAATATTAAATTTTGATCTTATAAAGAATCTTATTTTACATATACACATATAATTAAATTATTGAATTCAAGCTATGTATGAATTTGTTAAATAAAAATAAATAAGTTGAATAATGGAGTTGATAATTTAGATTATATAATTAATTACAGGTTTAAGACATTGTATATATATAGAGTTTTAAATGGTTTAAATCAATTAAGATTAGAAGATAAATTGAAAATTTATTTGGAATTGAGCTTATTTAAGAAAAAAACTCCGCAAGTTGGTGTAAACTTATTAAACTTGGAAATTTTAAAGGTATGATATTTATAACTGGATTTTTATTCAAGATATATTAAATGAATATTCCTAGTACAGATAAATTGAAGGAAATATTTAGAAATTTGAGTTTTATTTTATGGATTTATTTTGTGAATATTTCAAAACTAAATAACAGGACATTAAATTGTTGAATAGAATTTCCAACCTTAGTTTTGAATATGTTAAATACTCAAAGTTTGAATATACTTAAATCGAAGTGTTCTATTGAAACTAAAAGTGAATCTAAATTTATGGGGTTTAGACCTAAAATTTTAAATGAATAAAAATTGTGAAGTCGTGGAAATTATTTAATAAAGTAATTTTAAATTCAAACTATTTTATTCTATATACTGTTGAATATCCAAACCATTCATGTTTTAGAAGTTATGGTTTTAAAGCTATGAATTTAGTATTATGTTTTGAAAGTTATAATTCAAATGTTTGGTTTCCAGATATTATAAATTTTAAAGTAGTATGATTTTAAAAAAGGAATATATTTAAAATAAAAATGATATTATTGATTTGGGTTTTTATAAAAATAATATCTAAATGAGTTCTTTTGGAAATGGAAATGATATCATATTTATGGGTTTTGATATGGATATTATATTCTGATTTAAAGTATAAACTATTTATGAAAAGACCGTGGTGTTATAATAACGTTTGGTTGTTGAAGAGACCGGGATCGCAAGTTGTCATACTCTCCGCCAACTCCGAAAACCACTTTAACAACCGTGTACGCGGTGGAGATTCCATAATGAAGTAGGATGGTGGCGGCGTTTCCTTTAAGGTTAATATGTGGACCCAACTCCCGTGAGTTGGCATAAGGTGGCCAAAACAGGAGCGATTCTCGGGCAAGGGGGTTAGCGCCCATTATCGGATACTCCTCTTCGATATTATACTCTGACTTTGGATTGATTCAGTGGCCACTTTTGATTTCTTTGATTTTTGGGGGAGTTTGTCCAAGGTGGGCGGTAGCTGCGGCTACGGGTTACCACCAGCCCGGATAGCGATTAGTATATCTACCCTGGCCTTGCCTAGTTGTGCCGTGTCACCTACCCTAGCGCGCCTTATACGATTTTGGTTTTGTACCATACCTATGGAGTGCCCTATGATGACGCCCAATACGGGGGAGATTACTGTACTGTATAGACTATGGGAATATATTTTTTGTTAAGGGCTATATGGGTAACCCCTTAACGCTATTTAAAAGTAAGTTTATTTTACAATTAGACACTATTATAATAGCGCAATATACTACATAGTAAATAGTTTAACGGATCCTTAGGAGTTGTAAATCCCGAGCATCTCTTGAGTTACTGCACTCATATTTTCCTGTTGATTTAACTTACATAAGATCTTTTAGTTCTGACTCGAGTGTTTTGTCTTTTCAATTCTCTCAGGTCAGTCCGAGCATTTCAGGATCGAAGACTTTTTCTCTAGAGGACGAAGAAGGAGGTTTCTATTATTATTATTTATTATTGCACTACACTCATACTGTTCCGCTGCATTATTATTGGTGTGTGTAACTCTGATATGTATTATATAAATATAATCAAATGTTTTTGTAAACAGCTTTATAAACTGTATATTTGATTATTATATTATCCTTCCCTGTGAGATTCGGTTTTGTTTTATTTCTTTCTTGTTTTTCTTATTTACCCCATAACAATCCTCCCTTCCATATGGATTGAATTAGCATGTGCGTCGATTTAAAGCATGCGAAAAGGTGGGATGTTACATCGTGGTATTAGAGCTTTTGTTTAGCGATAAACCTTAGCTTTGTGGGGTTTGACTCTATATTAGTATGGTAGTAATACTCTATGGGAGTCGCTGAGTGTATATATATGAGAGAGCGTATTTGTTAGTGTTATAAAAAGGTTTTAACATTGTGGTAATCTGTTCCGTTTTGTATTTATAAATTCTGATTGATGCATGGGACGCTATGACATCAATAGGGATTTCTAAACACTTAATAGGACAGACCGACATAATATGTTTTTAATATAGGCGAATGAAATAATTTTGCCTATTATACTTTCTGTATATAAAATAAATTTTTTCAAATGATGTCTATATTTGGCTACAATAGATTGGTTGTCAGGAAATAAAGTGTATAAATAATAATAGAAATAAGATTGAAAAATAAAATAGATGAAATTTGGAAATTTAGAACTTAATTTTCGGGGTTTTGAAATTTCTTTCGAACAAATTTTGGAATATAATAATATTGTTTATAAGTATTTTCTGATATAAATATTTTAATATAATTCGGAAGAATTGTTTTAAAGAAGATTTTGGAGAAAATAAGTATTGTACTTCCTCTCTGTCGCTGGAAAATTATTTCGGTGATGGCGGCCGCATCATCGACTTTCATTTTCGAGTTTCGAAGGGAAAGGCCACTGTAGTAGTTTTACTGCAGATTCATTTTTGATAAAAAAATATATAAAATTTTGAGTTATTTTCAATATAATTAGAGATATATAAGTTGTAAGAATATGTTTATCTATTATTTTAAAATAATTTGAAATTTAACCCGGTATTAAATTCTTAAATTTCCGTTATTTAATTATTTTAATTATTGTAGCGAAATAAAAGGTAAAAATTTATTGAACAATGAATCAATTAGAAGAAATGAGAAAACTTGTATAACCTTCACTTACATTCTTTAAAAGCATATATATAACTTACCAAACATTAAAAGTTGAAATGTTTAATAAGAAATGTAATGGAAATTTGTAAAGTAAAAGTACGTAATGAAAGGGTTCAATAAAATTGCTTTTATTTATTAGAATTTGTGGTATAGAGTTATAAACTTAAGGTTAAATTGAAAAGACTACATATTAAAATAGAAAAGTGAGTATTGTAAATGGAATTTAGTAATAAAAAAAATGATAAATAAAATTAGTAGGAAAATGAATACTGTAATAAATAAATGAGGACATGCAATAATAAATGAATGAATAATTGTAAGTAATAAGTAAAAATAAATGAAGCAAACATTTAATGAGAAAATGTAAATTTAAAAGATAAATCACTGTATAAATAAAAAGAAAATCAAACAACAAAGGTATGAAAGGAATTTAATAATAAGTTAAGTTGATTGTTGTTTGGATTCGTTATTGTTTAGTTGATGGTTGTTTGGGCAAGGATACTTTAAAATTGGACTAGGATAAATGAATAATATATTTAGTTTTATCTAAGACTGTTGAGTAAATGATGCGCTAGTATTTTATTCTTCATTCCGTACAATTTAAAAGTTTTGAACCCGAACAACTATTTGTTTGTTTGATTGAATAGTTGCTTTATTGGTTGTGTATGCTGTTTGTTGAAATTGATAGTTGTTGTATTGATTTGTTGTTAGTGATTGAAACCACTTAAATATTTCACTTTATATAAATTGTTAACCCTTTGGATTTTATAAGTGAAATGCAGGTTATGGAAGCAATTGCTACTGCTTTTGGTTCCATAAATTAAGCGTAAATTTCCCGACAAATAGCTACGTTTCGGATTACGGTTTATAGCGTTACTTTATATATTTTCCCGTGTTGGGATATTATATTTTTGATAATATATGTAATATAATTATTATATTTGATATTATATTTTCTCCCGAGCATCTCCGTACAAAGGAGACTCTGCCAAAATTTCCGTAAATTTTTGGACATAGAAATTATTTTGAAAATGTTTTTCCAAACTTTATTTATTTAAGTATAAAAAGATATAACGATTATAAAATGGGTATATTTTATTTAAAGTAATCAATTTTGTAAATTATTGTTTATAAGTTAATATTTTGAATAAGATGTATTATTTATTTAAATTCTTCCTTCTCCCTTCTTTTTCTTTTTCGCAGACAAATAGTTTTGAGTGGGGGAGAGTGTAACGATCCGTAAATTTCATTGATTTAGTTTGGGTGATTAATGAGTTTTTGTATTTAAATTTAGTAGAAATGAAAACTTTATAAACTAATATTGAAATGAATGCTAAAATAAAATATATAAATGATGATTAAAACCTATTATTAGCAATTTGAATAAATTTCAATAAATGAAATGGGGTAAATATTATACCTGGATATAAAATTCATTAAAAGGAAATCAATTAATATGTTAATGTAAATTAAGATAATATTGGAATAAATGATGATTCCGTTCATACTTATAAGCAGTTAATATAAGTTGCATGTTGAAATGGTTGATTGAATTAGGAATTTAAAATTTAATTTAAATGAACAAATAAAGGTTTATAATAACGGAAATTTAGGTAATAAGTTTTGAACAAGTTGATAAATAATAACCAAATTAAGGGAATAGTATTAATGTAAATAAAGTTGAAACAAATTGGATATAGAGAAATGTTTGATGTGAATTTTTGTTTGATGATAACAAATATATATATATATATATATATATATCAATATGTGTTTGTAGATTGTACTATATACATACAGGACTAAATATTCATGTTGAATATTAATACTATTACACAGAATTTATATTGAATTTAATTAGTATTTTTATTCAATATAATATTTTACAAAGTTTTCAGCTCTCTCTATATACATACACTTGTTTATACATTTCACATTCATTTTTTCTCTTACTACAACATACAACACTGTACATATTACAGAACCATTAATCTGCATCTATCTGCATTGTCCAGCTCCAGTTCTTGTCCCATCTCCTGTGTACCTGTATAATTAGCAACTACAGTAGTAATCTGAAAATAAACAAATTTGAATTTGCAAAAATATAAATTTGTTTTTATTGGTGTCTCAGTTATTTGGGTTGTGTGTCATCATTTACATTTAAATTCACCACACACAAAGTCGTGCACATAGATATATACACTTGTATTCCTATCAGGGACAGGTAATCATAAGTGGCTGCAATACACACGTGTACATTTATACATGTGTGCACTGCCTCGTCAACCCGTGTGCGTAGCTAACAAGACCAAGATGCAATAGAACATCAAGTGGAATCAACATGAATATCATAAGTATGTACAGTGCGGCAATGCACCAACCAGAAAATCAACAGCAACATGAAACCAAACAGTCAAGTTCAAGACATATCAATGGAATAGTGTGGCCGAGAACTGATACAAGAAAATCATAGAATGGCGTCAAAACCAGTTCAGCAATCATGCACAGATGCATTCAAGACTCAAGCAACATGTCCAGTTACAACAAAGAAACAAGTCTCGACCAAACTCAGTGGAACTCAAGCAAGTGCACAACTAAACCAACATGAATACAACTAAAGATTTGAAGAAATGAAACAACATTAAAGCATCACATACATACATATGTACATGAGAAATGCCCAAGACTACAAGTACAAGGCATAGCAACTGCATAGCAACTGAACAACGACCATGAACTCAACAGCAATGCATGCTACAGGACTAAGGCAACAATGTGCGCCGGTCAGAGACAATACAGCATGTACAAGGATCAATGAAGAGAGGCGAACAACAAGTGTCACAATATCAAAGCACAGAACGACCCTGTGTTAACAACAATGCAACACAGTGGCAACCACAAGTTACAAACATCAAATGTCGACCAGGTAGCAATGATGATAATGCAAACACAAGTAGTGATACATCAATGACAATTGGAGCAACAGTTCATGTATGCATCAGCGACCAAACACAGAACAATAAAAGCAAGCTGAGGCTCAGTGGTGAAGCAACAACAATGAAGCAGAGCCAAGAATACATGTACTCGGGCAATATGCACAAGTGAAAAACCAAAGTGGCATAGCAGTTCATACAACATATACAAGATAGAAGAAGCCATGGTCAATGCAAAGCAAAAGCGAAGTTATAGTGAAATCCTACAAGTCAAGTCAACAGCAGATACAAGAATTTAATGCAGACGCAAACAAAATTCATGTCTAAAAATTAATGAACACAAAGATGGCCGAAGGCGTGTCAAAGCAGATGTTAACCAAGACAAAAATCAAGTGCGTGCAATTTTTTGAAAAAGTCAAAAAAAATAAAAGAGCAAAGTTTTTGTCGTATTATTCAAGGAAAATCAAACGTTTGAAAATCAAGGCCGCGAGTAACAAGTCGAAAATATATCAGGAAAGCCGTGCGTATCAGGCTATTGAAAATTAGGAAAGTATCGAATTGATACGAACAAACTCAAGTGTCGAATTCATATAAATACCAAACCTCAAATTCATCATCGGCATCGAGTTCGAATACTAAAATTGTAAAAGCACTTAAAGTGAAAATTACATACCGAAGCATATGTTGAACTCGATCAACTCGGTCAACAGAGGAGCAGCTGTGGACAACCTCAAGTAAAGCAAGCCGCCGATCATCAGAGAAGCAAAGAAAGCAATGGCCGTCAACAAATTCGATCGGCATCATCAAAGATCACCGAAGCCCTAATTCAGATCGAACAAAGAAAGCAACGACCGCCATTTTCTTCACAAGCCAGAGAGAAAAAAAAGGGGGATCGGGTCAAAGAATAAGAATGGGCCGGCCTTGTTTTTATTAAAGGGGCTTTAGTTATTTAATTAAGGGTTTTAGGGTTTAATGTTAAAATCAAGTTTTTAGTTTTTTTTCCTCTTATTTTCTGTACTTTTCGATTTTAATCTTGGTAAATCACCACCTAGGTTTTAGGTTGTGTCAGATTGTCTAGTTAGGATTAGTTTAGTGAGCAGGGTGTGCGAGTTTGCAAAACTCTATAGGCGGTAGCAGGGTGTGCGAGTCTGTTAGAGTGTTTGTAAGCGGGAGACTGTTTAATCCTAATAGAAATCTGGGAATGCAGCAGTAGGCAGGGGTTGTCGAAGCTGGGTAAATTTTGTGTGTGATTTACTTTTCAGCATATTTACTTCTCTGCAGATTGTTTTTGTTTAATTCAAGAAAATTTGCTATAACCCTATTCACCCCCCTCTAGGGTTAATCTAGATCCTACAAGTGGTATTAGAGCAAGGTATTTTTTCTTTTAACTCTAGAGTCATGAATCCACCAAATAATAGCTTAGAAGAAACTAGCGAGGTCTGTTCGCGGGCTAAGGAGCACAAGAATGGTTTCTAGATTCAGGGTGTTCTAGACATATGACAGGTGAAAAATCGAAGTTCCTTAGCCTAGAGAATTTTAAAGGTGGAAATGTGATCATGGGGGACAATAGCAAGTGTAAGATTATTGGTAAAGGTGAAGTAGGTAACGGTACTTTTTCCTTGACTAATGTTTTATACGTTGATAATTTGCATCACAATCTCATTTCGATCAGCCAATTATGTGACAAAGGTATGAATGTGGTCTTTGATAGTGATACTTGCAAAATTATTGATAAATCTTCTGATAACATTGTTTTTATGGGTAAAAGAAAAGGAAATGTTTACTCACTTTCGTTTGATAATCTAAATCTTTCTAGATGTTTGGTAGCCACTGACGAAAAAGCATCTTTATGGCATAGGAGATTTGGACATGCTAGCATGAGCCTCTTATAAAAACTTGAAACGAAAGAATTAGTCAGAGAGTTACCACATCAGAAATTTAAAAATAATAAAGTGTGTAAAGCATGTTCCTTGGGCAAGCTTAGTCGATCATCATTTCGCCCTAAAAATATTGTTAGCACATCAAGGGTCCTTGAATTAATTCACATGGACTTATTTGGACCAAATGAAATTGCAATCTTGAATGCAAAAAGTTATTGTTATGTATTGGTTGATGATTATTCTAGATTTACATGGGTTTATTTCTTAGCCAAAAAGTCTGAATCTTTTGATTATTTTTCAAAATTTGCAAAACTTGTTCAAAATGAAAAAGGAGTTTCAATTAAAATTTTGAGAAGTGATCATGGAGGCAAATTTGAAAATTTGGAATTTGAAAGCTTTTGTGAAGAAAATGGTTTAAAACATGAATTTTCTGCTCCACGAACACCTCAACAAAATGGGGTGGTTGAAAGGAAAAATCGTACATTACGGGAATTGGCTAGATCCATGTTAAGTGGGTATAAACTACCTCTAACCTTTTGGGCAGAAGTAGTGAATACTTCGTGCTATGTAATGAATAGAGTAATGATCAGACCAATACTTGACGAAACGTCTTATGAATTGTGGCATGAAAGGAAACCTAACATTTCTTATTTTCGTGTATTTGGATGTCCTTCTTTCATTCTTAACACAGGTGATCAACTTGGAAAATTTGAATCAAAGGCCGATGAGGGAATTTTCATGGGCTATTCAACAAGGAGCAAGGCTTACAGGATATACAACAAACGAACAAAAACAATTGTTGAATCAATCAATGTGAAATTCGACGAGTCTGACCTGGAAAGGACGACTGAAAAGACAGTTGACGATAGGGTAGATCACGAAGGCATTGAAAAAGGGACATCGAGTGAGAAAGCTGAAAATAGGACTATTGATGCTGGTAGATTGAAGTTCAAATCCAATCATCCTCCTGAATTGGTTATATGTAACAACCCGATATTTTCAACCATTCGCATCCGCACATGTCGGACTTGAATTGCTCAAAATACCGCATTGTAAATAAAATTTGGCAAATCTCGGAATATACAGTAAATAAAATCACAGATCACAGACACAGAGTATTTAATAATGCAACGGAAGTAAAAGAAATAGTAGTTCATGAAGCCACTATATAAATATATCAGAGTTAAATAAAATACAACAGACTAAATAAAGTACAACAGAACTCTTAAGATGATAACCAAGTACAAGCTGAATAGAACAACAGAACTGGAATAGATAAAACTAGATAAGCAGATAATCTCCAGTGATTCCAATCTCTAGAAAGTGGAATCCAAATTTGTGAATAACTCAAGCTGACCCGAGCGTAAATAAAAATAAAAACACTCGAGTCAGGACAATATATACTTATATAATGTAAACCAACTCAAATGAACTATAATAAGGTACAAGTAACTTAAAGGATGCCTGAGACCGCCCATCCTTTAAGGATCCGTTAAACTATTTACTATGTAGTAATATTTCGCAATTATAATAATGTCTACAGTAAAATAAACTTACTTTTAAATAGCGTTCCGGGCTACCCATATCACCCTTCACACATAATAGTCCCAGTAGCCCATCCAATATCATGCCATCTCCACTCCGGGTGACTGTCAGAGGATACCACACGGGCTACGGGAGAAAAACAAACTCGTAGTAAAGGCTCGGTATGGTAGGTGACACGGCACACAAGGCAATGCCAGGGTAGATATACCAATTACGCACACGGGTTGGTGGTAACGCAGCAGCCACATACGCCCACCTCGGAACACACTCCCATATCAAAATCGGAGGATGGCCATCTAATCAATCACCAGTAAGAGTATAGTATCGAAGGAATGTGTCCGATAGGAGGAATGACCTCACTTGGCCCGAGATCGCTCATGTTTTAGCCACCTTATGCCAACTCACGGGAGTTGGGTCCACGTTATATACCTCAAGAACGTCTCCACCATCCTACTTCATTCTGGAATCTCCACCGCGTACACGGTTGTCAAAGTGGTCTTCGGTATCGACAGAGAGTATGCCAGATATCCGATCCCGGTCTCTTTGCCAACCAATCGTTATTATAACCCGTAGTTATAACTTTTAAAATAATGTTTATACTTCAAAATAGGATATCATTTCAAATCCAAATCTTTATCAAAATAATGATTAAATTAATTCCAAACCATTTTAAAACATCATATCTTTCCAGAAATTCTTGTCAAATCATTTTAATATATCAAAATATCATATCTTTTCAAAACCACATTTCAAATCATTTTAATATATCAAAATATCATATCATTTCAAAACCACATTTCAAATCATTTTAATATATCAAAATATCATATCATTTCAAAACCACATTTCAAATCATTTTAATATATCAAAATATCATATCCATTTCAAGTCATTTCAATCATTTTAATATATCAAAAATATCATATCTTTCCAAAACTTCATTTCAAATCATTTTAATAAACCAAAATATCATATCTTTTCAAAACCACATTCATTTCAAATCATTATTCATTTTATTCAATTTAAAATACCATTTCAATTTACATTTCCAAGCAGTTTATATTTCAAAAATCATTTTAAATCATTAAAATGAAGTTATTATATTTAAAAATTAAATTATTAAATTTCCAAAAATTTCAACTTCCAAAGTTCATTTATTCACTTAAGTTTATCAAAACAGTGAAAATTCACTTTTCGCAGTATTTAGAAAACGCTACGGAAAGTTACATTCAAAACAGTTCAATTTAACAAAAGACGGCATTTTTTAAAAAAATGTTGTAATACGGTTTACTTAATATTTCAAATAAACTTAGTTAAATTCAACAATTATAGCACTTAAAAAGACTGCTATAATAGCCTTTAATTCAATTTAGCTTTTTAGTTCATTATCATCAACTACATCAATTACAAATGCTGTAATATCATTTAAATTGCAATTAATAGCATTTCAAAAATGCAGTTAATTAACTTCAAATATTCAATATAATTTCACAACCAATTATATTTTTATTTAAAACATTTTTAACTTATAAAATCATACATTTTCACATTTATAAACAACATTTAATTTTCCTTAAATTCATGATTTTATAAAGTTAAATTTCCATTCAAAAATCAAGATTTAATAATAATTCACTTATTAAATTTCAACATTCAAATTTAAATTCATTAAATTAAATTTCAACTTAACACTTAGGTTTAAATTTCAAAATATAACTTAATTTCAATTTTATTCACTTAACTTAAAATTCACTTTTAAGCCAAATTCACAAATTCCCATTTGGTTATATTTCAAAATTTCAACTTAAATAATCATCCCTTTCATTTTTTAACTTCACTCAAAAATCATTAATATATTATAAAATCATTTTAAATTCATTTTAAATTCAAATTATCATAAATTTATCATAATTTCATATTTAATTTAATTTCCAATTATAATTAAATCAAAATTTCCAAAATAACTTACATTTAAATTTTTTAACTTTTCCATAATTTATTTAACCTATAAATTTCCAAAAAAATCAATAATACTTTACAAAAATCATTTTTAATTATGTTTTAAATCAAAATATTATAATATTTACATTTCAAACATATTTTTAAAAATTTTAGAAATATATATTTTAACTACGGGTCTGTATATAATTTTCCAGCCTGGGTAAAGTGATACGGGTAATGTATCATTTCAACCCGTAATTTACAAAGAAAATCTGGGTTTTATCATTTCAAACCCGCAGTCCCAAGTAAATGAAATAAAATGAAAATCGCTCAGGCCTATCATTTCAGCCTATAACGATTTTCCCCTATTCTAAAGTCCGTTCGGGTATGTATCATTTCAACCATAGTGATTCTAATCTAAAGGGAACTTGCAGTGTGATAAACTGATAAAAATAACAGAACAACATAATATAATAGTAACAGATGTTATAATAGGTGTTTAAGCACGGGTGAACATCATATAATCATAATATAGCATATGTAACATGATAATGCATTTTACAGATTCAAAAGGGGTCAATTTACTAGTTATATATGTACATATTGTCTGGTGAGGATAACTCACTTGTTCAAGCTAGAGATCGCTACCGAAACACACAACACCGAATCTTGAAGGCACGACAACACGAATATGATTTGAGTAGGAGAGCCAAAGATAAATCTCCTTGGATACATTCAACAAAACAAGCATAACAACACATAAGTTACACAACAAAATACCACTAAACAAAGCTAGAAATGGATGCATAAACAAAGCCAAAGTGTTTGCACTTGCTTCCTACCATCTATGCTTCAACTATGGATCAGGTTTGCACGGCCAAGGAATGTATTTGGATCAGGTCATGGATTGGAATGGGTCGGCCTAGCCTAGAGAAAGTGGTGCAACATTTGGTGATGCAAAATCTAACATTAGAAGGCAATAGGAAGGATTCTATGCAACTACAAGGCTCGGCCAAGGCCAAAGAGAGCATGGACACTTTAGGTATGGTTAGGTGAGGGTGTGTAGGGGTGTGTTAGGTCGAGATCAGGTCAGTGGTGATGGTGGTTGGTCGGTCTAGGTGGTAAAAAGTTGGTGCAAAAGTGGTGGTGATGGAAACTACACTAACAAGGCAACATACATGGATTCAAGCAAGCATTGGGCTCGGCCAAAGCACAGGTGGGCACGGCCATCTCTGGTAGGGTCAGGGGATGACGTGGTAGAGGTGTTATGTCAGGCTGGAGGTGGTGGTGGTGGTGTAGGTGGCGGCTAAAGGGAGATGAAGGTGTTAGATGCAAACTAGGCTAGGCTTGAATGCTAGGTGATGGATTTGTGCATTATGGTGGTGAGGCTTGCCTTGGGGTTGCTCGGCCTGATGGGGTGGTGGACTGGAGGGGGTGATGATCAGAGAATGAGGTGGTGGAGGTCGGCTAAGGGCTGGAGTTGGTGCATCCTATCAAATCAAGTGAGAACAAATGCAAACAATCAATAGCAATCAATAGAAAAACAAGAGAAAGGAAGAAGTTTCTACCCAATCTTTTTGATCAACTATGGCCGCACCCTTTTTTGTGTGAGAAATATTTTTGAGTTCACGTGAAAAAGAATGAAGGAGGCAGCTGAAATGAGAAGGAATTGTACGGCCAAAGAAAAAAAAACAATAAAGATGTAGGTTAAGAAATGAAAAGGCAGAAGATTAAAGTACTTAGGAATGTAAAGGGTTTCAGAAACCTTTCATATTTCTTTATTTAATTTTTTTATAACTTTATATTTCTGGTAATAATACTAATACCAGATAAAATTTCGAAATTTATCAAAATGTAATAATTTATATAAACATTTATCAATAATATAAAGTTAAATTAAGAAAATAGCTAAAAATAGTAAACTAGTCTGGAAAATTTGAAATTTAATAGAATAAATTTTATAAAATTCATATGAGCTTGTAATATATTTTTAAACATAAATAATAACATAAAATAAAAATATATTCACAAAATAAATATTTAAAATTTAATTTACATATAATTTTTTATGAAGAAAATAGGAAAACAGCCTTCAAAAATAGGAAATCATCATAGTAAAATTTAGAAAAATTCTATTATTATTTTTAAATTATTTAGAGATGAAAATATACATAAATTAACATATTTACACATATTAAAATAAAATATAAGAAAGAAAATATGATTTATAAAATTTAAAATAGGCAAAATTGCACAAAAAACCAATTATACGAAAAATTGAAATGTTCATAACTTTCACAATTTAACTCCGTTTCCAACGAAACGAAAAATAGTATTCATGTTATTAAATCTATGTTCATAATAAAAGATAAAATTTATAATTTCAAACTTTTACATTTTAAGTTAGAAGTCAAAGTTTGACTATTTGACCAAAAATTCACCTTTTCTGGAAATATTCAACTTACACAAGTTTTGGAATTATAATTCATATAAAAATCAAATTTATATTTAAATAATAAAATTTAATCATTTCAATAAGTAAAATAAGTTTTTAAATCAAAATTTAAATCAAAATAATTAAAATATACAATTAAAATAATTACAAAATACAGGGTTGCTACACTCTCCCCCACTCAAAACTTTTCGTCCCCGAAAAGGAATGAGGTATGGGAAAGCACAGAAGAGATAGAGATGAAATAAGTTTAAGACAGGGTAACTAGAAGATTGAGATTATACCTGATAACTGTTGTTATAGGTAAGTTTAACAAGGTGGAGGTGATCAAATCAAGAACACAAGCACGAAAAGATCCTTTAGAATCCGATTCTCCCTTTTTCGTTTGACCGTCGGTCTATGGATGGTAAGCAGTGCTCAGATCCAGATGGGTACCAAAGATTTTCAAAGATTACAGAAAGATTTTTAAATAGACTGGTATAAGCAATAGCCTCCCATTCTGTAGCAAGATAAGGGAAATTAGGACAACCAAAAGATAGTTTGAAAAACAAAATAAAATAATAAATTTGAAACCATAAAATTTCAACTTAAACTGAAAATTAATTTTACATAAGTCAAATAAATCTTAAGCATCTCTAATTTCATTATCTTATCATCCAATTATCTTAAATTAACAAATCCCTAAAATCATGTATTTGAAAAATCTTTTATTATACTCAAAATGTACCAAATAAAATTTAATTCTTCTTCACTACTAATTAAAATTAAATTTATTCCTCTCAACATATTTTATCACCTATGTTAAATATATTTATACTTATTATAACTTCTTTATCTTATTCTTAGTTCCTTTATCATCATTTTATATTGTAAATTATTCCATTACACTTTTTCTTTATTTACCTCTGTTAATCCTTTTGTAACAAAAATTTAAGTATATAACATTTATAATAACCACTCAAATTTTATTTATAAAATTCTTTTTTTTATAGTGTACATTATCCAATTACATATTCAACTTCTGAAAATTAAGGTAAGTTATATTGGAATGAAATTGTGTATTATACAAATAAAACTTTCTAATTCAATTATTTCAAGCTTGAATATTTATCCAAATCTCAAAATTATACTTAGAAATTATCGTTGAAGATAAAATTTAGGAATTAAATTTCCGATAAATTCCAAACTATTTAGAGATAAATAAATGCTCATATACACTATATATATATATATTCATTCAAATTTAAATCATATATCAGCATATGTTATAAATCCATTCTTATTTCAGAAATTAAAATCAATTAAATTTTCCCAAAACAAAATGTAGCAAGACTACAGAATGGTCTCTTCACTTCGAAACTCGAAAATGAATGTCAATGATGCTGCAGTCATCACCGAAATTATTTTCCAGCAACAAATAGAAGAGCACTAAATTTAAATTTAAAATTCTTTGGAAACAAATTTCTATTCGAAAATACTTTAAATAATATATCCTTTAAAACTTTAAACACAAAGTTTGAAATCCATCGGAAATTAAATTCTCAAACTTGTTTTACATTCATTTTAAATTTCCAAATAAATTTATAACCATGTTTTATACTTCAATTAGATATATGAAAAAATAGAAAATGATATATAAAATCAAATATTATTTCTTAACAACCAATTCAAATAAAATCCAGATAAAGACATATAATAAAGGTACAAAATTTATTTCACAAAAATTTATTTCATTACTAAATTTTAAAAACATATTGTGTCAGTTTGCTCTGTTCAAGTGTTTTGGAAATCTTATCGATAGCGTTGATCAGACGAATCGACTAGAAACCCAAATCAACATCAACAACTCAAACAACACGATATATAAAACATTTTAAATATTTGTTTACAAATACACTTCAAGATTTGAAGATAAGTTGGAAACAAAGATGAGATAATTAAATAACAGAATAGAAAGATGGATAAGCTTATATAAATCGCGGGCAACCTTAACCGGGTTAACCGTGACTTAAAGAATAAGATCGATGTGGATTTCTTGGGTAAATCAACATTCGGTCTCAAGAGATAGAGTTCGGGATTATAAGAGGTACTAGCACCTAAACCGAGGATATAGAATCTCTGGTGAATCGATGATGTTGTAAAGGAGTTTCCCCCTTTACAAATAAATTTGAGGTTGGCGAGACCGCCGACTAATTATGAAGATCTTTTGAAGTGGAGTTATGGGATACTCCGAAAACAAAAGAAGATAAATAGTGAGGGACATGAATGGATTTTGGAACCACAGGGAATGTTCCAAAATTCAAAGGAATCGAGTCAAAAAGGAAGAGGTTTAAACTCGAATGAAAGTGATTCTGTAAATACATTTACCCTATATACCGAGTTTTGCCTAGAGCTACCAAAGCTCTGATACCAACTGTAACAACCCGATATTTTCAACCATTCGCATCCGCACATGTCGGACTTGAATTGCTCAAAATACCGCATTGTAAATAAAATTTGGCAAATCTCAGAATATACAGTAAATAAAATCACAGATCACAGACACAGAGTATTTAATAATGCAGCGGAAGTAAAAGAAATAGTAGTTCATGAAGCCACTATATAAATATATCAGAGTTAAATAAAATACAACAGACTAAATAAAGTACAACAGAACTCTTAAGATGATAACCAAGTACAAGCTGAATAGAACAACAGAACTGGAATAGATAAAACTAGATAAGCAGATAATCTCCAGCGATTCCAATCTCCAGAAAGTGGAATCCAAATCTGTGAATAACTCAGGCTGACCCGAGCGTAAATAAAAATACAAACACTCGAGTCAGGACAATATATACTTATATAATGTAAATGAACTCAAATGAACTGTAATAGGGTACAAGTAACTTAAAGGATGCCTGAGACCGCCCATCCTTTAGGGATCCGTTAAACTATTTACTATGTAGTAATATTTCGCTATTATAATAATGTCTACAGTAAAATAAACTTACTTTTAAATAGCGTTCCGGGCTACCCATATCACCCTTCACACATAATACTCCCAGTAGTCCATCCAATATCATGCCATCTCCACTCCGGGTGACTGTCAGAGGATACCACACGGGCTACGGGAGAAAAACAAACTCGTAGTAAAGGTTCGGTATGGTAGGTGACACGGCACATAAGGCAATGCCAGGGTAGATATACCAATTACGCACACGGGCTGGTGGTAACGCAGTAGCCACATACGCCCACCTCGGAACACACTCCCATATCAAAATCGGAGGATGGCCATCTAATCAATCACCAGTAAGAGTACAGTATCGTAGGAATGTGTCCGATAGGAGGAATGACCTCACTTGGCCCGAGATCGCTCCTGTTTTAGCCACCTTATGCCAACTCACGGGAGTTGGGTCCACGTAATATACCCCAAGAACATCGCCACCATCCTACTTCATTCTGGAATCTCCACCGCGTACACGGTTGTCAAAGTGGTTTTCGGTATCGACAGAGAGTATGCCAGATATCCGATCCCGGTCTCTTTGCCAACCAATCGTTATTATAACCCGTAGTTATAACTTTTAAAATAATGTTTATACTTCAAAATAGGATATCATTTCAAATCCAAATCTTTATCAAAATAATGATTAAATTAATTCCAAACCATTTTAAAACATCATATCTTTCCAGAAATTCTTGTCAAATCATTTTAATATATCAAAATATCATATCTTTTCAAAACCACATTTCGAATCATTTTAATATATCAAAATATTATATCATTTCAAAACCACATTTCAAATCATTTTAATATATCAAAATATCATATCCATTTCAAGTCATTTCAATCATTTTAATATATCAAAAATGTCATATCTTTCCAAAACTTTATTTCAAATCATTTTAATAAACCAAAATATCATATCTTTTCAAAACCACATTCATTTCAAATCATTATTCATTTTATTCAATTTAAAATACCATTTCAATTTACATTTCCAAACAGTTTATATTTCAAAAATCATTTTAAATCATTAAAATGAAGTTATTATATTTAATAATTAAATTATTAAATTTCCAAAAATTTCAACTTCCAAAGTTCATTTATTCACTTAAGTTTATCAAAACGGTGAAAATTCACTTTTCGCAGCATTTAGAAAACGCTACGGAAAGTTACATTCAAAACAGTTCAATTTAACAAAAGACCGCATTTTTTAAAAAATGTTGTAATAGGGTTTACTTAATATTTCAAATAAACTTAGTTAAATTCAACAATTATAGCGCTTAAAAAGATTGCTACAGTAGCCTTTAATTCAATTTAGCTTTTTAGTTCATTATCATCAACTACATCATTTACAAATGTTGTAATATCATTTAAATTGCAATTAATAGCATTTCAAAAATGCAGTTAATTAACTTCAAATATTCAATATAATTTCACAACCAATTATATTTTTATTTAAAACATTTTTAACTTATAAAATCATACATTTTCACATTTATAAACAACATTTAATTTTCCTTAAGTTCATGATTTTATAAAGTTAAATTTCCATTCAAAAATCAAGATTTAATAATAATTCACTTATTAAATTTCAACATTCAAATTTAAATTCATTAAATTAAATTTCAACTTAACACTTAAGTTTAAATTTCAAAATATAACTTAATTTCAATTTTATTCACTTAACTTAAAATTCACTTTTAAGCCAAATTCACAAATTCCCATTTGGTTATATTTCAAAATTTCAACTTAAATAATCATCCCTTTCATTTTTTAACTTTACTCAAAAATCATTAATATATTATAAAATCATTTTAAATTCATTTTAAATTCAAATTATCATAAATTTATCATAATTTCATATTTAATTTAATTTCCAATTATAATTAAATCAAAATTTCCAAAATAGCTTACATTTAAATTTTCTAACTTTTCCATAATTTATTTAACCTATAAATTTCCAAAAAAATCAATAATACTTTACAAAAATCATTTTTAATTATGTTTTAAATCAAAATATTATAATATTTACATTTCAAACATATTTTTAAAAATTTTAGAAAAATATATTTTAACTACGGGTCTGTATATAATTTTCCAGCCTAGGTAAAGTGATACGGGTAATGTATCATTTCAAACCGTAATTTACAAAGAAAATCCGGGTTTGATCATTTCAAACCCGCAGTCCCAAGTAAACGAAATAAAATGAAAATCGCTCAGGCCTATCATTTCAGCCTATAACGATTTTCCCCTATTCTAAAGTCCGTTCGGGTATGTATCATTTCAACCAATAGTGATTCTAATCTAAAGGGAACTTGCAGTGTGATAAACTGATAAAAATAACAGAATAACATAATATAATAGTAACAGATGTTATAATAGGTTTTTAAGCATGGGTGAACATCATATAATCATAATATAGCATATGTAACATGATAATGCATTTTACAGATTCAAAAGGGGTCAATTTACTAGCTATATATGTACATATTGTCTGGTGAGGATAACTCACTTGTTCAAGCTAGAGATCGCTACCAAAACACACAACACCAAATCTTGAAGGCACGACAACACGAATATGATTTGAGTGGGAGAGCCAAAGATAAATCTCCTTGGATACATTCAACAAATCAAGCATAACAACACATAAGTTACACAACAAAATACCACTAAACAAAGCTAGAAATGGATGCATAAACAAAGCCAAAGTGTTTGCACTTGCTTCCTACCAACTATGCTTCAACTATGGATTAGGTTTGCACGGCCAAAGAATGTATTTGGATCAGGTCATGGATTGGAATGGGTCGGCCTAGCCTAGAGAAAGTGGTGCAACATTTGGTGATGCAAAATCTAACATTAGAAGGCAATAGCAAGGATTCTATGCAACTACAAGGCTCGGCCAAGGCCAAGGAGGGCATGGACACTTTAGGTATGGTCAGGTGAGCGTGTGTAGAGGTTTGTTAGGTTGAGATCAGGTCAGTGGTGATGGTGGTTGGTCGGTCTAGGTGGTAAAAAGTTGGTGCAAAACTGGTGGTGATGGAAACTACACTAACAAGGCAACATACATGGATTCAAGCAAGCATTGGGCTCGGCCAAAGCACAGGTGGGCACGGCCATCTCTGGTGGGGTCAGGGGATGACATGGTAGAGGTGTTATGTCAGGTTGGAGGTGGTGGTGGTGGTGTAGGTGGCGGCTAAAGGGAGATGAAGGTGTTAGATGCAAACTAGGCTAGGCTTGAATGCTAGGTGATGAATTTGTGCATTATGGTGGTGAGGCTTGCCTTGGGGTTGCTCGCCCTGATGGGGTGGTGGACTGGAGGGGGTGATGATCAGAGAATGATGTGGTGGAGGTCGGCTAAGGGCTGGAGTTGGTGCATCCTATCAAATCAAGTGAGAACAAATGCAAACAATCAATAGCAATCAATAGAAAAACAAGAGAAAGGAAGAAGTTTCTACCCAATCTTTTTGATCAACTATGGCCGCACCCTTTTTTGTGTGAGAAATATTTTTGAGTTCACGTGAAAAAGAATGAAGGAGGCAGCTGAAATGAGAAGGAATTGTACGGCCAAAGAAAAAAAAACAATAAAGATGTAGGTTAAGAAATGAAAAGGCA
Source organism: Allium cepa (assembly GCA_030765085.1). Lineage (NCBI taxonomy): Eukaryota > Viridiplantae > Streptophyta > Magnoliopsida > Asparagales > Amaryllidaceae > Allium > Allium cepa. The sequence continues at coordinate 178,145,574 of CM060945.1, forward strand.
GAAGATTAAAGTACTTAGGAATGTAAAGGGTTTCAGAAACCTTTCATATTTCTTTATTTAATTTTTTTATAACTTTATATTTCTGGTAATAATACTAATACCAGATAAAATTTCGAAATTTATCAAAATGTAATAATTTATATAAACATTTATCAATAATATAAAGTTAAATTAAGAAAATAGCTAAAATTAGTAAACTAGTCTGGAAAATTTGAAATTTAATAGAATAAATTTTATAAAATTCATATGAGCTTGTAATATATTTTTAAACATAAATAATAAAATAAAATAAAAATATATTCAAAAATAAATATTTAAAATTTAATTTACATATAATTTTTTATGAAGAAAATAGAAGAAAATAGGAAAACAGCCTTCAAAAATAGGAAATCATCATAGTAAATTTTAGAAAAATTCTATTATTATTTTTAAATTATTTAGAGATGAAAATATACATAAATTAACATATTTACACATATTGAAATAAAATATAAGAAAGAAAATATGATTTATAAAATTTAAAATAGGCAAAATTGCACAAAAAACCAATTATACTAAAAATTGAAATGTTCATAACTTTCACAATTTAACTCCGTTTCCAACGAAACGAAAAATAGTATTCATGTTATTAAATCTATGTTCATAATAAAAGATAAAATTTATAATTTCAAACTTTTAAATTTTAAGTTAGAAGTCAAAGTTTGACTATTTGACCAAAAATTCACCTTTTCTGGAAATATTCAACTTACACAAGTTTTGGAATTATAATTCATATAAAAATCAAGATTTATATTTAAATAATAAAATTTAACCATTTCAATAAGTAAAATAAGTTTTTAAATCAAAATTTAAATCAAAATAATTAAAATATACAATTAAAATAATTACAAAATAAAGGGTTGCTACACTCTCCCCCACTCAAAACTTTTCGTCCCCGAAAAGGAATGAGGTATGGGAAAGCACAGAAGAGATAGAGATGAAATAAGTTTAAGACAGGGTAACTAGACGATTGAGATTATACCTGATAACTGTTGTTATAGGTAAGTTTAACAAGGTGGAGGTGATCAAATCAAGAACACAAGCACGAAAAGATCCTTTAGAATCTGATTCTCCCTTTTTCGTTTGACCGTCGGTCTGTGGATGGTAAGCAGTGCTCAGATCCAGATGGGTACCAAAGATTTTCAAAGATTACAGAAAGATTTCTAAATAGACTGGTATAAGCAATAGCCTCCCATTCTGTAGCAAGATAAGGGAAATTAGGACAACCAAAAGATAGTTTGAAAAACAAAATAAAATAATAAATTTGAAACCATAAAATTTCAACTTAAACTGAAAATTAATTTTACATAAGTCAAATAAATCTTAAGCATCTCTAATTTCATTATCTTATCATCTAATTATCTTAAATTAACAAATCCCTAAAATCATGTATTTGAAAAATCTTTTATTATACTCGAAATGTACCAAATAAAATTTAATTCTTCTTCACTACTAATTAAAATTAAATTTATTCCTCTCAACATATTTTATCACCTATGTTAAATATATTTATACTTATTATAACTTCTTTATCTTATTCTTAGTTCCTTTATCATTATTTTATATTGTAAATTATTCCATTACACTTTTTCTTTATTTACCTCTGTTAATCCTTTTGTAACAAAAATTTAAGTATATAACATTTATAATAACCACTCAAATTTTATTTATAAAATTCTTTTTTTTATAGTGTACATTATCGAATTACATATTCAACTTCTGAAAATTAAGGTAAGTTATATTGGAATGAAATTGTGTATTATACAAATAAAACTTTCTAATTCAATTATTTCAAGCTTGAATATTTATCCAAATCTCAAAATTATACTTAGAAATTATCGTTGAAGATAAAATTTAGGAATTAAATTTCCGATAAATTCCAAACTATTTAGAGATAAATAAATGCTCATATACACTATATATATATCCATTCAAATTTAAATCATATATCAGCATATGTTATAAATCCATTCTTATTTTAGAAATTAAAATCAATTAAATTTTCCCAAAACAAAATGTAGCAAGACTACAGAATGGTCTCTTCACTTCGAAACTCGAAAATGAATGTCAATGATGCTGCAGTCATCACCGAAATTATTTTCCAGCAACAAAGAGAAGAGCACTAAATTTAAATTTAAAATTCTTTGGAAACAAATTTCTATTCAAAAATACTTTAAATAATATATCCTTTAAAACATTAAACACAAAGTTTGAAATCCATCGGAAATTAAATTCTCAAATTCTTGTTTTACATTCATTTTAAATTTCCAAATAAATTTATAACCATGTTTTATAGTTCAATTAGATATATGAAAAAATAGAAAATGATATATAAAATCAAATATTATTTCTTAACAACCAATTCAAATAAAATCCAGATAAAGATATATAATAAAGGTACAAAATTTATTTCACAAAAATTTATTTCATTACTAAATTTTAAAAACATATTGTGTCAGTTTGCTCTGTTCAAGTGTTTTGGAAATCTTATCGATAACGTTGATCAGACGAATCGATTAGAAACCCAAATCAACATCAACAACTCAAACAACACGATATATAAAACATTTTAAATATTTGTTTACAAATACACTTCAAGAATAATTTGAAGATAAGTTGGAAACAAAGATGAGATAATTAAATAACAGAATAGAAAGATGGATAAGCTTATATAAATCGCGGGCAACCTTAACCGGGTTAACCGTGACTTAAAGAATAAGATCGATGTGGATTTCTTGGGTAAATCAACATTCGGTCTCAAGAGATAGAGTTCGGGATTATAAGAGGTACTAGCACCTAAACCGAGGATATAGAATCTCTGGTGAATCGATGATGTTGTAAAGGAGTTTCCCCCTTTACAAATAAATATGAGGTTGGCGAGACCGCCGACTCATTATGAAGATCTTTTGAAGTGGAGTTATGGGATACTCCGAAAACAAAAGAAGATAAATAGTGAAGGACATGAATGGATTTTGGAACCAAAGGGAATGTTCCAAAATTCAAAGGAATCGAGTCAAAAAGGAAGAGGTTTAAACTTGAATGAAAGTGATTCTGTAAATACATTTACCCTATATACCGAGTTTTGCCTAGAGCTACCAAAGCTCTGATACCAACTGTAACAACCCGATATTTTCAACCATTCGCATCCGCACATGTCGGACTTGAATTGCTCAAAATACCGCATTGTAAATAAAATTTGGCAAATCTCAGAATATACAGTAAATAAAATCACAGATCACAGACACAGAGTATTTAATAATGCAGCGGAAGTAAAAGAAATAGTAGTTCATGAAGCCACTATATAAATATATCAGAGTTAAATAAAATACAACAGACTAAATAAAGTACAACAGAACTCTTAAGATGATAACCAAGTACAAGCTGAATAGAACAACAGAACTGGAATAGATAAAACTAGATAAGCAGATAATCTCTAGCGATTCCAATCTCCAGAAAGTGGAATCCAAATCTGTGAATAACTCAGGCTGACCCGAGCGTAAATAAAAATACAAACACTCGAGTCAGGACAATATATACTTATATAATGTAAACCAACTCAAATGAACTGTAATAAGGTACAAGTAACTTAAAGGATGCCTGAGACCGCCCATCCTTTAAGGATCCGTTAAACTATTTACTATGTAGTAATATTTCACTATTATAATAATGTCTACAGTAAAATAAACTTTCTTTTAAATAGCGTTCCAGGCTACCCATATCACCCTTCACACATAATAGTCCCAGTAGTCCATCCAATATCATGCCATCTCCACTCCGGGTGACTGTCAGAGGATACCACACGGGCTACAGGAGAAAAACAAACTCGTAGTAAAGGCTCGGTATGGTAGGTGACACGGCACACAAGGCAATGCCAGGGTAGATATACCAATTACGCACACGGGCTGGTGGTAATGCAGTAGCCACATACGCCCACCTCGGAACACACTCCCATATCAAAATCGGAGGATGGCCATCTAATCAATCACCAGTAAGAGTATAGTATCGAAGGAATGTGTCCGATAGGAGGAATGACCTCACTTGGCCCGAGATCGCTCCTGTTTTAACCACCTTATGCCAACTCACGGGAGTTGGGTCCACGTAATATACCTCAAGAACGTCGCCACCATCCTACTTCATTCTGGAATCTCCACCGCGTACACGGTTGTCAAAGTGGTCTTCGGTATCGACAGAGAGTATGCCAGATATCCGATCCCGGTCTCTTTGCCAACCAATCGTTATTATAACCCGTAGTTATAACTTTTAAAATAATGTTTATACTTCAAAATAGGATATCATTTCAAATCCAAATCTTTATCAAAATAATGATTAAATTAATTCCAAACCATTTTAAAACATCATATCTTTCCAGAAATTCTTGTCCAATCATTTTAATATATCAAAATATGATATCTTTTCAAAACCACATTTCAAATCATTTTAATATATCAAAATATCATATCATTTCAAAACCACATTTCAAATCATTTTAATATATCAAAATATCATATCCATTTCAAGTCATTTCAATCATTTTAATATATCAAAAATATCATATCTTTCCAAAACTTTATTTCAAATCATTTTAATAAACCAAAATATCATATCTTTTCAAAACCACATTCATTTCAAATCATTATTCATTTTATTCAATTTAAAATACCATTTCAATTTACATTTCCAAACAGTTTATATTTCAAAAATCATTTTAAATCATTAAAATGAAGTTATTATATTTAATAATTAAATTATTAAATTTCCAAAAATTTCAACTTCCAAAGTTCATTTATTCACTTAAGTTTATCAAAACAGTGAAAATTCACTTTTCGCAGCATTTAGAAAACGCTACGGAAAGTTACATTCAAAACAGTTCAATTTAACAAAAGACAGCATTTTTTAAAAAATGTTGTAATAGGGTTTACTTAATATTTCAAATAAACTTAGTTAAATTCAACAATTATAGCGCTTAAAAAGATTGCTACAATAGCCTTTAATTCAATTTAGCTTTTTAGTTCATTATCATCAACTACATCATTTACAAATGCTGTAATATCATTTAAATTGCAATTAATAGCATTTCAAAAATGCAGTTAATTAACTTCAAATATTCAATATAATTTCACAACCAATTATATTTTTATTTAAAACGTTTTTAACTTATAAAATCATACATTTTCACATTTATAAACAACATTTAATTTTCCTTAAGTTCATGATTTTATAAAGTTAAATTTCCATTCAAAAATCAAGATTTAATAATAATTCACTTATTAAATTTCAACATTCATATTTAAATTCATTAAATTAAATTTCAACTTAACACTTAAGTTTAAATTTCAAAATATAACTTAATTTCAATTTTATTCACTTAACTTAAAATTCACTTTTAAGCCAAATTCACAAATTCCCATTTGGTTATATTTCAAAATTTCAACTTAAATAATCATCCCTTTCATTTTTTAACTTTACTCAAAAATCATTAATATATTATAAAATCATTTTAAATTCATTTTAAATTCAAATTATCATAAATTTATCATAATTTCATATTTAATTTAATTTCCAATTATAATTAAATCAAAATTTCCAAAATAACTTACATTTAAATTTTCTAACTTTTCCATAATTTATTTAACCTATAAATTTCCAAAAAAATCAATAATACTTTACAAAAATCATTTTTAATTATGTTTTAAATCAAAATATTATAATATTTACATTTCAAACATATTTTTAAAAATTTTAGAAAAATATATTTTAACTACGGGTCTGTATATAATTTTCCAGCCTAGGTAAAGTGATACGGGTAATGTATCATTTCAAACCGTAATTTACAAAGAAAATCCGGGTTTGATCATTTCAAACCCGCAGTCCCAAGTAAATGAAATAAAATGAAAATTGCTCAGGCCTATCATTTCAGCCTATAACGATTTTCCCCTATTCTAAAGTCCGTTCGGGTATGTATCATTTCAACCCATAGTGATTCTAATCTAAAGGGAACTTGCAGTGTGATAAACTAATAAAAATAACAGAACAACATAATATAATAGTAACAGATGTTATAATAGGTGTTTAAGCATGGGTGAACATCATATAATCATAATATAGCATATGTAACATGATAATGCATTTTACAGATTCAAAAGGGGTCAATTTACTAGTTATATATGTACATATTGTCTGGTTAGGATAACTCACTTGTTCAAGCTAGAGATCGCTACCAAAACACACAACACCGAATCTTGAAGGCACGACAACACGAATATGATTTGAGTGGGAGAGCCAAAGATAAATCTCCTTGGATACATTCAACAAATCAAGCATAACAACACATAAGTTACACAACAAAATACCACTAAACAAAGCTTGAAATGGATGCATAAACAAAGCCAAAGTGTTTGCACTTGCTTCCTACCATCTATGCTTCAACTATGGATCAGGTTTGCATGGCCAAAGAATGTATTTGGATCAGGTCATGGATTGGAATGGGTCGGCCTAGCCTAGAGAAAGTGGTGCAACATTTGGTGATGCAAAATCTAACATTAGAAGGCAATAGCAAGGATTCTATGCAACTACAAGGCTCGGCCAAGGCCAAGGAGGGCATGGACACTTTAGGTATAGTCAGGTGAGGGTGTGTAGAGGTGTGTTAGGTTGAGATCAGGTCAGTGGTGATGGCGGTTGGTCGGTCTAGGTGGTAAAAAGTTGGTGCAAAGCTGGTGGTGATGGAAACTACACTAACAAGGCAACATACATGGATTCAAGCAAGCATTGGGCTCGGCCAAAGCACAGGTGGGCACGGCCATCTCTGGTGGGGTCAGGGGATGACGTGGTAGAGGTGTTATGTCAGGTTGGAGGTGGTGGTGGTGGTGTAGGTGGCGGCTAAAGGGAGATGAAGGTGTTAGATGCAAACTAGGCTAGGCTTGAATGCTAGGTGATGGATTTGTGCATTATGGTGGTGAGGCTTGCCTTGGGGTTGCTCGGCCTGATGGGGTGGGGGACTGGAGGGGGTGATGATCAGAGAATGAGGTGGTGGAGGTAGGCTAAGGGCTGGAGTTGGTGCATCCTATCAAATCAAGTGAGAACAAATGCAAACAATCAATAGAAATCAATAGAAAAACAAGAGAAAGGAAGAAGTTTCTCCCCAAACTTTTTGATCAACTATGGCCGCACCTTTTTTTGTGTGAGAAATATTTTTGAGTTCACGTGAAAAAGAATGAAGGAGGAAGCTGAAATGAGAAGGAATTGTACGGCCAAAGAAAAAAAAACAATAAAGATGTAGGTTAAGAAATGAAAAGGCAGAAGATTAAAAGACTTAGGAATGTAATGGGTTTCAGAAACCTTTCATATTTCTTTATTTAATTTTTTTATAACTTTATATTTATGGTAATAATACTAATACCAGATAAAATTTCGAAATTTATCAAAATGTAATAATTTATATAAACATTTATCAATAATATAAAGTTAAATTAAGAAAATAGCTAAAAATAGTAAACTAGTCTGGAAAATTTGAAATTTAATAGAATAAATTTTATAAAATTCATATGAGCTTTTAATATATTTTTAAACATAAATAATAACATAAAATAAAAATATATTAACAAAATAAATATTTAAAATTGGAAATCATCATAGTAAATTTTAGAAAAATTCTATTATTATTTTTAAAATATTTAGAGATGAAAATATACATAAAGTAACATATTTACACATATATATAAAATATAAGAAAGAAAATATGATTTATAAAATTTAAAATAGGCAAAATTGCACAAAAAACCAATTATACTAAAAATTGAAATGTTCATAACTTTCACAATTTAACTCCGTTTCCAATGAAACGAAAAGTAGTATTCATGTTATTAAATCTGTTCATAATAAAAGATAAAATTTATAATTTCAAACTTTTAAATTTTAAGTTAGAAGTCAAAGTTTGACTATTTGACCAAAAATTCACCTTTTTTGGAAATATTCAACTTACACAAGTTTTGGAATTATAATTCATATAAAAATCAAGATTTATATTTAAATAATAAAATTTAATCATTTCAATAAGTAAAATAAGTTTTTAAGTCAAAATTTAAATCAAAATAATTAAAATATACAATTAAAATAATTACAAAATACAGGGTTGCTACATTATAGGTGATCCTACGGAAGGTATACGCACTCGCTCATCATTTGATAAAAATTTATGTGCGTTTTGTTGCCACAGTGGTTTTATTTCTGAGATTGAACCTGATTCTATTGAAATGGCTCTTAATGATGAAAGTTGGGTTTTAGCAATGCAAGATGAACTTAATCAATTTGAGAGAAATAAAGTTTGGAAATTAGTTCCTAGGCCTAATGACTATCAATTGTTGGAACCAAATGGGTGTTCAAAAATAAGCTTAATAAATCAGGCAATGTAATTAGAAACGAAGGTAGGTTGGTCGCAAAAGGATATAACCAAATAGAAGGCATAGATTTTGATGAAACATTTGCTCCAGTGGCTAGGTTAGAAGCCATCAGGATTTTGCTAAGTTTTGCATGTAATAAGGGTTTCAAACTTAAACAAATGGATGTAAAAAGTGCCTTTCTAAATGGTGATTTGAAAGAAGAAGTTTTTGTTGGACAACCCCCCGGTTTTGAAAATCATGATTTTCCAAATCATGTGTATAAACTAGAAAAAGCATTATATGGTCTTAAGCAAGCTCCTAGAGCTTGGTATGACTGCCTTTGTACATATCTTTTGGAAAATGGCTTTAAAAAGGGGAGTGCTGGCACGACACTTTTTCTATTACATAATGGAAGTGAATTTTTGATTGTTTAGATTTATGTGGATGATATTATTTATGGTGCTACTAATGAACTCTTGTGTGAGAAATTTGAACAAGTCATGCAGGCTAAATTCGAGATGAGCTTGGTTGGAGAATTGAAATATTTTCTTGGATTCGAAATCAAGCAAAGCAGTGATGGTATTTTTATTTCACAATCCAAGTATATGTTAGAACTGTTGAAGAAATTTGGAGTTGAGAACTCCAAACCATTGAGAACTCCTATGAGCCCATCAACAAAGTTGGACAAAGAAGAGAAAGGAATTGCTGTTGATCAGAAAAAATGTCGAGGGATAATTGGTTCACTTCTCTATCTTACTGCTTCTAGACCTGATATTATGTTTTATGTGTGTTTGTGTGCACGTTTTCAATCTAATCCTAAAGAATCTCATTTGAAAGCCACTAAACGAATTTTGAGATATCTTTCACACACACACAAATTTGGATTATGGTACCCTTCTTGTGAAAATTTTGATTTAGTTGGCTATTCTGATGCTGATTATGCTGGTTCATTGGTTGACAGGAAAAGCACTAGTGGGACATGTTTCATGCTAGGACATTCATTAGTTTCATGATCAAGTTGAAAACAGAATTGTGTTGCATTATCCACCACTGAAGCAGAATACATTGCTTTAGGAAGTTGTTGTGCTCAAATTTTATGGATGATGCAAACTCTTTCTGATTTTGGCTTAGTTTATAAACAAGTTCCATTAAAATGTAATAGTAAAAGTGCAATAGACTTGTCAAATAATCATGTTCATCATTCACGCACAAAACACATTGATGTGAGACACCACTTTCTTAGAGATCACATTGCTAAGGAAGACATTTGCATTGAATATATTTCAACTGAGGCTCAACTTGCTGATATTTTCACAAAACCCCTACCCAAAGACAGATTTTCCAGATTACGTTTGGATTTGGGGATTATAGAAATTGACTAATCATTTTCCATTTTTTAGTTGAAATACTCTTGGATATATACTTTCAAGTTCAATTTCTAGGATTCAAACTAGTTTTGGATATTATCCAAAGATTGATTCGAATATGGTATTCAGTATTGGATATTACATAATATAATTAACTTGGTAACTTATTCCACGATCATTTCTATTTCTACCATCTTTCTATCGTTCATAATGGTTTTGTAAAATGAGAATAATGGATTATTTTTTTTAAATTTTTTTAATAATGATAATAACTCTCATGCATCCATTCTCATTTAAAAGTCCTTACGGTTATGCATGGATGGAGTATGTGAGTGAATTATTTTTTTCATTACTCCATTCTCATTTAAAAGTCCTTATGGTTATGCATGGATGGAGTATGGTAACTAAGTATTCTGGTCTCACATAAAAGTCTAGATGCTTAGACTAATAAGTAACTGCTAATCCCATTTAAAAGTCCTTATGGTTATGCGTGGTTAGTAAGTGCTTATTTTTGTGCTTAAATGTCAAATTAATTTTAAAATATCTCTCTTCTTATTATACAAAAACCGAATCATCGATCCATTCTCTACAATGTGGAAATTGTTATCTCGTTTTGATATATTATTTTTTCCTACTGTTCCATTGTTTTTTGTCACTCTTTTGATAAAGACAAAAGGGGGAGAAGAACAAGATTTTGATAAGGAAGTAAATATTTTTTGGAATATTTCAACAAATTTGTAAAATTTTGTTAGTTAATTTTCTTTAGTTCTTTTATTCTTCTGTAATTCTCTAAATCTTGTAAATAGGGAGTGGTCTCAGTTGTAGGGGGAGCATTTATATAGGGGGAGCTAAATAGTTCATGCTCAAACACATTTATTAGAATTTAAAAATCTTAAATATATATGTTTGTCATCATCAAAAGGGGGAGATTGTTTGATGTAAATTTTTGTTTGATGATAACAAATATATATATATATATATATATATATATATATATATATATATATCAATATGTGTTTGTAGATTGTACTATATGCGTACAGGAATAAATATTCATATTGAATATTAATACTATTGCACAGAATTTATATTGAATTCAATCAGTATTTTTATTAAATATAATATTTTACAAAGTTTTCAGCTCTCTCTATATACATACACTTGTTTATACATTTCACATTCATATTTTCTCTCACTACAACACACAACACTGTACATATTACAGAACCATTAATCTGCATCTATCTGCATTGTCCAGCTCCAGTTCTTGTCCTGTCTCCTGTGTACCTGTATAATTAGCAACTACAGCGGTAATCTGAAAATAAACAAATTTGAATTTGCAGAAATATAAATTTGTTTTTATTGGTGCCTCAGTTATTTGGGTTGTGTGTCATCATTTACATTTGAATTCACTACACACAAAATCATGCACATAGATATATACACTTGTATTCCTATCAGGGACAGGTAATCATAAGTGGCTACAATACACACGTGTACATTTATACACGTGTGCACTGCCTCGCCAACTCGTGTGTGCAGCTAACAAGACCAAGATGCAACAGAACATCAACTGGAATCAACATGAATATCACAAGTATGTACGGTGCGGCAATGCACCAACCAGAAAATCAATAGCAACATGAAACCAAACAGTCAAGTTCAAGACATATCAATGGAAATAGTGTGGCCGAGAACTGATACAAGCAAATCATAGAATGGCATCAAAACCAATTCAGCAACATGCATAGATGCATTCAAGACTCAAGCAACATGTCCAGTTACAACAAAGAAACAAGTCTCGACCAAACTCTGTGGAACTCAAGCAAGTTCACAAATAAACCAACATGAATACAACTAATGATTTGAAGAAATGAAACAACATCAAAGCATCACATACATACATACGTACATGAGAAATGGCCAAGACTACAAGTACAAGGCATAGCAACTGCATAGCAACTGAACAACGACCATGAACTCAACAGCAGTGCATGCAACAGGACTAAGGCAACAATGTGCACAGGTTAGAGACAATACAGCATGTACAAGGATCAATGAAGAGAGGTGAACAACAAGTGTCACAATATCAAAGCACAGAACAACCCTATGTCAACAACAATGCAACACTGTGGCAACCACAAGTTACAAACATCAAATGTCGACCAGGTAGCAATGATGATAATGCAGACACAAGTAGTGATACATCAATGACAATTGGAGCAACAGTTCATGTATGCATCAGTGACCAAACACAGAACAATAAAAGCAAGCCGAAGCTCAGTGGTGAAGCAACAACAATGAAGCAGAGCCAAGAATACATGTACTTGAGGCAATATGCACAAGTGAAAAACGAAAATGGCACAGCAGTTCATACAACATATACAAGATAGAAGAAGCCATAGTCAATGCAAAGCAAAAGCGAAGTTATAGTGAAATCCTACAAGTCAAGTCAACAGCAGATATAAGAATTTAATGCAGACGCAAACAAAATTCATGTCTAAAAATTAATGAACACAAAGATGGCCGAAGGCGTGTCAAAGCAGATGTTAACCAAGACAAAAACAAAGGGCGCGCAATTTTTGAAAAAGTCAAAACAACTAAAAGAGGAAAGTTTTTGCGTATTATTTAAGGAAAATCAAAGGTTTGAAAATCAAGGCCGTGAGTAACAAGTCGAAAATATATCAGGAAAGCCGTGCATATCAGGCTATTGAAAATTAGGAAAGTATCGAATTGATACGAACAAACTCAAGTGTCGAATTCATATAAATACCAAACCTCAAATTCATCATCGACATCGAGTTCGAATACTAAAATCGTAAAAGCACTTAAAGTGAAAATTACGCACCGAAGCATACGTTGAACTCGATCAAATCGGTCAACAGAGGAGCAGCTGCAAACAACCTCAAGTAAAGCAAGCCGCCGATCATCAGAGAAGCAAAGAAAGCAATGGCCGTCAACAAATTCTATCGGCATCATCAAAGATTACCGAAGCCCTAATTCAGATCGAACAAAGAAAGCAACAACCGTTGTTTTCTTCACAAGCCAGAGAGAAAAAAAGGGGATCGGGTTAAAGAATAAGAATGGGCCGGCCTTGTTTTTATTAAAGGGGCTTTAGTTATTTAATTAAGGGTTTTATGGTTTAATGTTAAAATCAAGTTTTTAATTTTTTTCTCTTATTTTCTGTACTTTTCGATTTAAATCTTGGTAAATCACCACCTAGGTTTTAGGTTGTGTCAGATTGTCTAGTTAGGATTAGTTCAGTGAGCAGGGTGTGCGAGTTTGCAGAACTCTATAGGCGGTAGCAGGGTGTGCGAGTCTGTTAGAGTGTTTGTAAACGGGAGACTGTTTAATCCTAATAGAAATCTGGGAATGCAGCAGTAGGCAGGGGTTGCCGAAGCTTGGTAAATTTTGCGTGTGATTCACTTTTCAGCATATTTACTTCTCTACAGATTGTTTTTGTTTAATTTGAGAAAATTTGCTATAACCCTATTCACCCCCCCTCTAGGGTCAATCTAGATCCTACAAGAAATAAATGTAAGAATTTAATAAAATTAATTAATGTGGATTTCAATAAATGGTAATTGAATAAAAGTCAACATTCTCTAAGTAATCATATTACTTGCTGTAATGTAATACGTAATTGATTGAATATGATTACGAAATATAAAATTTGTGTATACACGGGATTTTAAACGGTAGTTGTTAAGTAATAAACCTATAAAGGCATGTAAAGAAAATAGGTAACCACCTATATGTTGTTTATTTCATTTAGTATGATAAATAAAATTTTGGGAATCAGATCTCAATTAAGGGAAGTTAAGATGTACGTTAATTTGAAATAAAATCTAATAAATATTACATTGCTATGGAATGTAGTACAAATGGTTGGGGATTGTCAAACTTGGTAAAAAGGGATTGCACTTAGGAGATTTTGTTAATTGAGTTTAAAACCTTAATTAATACGCATAATTGACAAGATTCACATTTCTAAATATAACCATTGATACAAATCTAAGGTGTATATAGAAGTATCAGTGTAATGAAATGTAAACAAATGTTAAGTATGCTTATGGGATAATGATTGTTTTAATAATAAGAATGGGAATCAACATTTATTTATTTATTTGAATTTTTTTTTGAATGAATTAATTTGATAAATCAAAACAATTTTTTTTTATACATTAAAAGAATGTTTAATTATAGATCCATGTTTTAAACTCTTAAACCAAATTGCATTTTTTAGATCTGAAAGTTTATATACATATAATTTGCATTTGTATTGAAACAAAAATATTGTATACACATATTGTCACTTTATCTTGAATTGAATATATCATGAAATTTGAATACTTTGTTGAATAAATTATTTATTCTTAATCTAATAAATTATAATAGAAGTTTTCATATGCTTATCAATTTTTCGATAATAAATCTAAACTTTGATTTTGATTACAACAATATTTAAATTTGTTACCTAATTTATTATCTCAATTGTCCTTATTTAAGGATCTTAAAGGTTCGTTACTATATTTCTTAATTTGTCGTGTTCCACTTTTGTTTTGTTAAAAATTTAATTAAATTACATTAAGGTAAAAAGGTTTAATTTATATGTATTTTTGACTTCAAGTATACATAAGTTTACAAATGCTGTAACAACCAGATATTTTCAACCATTCGCATCCATTATAAGTGTATAGGTAGACACTCATGCCGGAATTGAATTGCTCAAAATACCGCGTTGTAATTAAAAATTTGGCAAATCTCAGAATATACAGTAAATAAAAATCATAGATCACAGACACAGAGTAATAATAATGCAGCGGAAGTAAAAGAGATAGTAGTTCGTGAAGCTACTATGTAAATATAAGATACATCAGAGTTAAATAAGATACAACAGAAGAGTAACAGGATACATCAGGTACAAATCAGATACATCACTGAACCACTGGATACTGAAACAAAATAGATGGCTGGTTCTTCAAGGAAAGCTCCAACGCCGAAGGTGAATCTTGAATGCTAACTCAATCAATCTAACTCGAGCGTAAAGCAAAACACAAAACCCTCGAGTCAGGACATAAATACTTATAAATTGTAAATCAACTCAAGTGAACAGTAACAAAATGCATCGGTAACTTAAAGGATGCTTGGGACCGCCCATCCTCTAGGTTTCCGTTAAACTATTTACAATGTAGTAATATACGCTATATACGGTAGTGTCTAATCAGTAAAGTATAATCATATAGAAAATAGCGTTAAGGGGATGGTGAACCTTAACGCGGTCGGATCTTTAAAACCAAAATCGTAGTGGGCTCGATATAAGGATATGACACGGCATGCGAGGCAATGCCAGGGTGGATACACCGTTTGCACTCCCGGACCGGTGGGGACGGCAAGCCAGCAGCTTCCGCCCACCTCAAACAATACACCCGAATCAAAGTGGCGCCACCGAATCGAATCACAACAGTAATAAAATGGTTTCCGATGGAGCATGCTCGATGAAAGGGTGCGACCCTTTGTGTAGCCCAGTTTAGCTCCTGTTTTAGTCATATATGCCAACTCACGGGAGTTGGGTCCACGTAATATATACCTCGAGAACGTCGCCACCATCCTACTTCATTCTGGAATCTCCACCGCGTACACAGTTGTTAAAGTGGTTTTCGGTATTGGCCGGCTATAAGACAATATCCGATCCCGGTCTCTTTAACAACCAATCGTTATTATAACCCGTAGTTATAATTTTTTTAAAACAATATCTATACTTCAAAATAAAATATTATTTCAACCCAAATCTTTATCAAAATAAAGATTAAATCATTCCAGAATATCATATCTTTCAGATCTTCTTTTCAAATCATTTTAATATCAAAATATCATATCTTTCAAAACTCCATTTTCAAACCATTTTAATTTCAAAATATCATATCTTCCAAAACCACATTTCAATCATTTAATATATCAAAATATCATATCTTTTCGAAACCACATTTCAATCATTTAATATATCAAAATATCATATCCTTTCGAAACCACATTCATTTCAAATCATTATTCATTTTGTTCAATTTGAAATATCATTTCAATCCATATTTCAAAATTGTATATATTCCAAAAATCATTTTTAATCATTAAAATGAAGTTATTATGTTTAATAATTAAATTATTAAATTTCCAAAATTTTCGACTTCCAAAGTTCATTTATTCACTTAAGTTTATCAACGCCGTGAAAATACACTTTTCGTGGCATTTAAAAAACGCTACGGAAAAATACATTCAAACAGTTCAATTTAACAAAAGACAACATTTTAAAATGTTGTAACACGGTTTACTTAAATTTCGAATAAACTTAGTTAAATTCAACAATTTATAGCACTTACAAAAATTGCTATAATAGCTTTTAATTCAATTTAGCCTTTTAGTTCATTATCATCAACTACAGCATTTTCAAATGCTGTAATATCATTTACATTGTAATTAATAGCATTTCAAAAATACAGTCAATTAACTTCAAATATTCAATATAATTTCTCAACCAATTATATTTTTATTAAAACATTTTTTTAACTTATAAAGTCATACATTTTCACATTTATAACATCATTTAATTTTTCCTCAAGTTCATGATTTTACAAGGTTAAATTTCCATTCAAAAATCAAGATTTAATAATAATCCACTTATTAAAATGCAATGTTCAATTTTAAATCCATTACATTAACTTTCAACTTAACACTTAAGTTCAAATTCTCAAATATAAATTAGTTTTATTTTTGTTTGCTTAACTAAAAGTTCACTTTTACGTCAATTTCATAAATTTCCAATTCTAGTTATATTTCAAAGTTTCAACTTAAATATTTATTCATTTCACATTTCAACTTTATTAAAAATCATAAATATGAAAAAAATCATTTTAAATTCATTTAAATTCAAATTATCATAAATTTATCAAAATTTCATACTCAATTAAATTTCCAATTATAATTAAATCAAAATTTCCAAAATAACTTACGTTCAAAATTTCTAACTTTTCATTAATTCATTTCACTTAAAATTATTCAGAAAATCAATAATATTTTACAAAAATTTTATTTTTATTAAATTTCAAATCAAAATATTATAATAATTAAATTTCTAAAATATTTTAAAATTTTCAGAAAAGCATATTTTAACTACGGGCCTGTATAAAATTTTCTACGCTAGGTAAAGTGATACGGGTAATATATCATTTCACCCCGTAATTTACAAAGAAAATCCGGGTTTTATCATTTCCAACCCGCAATCCCAAGTTAAAATAAATTAAATAAAATAAATCAGGCCTATCATTTCAGCCCGTAACATTTTTTTCTAACAGGGAACTTGCAGTGTAATCATATACAGGAATAATATAAACAAGGTCAATATCACAATATACAGTCATATATCAGATGTCAGGTGAAAATTAACAGTTTAAACATGGTAATAACATGGTAATAACATGGCATAGCATATCATATGATCATCATTAATTTGCATAAACATTTTATATTACTAAACACTTGTCATCAATTCACTTTCATAAGTATAAATGTCAGGGTGAGAAAGGCTCACTTGTTCAAGCTGAAGACCAAAACAACAAACACAAGTGCGATTCCAAAAGCACGACAAGTACGATATAGCATGACTTTTGATTTGAATGAATGGAGAGCCTTGATATTTGTCTTGTAAACATATACCCAAAACAAAACAATAATACATAAGTTTTGAATTCAAAAACGACTAAACTAGGCTAGAAATAACTGCATAAATCAAGGCAGAGTTGCTATGCACTTGCTTCCAAAACACTCTAGGTTTAGCCATAAGGTATACTACAGGTCTAAGGTAAGATTTGGATCAGGTTTTGGTTGGGTATGGTCAGCCTAACATAGGTTAACATGGTGCAAAACTGTGGAGAAGGGAAAACAACACAACAATCAACATACACATGATTTTCAAGGCACTACAAGGCACGGTCAAGGCTAGTATGGTCATGGCCTGTACTTTGGGGTCAAAGGGGATGGTGTGGCGGATAGTGCAGGTGCTGCTGGAGGTGGTGGAGGTGGTGTTAGTGGCGGCCATGGGTGGTGGAAGGTGGTGGATGCATAGATTTGCTCGGCTAGGTCATGTAGGTGAATTATATTGTATTTGGTGATAGATCTACCACCAACGGTGGCTCGGCTTGGGATGGCCAGTGAGGAGGAGGTGGTGGTGATGGGTTCCAGTGGTGGTGGAGGCAGTAGGGGCTGGAGAGGAGGCAGGGCCGAACCTAGAAGAGGAAGAGACAAGTGCAAATCAATATAAAACAATGAAAAAGTGAAATAGAAGAGAAGATTTACCAAAGTTTTTGAACAAGGAGGCCATGATATTTTTTTAGGGTTGAGAAAGAGAAAAATTTCGTGACAAATGAGCAAGGGAAGTCGGCTGGAGATGGTATAGGGAAATGCCAAAAAAACAGATGTATTGATGACAAAAGAAACTGCAAAAGAAACAGTGAAACGTTTTTTACGTTTCTTAGCCTTTAACCCTTTCAAATTTCTCATATATATTTATATACATCTAAATAACTGAAAATAATTAAAATCTCAGTTAAAATTCAAAAGTAAAACAGATAAACAAAAAATTAATAATTAAATATTAATTAGATATGATTAAAATAAGAAAAATAGCACAAAAAATGAAAACTTGACTTAAGAATTAGAAATAACTTCAATATACTTTGGAAAAATTTACTTTAATTTAAATACATGTAAAATGAATAAAATAAAGTAAAAAACAGCAAATAAAAGTTAGTGCATACAATAAATAAATAAATTTTAATTATATATAATTAAATTAAGAAAATGGCTTAAAATTGTAGACTAGGCTTTAAAATTAGAAATAAATTCAAATGAACTTTAGAAAAAATATATTATCATTTTAAAAATACTTAAAAGTCAAAATATACATAATATAACATATTATCACATATTAAAGTAAAATATAACAAAGAAGAAGTAACTTATACAATTTAAAATAGTCATTGTTAAATAACCCTATATACGCACAATATTGTAAAGGGTATAACTTTCACAATTTACATCCGATTTCAACGAAACGAAAAGTGGTGTTCTTAGAATTTTATGTACTTTCATAAGAAAAGAAAAAAAATTACAAAGAAAATCCGGGTTTTATCATTTCCAACCCGCAATCCCAAGTTAAAATAAATTAAATAAAATAAATCAGGCCTATCATTTCAGCCCGTAACATTTTTTTTCTAACAGGGAACTTGCAGTGTAATCATATACAGGAATAATATAAACAAGGTCAATATCACAATATACAGTCATATATCAGATGTCAGGTGAAAATTAACAGTTTAAACATGGTAATAACATGGTAATAACATGGCATAGCATATCATATGATCATCATTAATTTGCATAAACATTTTATATTACTAAACACTTGTCATCAATTCACTTTCATAAGTATAAATGTCAGGGTGAGAAAGACTCAATTGTTCAAGCTGAAGACCAAAACAACAAACACAAGTGCGATTCCAAAAGCACGACAAGCACGATATAGCATGACTTTTGATTTGAATGAATGGAGAGCCTTGATATTTGTCCTGTAAACATATACCCAAAACAATACAATAATACATAAGTTTTCAATTCAAAAACGACTAAACTAGGCTAGAAATAACTGCATAAATCAAGGCAGAGTTGCTATGCACTTGCTTCCAAAACACTCTAGGTTCAGCCATAAGGTATACTACCGGTCTAAGATAAGATTTGGATCAGGTTTTGGTTGGGTATGGTCAGCCTAACATAGATTAACATGGTGCAAAAGTGTGGAGAAGGGAAAACAACACAACAATCAACATACACATGATTTTCAAGGCACTACAAGGCACGGTCAAGGCTAGTATGGTCATGGCCTGTACTTTGGGGTCAAAGGGGATGGTGTGGCCGAGAGTGCAGGTGGTGCTGGAGGTGGTGGAGGTGGTGTTAGTGGCGGCCATGGGTGGTGGAAGGTGGTGGATGCATAGACTTGCTCGGTTAGGTCATGTAGGTGAATTATATTGTATTTGGTGATAAATCTACCACCAAGGGTGGCTCGGCTTGGGATGGCCAGTGAAGAGGAAGTCGTGGTGATGGGTTCAAGTGGTGGTGGAGGCAGTAGGGGCTGGAGAGGAGGCAGGGCCGAACCTAGAAGAGGAAGAGACAAGTGCAAATCAATATAAAACAATGAAAAAGTGAAATAGAAGAGAAGATTTACCAAAGTTTTTGAACAAGGAGGCCATGATATTTTTTTAGGGTTGAGAAAGAGAAAAATTTCGTGACAAATGAGCAAGGGAAGTCAGATGGAGATGGTATAGGGAAATGCCAAAAAAACAGATGTATTGATGACAAAAGAAACTGCAAAAGAAATAGTGAAACGTTTTTTACGTTTCTTAGCCTTTAACCCTTTCAAATTTCTCATATATATTCATATACATCTAAATAACTGAAAATAATTGAAATCTCAGTTAGAATTCAAAAGTATAACAGATAAACAAAATATTAATAATTAAATATTAATTAGATATGATTAAAATAAGAAAAATAGCACAGAAAATGAAAACTTGACTTAAGAATTAGAAATAACTTCAATATACTTTGGAAAAATTTACTTTAATTTAAATACATGTAAAATGAATAAAATAAAGTAAAACACAGCAAATAAAAGTGAGTTCATAAAATAAATAAATAAATTTTAATTCTATATAATTAAATTAAGAAAATGGCTTAAAATTGTAGACTAGGCTTTAAAATTAGAAATAAATTCAAATGAACTTTAGAAAAATTATATTATCATTTTAAAAATACTTAAAAGTCAAAATATACATAATATAACATATTATCACATATTAAAGTAAAATATAACAAAGAAGAAGTAACTTATACAATTTAAAATAGTCATTGTTAAATAACCCTATATACGCACAATATTGTAAAGGGTATAACTTTCACAATTTACATCCGATTTCAACGAAATGAAAAGTGGTGTTCTTAGAATTTTATGTACTTTAATAATGAAAGAAAAAAAAAATTGAACTTTTAAAATTTTAAGTGAAAAGTCACAGTTTGACTATTTTGACCAAAATTAGCATTTCAGGCAAATATTCAACTTACACAAGTTTAGAATTATAACTCATAAAAAAATCAAGATTATATTTAAATAATAAATTTAATCATTTCAAATAAGTAAAATAAGTTTTTAAATCAAAATCTTACATAAAAAATAATTAAAATATACAATAAAATAATTACAAAATACAGGGTTGTTACACTCTCCCCCACTTAAAAACTTTTCGTCCCCGAAAAGGAATGAGGTATGGAAGGGCACAGAAAAGATAGAGTGAAATAGGATTAAGATAAGATGACAAGAAGATTGAAGTTATACCTGATAACTGTTGTTATAGGTAAGTTTTACAAGGTGGAGATTATCAAAGATTATAGAAAGATTTCTAAACAGAAAGATCATAGAAAGATGCATATACCAGTCTATAGCAAGATGAGGATGATAAGGATAACCAAAAGATAGTTTGAAAAACAGAATAAGGAAATAAATTTGAAAGCATGGAAATTTCAACTTAAACAGAGAATAAATCTTTACACAAGTTAAATAAATCTTAACTGTCTCAAATTTCATTATCTTATTATCCAATCATCTTAAATTAACAATTTTTAAAGCCATGGGTTTGAAAAATAATCATTTATTACACTCACATTGTACTTAATAAATTTAATTCTTCTTTATTCCTAATTAAACTTAAATTTATTCCTCTCAATATATTCATCACTGATGTTAAATATACTTACACTTATTATAACTACTTTATTTTATTCTTAGTTCTTCTAACATTGTTTTAATGTAAGTTATCCAATTACCCTTTATTATTCTTTAACTCTGTTAATCGTTTTATAACTTAAAATTTAAGTGTATAGCATTTATTATAACCACTCAAATTTTATTTATACATCTTTTTTATATTGTATATTATCCAATTAAAATTTTAGCTTCTGAAATTTTGGTAAGTTATATTTGAATGCAATTGTATTATACAAATAAACCTTCCAATTAAATCATTTCATGCTTGATATTCATCCAAAATTTTGATAGATTGATTTTTTTTTTTGGAATTATTCTTTAAAATAAAATTTAAGAATTAAATTTCCGATTTCTTCAAACCATTTAGAGATAAGTAACAATATATATACATATATAATATGTCAAATCAAATTTCAATCATATATCTATATATATATATATATATATATATATATTATAAATCAAGTCATATTTTAGAAATTCAAATCAATTTAATTTCCCAAGACAAAGCTGTAGCAAGACTACAGAACGGTCTCCTAACTTCGAAACTCGAAAATGAACGTCGATGATGTCGCGATCATCACCGAAGTTATTTTCCAGCGACAAAGAGAAGAGCACTAATTTTAAACCTTTAAAAATTCTTTGAAAACAAATTCTATTCAAAATACTTTAAATAATATAACCTTTTAAAACTTTAAACCAAAGTTCGAAATAATCGGGATTTAAATCCTCAAATTCTTGTTTTAAATTCATTTCATTAAGTTCCATAAAGTTACTTATATATCAAAATTTATTTCATTAACCAAATTTTTTTTTAAATATATTGTGTCCGTTTGTTCTGTCAAAGTGTTTTGGAAATCTTATCGATAGCGCTGATCAGACGTATCGACCAGAAACCCAACTCAACATCAACAACTCAAAGAACACAATATATAAAACATTTTAAATTTTAAATACTAGTTTACAAGTACACTGTACATGAATAGATTTTCAAAGAAGGATAGAGATTCAAATTTTTTTTGATTAACACAAATCAAAGCAGATTATGATTTAAAAATAAGTTGGAAACAAGGATGACATGATTAAATAACAGAATAGGAAGATGGGTGAGCTTATATAAATCACGGGCAACCTTAACCGGGTCAACCGTGACTTAAAGAATAAGATCGATGTGGATTTTCTAGGGTAAATCTACATTCGACCTCAAGAGTTAGAGTATGGAATAACAAAAGATATTAGCATCTAAACCAAGGATAGATAAGAATCTCTAGTGAATCGATGCTAATTGTAAAAGAGTTTTCCCCTTTTTTCAATTCAATTTGAAATTGGCGTAACCACCGACTGACTAGAAAGATCATTCGAAGCGGAGTTATGGAATGCTCCAGAGTCAAAAGAAGATGAATAGTGAGGGATACGAATGGATTTTTGAACTGTAGGGAACGTTCCAAAATTCAAAGGAATCGAGTAAAAAGAAAAAGATTCAACTCGAATGAAAGTATTTCTGTAATTGCATCTACTCCATATGCTGAGTTTTGCCTAGAGCTACCAAAGCTCTGATACCAACTGTAACAACCAGATATTTTCAACCATTCGCATCCATTATAAGTGTATCGGTAGACACTCATGCCAGAATTGAATTGCTCAAAATACCGCTTTGTAATTAAAAATTTGGCAAATCTCAGAATATACAGTAAATAAAAATCACAGATCACAGACATAGAGTAATAATAATGCAGCGGAAGTAAAAGAGATAGTAGTTCATGAAGCTACTATGTAAATATAAGATACATCAGAGTTAAATAAGATACAACAGAAGAGTAACAGGATACATCAGGTACAAATCAGATACATAACTGAACAACTGGATACTGAAACAAAATAGATGGCTGGATCTTCAAGGAAAGCTCCAACGCCGAAGGTGAATCTTGAATGCTAACTCAATCAATCTGACTCGAGCGTAAAGCAAAACACAAAACCCTCGAGTCAGGACATAAATACTTATAAACTGTAAATCAACTCAAGTGAACAGTAACAAAATGCATCGGTAACTTAAAGGATGCTTGGGACCGCCCATCCTCTAAGGATCCGTTAAACTATTTATTATGTAGTAATATACGCTATATACGGTAGTGTCTAATCAGTAAAGTATAATCATATAGAAAATAGCGTTAAGGGGATGGTGAACCTTAACGCGGTCGGATCTTTAAAACCAAAATCGTAGTGGGCTCGATATAAGGATATGACACGGCACGCGAGGCAATGCCAGGGTGGATACACCGTTTGCACTCCCGGACCGGTGGTGACGGCAAGCCAGCAGCTTCCGCCCACCTCGAACAATACACCCGAATCAAAGTGGCGCCACCGAATCGAATCACAACAGTAATAGAATGGTTTCCGATGGAGCATGCTCGATGAAAGGGTGCGACCCTTTGTATAGCACGGTATAGCTCCTGTTTTAGTCATATATGCCAACTCACGGGAGTTGGGTCCACGTAATATATACCTCGAGAACGTCGCCACCATCCTACTTCATTCTGGAACCTCCACCGCGTACATAGTTGTTAAAGTGGTTTTCGGTATTGGCCGACTATAGGACAATATCCGATCCCGGTCTCTTTAACAACCAATCGTTATTATAACCCGTAGTTATAATTTTTTTAAAACAATATCTACACTTCAAAATAAAATATTATTTCAACCGAAATCTTTATCAAAATAAAGATTAAATCATTCCAAAATATCATATCTTTCAGATCTTCTTTTCAAATCATTTTAATATCAAAATATCATATCTTTCAAAACTCCATTTTCAAACCATTTTAATATCAAAATATCATATCTTCCAAAACCACATTTCAATCATTTAATATATCAAAATATCATATCTTTTCGAAACCACATTTCAATCATTTAATATATCAAAATATCACGAAACCACATTCATTTCAAATCATTATTCATTTTTTTCAATTTAAAATATCATTTCAATCCATATTTCAAAACAGTATATATTCCAAAAATTATTTTTAATCATTAAAATGAAGTTATTATGTTTAATAATTAAATTATTAAATTTTCAAAATTTTCGACTTCCAAAGTTCATTTATTCACTTAAGTTTATCAACGCAGTGAAAATACACTTTTCGTGGCATTTAGAAAACGCTACGGAAAAATACATTCAAACAGTTCAATTTAACAAAAGACAACATTTTAAAATGTTGTAACAGGGTTTACTTAAATTTCGAATAAACTTAGTTAAATTCAACAATTTATAGCACTTACAAAAATTGCTATAATAGCTTTTAATTCAATTTAGCTTTTTAGTTCATTATCATCAACTACAGCATTTTCAAATGCTGTAATATCATTTACATTGTAATTAATAGCATTTCAAAAATATAGTCAATTAACTTCAAATATTCAATATAATTTCTCAACCAATTATATTTTTATTAAAAAAAATTTTAACTTACAAAGTCATACATTTTCATATTTATAACATCATTTAATTTTTCCTCAAGTTCATGATTTTACAAGGTTAAATTTCCATTCAAAAATCAAGATTTAATAATAATCCACTTATTAAAATGCAATGTTCAATTTTAAATCCATTACATTAACTTTCAACTTAACACTTAAGTTCAAATTCTCAAATATAACTTAGTTTTATTTTTGTTTGCTTAACTAAAAGTTCACTTTTACGTCAATTTCATAAATTTCCAATTCTAGTTATATTTCAAAGTTTCAACTTAAATATTTACTCATTTCACATTTCAACTTTATTAAAAATCATAAATATGACAAAAATCATTTTAAATTCATTTAAATTCAAATTATCATAAATTTATCAAAATTTCATACTCAATTAAGTTTCCAATTATAATTAAATCAAAATTTCCAAAATAACTTACGTTCAAAATTTCAAACTTTTCATTAATTCATTTCACTTAAAATTATTCAGAAAATCAATAATATTTTACAAAAATTTTATTTTTATTAAATTTCAAATCAAAATATTATAATAATTAAATTTCTAAAATATTTTAAAATTTTCAGAAAAGCATATTTTAACTACGGGCCTGTATAAAATTTTCTACGCTAGGTAAAGTGATACGGGTAATATATCATTTCACCCCGTAATTTACAAAGAAAATCCGGGTTTTATCATTTCCAACCCGCAATCCCAAGTTAAAATAAATTAAATAAAATAAATCAGGCCTATCATTTCAGCCCGTAACATTTTTTTTCTAACAGGGAACTTGCAGTGTAATCATATACAGGAATAATATAAACAAGGTCAATATCACAATATACAGTCATATATCAGATGTCAGGTGAAAATTAACAGTTTAAACATGGTAATAACATGGTAATAACATGGCATAGCATATCATATGATCATCATTAATTTGCATAAACATTTTATATTACTAAACACTTGTCATCAATTCACTTTCATAAGTATAAATGTCAGGGTGAGAAAGGCTCACTTGTTCAAGCTGAAGACCAAAACAACAAACACAAGTGCGATTCCAAAAGCACGACAAGTACGATATAGCATGACTTTTGATTTGAATGAATGGAGAGCCTTGATATTTGTCTTGTAAACATATACCCAAAACAATACAATAATACATAAGTTTTGAATTCAAAAACGACTAAACTAGGCTAGAAATAACTGCATAAATCAAGGCAGAGTTGCTATGCACTTGCTTCCAAAACACTCTAGGTTCAGCCATAAGGTATACTACAGGTCTAAGGTAAGATTTGTATCAGGTTTTGGTTGGGTATGGTCAGCCTAACATAGGTTAACATGGTGCAAAACTGTGGAGAAGGGAAAACAACACAACAATCAACATACACATGATTTTCAAGGCACTACAAGGCACGGTCAAGGCTAGTATGGTCATGGCATGTACTTTGGGGTCAAAGGGGATGGTGTGGCGGATAGTGCAGGTGCTGCTGGAGGTGGTGGAGGTGGTGTTAGTGGCGGCCATGGGTGGTGGAAGGTGGTGGATGCATAGATTTGCTCGGCTAGGTCATGTAGGTGAATTATATTGTATTTGGTGATAGATCTACCACCAACGGTGGCTCGGCTTGGGATGGCCAGTGAGGAGGAGGTGGTGGTGATGGGTTCCAGTGGTGGTGGAGGCAGTAGGGGCTGGAGAGGAGGCAGGGCCGAACCTAGAAGAGGAAGAGACAAGTGCAAATCAATATAAAACAATGAAAAAGTGAAATAGAAGAGAAGATTTACCAAAGTTTTTGAACAAGGAGGCCATGATATTTTTTTAGGGTTGAGAAAGAGAAAAATTTCGTGACAAATGAGCAAGGGAAGTCGGCTGGAGATGGTATAGGGAAATGCCAAAAAAACAGATGTATTGATGACAAAAGAAACTGCAAAAGAAACAGTGAAACGTTTTTTACGTTTCTTAGCCTTTAACCCTTTCAAATTTCTCATATATATTTATATACATCTAAATAACTGAAAATAATTAAAATCTCAGTTAAAATTCAAAAGTAAAACAGATAAACAAAATATTAATAATTAAATATTAATTAGATATGATTAAAATAAGAAAAATAGCACAAAAAATGAAAACTTGACTTAAGAATTAGAAATAACTTCAATATACTTTGGAAAAATTTACTTTAATTTAAATACATGTAAAATGAATAAAATAAAGTAAAAAACAGCAAATAAAAGTTAGTGCATACAATAAATAAATAAATTTTAATTATATATAATTAAATTAAGAAAATGGCTTAAAATTGTAGACTAGGCTTTAAAATTAGAAATAAATTCAAATGAACTTTAGAAAAAATATATTATCATTTTGAAAATACTTAAAAGTCAAAATATACATAATATAACATATTATCACATATTAAAGTAAAATATAACAAAGAAGAAGTAACTTATACAATTTAAAATAGTCATTGTTAAATAACCCTATATACGCACAATATTGTAAAGGGTATAACTTTCACAATTTACATCCGATTTCAACGAAACGAAAAGTGGTGTTCTTAGAATTTTATGTACTTTCATAATAAAAGAAAAAAAAATTTAAACTTTTAAAATTTTAAGTTAAAAGTCACAGTTTGACTATTTTGACCAAAATCAGCATTTCAGACAAATATTCAACTTACACAAGTTTGGAATTAAAACTCATATAAAAATCAAGATTATATTTAAATAATAAATTTAATCATTTCAAATAAGTAAAATAAGTTTTTAAATCAAAATCTTACATAAAAAATAATTAAAATATACAATAAAATAATTACAAAATACTGGGTTGTTACAAATGCATTAGACAATTTAATGTGGCATGAAAGTACGCTTTGAATTAATTAATGAGCTTTGGTTTAATCTTTATAAACACATGTATGTGTGTTTGTGTGCATGTGTATACATATAAATATTTAATGTATTAATTTCAAATTGCTAAAGCATGATTTAATTTTTTTATTATTATTATCAAACAATTTAAAAGTGAGGTAATATTGTATACATATTAATTTATTGTTTGTTGTTTATGCTTTCTAGTCATAATACAACATGCATGATAATTAAATGTCGTATTAATAAAATTAGGTTAAGTGGGAACGTGGAATTAATTAATGTCGTCACCTTTTATCTCATTCCCTATTAGATCCTTATGTGATCGCATCTACATTTATTCTTGTTTATTCCCATATATTGTCACCAATTAATCGTACTTGATATATGTTTAGCAATTCTGACACATAGTTAAAGTATGAATATATATGATGTATTCAAACTTTTCTGTGTCTAGCACTTAACTAATTTAGAATCAAACTAATAAAAAGTGACTTTTATTTTTGTCCCTCCACATTCATTTCCTTTCTAATTAATAATTACCTCTTTTTAATACCTGCTACTTTTAAAAAAAAAAAGCAGTTCATATTTACTATATTTCAATACCAAGTTTGTTCATATTTACTTTATTTCTAATTAATAGAAGCCTCTCTTTTCAAATCTCTTTGTCTCTAAACCTAACTCTAACCTTATAAATACGATATGATGCAAATGAAACCCTAGCCTTCATTCAAACCTTTTTTTTTCAAATATCCTTATTGTATCTCATTTTATTTTTTCCTTCCTCTTCAAATATTCTTCTTCTCAAGTTTTATTCTATTTCAAACTTTCTTCTTTCTTTTCAAATCTTGATCTTCTTTACAATTTTCAGTTCTTCTTATTTCAATCCTTTTCTTTTTCAAATTCTTCTTTTTCAAATCTTTTCCAAACCTTTTAAAAATACATACATAAATACATACATACATACATATATATATATATATTAATATAATAAGGAGGAAAATTAAAGTAAATCAAAATAAAAAAAAATTATAGAACAAAGCTAGCAATCAAGAAGAAGATTAAGGAAATGTAGAGCGAAGCTATTGATTAGAAGTCTATTATTTTCAGATTCGTATAAAGGTGAGTGTTTTAACCCACTCACAATTTCTAAAAATTCTTATGTTGGTTAAATTGATTTATGATATGTTTAAAATTTTATTTATAGCTGTTTGGCATATATTTCATCATTTTCTCAGTTAAATTGCATTCATTTAATTTACGCGTTATTTAATTCATTATTGCATTTAAAACTGCCGGTTAATTGTTAATTAATTTATTCACTGCATTTAAAACTGTCCGTTAAAAGTTTAGTTAAATTTATTATTTCGTATAACCTGCTAGTTAATTTATTTATTATTGCATATTAACTACAGTTAAACAATTATTTAATTCATTATTGAAAATTTAACTATCAGTAATTAATTATTATTTATTGTTGTGATTGTTTGAATTGGATGATAAATTTATGAATGTTTGATGATTGATATTGGATGAATGAATGCTGTATTTTATATTGTATAAACTGCAAGCTATTATGCATTTTCATTTCATTCGGGATTACGGTTTGAAATGATATACAACCGCATTTTTATTTTCAAATTGCGGATTCAAATGATAGATATCTGTACCACTTGACCATAGGGTAGAAAATTATGTACATACACCGTCGGTCTATATATATATAAATATTTTGAAAATGATTTCTATGGTTCGGATAGGATACGGTTTAATAAATATTATATTTTGATCTTATAAAGAATCTTATTTTATATATACACACATATAGTTAAATTATTGAATTCAAGCTATGTATGAATTTGTTCAAGAAAAATAAATAAGTTGAATAAAGGAGTTGATAATTTAGATTATATGATTAAGTACAGGTTTAAGATATTATATATATAGAGAGTTTTAAATTGTTCAAATCAATTAAGATCGGAAGATAAATTGAAAATTTATTTGGAATTGAGCTTGTTTAAGAAAAAAACTCCATAAGTTGGTGTAAACTTATTAAACTTGGAAATTTTACAGATATGATATTTATAACTGGATTTTTATTCAAGATAAATTAAATGGATATTCCTAGAATAATTAAATTGAAGGAAATATTTGGAAATTTGAGTTTTATTTAATGGATTTATTTTGTGAATATTTCAAAACTAAATAATAGGACAATAAATTGTTCAATATAATTTCCAACCTGAGTTTTGAAATTGTTAAATACTCAAAGTTTGAATATATTAAAGTCGAAGTGTTCTATTGAAACTAAAAGTGAATCTAAATTTATGGGGTTTAGACCTAAAATTTTAAATGAATAAAAATTGTGAAGTCGCGAAAATTATTTTATAATGTAATTTTAAATTCAAACTATTTTATTCTATATACTGTTAAATATCCAAACCATTCAAGTTTTAGAAGTTATGGTTTTAAACCTATGAATTTCGAAGTATTATGTTTTGAAAGTTATAATTCAAATGTTTGGTTTCCAAATATTATAAATTTTAAAGAAGTATGATTTTGGAAAAGGAATATATTTGAAATACAAATGATATTATTAATTTGGGATTTTATAAAAATAATATCAAAATGAGTTGTTTTGGAAATGGAAATGATGTCGTATTTATGGGTTTTAAAATGGATATTATATTCTGGTTTAAAGTATAAACTATTTTTGAAAAGACCGCGGTGTTATAATAACGTTTGGTTGTTGAAGAGACCGGGATCGGAAGTTGTCATACACTCTGGCAACTTTGAAAACCACTTTAACAACCGTGTATGCGGTGGAGATTCCAGAATGAAGTAGGATGGTGGCGGCGTTTCCTTTAAGGTAAATACGTGGACCCAACTCCCGTGAGTTGGCATAAGGTGGCTAAAACAGGAGCGATTCTAGGGGCAAGGGGGTTAGCGCCTTTTATCGGATACTCCTCTTCGATATTATACTCTGACTTTGGATTGATTCGGCAGCCACTTTTGATTTCTTTGATTTTTGGGGGAGTTTGTCCGAGGTGGGCGGTAGATGCGGCTGCGCATTACCACCAGCCCGGATAGCAATTAGTATGTCTACCCTGGCATTGCCTAGTTGTGCCGTGTCACCTACCCTAGCGCGCCTTATACGATTTTGGTTTTGTACCGTACCTATGGAGTACCCTCTGACGATGCCCAGTACGGGGGAGATTACGGTACTGTATAGACTATAGGAATATATTTTGTGTTTTAGGCTATATGGGTAACCCCTTAACGCTATTTAAAAGTAAGTTTATTTTACAATTAGACACTATTATAATAGCGCAATATACTACGGAGTAAATAGTTTAACGGATCCTTAGAAGATGTAAATCCCGAGCATCTCTTGAGTTACTGCGCTCATATTTATTCTAGTTGATTTAACTTACATAAGATCTTTTAGTTCTGACTTGAGTGTTTTGTCTTTTCAATTCGCTCGGGTCAGTCCGACCGTTTCAGGACCGAAGACTTTAGCTCTGGAGGACGAAGACGAAGGTTTCTATTATTATTATTTTTTATTGAACTACACTCATACTGTTCCACCGCATTATTATTGGTATGTGTAACTCTGATATGTACTATATAAATATAATCAAATATTTTTGTAAACAGCTTTATAAATTGTATATTTGATTATTATATTTTATCCTTCCGCTGTGAGATTCTGTTTTGTTTTATTTCTTTCTTGTTTTTCTTATTTACCCCATAACAATCCTCCATTCCGTATGGATTGAATAGGCATGTGTGTCGATTTAAAACATGCGAAAAGGCGGGATGTTACTTGCTGGCTAAGATTAATATTATACTTTCGAAATGTTTTCCACTATGCACTAATAATTATAGCATAAACAATTGTTTTCGCGTATCAAGCATGTTTGACTATCATAAGAAGAAATTTCATCCAATTCTGCATTTGCATGGTGTGTGTGGCGGGAGGCCTTATGGTAGTTTCATTTTCGAAAAGCATTGCGAATTTCAAATTTAAAATCTAAATTTCTGATTGTTTTTAAAGACCAAACTGTGTTGTTTGCTCACACCAGTCCCATGACTGACCTGGAGTTTATTGTTCCGTTCCTAAACTCTAGTTGCCCACAATTTTCCACATGGGCAGTCTAGAGTTTGGTTTTTCAGATAGTAAGGTTTAGTAGATTATATGGAGCTAGTTCAGTCCGTGGACGACTGACCTTGCGTATATTGGTGTAATCTCGATGGTGGATTGAGCTTGAAGTTTTGGAGCTTTGTCTTTGGAGCTTTTGGATCAAAGTTGCAGTATTGGATTCTGTGAAGACCCATCTCATATTTTGTATCGTGTTCCACTGTATTTTGTATTGTATATTCTCTTATATTGATGATTATCATTGTATCAAATTGATGTATCAGATATTGTATTCATGTTGTATCAGTGATATCATCTTTTATTTCCGCTGTGTTATTTATCTTCTAATAGGTGTTGCAAGCTCCCACGATACGAATTTGATGTTGTTTGTCGGACATCGAGTTAGTTCCTTAGCCGGACCACTTGTTGGAAATCCATTCATCCAATACGAGCCTTGTACGGTTTTAGTTGTATTGCCTGCATTTACTTATGGTAGCGCCCCACTGTTTGGATGGTAGCTATTGCAGGCATAGTTCGAAATGTTTATGCTGGCTAAGATTAATATTATAATTTCGAAAGGTTTTCTACTATGCACTAATAATTATAGTTTAAACAATGGTTTTCGTGTATCAAGCAAGTTAGGACTATCATAAGGAGAAATCTCCTCCAATTCTGCATTTTCATCGTGTCTGTGGCGGAAGGCCTTATGGTAGTTTCATTTTCCAAAAGCATTGCGAATTTCAAATTTAAAATCTAAATTTTTGATTGTTTTTAAAGACCAAACTATTTTGTTCGCTCACACTAGTCCCATGACAGACCTGGAGTTTATTGTTCCGTTCCTAAACTCTGGGTGCCCGCAATTTTCCGCACGGACAGTCTAGAGTTTGGTTTTTCAGATAGTCAGGTTTAGTAGATTATTTGGAGCTAGTTCAGTCCGTAGACGACTGACCTTGCTTATCTTGGTGTAATCTCGATGGTGGATCGAGCTTGAAGTTTTGGAGCTTTGTCTTTGGAGCTTTTGGATCAGAGTTGCAGTATTGGATTCTGTGAAGACCCATCTCATATTTTGTATCGTGTTCCGCTGTATTCTGTATTGTATATTCTCTGATATTGATGATTATCATTGTATCCAATTGATGTATCAGATATTGTATTCATGTTGTATCAGTGATATCATCTTTTATTCCGGCTGTGTTATTTATCATCTAATGGGTGTTGCAAGCTCCTGCTATACGAATTTGATGTTGTTTGTCGGACATCGAGTTCGGGTCGTGACAAATTGGCATCAGAGCTAGAGGTTGAGTAAGAACTTTAGCTACGGGGTATAACACATTAGATGGCTCACTAGAAGGGTGAAGTATACCCTAGAATGAGTACAACCAGTGGAACCAAAAATCCAAATTTCTCAGTCTATTCTTTTTATCTGTTGTTATTCTCTAAGATATTTCGTCCGAATGCCTAAATCGGTCTTCTTACTATTTACAGATAGTAAGAATGAGTGGAAGAAGAGTATGAGATAGGGGACAGGGAAGTACCACTTTAGCTAGTCAAAGCCCTACAACGACAGATATCCCCATTCAATCTCATTCAAATCTAGCCGATCTGCATCGAAGCTTTTCTAGACTGGGTGGAAAACCATTTACAGGCAAAGAATTTGTTGTCGAAGCACAAGCCTGGATTCGATCGTGTGAAAAGATTTTCGAAGGACTAAAGTTAGAAGACGACCAGATGCGATTGATTACTTCTTGGAAACTCCAGGAAGAGGCTTTAATTTAGTGGGAAACAGTTATATTTGATGAGCCGACAGATGAATTTACTTGGAGTCGTTTCAAGGAAGTATTCGAGCAACGATATATGCCGTCTGCTGGTATCTCTAGAATGTACCAGGAGTTTATAGATTTGAAGCAAGGAAGCTTATCATTTGAGGAATACTTAAAAAAAATAATGTATTATCTCGATTTGGTTCGGAATTGGTGGATATACTGCTAAAGAAGAATGAAAAGTTTATTCGGGGAATGAACAAGGAGTTTCAGGAAAGGATGACTACTCACGTTAAGAAATTTTTTTCTGAATTAATTGATATGGGCTATCGATACGATATTCTGGATAAGCAAAAGGATCCGGAGGAAAATGGAGAAACAAGTAATTTGAATTGGAGAAAAAGGAAGTTTGGTGGAAAGAAGTCGAAGAAGGATAACGGAAAGAAGAATGTACGGAAGAAAAAGGTGAAAGATGTTACTTGTTTCAACTGCTTGGAGAAAGGCCATTACTTGAACAATTGTAAGAACCCCAGGAAACAAGGAAAGAGAGGGCCATTTATGAAGCCAGAATAGGAATATAGGGAATGTTGTTACCGCCACAAGCCGAGACACAGAATCATGAATTGCCCAGCACTGAAGCAAGTTCAAGCAGCAAGGGCCTGTGAAATCAAAGGTAATTTTTCAACCTTAAAAGTTAGTTAAGGAAATGAAATTTTATAAGGTAACTCTCTCGTTTACGGTTAAATTGTTCGAATTTTGTTCGACATGTGAACTACCCTTAGTTTATTTCTCGGCAAATCGTAAATGAATTAAATCTTGAATCTGAAATCGTAATTGAATCAAATTTGTCTGTCTCATTGGGTTTCGATATATTCTACGAATAGTTAGTTATCCCTTCGAACTGACCAATACCCCTATATACTTTGTAGATCAAATAACCCAATTGCCTCGTAGTTAATCGAGTTTGTTCTCATATCTATTGCTGATATTACGATTTGATAAGCCAAATATAGAATAAATATCCAGTTTGACCTGGAAAACTGTTTCTCATCTCAGTGTATCTATCTTTGTTATTTCCGTGCCTGCAAATTTCGGGGACGAAATTTCTTTAAGGGGGGATCTGTGACGATCCTGGATTTTTGCAAAATTTAAATTGATAACTAATTTAATTTTTCGAATAAACATTGTAAAATCAAATTGGTAAATTGATTTGAGTTCTCCAAATTCGAATGAAAATACGTATTGTAAAGGAAATTTTGCTTTAAAAATTTAAAATAGAATAAATTGTATCAATACAAAATATAAATATAAAATATAATCATAAAACATGTTAATATGAATTAAATGTTTGATAGTTAAATTTTAAAACAAAGAAATAAAAATAAGTAATTATACTAGAAATAAGATATAAAAATATTTTCTTTTAAATAATGTGTATACGTATTGTTAACTCCTCTATTTCATGACTCAACGACCTAAGGGTATAAGCGACCCAAGGAATCAAAGTGTGAACAAGCGTAGAGGCGAAGTTAAAACAACCTAACGACCTAAAGATGTCCCGACTTAACGACTTGAGGAATAAAGCAACCCAGCGACCTAATGGGTTAGAAGGTCCAGCGACCTAACCACCTGAAGTATGAGCAAGTTAACATGGATGCTCGACCTAACGAAGTAAGCGACCTAAAGCATGAAGCGAGTAAGCGACCTAACCAATGGAGCGTCTAGCGACCTAACCAATAAAGCGGGTTAGCGACCTAAAAGGTACCGCGACTTAACGACTTACAGAAGACAGCAACCTAACGACCTAACCTGTTAAAGGATTCCACGACCTACAACTTAACGGATAAAGGCTCGGGTGATTCCATGAGAGGTGTGACCTAGCGTCCTAGTGACCTAGCCAGACAACTCCTTATGCTGTAGTATCTTAGGTCGCCACCCCCTCTCCTGGTACTCCTTAGGTCGCCCACGACCTAGAACATAGCTAACCAAACCCCTAGGTCACTCACAACCTATGACCTACCCAAGGTCGACTGCGACCTACGACTTACTCCAAAAATTTCCTATAAATACCATGCCTACACCACCGAAGAGGGGATCTTTTGGCTCACTTCTGGAACGCCTAACTCTGCTGATTTCTCAACTCATCCGACACTTCAAACACGAAAGGCACTTCAGCGAACTTTAAGGAGAAATCTAACACATTCGACATGGATTCAAAGAGTTCTTCTACATCAGAGTTCTAGCTATTTGTCCTAGTAGTGTTGTAATCGAAGGTTATTGTAAAGTTGTAATCGATTCAGCAAATAAAGAAGATTAAAGTGGACGTAGGCTTAACTTGAAGTCGAACCACTATAAAATTGTTGTCTCTTTACTGTTTTTCGGTGAATTTTCTACTTACTACTAATTCCCATATTGACGGGTGGTGCTTTCACTTAATCTCTACTTACACTGGGGTGTTAGCGTTCAATTTTAGCGTTAACATTTTTGGTGCTTTCACTAAGAACCCAACTCAGGCTACTTGCATCATTGCTTCGCAAAAGTTTGTTGAAAGAACCTCTCTTAAAACCAGAAGTCTATGAGATATAATGGCTCTTGAAGAAAGCGCAGATCTGTTAGATCCGGTGATGTCCAAGAGAATACTGCCACTTCTCCTTCGTCAAGTCAAGCAGCACCAAGTGCTGGAATTATACGAGCGGAGTTAGATGTTGTAGTATCTGGGTTATACCAGCAGATGGAAAACCAGAATGCTTTAATGATTGATAGGTTAAATGCTTTTCTCGGAGCTAACCGACAACCGGTGAATAATGAAGAAAACCTCGCTCATAATGTTCATAATCCTGAAGAAAGGAATATTCCTCAAAGAGCAGCTAGCCCCGCCAAAGAATAACCTCCCCAAGCTCGAGGATCCAGACAAAAGCCAACTCTCCACGAACGTTTGTCCAGGCAAACTTTCGAGAAAATGGCTGAAGTCTGTCCTGTAGAGCCTTTAAATGATGAGGAATACCTTTCGGGCATGGTTCGACAAATCATGAAAGAGAGCATGTAGAGAGAAGAAGATGAAAAAGAATGGGGATTCGCTCCGAGCAAGACTCCGTTCACTGAAAGGATTTTGAAAGCTGAATTTCCAAGGAAGTTTGTTCCTCCTACCATCCCGGCTTATAAGGGAACAAGCGACCCTAATCAATTCCTGTATAAGTATGATTGGCACATGACTGGTGCTAGGGCATCTGATGAGATCAAATGCCAGTACTTTCCGGTATACTTGGAAGGAGTGGCTCTACTCTGGTTCACAAAGCTACCGGTCCGATCCATAGACCAGTTCTCCGATTTGACTCGGAAGTTCAAAGAACAATTCAGGCTGTATGCTACGAAGGCAAAGGATATTATGCAGCTGTCTAGCCTGGAACAGAATCCTGGGGAATCTATTAGATCTTTCTTGAACCGCTTCAACATAACTTTGGCTGAAGTCGATAATGCAGAGCCACGAATGGTCTTAACCTACTTAATGAGGGCTATCGACAAATCGAGTGAGTTTGGAAAATGGTTGAAGATGAAGGAACCAAACTCGCTTGAGAAATTCTATAAGTAAGCTGATGAGTTCATGCGCTTAGAAAGTCTTCATGCACCGGCAAAAGTGGCATTGACAGAGGTCAAGAATAACACTGCTGCTCGTACCAAAAAAGAGTCCGGAAGTCAGAAAAGGGAGAGTAATGGCGGGAAGAAACAGAAGGATGTGAATAAACCTCGCTTCTTAAAACCTTCAGATTTCACTCCATTGACTGACACCCGGGAGAATATCTTTTTTGCTACAAAAGATGCGGTAGAATATCCTAAACCACCGGAGATGAGAGTTGGGAAAAAAGCTGCTCAAAGTGGAGATTCTGTCGGTTTCATAATCAACCTGGTCATGATACTAACGAATGTCGCCATTTGAAAAGTTTGATTGAAGAACTGCTAAGGGAAAACAAGTTGCAGCAATATGTTAAGAGAAATAAGAATGACCCGACTTCATCTACTGAGGGCCAGCAACTTTCTGCTCATCCATCTAGCTCGGGTGAGAGGACCACTGCGTATGAATCAGAAAGGCCTGTTATTAATGTGATTACAGGAGGTCCTCACCCAGCAGGCAGAAGCTACGGTGAGATGGAAAGGTATGCCCGTGCCTTGAAGTATGCACCAACAGAAGAGAGTGTTTTTGTGTTGGAGGATGTTGCACCTTTGAAGCAGCAGAAAACTTTTAATGATAATATTGTGTGCAGAGCCAAGGAATCTATGGGCATTGAAGCTCCTACCATGGATCCCTTGGTCATCTCTGCAGGCACTGGGCCGACTATTGTAGGGAGAGTGCTTGTTGATTGCGGTACTTCTTGCAATATTCTCTTCAAAAAGACATTCGATCAAATGAAAATTCCAATGGTTGATGTGCAAGCTTCATCGCAGAAGATTGTTGGGTTTACTGGGGAACCGAAGCAGCCAATTAGAACTATTGACTTGTTCGTAGAGCTTGGAGAGGGGCATGAAAAGGTGGTTCGAAAGCAGACTTTTGTAATTGTTGATCAATTTTCTGCCTATAACGCCTTTCTAGGCCGACCAACCCCTGCAGCTTTTAAGACAATTCTCGCCCCGTGGTGCCTTACTATGAAATTCCCCACGGATAATGGAGTTGGTGTTATTAAAGGGGATCAGAATGCTGGGCGAGAATGTTATCTTATAGAGTTGCATGAGGCAAGGAAGAGAGATATGGGAAAAGATGCGGCAGCCCTAGTCCGTATCAAAGAACCAACCTCGTAGCAATTACAGGGAGGACCCTGCACTGGCGAGCATAGCGGGGCATAGAGAGAAATGGATCCCAAAAAAGCCATTGCAGGGGAGAATAGAGTCGTGCCAGTGGAAGTAACGGTGCCAATACCTGTTGACCAAAAAGATCCAAACAAAGTGGTGAATGTGGGTTCACGACTTAGTATGACTGTTCAAAAATCCTTGATATCATTCTTGAAAGCAAATCTGGACGTATTCGCTTGGACTCATGCTGATATGCGTGGAATATCCCCAGAAGTTACAGTACATACTCTGAATATTGATCCGAAGTTTACACCGGTAAAGCTGAAAAGAAGAACCCAGGCTCCTGAAAGGTCAGCAACATTGAAAGAAGAGGTAGATCGGCTCATGGAGAATGGTTTCATCAGGGAGTCTACTTATCCGAATTGGGTTTCAAATCCAGTACTGGTTAAGAAAGCTAATGGAAAGTGGAGAGTATGCATCGACTTCTCAGATTTAAACAAAGCCTGCCCCAAAGACTGCTTCCCGTTACCCAGGATAGATCAGTTGGTGGATGGAACAGCGGGGCATAAATTGTTATCTTTTATAGATACTTACTCCGGATACAACCAGATCATGATGCATGAGTCGGATCAAGAGGACACGAGCTTCATTACCGATGTTGGTCTCTACTGCTACAAAGTCATGCCCTTTGGACTGAAGAATGCTGTGGCAACTTACCAAAGACTTGTCAATGCTATGTTCAAGCCACAGATTGGCAAAACTATGGAAGTTTATGTTGACGATATGCTGGTGAAATCAAATAAGGCAGTAGACCATATGGATGACTTGGCAGAAATGTTTGCAATCCTCCGAAAGTACAGAATGAAACTTAATCCTTTGAAATGTTCATTTGGGGTGGAGTCCGGAAAGTTCTTGGGTTTCATTGTGAGTGGTAGGGGCATTGAAGCTAATCCTGCTCAGATTGCTGCCTTAAGAGAAGTCAAAGCTCCTAGAACGAAGAAGGAATTGCAAAGTCTCAAGGGAAAAGTCGCTGCCTTGAGTCGATTCATCTCCAAAGCCACTGATAAATGCATTCCATTCTTTGATGCTCTGAAGAAAGGAAGGAAAAACTTTGACTGGAATCCTGAATGCCAGAAAGCTTTCGATTTGTTGATTCGTCATATGGAAACGCCTCCAATACTTTCTAAGCCCGACAATGGTGAAGATCTTTTCGTATATTTGGCAATCTCATCTCATGCTCTCAGTGCAGCATTGGTACGGGAAGACGCAAAAGTTCAGCGCCCAGTCTATTATATCAGCAAAAGATTTACTAGGGCAGAGATGAATTATTCAATGTTGGAAAAGCTCGCCTATTGTCTACTGATTGCATCAAGAAAATTGAGGCCATATTTCCAAGCTCATCCTATTAAAGTCCTCACTGATCAACCTCTGAAGCAAGTCCTGTTTCGCTCTGAGACTTTGGGTCGTCTTCTGAAGTGGAATATTGAACTCAACCGATACGACATCACTTATCATCCCCGGAGAGCAATCAATGGACAAGCTTTAGTATATTTCATCGTAGAACGTACAGATAAAGGTGATAGTGAGGAAGAAGTGACTGATGATACCCCAATTCGATGGAAGTTATATGTTGATGGTGCGAGAAATGATTACTGTTCCGGAGCTGGGGTTGTGCTTGAAACCCCTAAAGGGCGGTCATTGTGCTATGCATTGAGATTGGAATTTCCTTCGACTAATAATGAAGCAGAATATGAAGCTCTTATTGCCGGCTTGAAGATTGCTAAAGAACTGAATGTCAAAGTGTTGCAGATCTTCAGTGATTCACAACTTATTGTATGCCAAATCAAGAAAGAGTTTCAAACTAAAGGAGGAAATATGCCTGCTTACTTGTCAAGAGCCTGGAAACTTCTCGATGATTTCGATCATTATACGATAAGTCATATACCCTGGGAAGAAAACATGAAGGTAGTTTCTCTTGCAAAGTAGACAAGCACTGGCGAAGCTCAATTATTGGGATTAGTTCATGTGGAAGTCCTGTCAGCGCCAAGCACTGATGAGATTGATATTGACTGGATCATGACTATATCTCAAGAGCAAGAATCATGGATGACTCCGATAATGGAATATCGTCTCAACGGTTCTCTACCAGAACATTCAAAGGAACGACAGAAGCTGCTAAGAAAATCCTCTAGATATATAATTCAAGATGGCCGGTTGTACAGGTGGGGATTCTCAATGCCATTACTCCGATGTGTGACCAAGGAAGAGGCTAAGACAATTCTAGCCGAGGTACATGGAGGAGAGTGTGGAGATCATTCAGGTGGTCAAACTCTAGCAAAGAAAATTCTCCGTTATGGGTATTTTTGGCCAAACATTAATCGTGATGCTGCAAGCTACGGCGGAAAATGTGACCGATGCCAGAGATTTGCGAAAATCCCAAGAGCACCTTCCCGCGAGATAACACAGAAGGTCAGTCCATGGCCATTTGCTATTTGGGGAATAGATCTCATCGAGCCTTTGCCAACCGCCAAGTCCGGAATCGGATATGCCATTGTTGCTGTTGATTATTTTACTAAATGGTGTGAATCTGAACCATTAGCTACTATTAACTCTAAAAAGATGATAAACTTTGTAACTAAGAATATCATTTGCAGGTATGGTGTGCCTCAAAAGATAATCACAGACAATGGAACCCAATTCGAAAGTGAAGAGTTCCAAGATTTTCGCAAGCGATTCAAAATCCAAAAAAGCTTTTCAGCAGTGGCTCATCCGCAGGCAAATGGGCAAGTGGAAGAAGTAAACAAAATTATCAAATCAACCATCAAAAAACAGCTGGAAAATGCAAAAGGTGGTTGGGTCGATAAGCTACCACTAGCACTATGGGCATACAGAACTACCCACAAAACTGCGACTGGGCACACTCCATTTTCATTAGCATATGGATCAGAAGCGATGATTCCGGTGGAGACAAAAGTCCCTTCACACAGAAGAATACATTTCGATCAAGCTGAAAATGAAAAGCTTCAACTTGAAGCACTAGACTTCCTTGATGAAAGAAGTAAAGAGGCTCAGGTCAGAATTGCAGCTCACCAGCAAACAATTGCCAGGCACTTCAATTCCAAAGTTCGCCAATGCAGCTTTGAGATTGGGGATCTAGTCTTGAAAAGGATCATGACAGCAACAGGAGTGTTTGTGCCAAACTGGGAAGGGCCGTATGTCATAGGCAAAAAACTTCTTGATGGAACTTTCAAACTTACAACTGTCGAAGGAGATCCAATTCCAAGGGCTTGGAACAGCAATCACTTGCGCCCATATTTTACTTAAAAGCTTTACTGAAATACTGTAAAAGAATTATGGATGTATGATTCTTGTATTGAAAGCCATTGTAAAGCCAGTGCAAGTGAATAATAAGAACTATAAAGTGGATGTAGGCCCAGTCCTTGGTCGAACCACTATAAATCTTGTGTTCTCTACTATTATAAACTGCCTGTTTTATTTCGATATGTAAAGTACTTTAATTGTATTACTAAAATGTCGATTTAATATTGCAGGCCATTAAAACAAAGCTCACCCTCACAAGACCTAGCGATCCTTGACATCACTCAAAAAACAAATGTTTAAGAGACAAAAATTCTATACTCAAATCCTATATAAGAAGTGCTTCAAGCAGACAGTTAGTAGTTCCGCCGGAGGTGGGCCCTTGTTAACTAATTGTGATCGTTTGTGCAAACGAACATCTGATTAATTAGCCAGTCTCTTCCCCTGCGAACTCACTTAATAATGAAGTACACTTCTTTAGATAAAATAAGCTACCTGCAAAAGAAAGGAATGTGTACTTGAAGATGATAACAAGGAGTCGCTGATATGTGCAAATGGCGAAAATAACATGGGCGAGCAGGCTGGAGACAACCAAAGACCTCTCCGAAGGCACAAGCCCTCTTCGGAGGCACAACTCTTCGGCGGATAAAGACCTCTAACGGGGCGTGCCAGAAAAAGAAATTTCTCTTTCTCAACCAAAAAAGATTGGTGGAATGACCGGAGGAACCTTCCTAAGTGGAAGGCATAGGGCACTCGTTAACTAGCTGAGATCATTTGTGCAAACAAACATCCAAGTAACTTGTGTCCGCCCTATGAATCTATCCAACCATGAGAAAGAAACTTCCAGGCGAAAGCTCTACTCGGAGGCACACATTTCACCGAGATCTGAAATAAAACTTCACAAGAGTTGAAATGTGAAAAGCCCTCTTCGGAGGCCCATTTCACCAGAGTTGAAATGCTAAAAGACCTCTTCGGAGGCACACATTTCACCGAGATCTGAAATAAAACTTCACAAGTGTTGAAATGTGAAAAGCCCT
Organism: Allium cepa; assembly: GCA_030765085.1. Lineage (NCBI taxonomy): Eukaryota > Viridiplantae > Streptophyta > Magnoliopsida > Asparagales > Amaryllidaceae > Allium > Allium cepa. The sequence continues at coordinate 178,188,605 of CM060945.1, forward strand.
CTTCGGAGGCCCACTTCACCAGAGTTGGAGTGCCAAAGCCCTCTTCGAAGGCCCGCTTCCCAACGAGCAGGGAAAAAACAAAAGCCTCTCCCCAGAGGCAGAAACAAAAAGCCCTCTTCGGAGGCCCGCTTCCCAGCGAACAGGGAAAAAACAAAAGCCTCTCCCCAGAGGCAGAAACAAAAAGCCCTCTTCGGAGGCCCGCTTCCCCGCATACAGGGAAAAAACAAAAGCCCTCTCGCTAGAGGCACACACAAAAAAGCCCCCTTCCCAGAGGCACAATCAAACAAAAGCCCTCTTCGGAGGCACAAACAGGTCGAAGCCCATTTCGGAGGCCCACTTTACCGCGTAGGAAAATTCGCTTGCCAAAAATAAAAGTGACTCTCTCCGAAAGTGAAGTGTAAAAACTTCTTCAAAAAGAAAAAAAGGAAAAGAGAAGACTTCTCCAATAAAAGGCGCATTCTACTAAATCAGAGAAATATTCCCTTAAAATGAAAAAAAATTATTCTCTAAAAGTACGGATGCAAGCCTCCTTAAAATGGAAAAAGTTGTTCTCCAAAGAAAGAGTGCAAGTCTTCTCAAACAGAAGAGTTGTTCTCCCAAATTTTACAAATGTGAAAAAGATTCCAATAAATTGTGGTATAGGGGCAATATAATATAGTTACATTCATAAAAGCAATGCTCAAGCAACATACCACAGGTTTACTGCAACATCACACAAAGAAAATAGAGAAACTTGTATGAAAAAGAAGAATAAATGCATTCTCAAATACAGACAGAAGTTTGGACAAGTAAAAGAATCATTTTATTCCATACTTTGAAAATTTTATACATGTGCAGGTTTTAAAATAAAAGAAGGCGAGGACCGGTACCCGCACAATCTCCGGTCAACACAAGTCTTTATATATACAAGCAAAAAGCGAGACGAAAAGCATAGGACCAAACCCGTCACTTCTTCTTCCTGCCACCTTTCGAGCCCTCCCCTGGCCGGATGATTAACTTTTTGGGTCAGCTTGTAAGAGTAGGGGAAGAAAGTGGAAGGGGTGCAATTGGAATTTCTTCTTCTTTTTCTTCACTGACAGAAGCTTCCCTCCTTTTCTTTGAGACTCCACGCTTCCCCTTCTTCCTTGAAGAAGACTCACTGCCCGGAGTGAAAAGTGTAGACAACTTTATGTCATCAGAAATAGTTTGCTCCGGAGTTCTTTCGCCTTCTTCAGGTTCCTCGGCCTTTTGTTCTAGTGAAGCGACCTGGTCATCCAGGCCTTGAAGAGCTTCTGTCTGCTCCTCTTATGACCCCGGTTAAGAGGCGGAAGGAGGAGTAATCTAAAGAGGCGAAGAGGGAACAGCTGGAAGAGGGGAAGTCTGAAAAACACTTGGCTCTTTCACTACAGGAGAAGAGAAGTTAAAGTCAGTATCTCTCATAAAAAGAGGAGAAAGTGGCACGTCAAGATTTAAGTAATAATCAAAAAGTTCATAAAGCTCATGTGAAGTAAACAAGCAGTCCACTTGAGCAAGATCAGCATTGAGGTTACCTGGAGAAGTAGGCTTTACTATGTCAACTTCAAAGTCCTGTGCTTCAGTGCTTTCTTGAGTCTCATCTCCAGTGCGGGCGGTTGCACTTTCAATGACAGCTTTAGCAGGAGGTGGAGAATGGGAACTGGAGCCAACAACATCGATGTCGGCCGAAACCGAAGGTTGAACTGGGTCGGTTGAGGTTGCCTTCCCTAAATGTTCTCCTTCTGGCATTTCGGCTCTCTCTTTAGCGAATTTCTCCTTTCCCCTGGCAAGAGCAGCACATGCATCATCATCTAGATACTGCACCACTAAATCTTCTTCAGCATATCCAGCTGCTCCAAGCATATCAAGTGCAGCTTCCCACACTTTGGCCAAAGTGATTTCGTACTTCGGTCCCAAAAATCTAAGGCTACCATGCCCCAGAACACTATGAATGTAAAAATCGAATAAAGTAGAGCTGACTTCGACTTTAGTTGCCATATGAGATTCTTCGGCTGCTGCTTTGCCGGCAATAGCTTCATCACGCTCTTTTTCAACTTCAGAAAGTCAAGCCTTTAAAATTTCGATTTCCAAGTTCTGGGAGCTGGTTTTTCTCGCAACTGAGCCACGATAGTTCGGTAGCTTTCTACAACTTGCTGTTGTGCTTCAAATTTAGCTTCAGCGTCTCTCTGTGCAGCGTGAGCATCTCTCACCTGTTTTCGAAGCACTTCTTCTCTTTGAGAATAGAAAGTGGAAGAAGTGGCAAGCTCTTCTTTAAGTTTTTCAACTTCCGCTTCAAGTTTCTTATTATAAGCGGCAATGCTCTTCATCTCTGCATCATGCTGATCGATTGTTTTCTGCCACTCGGATTTATCATTTCCATAGTCAGCATGGCTTAGAGATTTGCGCGATTTACTCTTTGAAGCTCGTCAACAAGTTTCTGCCAACTAGACATTCTCTCGATATCGAGTTTGATGGCATCAAGATTTTGCAACATGGCTTTCTTATCGATTGGGACCAAGTCAAGATCGAAACGCACTCCCTTTAAGCACCAGTGCAAAAACCGGCTTTGAAGAGTAGCCGGACTCTGTCCAACCTGATGCAGTGGCCTTGATGATTGTTTGAATATCATCTCTTTGAAGGGCAGGAGAGCAGGAAGGGATTTCCAAAGAGACGGGAGCAGCGGGTTTTTTAGAAATTTCAGATGTCGGTTTTTCACCAAGTTTGGCCCATTTACTCGGATCTTCAGCGATATGACTTTTCCCTTTGTCATTACAGGATTTTCGTTTGTGAGAATCATCCTCTCTCTGGGAAGAATCATGTCGTTCGTCCCCTCTCCCGTAACGTTCTTCATAAGCACGCCTCTCACGATCTTTCCTCATAGCTCTTTCTTCGTCGGTTTCCCAGGAGGCAAGGAGATACCTCTTGGGATCATAAGAACTGCGCCTCCCATAACGCTGGAAATCATCATAATAAGAGACACTTCGCCCCATTGGAGAACCCGACAATGAAGAAAAGATAAGTTCAGAAATCTTCAAAGCAAGGAAGTTGAATGCATATAAGTGCTCAAAAATCCTAAGTGTGTGTAGCGTGCAAACTGCGCCTGCCAAACTACGAACCACTCCTCGGTTCGGGGGTGATGACGAATTTTGCAGCAAGTGTCAACTCTTGGGCTGACGGAGTTTGTTACAAGACAGATGTCGCTTCAACTACTGGAGAAATAACTTTAGCAGTAGTGGTATTGTCTTTAAAGAGCTCCTGTGAAGTAATCATCAAGTCGCTCAACCCCTCAAAAATGTCGTCACCATCGTGCCCGGCGGGACCTTTCCCCTCAATTCCTCCATCAGCGGTCTTCCCGGATTGGTGAGGAGGTTCCTCTTCCTCAATGACCGAGGCAAGTGCAAGTTTGCCGGATGACCCCACAATGTCAATAGAAGCAGAACACTTCACCAGTGAAGCCTCACCGGTAGGTTCTTTCTGTGTAAGTTCTCCGACGGAAGCTGGGGCATCCGATGTCTCTACTGGAGAATCAGGGACTTCATGAGGCTGAGTAGAACGGGAAGGGTGCAGAAGTCCGAATTGGTGAAGAAGTTCGTCTTTCAGCAAAAATTTAATACTTCTTTCCTCAACCGCCATGACACTTAATCTTTCAAAAGTCGACATGTGGCTGGGATCTTTAAAGGGAGGAGGAAGTGTTGTAAAAGAAAAGAATGAAATTAGCACCTAGCAACTCGGACTTTGAATAGCTCAAATGGAAAATGCGGGGATAAGCAATCTTACTTCCTACTCTCCAGATGGCGTAAAATCCTTGTCACAACCCGATATTTTCAATCATTCGCATCCGCACATGTCGGACTTGAATTGCTCAAAATACCGTGTTGTAAATAAAATTTGGAAAATCTCAAAATATACAGTAAATAATTAATCACAGATCACAGACACAGAGTAAATAATAATGCAGCAGAAGTAAAAAAGATAGTAGTTCATGAAGCTACTATATATGTAAGATACATCAGAGTTAAACAAGATACAACAAAAAGTAACAAGATACATCGGGTACAAATCAGAATATATCACTGAAATCACTGGATACAGAAAGCAAAATAAATGGCTGGATCTTTATGGAAAGCTCCAACTTCGAAGGTGAATCCTGAATGCTAACTCACTCAATCTGACTCGAGCGTAAAGCAAAACACAAAACACTCGAGTCAGGACATAAATACTTATGAACTATAAATCAACTCAAATGAACAGTAACAAAAATGCATCAGTAACTTAAAGGATGCTTGGGATCGCCCATCCTTTAAGGATTCGTTAAACTATTTACTATGTAGTAATATTGCGCTATTATAATAATGTCTACAGTAAAATAAACATACTTTTAAATTGCGTTCCGTGCTACCCATATCACCCTTCACACATAATAGTCCCAGTAGTCCATCCAATATCATGCCATCTCCCTCCGGGTGACTGTCAGAGGATACCACACGGGCTACGGGGGAAAACCAAACTCGTAGTAAAGGCTCGGTATGGTAGGTGACACGGCACACAAGGCAATGCCATGGTAGATATACCAATTACGCACACGGGCTGGTGGTAACGCAGCAGCCACATACGCCCACCTCGGAACACACTCCCAATCAAAATCGGAGGATGGCCATCTAATCAATCACCAGTAAGAGTATAGTATCGAAGGAATGTGTCCGACCTGAGGTGCTACCTCCTTTGGCCCGAGATCGCTCCTGTTTTAGCCACCTTGTGCCAACTCACGGGTGTTGGGTCCACGTAATATACCTCAAGAACGTTGCCACCATCCTACTTCATTCTGGAATCTCCACCGCGTGCACAGTTGTTAAAGTGGTTTTCGGAGTTGGCAGAGAGTATGACAACTTCCGATCCCGGTTTCATTAACAACCAATCGTTATTATAACGCCATGGCCATTTTAAAATAGTTTATACTTCAAAAATAAAATCATTTCATTTCAAAACTATATCCCTTTCAAAATAGTTATACTTCGAAACCAAAACCATTTTATTTCCAAACTATATTCAAATCAAATAGTTTATCATTTCCATTTCAAACATATATTCACCTTTAAAAAATTCATAATACTTTCAAAGTATAACTTTTTCGAAACCAAAATACTTGAAATCATTACACCTTGAAAATCATAACATTCCGAAATCATACATTTGAAATCAATCTTTTAATTCTTTACACATTACAAATTATTCCATTAAACTAAAATTACAAATTTCCAATTTAATTCAATTCAAACCATCAGTTTCAATTCAGTTTAGTTTTCTAACAAAACATTTCAATTCTTACAATTTCAAATATAGTTTTGATCTACAAAATAGACAATCCACCTTTAATATATTTCCAAACTTTAATATCCCACATTTCAAAACTAAACTTTATAATTCCATATATTCATATCTCAAATATAATTTCATTATTATTTAATTTTGAAATATTCATTTCATAAATCCAATATTATAAAAAAACTTAAATTACAATTAAACCAAATATCTTTTCATACAAATATAAACTTCAAATATTCCTTTATCAAATAAATCAAAATCAAATATTATTCCACATTCATATTCTTTATCCAAATAAAGATCAATCATTTCCAAACCATTTCAAAATCATTAAAATATCATATCCTTTCAAAACCTCATTATCATATCATTATTTGAATTCAAATTCAAATATTGAAATATAAATATCATTTTAAAATCAAACATATCATTCATTTATTATTTCAAATATCATTACAAAACACCTTTCAAAATCACGTTCACCAATTCATTTATCTTATTACATTTCATTCCATTTAACACATAACCAAGTAAACGTTATTTAAATTCAAATTCAATTCAAATTCCTTAAAAATTCAAATTTAAATATTAAAATATATTCAACACTCCTTATATTCACAAATAATAAATTTTCAAAGTTAAATCATTTAACACTTTAAAATATAACACAAATAGTGTTAAATTTTATAACATTTCAAAACATTGTCAAATTAAAGCCACGACAACATTTATACAGTACTATAGTAGCTTATAGTTTCCAAACCAGTTTAGTTCCAGAATAACGGCATTTATAATAGATATTTAGTTATTTCAAACATAGTCAAGTTCAAAAACAACAGCATTAAAAAAATGCTGTCAAAAGACTACAACATTTTGGAAATGCTATAAAATTCCAAATTTTATTTTAACTTTTCAAAACAATAAAACTTCAATTTAACAAATTTTAAACTTATAAATCATTTAGACTTCAAAATTTCACATTTAAATAATTTTAACATATGATTTATCACAGTAAAATTTTAAGATCAAATATTCAATTTAAAAACTCCATTAATTTATTAAGTCAAAATTCACTATTTATTAACTTATAAATTTAATAAAACTTAACATTTTACTTCAAATATCATTTCAAAACTTCAAATTTAATTTCCATTATTTATTTACATTTTAAAATAAAATTAAAGTCAAAAATCACAATTACTTCAAATTTACATACTTAAATTCACAATTTCAAGACTTAATATTTAATTTTCTTAAAACCATAAAATATATATTTTTTAAAAATCAAAATTTCATACTTTCAAAAAAATACATATTTTAATAAAAATCATTTAAAAATATACCATGGGGTCTGTATATAATTTTCTAACCTAGGTCAAGTGATACGGATATATATCATTTCAATCCGTGGTTTACAAAGACAACCCGGGTTCTATCATTTCAAACCCACAATCCCAAGTCAAATAAAATACAATAAAAATCGCTCAGGCCTATCGTTTCATCCCATAACGATTTTTCCCTAATCTAAAGTCCGTTCGGGTATGTAACATTTCAACCCATAGTGATTCTATTCTAACAAGGAACTTGCAGTGTGAATATATGCATAAACATTATAAACAATGCTAAAGTCACAATATAATGTCATATATCAGATGTCAGGTGATAATTAACAGTTTTAACATGGTAATAACATGGCATAGCATATCATATGATCATCATTAACTTGCATAACATTTTATATTACTAAACACTTGTCATCAATTCACTATTTCATAAGTATAAATGTCAGAGTGAGAAAGACTCACCTTTTCAAGCTGAAGACCACTACGACACACAAAATGATTCCAAAGGAACGACAAGCACAATACATCACAATATTGGACTCAAGTGAGTGGGGAGCCTAGATAATGATCTTGTATGCAACAATCAAAACAAGACAATGTAACATAAATACGAATATATTTAACACCAAACACATTGAAACAATTTGAATTTAAAATGCAACAATGGACAAGATGACTTTACCATGCTTTAACCATTCAAAATCATAGCCATAGCTGGACCTAGGCTCGGCCACGATGTGTGTTAAACTAAGGTTATGGCATCAAAATAGCACGGCAACATGAAGATGAAGTATAGAGGTGAAAAATGGAGCATATAAAAGAAACAAGGCAAAAAGGCAACTTTAGTTCAATAATTTGGCTCGACCAAAGGCTAGTGGGTTCGGCCGATGAGATTTCAGACCTGGACAAAGGTAGAGGTGGCTAAAGTGGTGTCTAGAGGAGGGGTAGCTATTGGTGGTGGTTGCTAAGGGGGTGGCCAAAGTGAAATAGGAAGGGTATGGTGGAATCTAGGCTTGGCTATGCTTGGTTTTTGGTGGAAGTTTGAAATTTTGTGGTGATGGCATCATCAAGTGGCATGGCTAGATCTGGAGGTGGGAATAGGTGATGGTTGCTGGTATGTATGGTGACGGTGGTGGTGGGTGGAGATGAAGGTGGTGGAGCCGAGCAAAGATAGGAGAAGAGGAAGGTGAAAAACATTGAAAAAATAGTGAAAAGACGAAGGAGATGAAGCCATTTTTTTTCTTGTTGAAGATAGCCGTGAGTTTGAAAGTGAGAAACTTATTGTTCACGTGAAAACACAAGAGAAATCACAGGGCAATGGAAAAAAAATGGTCGGCCAAAAGAAAGGAAGTGAAAAGGCAAGAAGAGGAAAAGACAAAGAAAGGAAAGGTCACAGGAAAATGAAAGGTTTTGACTCTTTGTTTTCTATTTTCTTTTATTCAAATAAACTAATTAAAATTTCAGTAATTTGACTTTAAAACCGAAATAAAGTAATATAAAATAAAAATAAATAATAAATTTTAAAAAAAATGGAAAAATAATTAAAGAAATTGCTTAAAATTCCAAAACAAGGTTCAAAAATTACAATTAAATCATCATTGGCTTTGGAAAAATATCTACTTCATTTTAAGAATATTCTAAAGCAAAATTATGAAATAAATTAATTTCATAAATGTATTTAAAGTGAAATAAATAATTAAATTTAGAGAGAATAGAAAAATAAATAAAGAAATTGTTTAAAAATTGGAAACAGGACATGAAAATTACAAATAAAATACCATTGGCTCTAGACAAATTTCTATTTCACTTTAAAACAAATTAAATGTCAAATAAATAAAATAAATGAGAAAAAAAATAAAGTAGAAATGAAATAAAAATGAAAATCATAAAAAAATAGAAAAATAAATAGAGAATTTCTTTAATTAATTGAAACTAGAAATTTAAAATTATAAACAGAATACAACTGACATTGGAAAATGTCAATTACACTTTCAAAAATGTTTTAAAACCAAAATATATATAATACATGTTATTTACCCATATAAACATGAATTAGAACATTGCATGACCAAATAAAATATTATTTGTATAATTTAAAATAAACAATTTTGTTAAATACCGCAAATTTCACACAATAGTTAAAAAGGCATAACTTTCACATTATAAATCAGATTTCAACGGAAAGAAAAGTAGCATTCTTAAAAATTTATTTACTTTCATAATAAAAGATAAAATTCGAATTTTCAAACTTTAAAATTTTAAATTTAAAAGTCAAAGTTTGACCATTTTGACCAAAATTCACATTTTCTGGAAATATTCAATTTGTGCATGTTTGAAATTCTAATCCACATCAAAATCAACATTTATATTTCAAATAACAAAATATATTCATTCAAACAAATAAAATAAAGTTTTTAAATTAGGAATTTAAATTAAAATAATTAAGATACACAATTACAATAATCAGAAAATATAGGGTTGTTACACTCTCCCCCACTCAAAACTTTTCGTCCCCGAAAAGGAATGAGGTACGGGAAAGCATAGGAAAAGATAGAATGAAATATGATTAGGACAGGATGACAAGAACATTGAAATTATACCTAATAACTGTTGTTATAGGTAAGTATAACAAGGTGGAGATGATCTTCTCAAGATCCCCCAGAATCAAGAACACAAGCACGAAATTTTTTCAAGAATCTGTTTCACTCTTTCCGTTCGACCGACGGTCTGTGGATGGAAAACAGTGCCCTTATCATGCTACAGAATGGGAGGCTATTGCTTATACCAGTCTGTAGCAAGATAAGGGAAATTAGGACAACCAAAAGATAGTTTGAAAAACAAAATAAGATAATAAATTTGAAACCATAAATTTTTTAACTTAAACTGAAAATTAATTTTACATAAGTCAAATAAATCTTTAGCATCTCTAATTTCATTATCTTATCATCCAATTATCTTAAATTAACAAATCCCTAAAATCATGTATTTGAAAAAAAAATCTTTTATTATACTCAAAATGTACCAAATAAAATTTAATTCTTCTTCATTACTAATTATAATTAAATTTATTCCTCTTAATGTATTTTATCACCTATGTAAAATATATTTACGCTCATTGTAACTGGGTTAAATTTATTCTTAGTTCCTTTATCATCATTTTATATTGTAAATTATTCCATTACACTTTTTCTTTATTTACCTCTGTTAATCCTTTTATAACTAAAATTTAAGTATATAACATTTATTATAACCACTCAAATTTTATTTATAAAATCTTTTTTTTATATTGTATATTATCCAATTACATATTCAACTTATGAAAATTAAGGTGAGTTATATTGGAATGAAATTGTGTATTATACAAATAAAACTTTCTAATTCAATTATTTCAAGCTCGAATATTTATCCAAATCTTGAAATTATACTTAGAAATTATCCTTGAAGATAAAATTTAGGAATTAAATTTTCGATAAATTCCACACTAGAGATAAATAAATGCGCATAAACTATATGTATATATCCATTCAAATTTAAATCATATATCAGCATAAGTTATAAATCCAGTATTATTTAAGAAATTCAAATCAATTAAATTTCCAAAACAAACCTGTAGCAAGACTATAGAACGGTCTCTTCACTTCGAAACACGAAAATGAATGTCGATGATGCTGCAGTCATCACCGAAGTTATTTTCCAGCGACAAAGAGAAGAGCACTAATTTTAAGCTTTAAAATTCTTTGGAAACAAATTTCTATTCGAAAATACTTTAAATAGCATATCCTTTTTAAAACTTTAAATACAAAGTTTGGAACCATCGGAAATTAAATTCTCAAATTCTTGTTTTAAATGCATTTAAATTTTCAAATAAATTTATAACCACGTTTATAGTTCAATTATTTATGTATGAAAGAAGAGATAATGGTATATAAAATCAAATATTATTTCATAACAACCAATTCAATAAAATCCAGAAAGACATTTATAATATAGTTACAAAATTTATTTCATTACTAAATTTGAAAAACAACATATTGTGTCAGTTTGTTCTGTTCAAGTGTTTTGGAAATCTTATCGATAGCTTTGATCAGACGAATCGATCAGAAACCCAAATCAACATCAACAACTCAAACAACATAATATATAAAACATTTTAAATATTAGTTTACAAATACACTTCAAGAATGATTTGAAGATAAGTTGGAAACAAAGATGAGATGATTAAATAACAGAATAGGGAGATGGATGAGTTTATATAAATCGCGGGCAACCTTAACCGGGTCAACCGTGACTTAAAGAATAAGATCGATGTGGATTTTTTAGGTAAGTCAACATTCGGTCTCAAGAGATAGAGTTCAGGATTATAAGAGGTACTAGAATCTAAACCGAGGATATAGAATCTCTGGTGAATCGATGCTGTTGTAAAGGAGTTTCCCCCTTCATAAATAAATTTGAGGTTGGCGAGACCGCCGACTCATTATAAAGATCATTCAAAGTGGAGTTATGGGATACTCCAGAATCAAATGAAGATGAATAGTGAGGGACACGAAATGGATTTTGAAACCACAGGGAACGTTCCAAAATCAAAGGAATCGAGTCAAAAGGAAGAGATTCAAACTCGAATGAAAGTGAGTCTGTAAATTCATTTACTCTATATGCTGAGTTTTACCTAGAGCTACCAAAGCTCTGATACCAAATGTAACAACCCGATAATTTCAACCATTCGCATCCGCACATGTCGGACTTGAATTGCTCAAAATACCGCGTTGTAAATAAAATTTGGCAAATCTCAGAATATACAGTAAATAATTAATCACAAATCACAGACACGGAGTAAATAATAACGCACCTGAAGTAAAAAAGATAGTAGTTCATGAAGCTACTATATATATAAGATACATCAGAGTTAAACAAGATACAACAAAAAGTAACAAGATACATCAGGTACAATTCAGAATATATCACTGAAATCACTGGATACAGAAAGCAAAATAGATGGCTGGATCCTTAAGGAAAGCTCCAACTCCAAAGGTGAATCTTGAATGCTAACTCACTCAATCTGACTCGAGCGTTAAGCAAAACACAAAACACTCGATTCAGGACATAAATACTTATGAACTATAAATCAACTCAAATGAACAGTAACAAAAATGCATCAGTAACTTAAAGGATGCTAGGGATCGCCCATCCTTTAAGGATCCGTTAAACTATTTACTATGTAGTAATATTGCGCTATTATAATAATGTCTACAGTAAAATAAACATACTTTTAAATAGCGTTCCGGCCTACCCATATCACCCTTCACACATAATAGTCCCAGTAGTCCATCCAATATAATGCCATCTCCACTCCGGGTGACTGTCGGAGGATGCCACAAGGGCTATGGGAGAAAAACAAACTTGTAGTAAAGTCTCGGTATGGTAGGTGACACGGCACACAAGGCAATGCCAGGGTAGATATACCAATTACGCACACGGGCTGGTGGTAACGCAGCAGCCACATACGCCCACCTCGGAACACACTCCCAATCAAAATCGGAGGATGGCCATCTAATCAATCACCAGTAAGAGTATAGTTTCGAAGGAATGTGTCCGACCAGAGGTGCTACCTCCTTTGGCCCGAGATCGCTCCTATTTTAGCCACCTTATGTCAACTCATAGGAGTTGAGTCCACGTAATATACCTCAAGAACGTCACCACCATCCTCCTTCATTCTGGAATCTCCACCGCGTGCACAGTTGTTAAAGTGGTTTTCGGAGTTGGCAGAGAGTATGACAACTTCCGATCTCAGTCTCTTTAACAACCAATCGTTATTATAACGCCGTGGCCATTTTAAAATAGTTTATACTTCAAAAATCAAATCATTTCATTTCAAAACTATATCCCTTTCAAAATAGTTATACTTCGAAACCAAAACCATTTTATTTCAAAACTATATTCAAATCAAAATGTTTATCATTTCCATTTCAAACATATATTCACCTTTAAAAAATTCATAACACTTTCAAAGTATAACTTTTTCGAAACCAAAATACTTGAAATCATTACACCATGAAAATCATAACATTCTGAAATCATACATTTGAAATCAGTCTTTTAATTCTTTACACATTACAAATTATTCCATTAAACTAAAGTTTCAAATTTCCTATTTAATTCAGTTCAAAACATCAGTTTCAATTCAGTTTAGTTTTCTAACAAAACATTTCAAATCTTACAGTTTCAATTATAGATTTGATCTACAAAATAAACAATCCACCTTTAATATATTTCCAAACTTTAATATCCCACATTTCAAAACTAAACTTTATAATTCCATATATTCATATCTCAAATCTAATTTCATTATTATTTCATTTTGAAATACTCATTTCATAAATCCAACATTATAAAAAAACTTAAATTACAATTAAACCAAATATCTTTTCATACAAATATAAACTTTAATTATTCCTTTATCAAATAAATCAAAATCAAATATTATTCCACATCATATTCTTTATCCAAATAAAGATCAATCATTTCCAAACCATTTCAAAATCATTAAAATATCATATCCTTTCAAAACCTCATTATCATATCATTATCTGAATTCAAATTCAAATATTCAAATCTAAATATCATTTTAAAATCAAACATATCATTCATTTATTATTTCAAATATCATTACAAAACACCTTTCAAAAGCACATTCACCAATTCATTTATCTTATTACATTTCATTCCATTTATTACATAACCAAGTAAACATTATTTAAATTCAAATTCAATTCAAATTCCTTAAAAATTCAAATTTAAATATTAAAATATATTCAAAACTCCTTATATTCATAAATAATAAATTTTCAAAGTTAAATCATTTAACACTTTAAAATATAACACAAATAGTGTTAAATTTTATAACATTTCAAAACATTGTCAAATTAAAGCCACGACAACATTTATACAGTACCATAGTAGCTTATAGTTTCCAAACCAGTTTAGTTCAAGAATAACGGCATTTATAACATGCCGTAATAGATATTTAGTTATTTCAAACATAGTCAAGTTCAAAAACAACAACATTAAAAAAATGTTGTCAAAAGACTACAACATTTTGGAAATGCTATAAAATTCCAGATTTTATTTTAACTTTTCAAAACAATAAAACTTCAATCTAACAAATTTTAAACTTTTAAATCATATTTGTAGACTTCAAAATTTCACATTTAAATAATTGTAACATATGATTTATCACAATAAAATTTTAAGATCAAATATTCAATTTAAAAACTCCATTAATTTATTAAGTCAAAATTCACTATTTATTAACTTATAAATTTAATAAAACTTAACATTTTACTTCAAATATCATTTCAAAACTATAAATTTAATTTCCATTTTGTATTTACATTTTAAAATAAAATATAAAGTCAAAAATCGCAATTACTTTAAATTTACATACTTAAATTCACAATTTCAAGACTTAATATTTAATTTTCTTAAAGCCATAAAATATATATTTTTTAAAAAACAAAATTTCATACTTTTAAAAAAATACATATTTTAATAAAAATCATTTAAAAATATACCACGGGGTCTGTATATAATTTTCTAACCTAGGTCAAGTGATACAAATATATATCATTTCGATCCGTGGTTTACAAAGAAAACCCGGGTTCTATCATTTCAAACCCACAATCCCAAGTCAAATAAAATACAATAAAAATCGCTCAGGCCTATCATTTCATCCCATAACGATTTTTCCCTAATCTAAAGTCCGTTCGGGTATGTATCATTTCAACCCATAGTGATGATATTCTAACAGGGAACTTGTAGTGTGATTATATGCATAAACAATATAAACAATGCTAATGTCACAATATAATGTCATATATTAGATGTCAGGTGATAATTAACTGTTTTAACATGGTAATAACATGGCATAGCATATCATATGATCATCATTAACTTGCATAACATTTTATATTACTAAACACTTGTCATCAATTCACTATTTCATAAGTATAAATGTCAAAGTGAGAAAGACTCACCTTTTCAAGCTGAAGACCACTACGACACACAAAATGATTCCAAAGGAATGACAAGCACGATACATCACAATATTGGACTCAATTGAGTGGGGAGCCTAGATGATGATCTTGTATGCAACAATCAAACCAAGACAATGTAACATAAATACGAATATATTTAACACCAAACACATTGAAACAATTTGAATTTAAAATGCAACAATGGACAAGATGACTTTACCATGCTTTAACCATTCAAAATCTTAGCCATAGCTAGACCTAGGCTCGACCATGATGTGTGATAACCTCAGGTTATGGCATCAAAATAGCACTGCAACATGAAGATGAAGTATAGAGGTGAAACATGGAGCATATAAAAGAAACACGGCAAAAAGGCAACTTTATTTCAACAATTTGGGTCGACCAAAGGCTAATGGGTTCGACCAATGGGATTTCAGACCTGGACAGAGGTAGAGATGGCTGAAGTGGTGTCTAGAGGAGGGGTAGCTACTGGTGGTGGTGGCTAAGGGGGTGGCCAGAGTGAAATAGGAAGGGTATGGTGGAATCTAGGCTTGGCTATGCTTGGTTTTTGGTGGAACTTTCAAATTTTGTGGTGATGGCATCATCAAGTGGCTTGGCCAGATCTGGAGGTGGGAATAGGTGATGGTTGCTGGTATGTATGGTGATGGTTCTGGTGGGTGGAGATGAAGGTGGTGGAGCCGAGCAAAGATAGGAGAAGAGGAAGGTGAAGAAAAAATAGTGAAAAGACGAAGGAGTTGAAGCCATTTTTTTTTTCTTGTTGAAGATAGCCGTGAGTTTGAAAGTGAGAAACTTATTATTCACGTGAAAACACAAGAGAAAACATAGGGGAATGGAAAAAAATGGTCGGCCAAAAGAAAGGAAGTGAAAAGGCAAGAAGAGGAAAAGACAAAGAAAGGAAAGGTCACAGGAAAATGAAAGGTTTTGACTCTTTGTTTTCTATTTTCTTTTATTCAAATAAACTAATTAAAATTTCAGTAATGTGACTTTAAAACCGAAATAAAGTAATATACAATAAAAATAAATAATAAATTTAAAAAAAATGGAAAAATAATTAAAGAAATTGCTTAAAATTCCAAAACAGGGTTCAAAAATTACAATTAAATCATCATTGGCTTTGGAAAAATATCTACTTCATTTTAAAAATATCCTAAAGTAAAATTTTGAAATAAAGTAATTTCCTAAACGTATTTAAAGTGAAATAAATAATTAAATTTGGATAAAATAGAAAACTAAATAAAGAAATTGTTTAACAATTGGAAACAGGACATGAAAATTTCAAATAAAATACCATTGGCTCTAGACAAATTTCTATTTCACTTTAAAACAAATAAAATGTCTAATAAATAAAATAAATGAGAAAAAAATTAAAGTAGAAATGAAATAAAAATGAAAATATTAAAAAAATAGGAAAATAAATAAAGAATTTCTTTAACTAATTGAAACTAGAAATTAAAAATTATAAACAGAATACAACTGACATTGGAAAATGTCAATTACACTTTCAAAAATGTTTTAAAACCAAAATATATATAATACATGTTATTTACCCATATAAACATGAATTAGAACATTACATGACCAAATAAAATTTATATAATTTAAAATAAACAATTTTGTTAAATACAGCAAATTTCACACAATAGTTAAAAAGGCATAACTTTCACATTATAAATCAGATTTCAACAAAACGAAAAGTAGTGTTCTTAAAATTTTATTTACTTTCATAATAAAAGATAAAATTCAAATTTTCAAACTTCAAAATTTTAAATTTAAAAGTCAAAGTTTGACTCTTTTGACCAAAATTCACATTTTCTGGAAATTTTTAATTTATGCATGTTTGAAATTCTAATCCACATCAAAATCAACATTTATATTTCAAATAACAAAATATATTCATTTTAACAAATATAATAAAGTTTTTAAATTAGGAATTTATATTAAAATAATTAAAATATACAATTACAATAATCAGAAAATACAGGGTTGTTACAATCCTGGAGGGCGACGAATGAAGAAGAATTGATTTAAGTACCCGTGGGCGCTTTCCGAAAGATCGACGATCAATCTACGGTTCCTGGCGCTTCTCACGAGTGTGATAGAGGGATGATCTTTTGCGAATGTGCACAAGTAGCAGATTTCTTCAAAGCTCGAAAGACGATCAAGTGTCCTCCTGAACAGCACACAAAGTCCCATTAGGATGGCGTGGCCATTGGGATGCAACTGGAAGGGAGAGATGGTGAATCGGAGAAGGAGTCGTTGAAGAAAGTCATTGAAAGGAGGAATAACACCACACAGGCACATATGACGATTGACAGTGATAAAACCGAGAGGTGGCCTGTCAGCAGTATCGTTTGGCCCAGGAAGTAAAGCATCTGCTTCAGCAATACCAAACTGAATACGTAGTTGGTTGAACGCCCGCTGAGTCAGGGTTGTTGGAGTTCTTTCCGGGGGATTATCCAGTGGATTGGCTATCGGGAAGATCTCTTCGGCTTGCTCTATTATTTCTTCTTGGAAAGACATTCTGCGCAAGGAACTGGATATTCGAATATGAAGGTGCACGTTTCCTAAATGTGTGAAGTGTTGTGCAAAACTAATAAAATGACAAGCAAATATAACTGAAATTAAACTAATATGCATTTGTCAATTATAAAGTTTCAGGGCTTGTTGTTTTAAGTCCAAATACAAGTGCAGTGTTGATGCAAACAAATCAGCCTTAATTGATTAATATTGCTTTGCTTTAATACTTCACTTGAATTTGTTGATTCACAGCATTTCATATAATTTCTTTAAGTTGATTATCCTTTATCGACAAATCTTTCATTTGATGTGGGCGATCAGTGGCAGTATATTCGTCCCATTTTTCTGCAAATGTTGTGTTTAACAGGTTATTAGCATTAAAGTTAATATAATCTGTGAAGAAAGTACAACGAATTCAAGCAGTTCATTCTAGCTGTTCAAGTTGGAAATTTAATCAAGTCCTATCAAATTCTTGCAATTGTTCAAGTTTTATTCAAGTCCTTAAGTCGCAAGAACGACTCAAGCTAGCTCGGGGCTTATTTAGGTCGTCCAGATCAAATCCAATAACCTAGCATTAGTCGAACTCTCATAAGTCGCGTTGTTTGAGCCAAGGAGGTCAAGGCAGTCCAAAATTGTTTAAGTATTAGGTCGGCTGCGACCTACAAGTTGTACTACAAAGGGTTAGCTCGTCCAAATCCTAGCGCGACCTAAAGTTAGGTCGTTAAAGGTGTATTTCATATGAAATAGCATACTTTGCATCTTAGGTCGCCGTCTCCTATGTCGCTCAGAATTTATAAGTTAGGTTGTTAAGTCATTAAGGTCATGCAATCCACATCTAAACCGTTGCCTTAGGTCGTTCGAAGCTCCTAAGCTGGTCACTCCCTCATTCGCCTTAACCCGCTAACTTTGCTTCACTCACAAACCCGATAACCCTCCATCATCTCCACAGTAGAATCCATCATCTTTCAACACCATCAAATCACATAAAACCGATTCGAATCACCTCCAATCCATCATGCATCCAGTGCATTATCGCGTTCTCATGAATTATAATATCAGCGTGTCCAATAACGACTAAAGACCGATTGTAACATGATTCATGGTAAGACGCGGCATATGAAATTGGATTAAGGGAGGAAAAAGGAAGATTCGCGTTTCGATAATGGCCGTGGTTGAATTTTGACTGAGATTACTTACGTAATATGATGATAAGGATGAATTGACGACTGGTTGGATTGAATTCGCCCTTGGAATCTCGGAGGTTCGTTAATGGCAGAGCAAGTATTCCAAACAATTAAGGAGGAAGAAACGGGCTAACGTTGTATATAAGGCAAAGAGAGAAAGGCAAATGGGCACGCGAGTTAGCTTATCCCTTGGGTCGCTCACGACCTAACAGAATTGGGTCGAAGCACACGACCTATGGCATAGGCGTGTACTTCGAGGGATAAATGTTAACTCCTTTATTTCATGACTCAACGACCTAAGGGTATAAGCGACCCAAGGAATCAAAGTGTGAATAAGCGCAGGGGCGAAGCTCAAACGACCTAACGACCTAAAGATGTCCCGACCTAACGACCTAAGGAATAAAGCAACCCAGTGACCTAAAGGGTTAGAAGGTCCAGCGACCTAACAACCTGAAGTATGAGCAAGTTAACATGGATGCTCGACCTAACGAAGTAAGCGACCTAAAGCATGAAGCGAGTAAGCAACCTAACCGATGGAGCGAGTAAGCGACCTAACCGATGGAGCGAGCTAGCGACCTAACCAATAAAGCGGGTTAGCAACCTAAAAGGTACCGCGACTTAACAACTTACAGAAGATAGTAACCTAACGACCTAACCTGTTATAGGACTCCACGACCTACAACTTAACGGATAAAGGCTCTGGTGATTCCATGAGAGGTGTGACCTAGCGACCTAGCGTCCTAGCGACCTAGCAAGACAACTCCTTTTGCCGTAGTATCTTAGGTCGCCACCCCCTCCCCTGGTACTCGTTAGGTCGCCCACAACCTAGAACATAGCTAACCAAACCCCTAGGTCACTCACGACCTATGGCCTACCCTAGGTCGCCTGCGACCTACGACTTACTCCAGAAATTTCATATAAATACCATGCCTACACCACCGAAGAGGGGATCTTTTGGCTCATTTCTGGAACGCCTATACTCTGTTGATTTCTCAACTCATCCGACACTTCAAACACGAAAGGCACTTCAACGAACTTCAAGGAGAAATCTAACACATTCAACATGGATTCAAAGAGTTCTTCTACATCAGAGTTCTAGCAATTTGTCCTAGTAGCGTTGTAATCGAAGATTGTTGTAAAGTTGTAACTATTCAGAAATAAAGAAGATTAAAGTGGACGTAGGCTTAACTTTAAGTCGAACCACTATAAAACTGTTGTCTCTTTACTGTTTTCTCGGTGACTTTTCTACTTACTTCTAATTCCCGTATTGACGGGTGGTGCTTTCACTTAATCTCTACTTACACCGAGGTGTTAGCGTTCAATTTTAGCGTTAACACGGTTAGAAAAAAAACGATTTCTTTAAAGGTTAAATATCTATATACATATAGGAATGTAAATGTAAAATGTGACAAAAGAAGATATAAATATCCATGAAGCTTGCAGATGAAGTTATATGAAATAAGTATGACATTAAAAAATAAAAAAAAGAAGAAAAAATATACTACATAAAATATGAAACATGAAAACAAGACAAATTAGTTTGCTGTGTAACGCAAGACCAAAACAAAAACAGAAAAAAGTATGCAAGAAGGTAATAAAACAAAACAACGAACGAACATTTCTACATGAAAAAAAATCTAAATATTTATAAATAAGACAATGCTAATTAATGCTTAACACATATTTTATCTATCAGCCGAAATAGCCTCCAAAGAAAAAATCTTTGATCAAATCAATAAAAAAAGGAAACAGGTTACACCTGACAATACCTCCTCTATAAACACTTCCTTCTCTTCATATATATATCTACTCTTCATTCTTGTTGATTCATCAAAACATCAAAACAACCTAGCATTCAAGAAAAAAGATATATAAGCTTCATCAATTCAATAAAAAACAAAACAGAAGAGTGATTACAGGAAACTCAAAGAAGAAGAAAATTCTGCAGTTTCAAACAAGGAATGCTCTCTGTTCATTCTGGAAACATTATCAGTAACTTTTTTTTAACTTAAGCATTTTAATATTTGATGCATAAGGATTTCTGGAAACAAAATGATATTGTGGGGATGTGTTTAATTTGATTTTCTGTGTATATGCATGAATGGATGAAGGCATGCTTTGTTTGCTGTTGTGATTCATTTCTCCCTGTTCTTAGTTTTAAAAGCTAAGTTTTTGATAAGAAAATCCACTTCTACTTGTTTACTTACTATTTAGACTTAAGATTAAAACAGAGATTATTTGTTTGTTTATAAATTAAGCTTTAAAAATTTGTTTCAGTTAAAACAACTTGTAAATATCCTTGAAAAATCAAGAAACCTGAGCGAACTGTAAATTTGTCAAAATTCAAACGTTTAAATTCGTGAATTCAAGTATAAAGTCAAAATTATTATATCCTACCATGATTTTTAAAGCGATAATCATGATTTTGGATGGGCGGTTTAAGGGCAGTTCAAAGATGAACTGAAATTGCATTTTATCAAGTTCTGGCAACTAAAGGAATTATGAATGATGAAATCTTGCGTGAAGCTTGTTGGACTATTGTTGAAGTCAGGAAAATTGCTAAAAGAAATTTCTATTACAAGATTTTTTGGGGCGATGCGTAAGAAGGGTTTGAGAACTGTGGAATGAGAGTCTGGGTTTTTGGCTCGTGCGCATTCCTCAATGCGTCGAGTGTGACCGGACTTGGAGAGGGTGTATTGGAGACGTAGGCGAAGACGTGGACGGTGACGCGGTGGATCCTGTGGTCTGGATGGTCGTGTCGAGGCGGTTTTGGATGAAGCTGTGAGTTCGAGTTTCGAACATGAACTCGATTTTCGATTTCGAGTTTCAGGGTCGAATCGAGTATATGATTTCGAGCATGTGGGATATTTGCGACTTGGTGACGCTCGTGGAGTTCGCCAGAGGGGAGCGCAATTTCGTGCACGTGTACGGCGATGATACGGTGTCAGTGCCGTGTAGGTGAGCCATCTCGAGCTATCACTCGTGTATAAGGATCGTTTGCCTCGAGTAGTTACGGAGGTAAAGGGTAAGTATGCTTCGAGTTGGATTTATGGTCGCGTAGGTGTGTAGTCCTGTATAAAAGTTCAAACTTAAACTAAGATGAAGAAAAAAAATAGAAAAAAAGAAGAAGGGTCGATTTCCCAAAGCCTGAAGTATGATAAAAGTAAATTAAGAAAACCCATTAAATAAATTTTTAAAGTAATGATGGCAATCAACGTTTGACGAATTGAGGTTAAATGTTTATTTCAAGTTTAATTATTTGAGGAAAATGCTTAACAATGTTTTCTAAAAATCTTAATTAATATCTTGATTTAGTAATTAACCTAAGTTAAGTATTTAATTTAATTAAGATTTAAGTTTTCAATTAGTATTAATTGGTTTTCAAAGTTAAGGAAGTTTTTAAATTGTTAATTAAGATAATTTTTATTATTAATTAATTATTTTGGAAAGTAATTAAGAATGATTGAATTTATAATTGCAATTAATTAGGGGTTTATCACTTTGTAACTAATTAATTGATAAATTAATAATTAAGTGTCTAATTTATTTATAATTAAAAATCGTTAATGATAACTAATTACAAAGATGGTTGATTTAAGATTTTTAATGATAAGTTGGTAAATTAATTAAAGAATAATTGAATAATTAAAGGTTAATTATTTAAGAATTGAAGGTTGATTAATTTAATTAATAATTGATTAAAGGACAATTAATCAAATGATTTGAAATCAGTTACGGTTAATTAACCATGATCTATGACCCATCTGATTTAAATTAATCAGATAATTTATTAAGTTCACTTATGGATGTTTGAATCCTATTGATTGTTGAACTATTTGATATTTCTGATATGCTATGAATTGTTTCAGTGTGATCTGTGATGAATGTAATTTATTTATTTATAATGCATTCATATTTTCTATCTGTGAATCTGTGTATATAGATAAGCGTTATTGGAATATACCGCTTATCGATATTGTTGTGATTGCAAATCTGTGATGTTTTATGATGTTGCACTATTGTGTGAAACTCCTGGACCACACTCATACACACACAAATATGGATTTCACGTGGAAATCGGTTAAGTCACTGATTTTTAAATAAGTTTTGAATTTGAATTTTTAAATTCAAATAGTTTTGGAAATAAATTAAGTTTAATGTGAAAAGCTTTTGGAAAAGGTCTTTTAGGAATGAAAGTTATTTGGAATAACTAATAGAGATTTGGAATTGGAATAATTCGATTTAAATTGGAATTCAATATATGAAATTGAATTTTGTATTCGATATTTATGATTTAAAAATGGTATACAAGCTTATATCTGTTTAAACCATTTTAAAATGTTGTTTTGGGAATTTGAAGATTTTAGCTTGTATGAATAAAATCGGATTTTCCGAGATGAAAACAGTTTGTTTCAAACGATAAAAGCTTTCATATGAGTAATGAATTTACAATTTTTGTTCAAGGAATTTCAAGTTGAAATGGTTTTCCAAGTTATGGATTAACATTTGGAAACGAGTTTTTAAAGCTATAAGTTAAATCTTGATTCAAAGATTTAAAGAATTAATCCAGTTAAAATGGAAATTCATTTTGAAATCCGTGAATGGATCTTTGTGGAACTGGGTGAACTTTGTGGAACAAATCTTTTTGTTTAAAAAGATTTGAAATGGTAATTGGTTTAAACCATTTGAAAGAAAGTTGGAATTATTAAGTTGTGGCTTAATTAAAATACCATATCCATATTTTTTCAAATATTGCGCTCATTATTCGGTTTAGCCGGGAGAGGACTTTGTATCATATAACCCATTCCGAATAATGATACGACGTTATGGATAGCATTTGAAGACCGGTGGTAAAGACCGGGTATTTTCAAGAACGAAAGGATAACCCGTCGATTGTCTCTTCACTGAGTCACGCCGTTATAGAGATTCCCTAAGCGATGGGAAGTCCCGATCAGGATTGTGAATACCCGGATTGGAAGGGCTTCTTCAGAAGTGCCTTCAGTTCTGTTCGAACCCGAGACAGACTTGTATGGTTGTATGTCTGACACTACACTTTGAGATATAAAGCAGATTTCTTTCAAATACATATCTATTGGTGGCGGAGAATTAATTCTCTTAGCTTAACACCCTTCTTTGAGACGTACGAGCTCAGAGGTTATGTAGTTGAAGGTTATCGTTGATATAATCCCAATTTGGTAGTGTGGCATGCTAAGTGTTGTTGTGTGTTGATGATCATCGGTTGATCATTTGTGATCAAAACATGGCTTTAGTGTAAAGCGTAGCTTCATGGACGAAACCTCGTCGAGCCTCACAAACCGATAATGGTCGAAACAGGAAAGATGCGGCAAGGTTTCAGGGGTAGCTACCCTAGGGTTTGACCATTCCTTCTGGAAAGGGGTAGTATCATGGTATGGAGCCCAGATACTTACTCATGTGGGCACTGTAGTACATTTATTATTGTGTGATGTTGTTGGTGTTGAGAGCTCTCGAATAAAGGTACCAAAGGACCGGGGGTGGCATATCTGTAGGTATTACTCCCAGGCAGGAAGGAACCCGGCCTTGTGTTGGCAGAGAGCCGGGTAGGTTCTCGGGGCGTCCCGCTAGAGGCGTTCCCATGTGGCAGTTGGAAGTTCCTTAGCCGGACCATTTGTTGGAAATCCATTCATCCAATACGAGCCTTGTACGGTTTTAGTTGTATTACCTGCCATCTACTCATGGTGGCGCTCTACTGTTTGGATGGTAGTTATAGTAGGCATAGTTCGAAATGTCTATGCTGGCTAAGATTAATATTAAACTTTCGAAATGTTTTCCACTATGAACTAATAATTATAGTATATACAATGGTTTTCGCGTATCAAGCATGTTTGACTATCACAAGGAGAAATCTCCTCCAATTCTGCGTTTGCATGGTGTGTGTGGCGGGAGGCCTTATGGTAGTTTCATTTTCCAAAAGCATTGCGAATTTCAAATTTAAAATCTAAATTTTTGATTGTTTTTAAAGACCAAACTGTTTTGTTTGCTCACACTGGTCCCATGACAGACCTGGAGTTTATTGTTCCGTTCCTAAACTCTGGGTGCCCACAATTTTCCACACGGGCAGTCTAGAGTTTGGTTTTTCAGATAGTCAGGTTTAGTAGATTACTTGGAGGTAGTTCAGTCCGTGGACGACTGACCTTGCTTATCTTGGTGTAATTTCGATGGTGGATTGAGCTTGAAGATTTGGAGCTTTGTCTTTGGAGCTTTTGGATCAGAGTTGCAGTATTGGATTCTATGAAGACCCATCTCATATTTTGTATCGTGTTCCGCTGTATTCTGTATTGTATATTCTCTGATATTGATGATTATCATTGTATCAAATTGATGTATCGGATATTGTATTCATGTTGTATCAGTGATATCATCTTTTATTCTTGCTTTTTTATTTATCATCTAATGGGTGCTGCAAGCTCCCGCGATACGAATTTTATGTTTTTTATCGGACATCGTGTTCAGGTCGTGACACTCTTCATCTTCTCCATCTCATTCTCCCTTCAACTTTTAGAATTTTCTATAACCTAACTTAGGAAAAACTTTACCTTTGATAATTGATTGAAGAATCTAGTGGTGTAGTGAAGAGGAATTGGTCTTGCTTTGTTATAGAGCTTCTCATTCGTTGTATTTAAGTTAAAGGTGAGTTCTTAAGCTCACATCTATGTCTATAGCTTTTATTTTTGTTAGGTATGAATTCCTAACATCTACTCATGTTCAATTGCTTTTGAATTGAATTAGTTTGGTGAATTTTCCAATTTTAGTATTTTGAAGTAAAAATCTATGAAAATTCTAGAATGGATGTTTGGACATGTTTTTCTAAGTGTATTGAAGAGCCTAAAGGCATGGGTTGTCATTTAGCATAAATCCCTAGACACCATCGCTCATTCTATCGCATCTGAGTTGATTTGGCCATCAATGGCCTAGGCAAACTTTGCTCTAAGCTTTAGCTTAGATGTCTGGGAATACACTCAGACATCTGAAGCATAGGAATAAAAATTCAAGACCTATAGCTTACACATCTAAGGATATTCCCAGACATCTAAGTGAAGTAGAAGAAATTTCGAGACCTTCAGCTAAGACATTTGGAAAACCACCAGACGTCTGGCGCTATTAAATTCAGCCAATTTTCATATTTTTGTATAGGTTTCCATTTTATTGATTTTTGTTGATCCGGTTAGTTGTTGTCATTTATTACTTACTTTGATGACTTCTTTTTTGGATTTTTGGGAATATCCATTTAATGGATTAGGTGTCGATTTTAATGGTTTTAATTCACGTCATCGAAATGTGAATTTTTGGTAATAGATTGTTTTTACAATCGTTTATATGATTTGTCACTTTAAAATACAAAGGCTTTATAATTGTAAATACTCAAACTCTTTCACAAAAACGATTTCAACACTATTTTTGATACAAAATTCGTTTTAAAACACTTTTTTAATCTATTAGTATATACAAATCTTTAACTCATTCGTATGAGAAATCCAATTAAACGACTTACCAAAACAAGGGGTATGAAACGCTTACGTTTACTTCGTTGGTTAATTCTTAGACTAGTTCGACTGAAATCTTGTGATATTTTTCGGGTGGAAATCTACAATTTGTTCGTAAATATTTATATTAAGCCAGTGGTTATGGGACATCAAGCAAAACTCAATTTTTATTAGCTTAGTGTAATTTACACCTATCGATCAATGATGATCATTTTACGATTTAGACTAGCGATGTGCGATGTCTCTTTGTCTGCATGGGGGACTAAACCCATTTGTGGAGTTTCGACTCAAATTGGTAAGGTAGCGACCCATGGTCTTCATCCCGTTTATGGAGCTTCAGCTAAAATTTGATAGGTTAGTGACCATGGAATAGCGTTCCATTTGTGATACACGTATTGGTGAGGTTTTGTGCTCCGTTTGTGATAGGCCTCCCCTTTTGTGTTTTCTGGATTTCTAGTTATTGATTTCTAAAATTGATGTTTCGCCAATTTTTGCGATTTGGATCATATGTTTTGTCAATATTTGAGGTTTGGTGAATAAGCTAAAGAATGTGTTACTCTTTTTGTATATTTGAGGAGATTTGAGATATTGTATGATTTTCATTGTTATCAAAGATATAATTGTCATAGTATGACATTATTGTTATCATATATTCTTGTCATATTTCTTACCCTATCTCATCTTGTATGATATTTATAGCTAGACTAATCTGTTTATTATTATTTTCTTAAATAATACTCGGATCAGACCGAGGTGTTTCACGTGCTTCCACTTGATTTCTTAGCAGGGACTAACTTCTGACTTTTAGAAACTACATTGGCTTAGTAGTTTTTGATTTTTTACATTCGAGATAGAGACTCCATGATGTATACATATTCTTTTGTCTAACACTTGTACATATTATTTTGTGATGTAGTGGATCTTGTATGACCACTACATTGATGTTCACTTTTATATGTTATATTCTATCTGTTTCCACCTTAGTGATATGAATATCTGTGACTGATTTTGTGTTGTTCTTATTTTATATTGATTCCGAAGGCCACTTATCCACTGTGTAGTAGACTTGAGTTGGATTGGATATGTCGGATTTCCACTTGAAATGAAATGCATTACATACTATCTGACATACCGGTTCTCACTCAAATCAATTTTAAAGTTGGTAGCTCCTCAACAGCTTTATTCTTCATACTAATTGACAACGTTACCCAGCAGCATCCTTGGTTAATGTGAATATAGAGGTGGGCCATCATAACTTGGTATCAAAGTCAAACATTGGAACAATGTAGAGTAATCTAGCAAAGATCATTGTCATAAGTCTCTCTTACAAATCGTGCCTCAGGATTTAATTCGAGTCTTAGGACCCGTTCTATATTATTTCCTTTCATGGTGCTTGTTTTATCAATCAAGTTTGTTTGATATTCATTCTGAGAATAACTTTTTTCCTTTTCTTTCTTTATTTGTTAAAGAAGAGAAATGGTTTGACCCAGCCATCCCAACACCGGTCAATCTAGTGCTACTCCTTAGGATGTCTTATTCATGTTTGCCGAATAGCTTTTGGATCTTGTAAAGAATGCCCAAGCTACCGGACCCATTCCCGAGCCTACTTATCTTGAATCCAGGTTTGCATGCTTGTGTAGTAATTATACCAATTTAGGTGGAAGGTCATTCAAGGGTTCCGACAGCGTTATAGAAGTCCAAGCTTGGCTTAAAACATGCGACCACATCTTTTTTCGCATGAATCTTGTTGATATACATCGAGTCCAAGTGGCCTCTAGCATGCTCCAGGAGAGAGCATTAGATTGGTATGAGCTTTTGGTTTCTTAAATTATTGAAGCAGATCTTACATGGAAGCAATTCCAGGAAAGGCTCGAGTTGAAGTTTGTGGCGGAAGCTGAAAAAGTAACATTAGCCCGACGCTCTATTGACCACGTTCAAGGTGAATCTTCTGTGACTGATTATGTCACATCTTTTGAATCCCTCTCTAAATATGGGGTTGAGTATATTAATACTCCATTAAAGAAAAATAACAGGTTTATCTATAGGTTGAATCATAACCTCAAAAAGGCTTTACTTCTGAAATTAGATGTTCCTTTAGAGTAGCTTGTAGGTATCGCTCTTCGACTTGAAGAGGCCGATAAAGAACGTGATGGTGATGTTGGGAGTGCCAAACAGAACTTCAATAACAACAAGAAGAGGAAACTTGATAGTAAGTTCAAAGGCCCTAATCCCAACAAGAAAGAGAAGCAAGCAGCTTCGGTAGCAATGACTCCTACCTCTAGTCGTAAAGAATGCTACAATTATGGTTCTAAGGATCACTATGCAAATAAGTGTCTGAAGCCCCTTACTTATCGCTATTGCAAAAGTTTGGGTCATCCTTAATCTTCGTGTCCCAAACTTCAAAGCAAGAGAGAGGGAAAGCTAAATGTTGTGCAAGCTCCTAGTAACGCTTATCTTGTTCAAGATGTTTGTCATTCTGTCGTTGATGGCATTATTATGTTTCGTTATCATCTTATTTGAGTTCTTTTTAATACGGGTGCATCTCACCCTTTTGTATCAAAAGAACTTGTTGGTACTTTTTCTTTGAATGTTATAGGCTTGATGACTTCATTAAGAATTGCGAATGCTGCTGGTGGATCCGCAACCCTCGGTTTATTTTGTAAAGATGTCGACATTATTTTATGTGATTATGCTTTCCAAGCCGATTTGCATGTTATGTGCTACTTAGGTTTCAGAATGATTTTGGGAATGGATTGGCTTTACCGTTATGAAGCCCACAACCTATGTCCTGAGAGGACTATCCATCTTCGACATTCTCAATCTGTTAAGATGAATTCTATTGTTCTTAAAGATTTAGATTCAGATTCCAATTTGGTGGCATTATTATATGCTCTAGATCCACATGATGACGATAATGATGATGAGGAAGATCTCATTTCCCTCATTCACGTTGTTCGTGAATTTCCTGATATATGTGAGCTTGTTTTTAGGATTACCACCTAAGCGAACAATTGAGTTCAGAATTAATCTAATCCCTAGAGCTCTACCTATCACTCGTCCTCCTTATCGTATGTCCAATAAGGAAAATGAGGAGATGCATAAATAATTATCTGAATTGGAAGCAAAATAGTTTATTCAATTTAGTTCCTTTCCGTGGGGAGCTTCAGCTATCTTTGTGAAGAAATCCAACGGTACACTTAGGCTTTGCGTTGACTACCGTAAGCTTATGATCTTACCATCAAGAATAAATATCCCTTGCCTCGGATTGATGATCTATTTGATCAACTTTGCGATGCTAGAGTCTTTTCATAGTTAGACTTAGCAACCGATTTTCATTAGCTTTGTATTCTAGAGGATATCATTCCTTCAACATCGTTCCGTGCTCATTGTGGATCTTATGACTGGCTTATTATGCCATTTGGTTTAACGAATGCTCTAGCTTATTTCGTTGACCTTATGAACCAGATTTTCAAAGACTTCCTTAATCAATTTGTTTTCGTCTTTGTAGATGATATTCTCGTATATTCTTAAACCGAGGAAGAGCATGAAAAACATCCTCGAACTATTTTGGAAACTCGTATGAGCAATCAATTGAAAGCAAAATTTTCTAAGTACTACTTTTGGCAATCCCATGTGAAATTTTTAGGGCATATTACTTCTGAATCTGGAATTTCCATGGATCCTTCAAAGATGAGGTGATTCAAAATTGGAAGAGACAGGAGAGTGTGATGGAAATTCGTTGCTTTCTTGGATTGGGGGGCTATTACCAACGGTTCACAAAAGACTTTTCTAAAATTTTCGTACTTATTACTGGTCTGACAAAGAATGGAGTTAAGTACATTTGGTCAGACTAATGTGAAGCTCCTTTTCAGAAATTAAAAGAACTTCTCTCCGATGCTCCTATTCTTATGATTTTCGAATGGGACCAAGACTTGATAGTTTATACCGATGCTAGTCGTGTTGGTTCGGGAGCCGTTATCATGCAAATGGAACGGTTATTGCTTATGCTTCTAGATAATTAAAGCCTGCCGAGACTAGATATGCCACTCATGATCTAGAGCTCGTGAACATTGCTTTCGCTCCTAAATTTGGCGTCATTCTTCTGGGAGAGAAATTTCTTCTCTACACCGATCATAAATCTTTGAAGTATTTATTCTCTCAAAAGGAACATAATTTGCGTCAACAACGTAGGCTCAAATTCCTTCATCTTGTGATCTTGACATTCTTTATACTCCCGAAAAGGGAAATCGTGTTGCCGATGTCCTTAGTCATAAGCAACAAGCAGTTGTTTCTATGATGATATCTGAATGGAATGACATCATGACTTTGTCCACTTGTGAGATTCGAGATCGTGAATTCGATTCATGTTCATCTTTTGTCTTATTTAGCCTTGAGGCTCATCCATCTCTTTTAGATCGCATCCTTGAAGCTCAAAAGAAAGATCCCGAATTGGCTCTTCTTGGCCAAAGTTGTAGGGATAAAAATAAGGTTGATGGTTTGAGATACTATGATATTAATGCTCGTGGAGGAATTCAAAAATTTGGTAGATTTATTGTGCCTGATATTAGTGATTATCCTAAAGACATTTTAGAAGATTCTCATCGTTCTAAATTTAACATTCATCTCGATAGAAGTAAAATGTACGCGTACTTGAAGCGACTTTATTATTAGGATGGAATGAAGTTTGATATTGCTAACTTTATTTAGCGTTGCAACACTTGACAGCTCGTAAAGGCCGAGCATCAAAGGCACGGTGGGTTATTTCAACCTTTACAAATTCCCATTTGGAAGTGGGATCATGTCTCCATGGAGTTTATTGACGGTCTTCCTCATTCTCAATTGGGTCATGATAGTCTATGAGTGATTGTAGATAGACTTACAAAATCCCGCCTTTTTATTCCCGTTCGATCTAATCAGACCGTACCTCTTTTGGCCAAACTCCATGTTAAAGAAATTGTTAAAGTGCATGGGGTACCCACTTCTATTATTGGCTATCGTTATCCATTATTTACTAGTGGACTTTGAAAGGGTCTTCCAAAAGCTTTGTGTAACGACCTGTATTTTTTAAACATTTAAAAATATTAAAATAAAAAATATTTTTGAATAAAATTGTTAGGAATAAAAAATTAAGATTTTATTGATACAAATTAAATTGTAATACAGTTTATGAGCTTAATTAAAATTTCTATTAATGACATATGTGTGCAATAATATAAGGATGATAACAAATGTTAGTTTGTATTTTAATAACATTAGTTTGAATGATATAACAATTTTCTGAATGTAAATTTCCAATTGATTGGAATAACAAACGTCAATAAGGAATAATAAATGTTTCTTTATTAAAAAAAGAAATCATATGTTTATTTATTTGAAATGTTTGGTAGCTGAAAGATTGATTGCAGAGATGAGAAACTATTATTTGGTAAGAAATATATAATTCCTGTTTGTATATAATAGTGCATAAATATGTTTAAATCACTATTGATAGGCAATATTTTTCTATTTCTCCTTACATTTATTTTTTCCATTTTGAAATTCACCTTTGTAAACAATTGAAATTAGTTTAATTGGAAATTTTCAATTAATGAAAAAGAGGAATTTTTTTTAAATTAATAGGTGTAATTAAACGTAGCTTATGTTTTGTGAAAATATAAGGAAAATTTGTTTAATGAAAATAAAATTTATATCAAATAAAATGAATGATTCATTTATGAACGTAGATTTAATTTCATTCAAATAAAGAATAGTATAATTGATTTAAAGGTAGAAAGATATGTATATTTGAACTATGTTTTAGCATATAGATGGATTACTAGAGTAGAAAAACAATTTATTTAAGTAATTTATTTATTGCGCTGCTATATAAACAACAAATTTATAAACGTGTTTAAATGACTAAAGGAAATAATTATTCTATTTTTTATCTATTTTAGTTGTCTTATTTGAAATATAACTTTGTAAGTAATTGCAATTAATGCAATTGAAATATTTCAATTAGAATGGAAAAAAACGTTGATTGCAATTAATAGATTTAATAAAAGAAATCACCTTTTATATTAAACAAAAAGGATGTTTTAATGGAAACAAAAGATCATTTTGGAAAAACCAAATTAGACGTTTTCATTTTTATTGTAAGTAATTTTATTTATTATGCATAGAAAAAAAACTAAATGCGTAAAAATTTGAATATTATTTGAGTTAATGAAGTTAATTTGGTTACGTTTCACAAATTGAACTTCAAAAAGGTTGTGCGATGTACATGGTCCGTTCATTTCTTTTGTTATTAATTGTTGCGTGTACATTTTAAAATAGTTATCTCATCATTAATACTTGATTCGTTCATTTCTCCTTCTGTTTAACACATGAGCTTAGACTTTTAGGTTGTATTTAATTCTTGCCACCTTATTTTTGCGTACATAAAATTTCACTTTCTTTTGCAAATTTTTCCATTTCTACGTACATTTCATTATGCATTATTAATGCCCGAAGCTTTCAAAATAAAACGTGACATTTATTTTTTTCTCTCCACCTTAATTTCCTAATTATTAAATAACCTGCAGCTTATTTCTTTCATTTGCAGTGTATATGTGTGTTCTATTTTTTGGGCCAAGTCTTATTGGGTTTGTTTTAGACAAATGGGCTCCTTAGCAAACCAAGATACCTTAGGAACCCTAAGAGACTTTGGATCCTTCCTTGTCTCACACATTGATCTTCTATTTTTCCATCTGACTAAAACCAAGTACGTACAAAAATTCCTCAATTGAGAAACTTTCTACGTACTCTTCTTCTTCCTTAAGTCTACAGAAAACTCCAAAACTTAAAACTCCTAAATCTCCAAATCAAATTACATCCTTCCTCCTTCAAAACCCTAGCCTGCCTCACTTCTCTTATCGCCACCCACCTCCATCACTACCCACAACTCGTGGCAGTAACCCATGGATAAATCCCCACCTTTCCTCTTCTCTCCTTTCCCTTTTTTCCCTTCTTTTCCCCTTCCCATTTCCCTCTTCTTTTCCCTTATTCCATGGCTTCTATGTTCCACTAAACTACTCCAAATCAAAAAAAAAATTGAAACCGCGTATAATTTCAATGGCGGCAACATTTTTGTTGAATCCTTCTTCCCATTTCAAATATTTATTTATCAAAAACTCCATTTTTCAAGTCCGTTCTCGGGTCCAGTATTGGATGAAAATACCCCATATTGTATCAATCATATCTGATTCAGGAATGAACCAAATTATGTTATTCTTTTTTTTAAACCGTTTATTTTTCTAGTGGCTTTAACTTTTTTTAGATCAGTTCTTCAAATTCTTTAATTTTCTATGCCAAAAACGTAAATCTTTTTGCAGTATATTTTTACTAAGATTTGAACTTATAAAACACCTATGTTTGTTTTGACCATAACTTCCTCAAGTCGGATGCTTTTTGAGTGATTCTTATTTAAAAGTGGTGAGAGAGGAATTTGCAATAACTTTCTAGTTAGTCACTTTTATAGATTCCGTAATATGCTGGTCCATATATTTTCTAAAGATGACCTAGTTTCTGATTTGTCCACTGTTCAAATTTGGATATTTAATTGGATTTTAATCGTCGACAAATCAAAGGTGAGTGTTTTAACACACCCACGACTATTAAATTATCTTATGTTGGTTAATTAGGATTGTGATGTGATTAGAAGTTTATTAATTGCTGTTTGGTGATATAACTTGTCGTTTAGATTTAATTTGAACCGATACTGAATTTCATTGCCATGTAATTAATATTGAATATAATTTCTAGTTAAACACCTAATAATTATAACAAATTAATTGTTGTGATTTATTTGCTAATTTGGATGTTGATTGTGATGGATGTTATTGGTTAAAATTTTGGATGATTAGATATTTATTTATGCATATATCTCTGTTATAATTATGGGTTGAAGTGATACATACCCGAATGAAATTGTAGAGTAGGGAAATCGTTTTTGGTTGAAATGATAAACCCGAGCGATTTTCATTGATTTGAAAATTTCAATTTTAGATACTGGTTGAAATGATATATACATCCATACAATTTCTTAAATTTGGATTATGTATTGGAATTGAATTATTTAAATGGTTTAAGTTAATCTTCGAATTTTTTTAATTGAAGTGGTTAAAATTGATACCACGAATTATTTGAAATCTTTTAATAATTATATTCATGTTGTACACTTGATAGGAGATGGAAAATCCCATAACATCTCTGAAGCCATTGCACTCACATTTCATTTTAGATTATTTTAACTTACATAAGATGTTTTAGTTCTGACTCGAATGATTTCATTACACTTGGGTAAGTCTGAGCTTTTTAGTGTATTGAAGACTATTTTCTGGAGGATGAAGACGAAGATTCAGTATATTATTACTATTTATTATAATTATTCCACTGCATCATGTATTCTGCTGCATTATTTGTTTATTCCTGCTGTATGTATAACTCTGATTTGAATTGTAAATTTGTAATCTGATGTTATTTGCAAAATAGCTTCATGAACTGTTTATTTGATTATCATTTTTGACATTCCGCCGCGTGATTCTGTATTTTATTTTTCCTTCTTTTCTTTTATTTTCTTATTTACCCCGTTAACAATCCTCGTTTTTTAATGGTTTGAATTAGATAGGTGTGGTTTATTATCGATTTAAACCGTCCAAAAAGGTGGGTCGTTACATTTTGGGAACAAAGCTTAATTTTTGCATCGCTTATCATCCTCAGTCCCATAGACAAATAGAGCGTGTGAATCAAACTCTCGAACATCTTCTTCATGCATTTATTCATGATTTTTGTGGAAGTTTGGAAGATCATACTTCTCTTGTTGAGTTTTCTTATAATAATTGCTTCCAATGTAGTATTGGTATGGCACCTTTCGAGGCACTCTACAGAAGGCCATGTCGATCTCCTTCGTGTAGGCTTGAAGCCAGTGACAAGCTGGTTTTAGGTCCATATTTTATACTTGATTCCACAGAAAAGATTGACCTTATTCGTCATAGGATAAGAGAAGCCTAAAGTAGACAAAAATCCTATGTTGATAACCGATGAAGGAAATTAGAATTTTCTATGGGAGATTTGGTATTTATTTTTGTTTCACCTATGAAGTGTGTTGTGCATTTCAGTCGTTTGGGAAAATTAGCACCTTGATACATTGGCCTATTTCCCATCACCAAACGCATTGGTTCCGTGGATTATTGCTTTTTATTACCATCTCAATTTTCTACTACTCATGATGTATTCCACGTTTCTCAACTACTGAAACGCCTTAGGGATTTCGATTCTATTATTGAGCCCGGTGTTATTGAAGAAATTGAAGTTTCACCTTATTTGACTTATGAGCAACATTCCATTCATATCATTGTTACGGAGGTTAAACGCCTTCAAAATAAAGAAGTTTCGCTTGTGAAGGTTCAATGGTCCGCAAATCCTAAGGATTATTCTTAGTAATCCAAAGAATTCATCGAGCGAACACATCCGTACTTACTCTCTCATACTCCTTAAGGTTAACTTCTCATTAAAAGAATTCTTTTGTGTTGTTTGTCACAAAATTGTTGTTACTCTTTATTTCCTTCGTAAAATATTACGAGGATGCAATGTCTTTAAGGAGGAGAGTCTGCAACAACCCGCATATTATACAATTTGAAATTTAAATATTTTATTTAAATATTGCGACGTTAATTTAATTTAAAGTCCGAAACATGACTTTTTATAAACAGTCGAATCTGGACTCGAGACTACCTTCATTGAGTTCAAAACGACGTTTACAACTTGTTTGAGTATAAATATCGATATGTTTGGAGTTGATTAGGGTTTCGTATTTTCATTCGGACTTTGGTTTTGATTCTCGCCCACCAACCCAACAAGATAACAGAAACTCCTCTACAAAATACCGTAAGTCCTCTACTCTTCATTCATTCTACTCATAATTTTCTGACACTCAGGCAAAAAGGAAAAATGAGGGAAAAAGAAAGGAAATTGAAATTCCTTAGTCCTAGTTCTCTTAGGAAATTCAAGTTCTAGATCTAAAATCAAAGAGAAGCTTAGGTAAGCATCTTCTTCATCTTCTCCATCTCAATCTCTCTTCAATTTTCTGAATTACCTATAATCTAACTTAGAAAAACTTTTCCTTTCATAATAGATTGAGGATTCTAGAGGTGTGATGAAGAGGGATTGGTTATGCTTTGTTGTAGAGCTTCTCATTCGTTATTTTTAAGTTAAAAGTGTGTTGTTGAACTCACATCTATGTCTATAGCTTTTATTATTGTTTGGTATGAATTTCCAACATCTATTCATGTTCAATTGCTTTTGAATTGAATTATTTTGGTGAATTTTCCAATTTTGTAATTTTGAAGTCAAAATCTATGAAAATCCAACTATGGATATTTGGACATGTTTTTTTGAGTGTATTGAAGAGCCTTTAGGGCTGGGCCGTCGTTTGGAAAAAATCCCTTGCCACCATCACTTATTCGATTGCATCCGAGTTGATTTGGCCATCAATGGCCTAGGAAAATTTTGCCCTGAGCTTCAGCTCAGACGTTTGGGAAGATACTCAGACATTTAAGTCATAGGAATAAAAATTCCAGTCCTAAGGCTCAGACATCTAAGGTTATTCCCGGATATCTGAGCGGTCTGGAAGAAATGTGTAGACCTTCAGCTCAGACATTTGGGAAAACCACCAGACATCTGGCGTTGTTAAATTAAGCCAATTTGCTTATTTTTATGTAGGTTTCTATTTTACCAATTTTTGTTAATCCGGTTAGTTGTTGTCATTTATTATGGACTTTGATTACTTCTTTTTTGTTTTTTTGAGAATATCCATTTGATGGATTCGATATCGATTTTCATGGTTTTAATTCACATCGTCGAAATGTGAATTTTTGGTGATAGATTATTTTTACAATCATTACTATGATTTGTCACTTCAAAATACAAAGGTTTTTACACTAGTAGTAAACACTTAAACTCTTTCACAAAAACGATTTCAACACTATTTTTAATACAAAACTCGTTTTTCCAATCTATTTGTATATACAAACCTTTACCTCATTCATTTTAGAAATCCAATTAAACGAATTAGCAAAACAAGTGGTACGAAACGCTTGTGTTTACTTCGTCGGTTAATTCTAAGACTTGTTCGATTGAAATCTTATGACAATTTTCGAGTGGAAATCCACAATTTGTTTGTAAATATTTAAGTTAAGCCAGTGCTTATAGGACATGAAGCAAAACTCATTTATTTACTAGCATAGTGTAATTTACGCTTTTTGATCAATGATGATCATTTTGCGATTTAGACTAGCGATGTGCGATGTCACTTTGTCTACGTAGGGGCTAAACTTCGTTTGTGGAGTTTGGACTGAAATTGGGGGTGTGGCGACCCATGGTCTTCGACCCGTTTGTGGAGCTTCAGCTCAAATTTGATAGGTTAGCGACTATAGAATAGCATTCATTTGTGATACACATGTTGTTTAGTTTTCATGTTTGTGATACGCCTCCCCTTTTGTGTTTTTTGGATTTTTAGTTATTTATTTATGGAATTTATGTTTCGCCAATTATTGCGATTTGCATCGATATGTTTTGTCAATATTTGAGGTTTGGTGAATAAGCTAAATAATATGATATTCTTTTTGGATATTTGATGAGATTTGAGATATTGTATGATTTTCGTTGTTATCAAATATATGCTTGCCACAGTATGAAATTATTGTTATCATATATTTATGTCATATCTCTTATCCAATCACATCTTGTATGATATTTGTAGCTAGACTGATCCGTGTATTATTTTTCTTCTTAAACAATACTCAGGGTCAGACTGAGGTGTTTCAGGTGCTACCACTTGACTTCTTAGCAGGGACTTGCTTCAGACTTTTGGCTTACTACTTTGGCTTACTAGTTTTTGCTTTTATTCATTTAAGATAGAGACTCCTTGATGTATACATATTCTTTTGTCTAGCACTTGTACCTATTCTTTTGTGATGTAGTTGATTTTGTATGACCACTACTTTGATGTTCAATTTTACATATTATATTCATATCTATTTCCGCCTTAGTGGTATGAATATTTGTGATTAATTTTGTGTTGTGCTTGTTTTATATAGATTTCGATGGACACTTAGTCATTGTGTGCTAGATTTGATTTTGGGTTGGATATGTCGGATTTCCTCTTGAAATGAAATGCATGACATACTATTTAACATATCGGTTCTCGCTCAAATCAATTATGCTGTTTATCACTCCTCAACGGCCTTATTCTTCGTACTAATTGACGGCATTACCCAATAGTGTCCTTGTTTAGTTTGAGTATAGAGTGAGGCATCACACCGAATATGAATGCCGATGATGTTGTAATCAATGCCAAAATTACCTTTCGGCTACCGAAGTGAGTTCAGTATGATATGAAAACAAAAGTAAAGTAAACAGAGAAAACTAATACGATTTCTGTACAAGCCAGTATCATTTTAATTTTCATTGCAATTACTTTACTCAATATTCCTCCATATATGTGCCCATGCAAGGGTCAAATATAATAGAAAATTACATCACAAACTGTCAGGTCCCATATGTAGATGCGGCACGCACACCATCATTCAGCGAAAACTAAATCTTTATTAGCTAAAAAGACTCTTGCTCCGTCTTTAGTCCTCAACTGCGGCCATTATTCTAAATCTACCTAAGCCTAGAAGCTCAGTCTACTCAAATGAGTAACCATGAATTTTTGGGAAGAAATGTAACAAAATTATGGGTCAGATATTGTTGTGAAAATACTATTCCAAAAAAAAAACATATAGCCAAACCAACCTACACTGCACAAATTAGGTATCCTCAGCATTATTGCTTATTTAAACTTCTGGCCCAAATTATTGCTTATTTACGTCTTCAAGTATATGCTTCCTTAAGCATATTTTTATACTATTGTGCACCCTATACTGACCCCACCATGGTCCTGATTTAGATTTGTTTTGAATCTAAGTATAAAATACTATGCTCCTTAGCAGACCACCTAGTTTCCCTTATAAATTCTTCTATGATTTACAAATTGTTCTTTTAAAGAATTTGACGTGACACCCTTACATGGTTCTTATATACTTTTCAGTTGTGTTTAGTATTATACCCCTATACAAAATTTACTTGGCTTCCCATTAAGTCTTTCTCCTAACTCGTACTGCTTGAACCGCCCACTATAGTATTCTATTAAAGCCATTCTTTATAAGTTTCTCTTATCTAATACTGATTGAAATTGCCCACCGTAGTAGCCCTTTAAATTTTATTTAGTTCAAACTGCTAGTCCCAGCCCTCGTAGTATTTAACTACTTAGTTAGTCAAGCCATGGACTGCAAAGAAATAGCTACATGTAGTCCTTCTACATTATTTCCTCAAATTTTCAAACTTCTTAGAATCACCCTACCGCATTAGTTTAAACTTCTTGGAAACCCCATTAGAGTAGACCACACCACCTGTAATTTTTAAACATTTGTTAATTTGGAACTACTTAGCATCCCCTACCACGGTTCCTTGAAGTTAAATGCCTCTTTTCACCTTTCATTCCTCATCTAGAATCAGTAGCCCTTCAACCTCTTTATCTAACGCAGGATTCGTTCTCCCTTTCTAACCTGGTCTCTCCCCATGTCCCATTAACTTATCTTTTCTAAGTCTTATATGTTTATCTTTTAGTGCAGAATCCTTCTAACCCACAACGCTTTACACTTTACTTATTAAGAGTTCCATTCTAACTTTCAACGTAATATGATCCCTTGTAATTTAGTGCAGTACACTTAATCATGAAAATAGAGTCGTTGCCCCAATGTCGTACCCCCGACAAATCTGACATTCCTAGCAACACCTTTACACATGTCGACATACTATTCGTTCTTGTTTTACCTTTCTTATTTGCAACATCCATTTTAGCAAATAATTTGGATCTTGTCTCCTCTTTTCCTAAACCCTGCTAATATATTTTCCATAGATTTTATTCCCTTGCATCCCTCACATTACCCTATTTACCCCAATGCAGTATTTAGCTTGCTTTACCTCTAGTTTGTTGTAGAAAATCCAGCAAATTCCCTAAAACTGCCCAAAACTGTTCTTCTATAATTAACTTTATTTTTCCATTTTAGAGTATTTTCCTTGTTTATTTCTAGTCATACAACTTTAAAATTTCATATAGAGTTATATAAGATTAAGAAGTCTCTTAAACTATATAAATACTAAATTTGGAATTAAACATCATAAAAAACTTACATTAAGTTTTGAATTCAATAGAGTAGGGAAAAATACATGTAAACATACCATGTACATGCATCCTCCCCACCCCCAAAACATTCATTAACAATTTATACTTTTGCATGCAAAACCCATATAAACCCCATCATACATAGCAACATATCGACCTAAACCAATCCCACTCATTTATGAGAAATCGTATTAGAACAGTTAAGTATTGCTCACCTAGACCTTTAAGATGTAAACTTTAATCTTCTTAGTTTCTTCTAGCTTACGTTTTCTTATCTTCCTCTTATTTTCCTTCTTAAGCTTCCACAATTAAAAAATTTCTCTAGTCTTTCATTATAGTTTGAATAGAGTAAATTAAAAGAATAAAAATGAGTAATTTATATTATCCCACAATAAGTTGGGCTAAGGCCCTCGTACCCGCTTTTATTAATTCATTTCTTTTTACTTTTCTTGTTAACTCACCTTTACCCTTTAATTACCTAATTTAATTAATTGTATAATTTTAAGGTTATTATAGTCTCCCCTCCTTAAAGGAATTTCATAATGAAATTCAGTTAATGTCATCTATAGACAATTCCACTTCTTTATGCTTACCTAAAGCATGCCCATGAATTCCTAGTCTATGCATACATCAATTGTGCTAGTACCACATACTAATACAGCAAACAACCATAATATCGAATAAATAAATGATCTACCTCAGTACAACTCGATACATAGCATATGCGCTAATCCATGACAAACAACTCTTAATAGGTCTTTTAACCTTATCCTCCATTCCACACATGCATCCCTCTTTATCAATGCTTTAGTTAATGCATACTAGCTTCACTACCCTACTCCAAAGCCACTTCTCATGTCAATCCACTATCCGAAAAGGTCCACGGACATAAGTTCCAAGTCTTCTGCTGCCCTCTGATCAACTACTGCTCTTAGCTCTTTAATGCATTTCCACAAACATGATATGTGAAATATATCATGAATCCCTATAACACACTTGGCAAATCCACCTTGTACTACTTTTCCAATACTTTCTACAATCGAAAATTGTCTTACATATCTAAATACTAACTTCCCAACTTTCCCTAAATGCATCACACATCTCATCAAATAAACATTCATAAACACCTGATCACCTACTGTATACTTCAGTTCCTTTCTCCTTGTGTCAGCATAACTCTTTTGCCTAAACTCCCTTGCTTTCATCCTTGCTTGGATTAGCTCTACCTTCTCAATAACATCCTTCACTACATTTGGTCCTAACACAACCCTATATTCTGCTTCCAACCACTATGTGACTTACACGGCCTTCCATACAAAATCTCAAACGGAACCATCCTAATACTACCATGATAGCTATTATTATATATGAGAACTCTACTGGATGTAGATAATTTTCCTAAGATGTGATGACATGTCTCCTCGACCCTCAGGAATCGACACTAATGCATCCACAGTATTCACGTGCCGTAAACTCAAGTGCCGGAAGGAAGATTATCAAGGGTAAAGTAAAGTAAAGTAGAGATAGAAACACAAATTCTCACATTTTGATTAATTATATACAAATAGAAAGTACATATTGCCACGATCACTAGGGTGAATCAGAGTTATGGTATGAACTAACCCAGCAAGGAACAATTATAGCTGCCTGCTCCACACTTGCTGGTACAAACAACTAGACATAAGGGAAAATAAAGATAGATATATCCCCATCAGATTCTCCGAATCCATGCTCCAAAAACTCCTCCAGAATGCTTCACTAAAATGCTCCTAACATGATCCTGACTATTTGGCTGCCCAGAAAATATAGGGCACCTAGAGTTTAAATTGAAAAGAAAATAAACTTTAGGTCAGTAATGGGACGATGTGAGAACTCAAAATACGATGTTTGAAAACAAAACATTATCTCATAAGACCACACCTGTAACGGCACGCTATTTTGGACTATTCGCATCCGCACATGTCAGACTTGAATAATTCAAAATACCGAATTGTTAATTTAAATTTGGCAAAAATCAAATGTACAGTAAATAAATAATCACAAAATCACAGACATAGAGTAATAATATGCAGTGGAAGCAAAAGATAGTAGTTCATGAAGCTACTATATATATAATAGAGTTAAATAAGGTACAACTGAAGTCTCGAATACAATAGTCAAATACAAGAATCAGAATACATCACTGAAATCAACTGAATATTTGGAAGCTGGATAGATAGCTGGATCTCCAAGCGAAGCTCCAACTCCAAAGGCGAGTCTCAAAAGCTGAACCACTCAGTCTGACCCGAGCGTAAAGAAAAACACAAAACACTCGAGTCAGGATTAACATTCTTGTATCAATAAATCCAACTCAAGTGAAATAACAATTGGAATACAAATAACTCAAAGGATGCTGGAATAACCATCCTCTAAGGATCCGTTAAACTATCTACTATGTAGTAATATACGCTAAATAGATAATGTCTATCAGTAATATAAAATATCAAAATAGTGTTAAGGCGTTACCATTATCCCCCTTAACACATTCTATATAAGAGTTATAGTCTATACAGCACTGCAAACTCCACCGTAAACTAGTGGGATATCAGGGAGTACTCCATAGGTATAACACATAACAAATTCGTAGTGGTCGCGTATATAGGGATACAAGTAGGACAAGGCACATGAGGCTATACCCAAGGTAGTGAAACTACCGTTTGCCTGATCCGGACTGGTGAAAACGCATCGCCGCAACGATTGCAACACCGCGAAACAACACTCCCAAAATTCCGTGGGTGCACCAATCAATAACAAGTAATGAGTATTTTACGAAGAAGTGTGTTCGCTTGAGCTGACTAACCCCATTTGGCCTGGCACGGCTCCTGTTTTAGTCATTTCCAATTTGAAACAAGTGTCAAGGCTATCCATTATTGTTCTCTTTCTTCAGTCATCACGTACATCATTCCAACCACTTCATTCTGGATCACACTCCGCGTATAGTTATTAAAGTGGTTTTCGGTTTAGACAGAGAGTATATCCATAACCGATTCCGGTTTCTTTAATAACTTTCATAATTATTACACCGATTGGTCGTTTAATATATATCAAAACCAAATCAATTTCAATTTCAATTAGAAATCATAAATCAACATTTCATTTGTCTTTCTAAAACGATTTTTATAACTTATGTTTCAAAACATCCAAATTACTATTTCAAAATCTTATAATTCAAATTCAATTTTTTATCTAAAACAATTCAAATATTGATTCAAGTTCACATATAAGTTTTATTCCGAAATCATTTAAATAAATTTAATCCAACATTCAAATCAATTTAAATTCATTGATCGACTTCATTCAATATTCATTAAGTAAATTTCTCATTCAAAACAATTTCTATTTAATTTCCAATGCATTAAATCAATTACTTAAGTTCAACTTTATTATATCAAAACTTCAAATTGAATTAAATTAGATTCGTTAAATCAATTCTTTAAATTAGAAGTCTTACATTAATTTCAATAAATCACATTTTTATTTCTTGTTAAAGAAAATTCAATTTCACTTATTCATTTTCTTAGTTACAATTTCAAACTCAATTAATAAAGAAACTTAATTTCACTTATTGGAGAAGTTCAATTTCACTTATTAACTTACTTCAATTTTCCAAAGCTTAATTAATAATGAAACCCGATTTCATTTATTAACGAAGTTCAAATTCACTTAATCAAAAGTTCCATTCCTCTTATCAAAGAATTCAAATTCTTATTTAATTCTAACAT
Organism: Allium cepa; assembly: GCA_030765085.1. Taxonomy (NCBI): domain Eukaryota; kingdom Viridiplantae; phylum Streptophyta; class Magnoliopsida; order Asparagales; family Amaryllidaceae; genus Allium; species Allium cepa. Next base: position 178,232,548 of record CM060945.1, read on the forward strand.
AATTCAATTTTATTTAATTATTAAATAATTTCAAACTTAATTAATAATTTCAAAATTTAAATATCAAATAAATTCCATAACCTAATAATTAAATAATACTAATCTTAATTATTACATAATTCCAAACTTAATTATTAAATAATTTCAAAACATAATTATTAAATAATTTCACAACTTAATTCAACCATTTCTTAAATTAAACTGCGTTCTTTCATCAATTACTTTATTAATATTTTGTTTCAGATTATTAAATATTAACATTTTCCTTCCATTAAAATTCAAATTCCAACTTTATTTCAAACCTTACACTTTATTCAAATAAAATCATTATTTTATTTTTAAATCAAATTATTGACCAATCGGGTTTATTTAATTCTCCATCCTAGGTCAAGTTCATTTAGGTCTTTATCATTTCAACCCGATTCCATTTAAATTCAAAAATCAAATTATAGCCATGGGAACTTGCAGTGTGATAACTGGGATGGTGTCAAAGTAAATAAACAAGCAATAACAACAATCAATAACAATCCAATAATTAATTCAAATAATCCCGAAATAATCGTATTAATTTACATTGTTGTTTGTGCAAATTAATATAATTATTTCTAGAATCTACATTATCATTTCATGTAGATTAAAGATTATTACACTAATTATTTTATGCGGTTCTGCATTTGACATCAATCATTCAATTTCATACTTCATCAATTAATACAACATAAATTCAAATGGTTCAAGGGTAATTAACCATTTTCTACGTGTCAAGTAATTAACATTTAAGGGGTCATATTATACAAATTTAACTAATCAAATTCAACACATATGTCGATACAAACTTTTTTTTACTACCCTACGTCAAATTCAATTGCATAATATTTATCACTTTGTACATTACAATTTAACATCCAATATAAACAACAAACAATCAATCAATTATCAACCAATGGGATTATCATCGTATAATTAATAGATAATGGTGTCAGATGTTGCAGGTTAACTTGTACAGGTAATAACATAAATAACAGTGTAAGTAACTAACAATAAGTATATTTCAACTGTCTTTTCAATTGAAATCAAATTTAATAAATAAAAGAACATTAATCGTGAGTGATTCCTCACCTTTCTAGGCTAGAGAGACATGAAGAAGATACAGATACGCACACTGATACGGACACGAGCAAATTAAAAAGGTGACGCGACCAACTTGGACATTGGCGAGACAAGAGTGAGGCATGATGACTGGATTGGTGAAGATAAATACAAGTGGGATATACTAAATTAAATTAAATGCATATAAACAGAACATATTATATACTCTTTAAATGCTAACTCTTTTAAATCTGCAAATTAATATGTAACATATAATCCTACTTACATACGTGTTATCCCAAAATCCAGATTTTATAATTAACATAAACTAAACTTAATGATATATACAACGACTATCATGTATGTTATAATAAAACCGAGCTTGATACTAGTTATAATACAGATAACTCACACAAGAAGGTACGTGTAACATAAACTTATACATACTGCTACAAATATCTATTAATACAGATATCCCCTAGTAAAAGCTACTATATAATAATTTATAAAATAATATAAATATTTAATACATGGAAATCGAACAGTATTCTATATGTTAAACTACGTGTATATTATATTCTTTAAATATAACCAATAAATCCCTTTCTTAAATTCTTCCTAAAGACAAAATAACTTTTACAGAACTTGTTTGTACATCTTATTATAATATATATCGACTAAAACGTACATATTTATAAAACAGAGACAACTTTATAAACCCAACTATAATATAGATAGCTTACGCAAAGAACACACTTATTTTATATGTAACAACAAATCTATAAAAACTTTAAGTAACCTGTCAGAACCATTTCATATAGAAACTAATAAAATGCTTTCATAATATCATACACTAACGTCACCTGTTATCACCATAAACCCAATAGAGTCATATATATACAACCGTATGTGTATCAAAATAATATAATTAATACATAAACTACATATATCTTTTACAACCAAATTCTAGTGTATTAATATATACATAAACTTATATATGTAAATCAGACATCAAACAAAGATGTGCCCAAACAATCGTATACATAAAACAAACAAGCCGTATAATATATATCATATACAGTTACCAACACTCACAATATAAAATTTATATATTATACAGATATAAATATAAGTTTATATAAACAATGTATATATATGGCTATGTTTGCCAACAAATGAGAATGTGGCTGCTCAACAAGCATAGGCAGCAGTATACATACACAAATATGTACATACGAAATAATTTTTTTTATATAACACGCAAATCACTTTAGTTTCTCAAAAACTGTAAAAGTTATAAACAAGACCTATATACTTACCATATTATTCGTACGCAATACAATTTGAAAGAGAAAGGGTGGAAATTGGTCAGGTGAGGAGAGGACCAGGGATGCACGCTGTTGCTGTTGGTGTGGTGGGGTCGTAGTCTGTGGCAGAAGGCAGAGGGCGGAGAGTGGAAGCTAGTCGGAGAGTAAGAGATGGAGGCAAGGCTGTAGGATGTAGTTGCTGGCCTAGGAAGGTTTGGTGGAGTTTTGGGTGGTGGGGTACGAAGTGGTGGCGTGTTGCACATGGGGTGGAGCTCGGGAGGAGGAGTTGCCATGGAAATAGGGTGGAGCACAGTCTCAGGTGACCGGCGTGGCTGCGACCTTGGTCGCTGTTGACGTGGTGGCTTTGGTGGTTGCAGGCCGTGCGCGAGGGTGGGTCAGCTAGCTGGTGGAAAAGAGCAGGCTTCGACATTGGTTGGCGTGGCTGCGGATCACGGTGCGACAATGAGGAAGAAATCAAGCTTCATGGATTTGGAAACAAACTTGAGTATATTTCATTCAATTCTTATTATAAGCTTATGTAAACGGAGGTTGACATGCTTGACAACAAATAGAAGATGACAGCAGGTGAAAACGTGTTTCGATTAATTTTTTTCAAGTGAGACCCAGATCCAATAGAGAAGAAAGAGAATGAAGAGGCACTGCAATATGAATGTTGAACCACTATGCGTAGAAAAGGCAAGCTCAATTTCAGGAGTTATAAATGCTACGGCTTTGATTTCAACCGGTATGAAATGGAAAGTGATGCAGCGCACCTTGTTAAGTCGCCCGCCTTAAGTCGCTCGATGGCCTTAAGTCGTTCGCTTGCCTTAAGTCGCCCGTGAAATAACGAGATAGATGATGTAGTGGAGGATGATGCAGCCAACAGCGAGTTATGCCTTGAGTCGTGACATAGCGAGTTATGTCTTGAGTCGCCTACTCTTAAGTCACTTGCCGACTCAAGAAATCAAAGCTGCATTGCTTATGTCGCCCCTACCTTAAGTCGCTTGCATCTTATGTCGCTCATTCCTTAAGTCGTTCACTTATGTCGTTCAAAAAATCAAAGTCGTTCCCCTATGTCGCTATCTTTTTATGTCGCGCCATGATAGGTCGCGGGTTTCTTAAGTCGCTTGCTTTATGCCGCATTGTTCTTAAGTCGCGTATGTGTGTTGTGTTGTTATGTCGCATGTTGTAACTCGTATGTTGTATGTCGTATGTTGAGTTAAGTCGTATGTTGTAATTTCCTTATGTCGTTAGGTCGTGTGATGTTATAACTTGTATATTGTTAAGTCGCCTGTGTGTTTATTAGTTAAGTCGCGTGTAATGTGTACCGTTAAGTCGCATGGATGTTGTAACTCGTAGGTCCTTAAGACGTGTGATGTTAGGTCGTGAGTCGTCTGGTGTGTTGAGTCGCCTGCATATGTCGTAAATTCCTATAAATAGGGACGTGAAGTCATTTGTAAAAGGGAGTTGATTTGAATAAAAAAAGTGTGTGAGCTTTTGCCACCATTGTTGAAGTTGAGTGTGATCTCCTTCTTCTTTAATTCTTCGGGTAATTCGTGTGTGAATCAACGAAGTAGAAGGCAATTCTCGGTATCACTTGCAAGTGATCAACGATCGAATTGTACATCTTTCAACACGGTATCTTGCGAGATCAACGGATTGGAGATAGCTGGATTCCGGCATCTTCACGATCAACGGAATTGGGCATTTATCGTTCTATCGAAGTTAAACTACTGCATCAATTTGGTATCAGAGCCAGATTCAATCCATATTAGATCGGAGCTAAATTAAAGACCGAAGCATCAATTTGTATCAAAGTTAAAGTAGAGACCGAAATGAGATTATTTGATGATCATGCCTCCAAGACGAGCTAATCGTTTTCATAATGTTGAAGACTTGTATAGAAGACAAGAAGCTGAGCAGATGGAACAGCGTATCAATGAAAAGTTCAATGAGGGTATTGATAAATTGGAGAAATTGATGAAAGACATGAATTAAAGTCAAAGGAGAAGATCACCAGTCTCAAACCAGAGTGGAAATAGGGTTTCACCATCGGTTTCGGGAGAAAGGAGAATGTCACCTCAGTCTTATCGAAATAGGAGAGAATCATCAGCTTCAATAATTCGAGACCACCATGGGTATCGAAATGAAGAGAGAAGAACTCAACGTGGGTTTGAAAATGAACCATATCGTGATGATGAAAGACATGGTAAATGGGATATGCATGATCGTGGAGATGTAGATGGTCGGGATCGATATCGATATACATAAGATTTTGAGGAGGATGGTGATGGAGGTAGTATTCAATATGTGGATTCAGAAAATGATCATAAATGGGAATCAGGTATGAGGATGGAAATTCCAGAATTCAAAGGTGGTATGCAAGCAGAAGAATTTCTTGATTAGTTGTCAACTGTTGAAGAAATTTTGAAATTCAAGGAAGTGCCTAAGAATCGTAGAGTCCAATTAGTTGCTACAAAACTAAGGGGAAGAGCAATGGCTTGGTGGCAACAAACTAAACTAACTCGGGAGAGAATGGGAAAATCAAAAGTTGTCACTTGGGAGAAGATGAGAAAGATGATGAAATCAACCTTCTTGCCGTACAATTATCAATCTCTCATGTATCAACGTTTGCAGAATTTGAGACAAGGGATGTAACAACCCTATATTTTCTGATTGTTTTAATTGTATATTTTAATTATTAGAATTGAATTCTTGATTTAAAAACTTTATTTTTATCTATTAAAATGAATAATTTTGTTATTTTAAATATAAATTTTGATTCTAATGTAAATTATAATTTCAAACATGTATAAATTGAATATTTTCAAAAAAAGGTGAATTTTGGTCAAAATGGTCAAATTTTGACTTTTAAATTCAAAATTTGAAAGTTTGAAAATTTTTAATTTTATCTTTTATCATGAAAATAAATAAAATTTTAAGAATACTGCTTTTTGTTTCGTTGAAATCCGATTTATATTGTGAAAGTTATGCTTTTTCTAATATTGTATGTACATTTGTTTTATTTAAAAAAATTGTTTATTTTAATTTATAAATGATTATTTTGTTTGTAAAATATTGTTCTAAGTTATGTAATATGTCATGTTATGAATATATTTTGGTTTAAAAAAACATTTTAAAGTGTAATTGACATTTTCTAGTATCAGTTGTATATTTGTTTACAATTTCTAATTTCCAACTTTAATTAATTAAAGTAATTCTTTATTTATCTTTATATTTTTCTTAAGATCTTATTTTATTCTCATCTCCACTTTATTTTTTTCCGCATTTATTTTATTTATTTAACATTTTATTTGTTTTAAAGTGAAAAAGAAATTTTACAAGGCTAGTGATATTCTATTTGTAAATTTTAAGTCCTGTTTTGAATTTTTAAACAATTCTTTTAGTTCATTTTTCTATTTTTGCTAAATTTAATTATTTATTTCATTTTTAAATGTTTTAAAAATCATTTTATTACAAATTTTGTTTTATAATAGTTTTAAAATGAAGTAAACAATTTTCCAAAAGCTTATTTTATCTACAATTTTTCAGCCTAGTTTCAATTATTGTGCTATTTTCATAATTATTTTATATTTTTCTAAAATATATTTATTTATTTTATTTTTCAACTTTATTTTGTTCAGTTTTATATTTTAGTTACTGAAATATATATGGTTTATTTTAATTTAAAGGAAATAGAAATATAAAGAGTCAAACCTTTTCATATTACCTATGACTTTTCATTTACTTTGACCTTTCACTTGCTTTTGCCTTTTCATATTGTATAGTCGACCATATCTTTTTGCTATTGACATCTTCTCCTAAAAACCGACGACATGAGAAGAAACAAATAAAATTGCAAATGGCTTCCTTTATCTCTTCTCTTCTTCACAATTTCAATGATTTTGCTTCCTCCTTTGCAAAGCTTTGCTTGGCCCCACTCTCCACCATCATCACCGGCCATCACCTCCTCCATCTCCAGCTGCAAAATTAGCCTCTCCTCTTTCCATGTCAGGTCGTGGCCACCCAAAGATGAAAACACCACAAAAATTCAACACGAACTTGCAAAATCCCTTAAAACTATATATAGCCGACCTTGTTTGTCACCATCACCGTCATAGTTCACTTTGGGCAACCCTCAGCCACAACCTCCAACCATCACATCATCTCTAACATCAGCTCCAGACCTTTACCCGACATGACCAGATCTGAAGACCCATGGCTGAGCCCAAGAAATGACAAGGCCGAGCCTTGTTGTGACCAAACATCACCTATTTTGCCTTAACCCTTTGTCTTCTTCACTTTGTAACTTCTACCATCACCACCACTTGTGTAGCAATGCTATTTTGATGCCATACACGAGTTTAACATGACCATGGCAGAGTATATGCTCCACTTTGGTTAAGCATTTGAGTGGCTAAAGCAAGGTCTAATCATGTCTTGTCTTTATTGCTTTTATATTTCAGTTCGTTCAACATTGTTTTGTATTGAATATTCATATGTTATATTGTCTTGTTTTGGTTTGTTTAGAAGATGATATATTGGCTCTCTCCACTCGTTTGAATCACTAGTCGTGCTGTATCATGCTTGTCGTGCCTTTGGAATCATTGCGTGTGTCATAGTGGTCTTCAGTTTGAAAAAGGTGAGTCGTCTCACTCTGACATGTATACTTGTGAAATAGTAAATTGATGGCAAGTGTATAGTAATATAAAATGTTTATGCAAGTTAATGTTGATCAAATGATATGCTATGCCGTGTTATTACCGTATTAAAACTGTTAATTATCACCTGACATCTGATATTTGACATTATATTGGGATATTGACATTGTTTATATTGTTTATGCATATCTTCACACTGCAAGTCCCCTGTTAGAATAGAATCGCTATGGGTTGAAATGATACATACCCGAACGGACTTTAGAATAGGGAAAAATCTATATGGGCTGAAATGATAGGCCTGAGCGATTTTTATTTATTTTTATTTACTTGGGATTGCGGGTTTGAAATGATAGAACCCGGTTTTCTTTTTAAATTGCGGATTGAAATGATACATATCCAAATCACTTGACCTAGGTTATAAAATTATATACAGACGCCGTGGTATATTTTTAAATGATTTTTATTAAAATGTGTATTTTTTAAAAGTATGAAATTTTGATTTAAAATATATATTTTATGGTTTTAAGAAAATTAAATATTAAGTCTTGAAATTGTGAATTTAAGTGCTTAAATTTGAAGTTATTGTGATTTTGAACTTTAAATTTTATTGAAAATGTAAATAAATAATGGAAATTAAATTTAATGTTTTGAAATGATATTTGAAGTAAAATGTTAATTTTTATTAAATTTATAACTTAATAAATAGTGAATTTTGACTTAATAAATGAAGGGTGTTTTGAAATTGAATATTTGATCTTAAAATTTTATTGTGTTAAATCATATGTTAAAACGATTTTAAATGTGAAATTTTGAAGTCTAGAAATATGATTTTCAAGTTATAATAATAAAAATTTATAATTTTATTATTATTTTTGAAAAGCTAAAAATGAAATCTGAAATTTTATAGCATTTTCAAAATGCTGTAGTCTTTTGACAGCATTTTTAAATGTTGTTGTTTTGAATCTAACAAGTTTTGAAATAACTAAATATCTATTACCGCATTTTATAAATGCTGTTATTCTTGAACTAAACCATTTTGAAAACTATAAGCTACGATAGCACTTTGTAAATGCTGTCGATGCTATAATTTGACAATGTTTGAAATGTTATAGATTTTAACACTGTTTTAGTTATATTTTAAAGTGTTAAATTATTTAACTTTTGGAAATTTATTAATTGTGAAATTTAAGAAGTTTTGAATATATTTTAATATTTAAATTTGAATTTTTAAATAATTTAAAGTTGAATTTGAATTTAAATAGGGTTTACTTGGTTATGTGTTAAATGGAATGAAATGTAATGAGATAAATGAGTTTTTGAATGGAATTTTTAATGTAATTTGTAATGATACTTGAAATAATAAATGGATGACTTATTTGATTTAAAAATGATATTTAAATTTGAGTATTTGAATTTGAATTTGAATTCAAATAATGATCTAATAACGAGGTTTTGAAAGGATCTGATATTTTAATGATTTTGAAATGGTCTGGAAATGATTTGATCTTTATTTTAATAAAGAATATGAATATGGAATAATATTTTATTTTGATTTATCTGATAAAGGAATATTTGAAGTTTATATTTGTATTAAAAGATATTTGGTTTAATTGTAATTTAAGTTTACTTAAATAATGTAGGATTTATTAAATGAATATTTCAAAACAAATTAATAATGAAATTAGATTTGAGATATGAATATATGGAATTATAAAGTTTAGTTTTGAAAAGTGGGACATTAAAGTTTGGAAATATAATAAAATTAGATTGTTTATTTTGTAGATCAAATCTATATTTGAAATTTATAAGATTTGAAATGTTTTGTTAGAAAACTAAATTGAATTGAAACTGATGGTTTGAATTGAATTAAATTGGAAATTTGAAATTTTGGTTTAATGGAATAAATTTGCAAAGTGTAAAGAATTAAAGGATGATTTCAAAGTTCTGATTTTGAAATGTTATGATTTTTAAAGTGTAATTGTTTCGAGTATTTTTGGTTTCAAAAGGGTTATACTTTGAAAGTATTATGATTTTGAAATGAATATATGTTTTGAAATGTTTTGGTTTCGAAGTATAAACTGTTTTGATTGAATAAATAGTTTTGAAATAAAAAAGGTTTTGGTTTCGAGGTATAAACTATTTTGAAAGGAATATAGTTTGAAAGAAATGATTTGATCTTTTTTGAAGCATAAACTATTTTGAAATGACCACGGCGTTATAATAACGTTTGGTTGTTAAAGAGACCGAAATCGGAAGTTATCATACTATCTGCCAACTCCGAAAAAAAATTTAACAACCGTGTACGTGGTGGAGATTCCAGAATGAAGTAGGATGGTGGCGACGATCTTGAGGTATATTACGTGGACCCAACTCCCGTGAGTTGGCATAAGGTGGCTAAAACAGGAGCGATCTCGGGCCAAATGAGGTCAGTACTCCGATCGGACACATTCCTTCGATACTATATTCTTCCTTGTGATTGGTTATATGGCCATCCTCCGATTTTGATATGGGCGTGTGTTCCGAGGTGGGCGTATGTGGCTGCTGCGTTACCACCAGCCCGTGTGCGTAATTGGTATATCTACCAGGGCATTTCCTTGTGTGCTGTGTCACCTACCATACCGAGCCTTTACTACGAGTTTGTTTTTCTCCCGTATCCCGTGGAGTATTTAGGATAGTCTCCCGATCTGGAGATATGCTGATACTGGGTGGACTACTGGGACTATTATGTGTGAAGGGTGATATGGGTAGCCCGGAACGCTATTTAAAAGTATGTTTATTTTACTGTAGACATTATTATAATAGCGCAATATTACTACATAGTAAATAGTTTAACGGATCCTTAAAGGATGTGCGATCCCAAGCATCCTTTAAGTTACTGATGCGTTTTTGTTACTGTTCACATGAGTTGATTTACAGTTCATAAGTATTTATGTCCCGACTCGAGTGTTTTGTGTTTTGCTTTATGCTCGAGTCAGATTGAGTGAGTTAGAATTCAAGATTCATCTTTGGTGTTGGAGCTTTCCTTGAAGATCCAGCCATCTATTTTGCTTTCTATATCCACTGATTTCATTGATGTATTCTGGTTTGTACCTAATGTATCTTGTTACTCTTCTATTGTAATGTTTTTAACTCTGATGTATCTTATTTTATATAGTAGCTTCATGAACTACTATCTCTTTTAATTCCGTTGTATTATTATTTACTCTGCGTCTGTAATATGTGATTTTGTATTTACTGAATATTCTGAGATTTGCAAAATTTTATTTACAACGCGTTATTTTGAGAAATTCAAGTCCGACATGCGTGGATGCGAATGGTTGAAAATACTTGGTTGTTACAGTTGGTATTAGAGCTTTGGTAGCTTTAGGGAAAACTCAGTATATAGGGTAAATGTATTTACAGAATCACTTTCATTCGAGTTTAAATCTCTTCCTTTTTAACTCGATTCGTTTGAATTTTGGAACGTTCCTTGCGGTTCCAAAATCCATTCGTGTCCCTCACTATTTATCTTCTTTTGATTCTGGAGTATCCCATAACTCCACTTCAAAAGATCTTCATAATGAGTCGGCGGTCTCGCCAACCTCAAATTTATTTGTAAAGGGGGAAACTCCTTTACAACATCATCGATTCACCAGAGATTCTATATCCTCGGTTTAGATGTTGGTATCTCTTATAATTTCGAACTCTATATCTTGAGATCGAATGTTGATTTATCCAAGAAATCCACATTAATCTTATTCTTTAAGTCATGATTGACTCGGTTAGGGTTGCCTGCGATTTATATAAGCTTATCCATGTCTCTATTCTGTTATTTAATCATCCCATCTTTGTTTTCCAACTTATCTTCAAATCATTATTGAAGTGTATTTGTAAACAGATATTTAAATGTTTTATATATTGTGATGTTTGAGTTGTTGATGTTGATTGGGTTTCTGATCGATTCGTCTGATCAACGCTATCGATAAGATTTCCAAAACACTTGAACAGAACAAACTGACATAATACGTTTTTTTTCAAATTTAGTAATGAAATAAATTTTGTAACTATATTATAAATTATTTTCTGGATTTTATTGAATTGGTTGTCAAGAAATAATATTTGATTTTATATATATCATTATCTCTTGTTTCATATATAAATAATGGAACTATAAAGATGGTTATAAATTTATTTGGAAGTTTAAAATGAATTTAAAACAAGAATTTGAGAATTTAGTTTCAAATGGTTCCAAACCTTGTGTTTAAAGTTTTAAAGGATGTACTATTTAATGTATTTTCGAATAGAAATTTGTTTCCAAAGAATTTTAAAGTTTAAAATTAGTGCTCTTCTCTTTGTTGCTGGAAAATAACTTCGATGATGACTACAGCATCATCGACATTCATTTTCGAGTTTCGAAGTGAAGAGACTGTTCTGTAGTCTTGCTAAAGTTTTGTTTTGGGAAATTTAATTGACTTAAATTTCTAAAATAAGACGGGTTTATAACATATGCTGATATATGATTTAAATTTGAATGTATATATATCTAGTATATGTGCATTTATTTATCTCTAAATAGTTTGGAATTTTATCGGAAATTTAATCCCTAAATTTTATCTTGGAAGATAAATTTTAAGTATTATTTCAAGATATGAATAAATATTTAATCTTGAAATAATTAAATTAGAAAGTTTTATATGTATAATACACAATTTCATTCCAATGTAACTTACCTTAAATTTTAGAAGTTGAATATATGATTGGATAATATACAATATAAAAAGAGTTTATAAATGAAATTTGAGTGGTTATAATCCATATTATACACTTAAATTTTAGTTACAAAAAGATTAACAGTGGTAAATAAAGAAAAAGGGCAATGGAATAATTTACAATATAAAATGATGTTAAAGAAACTAAGAATAATTAAAGCAGTTATAATAAGAGTAAGTATATCTAACATAGGTGATAAAATATATTGAGAGGAATAAATTTAATTATAATTAGGAATAAAGAAGAATTATTTTATTGAGTACATTATGAGTATATAAATGGTTTTTCAAATCCATGATTTTAGAGATTGTTTATTTAAGATAATTTGATGATAAGATAATGAAATTGGAGATCGTTAAGATTTATTTAACTTATGTAAAAATTTAATTTTCAATTTAAGTTGAATTTTTCATGGTTCCAAAATTATGATCTTATTTTATTTTCAAACTATCTTCTGATTGTCCTTATTTTCCTTATCTTGCGACAGAATGGGGAAGCTGTTGCTTATACCAGTCTGTTTAGAAATCTTTCATAATCTTTGAAAATTTTTGGTACTCATCTTGAATCTGAGCCCTGCTTGCCATCCATAGACCGTCGGTCAAGCGGAAATGGTGAATCAGATTCTGGAAGATCTTTTTCATGCTTGTGTTCTTGATTCTGGAGGATGTTGGGAAGATCATTTCCACCTTGTTAAACTTACCTATAGCAACTGTTATCAGGTATAAATTTCAATCTTCTTGCCATCTTGTCTTAATCCTATTTCATTCTATCTTTTTTTTGTTTTTCCCCTACCTCATTCCTTTTCGGGGACGAAAAGTTTTGAGTGGGGGAGAGTGTAACAACCCTGTATTTTCTGATTGTTTTAATTGTATATTTTAATTATTATAATTGAATTCTTGATTTAAAAACTTTATTTTTATCTATTAAAATGAATAAGTTTGTTATTTTAAATATTAATTTTGATTCTAATGTAAATTATAATTTCAAACAGGTATAAATTGAATATTTTCCAAAAAGGTGAATTTTGGTCAAAATGGTCAAACTTTGACTTTTAAATTTAAAATTTGAAAGTTTGAAAATTTTTAATTTTATCTTTTCTTAAATAAAATTTCAAGAATACTGCTTTTTGTTTCGTTGAAATCCGTTTTGTATTGTGAAAGTTATGCTTTTTCTAATATTGTATGTACTTTTGTTTTATTTAACAAAATTGTTTATTTTAATTTATAAATGATATTTTTGTTTGTCAAATCTTGTTCTAAGTTGTGTAATATGTCATGTTATGAATATATTATGGTTTTAAAAAAAACATTTTAAAGTGTAATTGACATTTTCCAGTATTAGTTGTATATTTGTTTACAATTTCTAATTTCCAGCTTCAATTAATTAAAGTAATTCTTTATTTATCTTTATATTTTTCTTAAGATATTATTTTATTCTCATCTCCACTTTATTTTTTTCCTCGTTTATTTTATTTATTTAACATTTTTTTTTTTAAAATGAAATAGAAACTTTATAAGGCTAGTGATATTCTATTTGTAAATTTTAAGTCCTGTTTTGAATTTTTAAACAATTTCTTTAGTTCTTTTTTCTATTTTCTCTAAATTTAATTATTTATTTCATTTTTAAAATGTTTTAAAAATTATTTTATTTCAAATTTTGTTTTACAATATTTTTAAAATGAAGTAAACAATTTTCCAAAAGCTTATTGTATTTTATCTACAATTTTTCACCCTAGTTTCTATTATTGTGCTATTTTCATAATTATTTTATAGTTTTCTAAAATATATTTATTTATTTTCTTATTCAACTTTATCTTGTTTAGTTTTATATTTTATTTACTGAAATATATATGGTTTATTTTAATTTAAAGGAAATACAAATATAAAGAGTCAAACCTTTTCATATTACCTGTGACTTTTCATTTACTTTGACCTTTCACTTGCTTTTTCCTTTTCATATTGTATAGCCGACCATATCTTTTTGCTATTGCCATGACTTCCTCTCATATTCACATGAAATATGTTTCTCATCTTCTCCTAAAAACCCACGGCATGAGAAGAAACAAATAAAATTGAAAATGGCTTCCTTTTTCTCTTCTCTTCTTCATAATTTCAATGAATTTGCTTCCTCCTTTGCAAAGCTTTGCTTGGCCTCACTCTCCACCATCATCACCGACCATCACCTCTTCCATCTCCAGCTGCAAAATCAGCCTCTCCTCTGTCCATGTCAGGCCGTGGCATCCCGAAGATGAAAACACCACGAAAACTCCACACAAACTTGCAAAATCCCTTAAAACTATACATAGCCGACCTTGTTTGTCACCATCACCTTCATAGTTCACTTTGGGCACCCCTTAGCCACAACCTCCAGCCATCACATCATCTCTAACATCAGCTCCAGACCTATACCCGACATGACCAGATCTGAAGACCCATGGTCGAGCCCAAGTAATGATAAGGCCGAGCCTTGTTGTGACCAAACATCACCTATTTTGCCTTAACCCTTTATCTTCTTCACTTTGTAACTTCTACCATCACCACCACTTGTGTAGCAATGCTATTTTGATGCCATATCTGAGTTTAACATGATCATGGCAGAGTATATGCTCCACTTTGGTCAAGCATTTGAGTGGCTAAAGCAAGGTCTAATCATATCTTGTCTTTATTGCTTTTATATTTCAGTTCGTTCAACATTTTTTTGTATTAAATATTCATATGTTATATTGTCTTGTTTTTGGGTTGTTTACAAGATGATATATTGGCTCTCTCCACTCATTTGAATCATTAGTCATGCTGTATCGTGCTTGTCGTGCCTTTGGAATCGTTGTGTGTGTCATAGTGGTCTTCAGCTTGAAAAAGGTGAGTCGTCTCACTCTGACATGTATACTTATGAAATAGTAAATTGATGGCAAGTGTATAGTAATATAAAATGTTTATGCAAGTTAATGTTGATCAAATGATATGCTATGCCATGTTATTACCGTATTAAAACTGTTAATTATCACCTGACATCTGATATATGACATTATATTGGGATATTGACATTGTTTATATTGTTTATGTATATGTTCACACTGCAAGTTCCCTGTTAGAATATAATCACTATGGATTGAAATGATACATACCCGAATAGACTTTGGAATAGGGAAAAATCGTTATGGGCTGAAATGATAGGCCTGAGCGATTTTTATTTATTTTTATTTACTTGGGATTGCGGTTTTGAAATGATAGAACCCGGTTTTCTTTTTAAATAGCGGATTGAAATGATACATATCCGTATCACTTGACCAAGGTGAGAAAATTATATATAGACCCCGTGGTATATTTTTAAATAATTTTTATTAAAATATGTATTTTTTAAAAGTATGAAATTTTGATTTAAAAATATATATTTCATGGTTTTAAGAAAATTAAATATTAAGTCTTGAAATTGTGAATTTAAGTACGTAAATTTGAAGTAATTGTGATTTTTCACTTTCATTTTTATTTAAAATGTAAATAAACAATGGGAATTAAATTTAAAGTTTTGAAATGATATTTGAAGTAAAATGTTAATTTTTATTAAATTTATAAGTTAATAAACAGTGAATTTTGACTTAATAAATGAATGGAGTTTTTAAATTGAATATTTGATCTTAAAATTTTATTGTGTTAAATCATATGTTAAAATGATTTTAAATGTGAAATTTTGAAGTCTAGAAATATGATTTCCAAGTTAGAATAATAAAAATTTGGAGTTTTATTATTATTTTTAAAAGCTAAAAATGAAATCTGGAATTTTATAGCATTTTCAAAATGCTGTAGTCTTTTGACAACATTTTTAAATGCTGTTGTTTTGAATCTGACAAGGTTTGAAATAACTAAATATCTATTGCGGCATTTTATAAATGCTGTTATTCTTGAACTAAACCATTTTGAAAACTATAAGCTATGATAGCATTTTTTAAATGCTGTCGTTGCTATAATTTGACAATGTTTGAAATGTTATAGATTTTAACACTGTTTGAGTTATATTTTAAAGTGTTAAATGATTTAACTTTTGAAAATTTATTAATTGTGAAATTTAAGAAGTTTTGAATATATTTTAATATATAAATTTGAATTTTTAAAGAATTTAAAGTTGAATTTGAATTTAAATATGGTTTACTTGGTTATGTGTTAAATGGAATGAAATGTAATGAGATAAATGAATATTTGAATGGAACTTTTAATGTAATTTGTAATGAAACTTGAAGTAATAAATGAATGACTTATTTGATTTAAAAATGATATTTAAATTTGAGTATTTGAATTTGAATTCAAATAATGATCTAATAACGAGGTTTTGAAAGGATCTGATATTTTAATGATTTCGAAATGGTTTGGAAATGATTTGATCTTTATTTTAATAAAGAATATGAATGTGAAATAATATTTGATTTTGATTTATTTGATAAAGGAGTATTTGAAGTTTATATTTGTATGAAAAGATATTTGGTTTAATTGTAATTTAAGTTTACTTAAATAATGTTGGATTTATGAAATGAATATTTCAAAACTAAATAATAATGAAATTAGATTTGAGATATGAATATATGGAATTATAAAGTTTAGTTTTGAAAAGTGGGACATTAAAGTTTGGAAATATAATAAAATTGGATTGTTTATTTTGTAGATCAAATCTATATTTGAAATTTATAAGATTTGAAATGTTTTGTTAGAAAACTCAATTGAATTGAAACTGATGGTTTGAATTGATTTAAATTGGAAATTTGAAATTTTGGTTTAATGGAATAAATTTTTAAAGTGTAAAGAATTAAAGGATGATTTCAAATGTATGATTTTGAAATTTTATGATTTTCAAAGTGTAATTGTTTCAATTATTTTTGGTTTCAAAAGAGTTATACTTTGAAAGTATTACGATTTTGAAATGAATATATGTTTTGAAATGTTTTGGTTTCGAAGTATAAACTATTTTGATTGAATAAATAGTTTTGAAATAAAAAAAAGGTTTTGGTTTAAGTATAAACTATTTTGAAAGGAATATAGTTTGAAAGAAATGATTTGATCTTTTTTGAAGTATAAACTACTTTGAAATGGCCATGGTGTTATAATAACGTTTGGTTGTTAAAGAGACCGGGATCGGAAGTTGTCATACTCTCTGCCAACTCCGAAAACAAATTTAACAACCGTGTACGTGGTGGAGATTCCACGATGAATTAGGATGGCGGCGACGATCCTGAGGTATATTACGTGGACCCAACTCTCGTGAGTTGGCATAAGGTGGCTAAAATAGGAGCGATCTCGGGCCAAGTGAGTTCATTCCTTCGATCGGACACATTCCTTCGATACTATACTCTTACTTGTGATTGATTAGATGGTCATCCTCTAATTTTGATATGGGAGTGTGTTCCGAGGTGGGCGTATGTGGCCGTTGCGTTACCACCAGCCTGTGTGCGTAATTGGTATATATGGCCTGGCATTTCCTTGTGTGTCGTGTCACCTACCATACCGAGCCTTTACTACGAGTTTGTTTTTCTCCCGTAGCCCGTGGAGTACTTAGGGTAGTCTCTCAATCTGGATATATTCTGATACTGGATGGACTACTGGGACTATTATGTGTGAAGGGTGATATGGGTAGCCCGGAACGCTATTTAAAAGTATGTTTATTTTACTGTAGACATTATTATAATAGCGCAATATTGCTACATAGTAAATAGTTTAACGGATCCTTAAAGGATGTGCGATCCCAAGCATCCTTTAAGTTATGATGCATTTTTGTTACTGTTCACTTGAGTTGATTTACAGTTCATAAGTATTTATGTCCCGACTCGAGTGTTTTGTGTTTTGCTTTACGCTCGGGTCAGATTGAGTGAGTTAGCATTCAAGATTCATCTTTGGAGTTGCAGCTTCACTTGAAGATCCAGCCATCTATTTTTCTTTCTGTATCCAGTGATTTCAGTGATGTATTCTGGTTTGTACCTAATGTATCTTGTTACTCTTCTACTATATTTTGTTTAACTCTGATGTATCTTATTTTTATATAGTAGCTTCATGAACTACTATCTCTTTTAATTCCGCTGCATTATTATTTACTCTGTGTCTGTGATCTGTGATTTTGTATTTATTGTATATTCTGAGATTTGCCAAATTTTATTTACAACGCTGTATTATGAGCAATTCAAGTCCGACATGTGTGGATACGAATGGTTGAAAATACTTGGTTGTTACAAGGGACGAGGACAGTGAATGACTATGCAGATGAATTCTATCAATTGATTGCAAGGAATGATATTATAGAAACCGAGGAACAGCTAACAGCTTGAAATATTGGAGGGTTACGAATGAAATTCAAGACATGGTTAATATATTTAATCCAATGTCTGTTGCTGAAGCACATCTGGAAGCTCTAGCTTGGGTGAAACAAGGGAGACGAGGAAGTGGTGTGTTTGTGGGTTCTAACAACCAGAAAAAGGATTCTAGTAGCAGTGCTAATGTTTCCAAGGCAGTCAATAAACAAATTGTCAGTGAAGCCACTAAAGCAAAGGTCAATAACAGTATTAAGTTCTATAATTGTCAGGAGTTTGGCCATAAAAGTAATGAATGTACAAAGCCAAAGAAGAGAGCATTAGTTGTAGAGGAATGTCAGTATGAGGATGTGGAAGCTGAAATTGATTATTCTCAACCTTCAAAGTTTGATGAAGATGAAGAAGTTGTGTCAGGAGAAGAAGGGTGTAACTTGATGATAAAGAGGTCTTGTTTAGTGCCAAAGCATGAGAATGATTCTAGTTGGCAGAGAAGCAATATCTTTCAGTCTACATGTACTATCTTGGGAAAGTTTTGTCGATTTGTTATTGATGCGGGAAGCTGCGATAACATTATTTCTGAAGAAGCCATCACAAAGTTAGGGTTGAAGACTGAAAAACATTCTAGACCTTATAAACTGGCATGGCTAAAGAAAGGTGGAGAAGTGATAGTGGGAAGACGAGCATTTGTTACGTTTTCTATTGGGAAGAAGTACAAAGATGATATATGGTGTGATGTTGTCGACATGGATGTATGTCATCTACTATTGGGAAGACCATGGCAATATGATAGAGCTGTACAACATAATGGTCGCACCAACAGCTACAGTTTCATGCTCGAAGGGACACAAATTACCTTAGCACCTAAGAAGCGTGAACAAAGTGAAAGCAAGTCAGGGAAAAAGGTGGAATCAACTAGTCTATTATCTACGAGAGAATTTTTTGAAGAAGTGAAAGATAGTGCTGAATTGTTTATGTTGATTGGGTATGAAGCAAGTGAAGATCATGAATTTCCTGCGGAGGTTAGACCGGTGTCGGATGAATTTGAAGATGTCTTTCCTACGGAATTATCCAAGGAATTACCGCCACTGAGGTATATACAACATCAAATTGATCTAGTGCCAGGTGATATTTTACCGCATAGGCCGCATTATCGTATGAGTCCAACGGAGCTTGAAGAGTTGAGGAGACAGGTTGAGGAGTTGCTTGAGAAAGGGCATTTTTGAGAGAGTCTCAATCCTTGTGCTGTACCAGCTTTGTTGGTACCGAAGAAAGATGGTTCGTGGAGAATGTGTGCCAACAGCAGGGCGCTCAACAAAATAACTGTCAAATACAGATTTCCTATGCCAAGACTTGATGATCTATTTGATCAACTTAGCGGGTCTGTACTTTTTTCGAAGATCGATCTTAAGAGTGGTTACCATCAGATTCGCATAAGACCAGGTGATGAATGGAAGACAACATTCAAGACTCGGGAAGGATTATATGAATGGTTGGTTATGCCATTTGGTCTATCTAATGCACCAAGTATATTTATGAGGGTGATGAATCACATTTTCAGACCTTACATCGGGAAGTTTTTTGTAGTCTACTTTGATGATATCTTGATATATAGTGCTAGCACAGAGGAGCACATTCAACACTTGCGAAAGGTGTTAACTATTCTTCGTCAAGAACAGTTCTATGCAGCAACGAAGAAATGCGTGTTCATGAGGCCAAGTGTTTTATTTCTGGGTTATGTTGTGTCTAAGGAAGGGATACAAGTGGACTAGAGTAAAGTAGCCGCAATCAGAAATTGGCCACAGCCCAAAACTATAACGGTAGTCAGAAGTTTCCATGGGTTAGCTTTATTTTATCGAAGATTTATACCGCACTTTAGTAGTGTAATGGCTCATGTTACTGATTGTATAAAAGGAAAGAAGTTTTCATGGACGGAAGAGGCAGGATATGCTTTTGAGCAAATCAAGGAACTTTTAACCTCGGCACCCATTCTAGTGTTGTCAGATTTTCAATTACTATTTGAGTTACGTACGGATGCATCGAAAGTTAGAATTGGAGGAGTATTGAGTCAGAAGGGTCGTCCAATTGCCTATTTCAGTGAAAAACTTTCTAGAGAAAAGATGAGATACAATACTTATGATGTGGAGTTTTATGCTATTGTGCAGGCTGTGAAGCATTGGAGACATTACTTGTTCCACAAAGAATTTGTTTTGTATATGGACCATGAAGCGTCGAAACATTTACAAGGGCAGAATAAAATTGCAGCTAGGCATGCATCGTGGATAGCTTATTTGCAACAATTTACATTCGTCGTAAAGCACAAGTCTGGAGTAACTAATCGCGTCGCCGATGCATTGAGTCGGAGGAATAATTTACTAACAACTATGCGAGTAGAGGTGATGGGTTTTGACTTACTTCCTGATCTTCTTACTTCAGATTCATATTTTTCCGAAATCCTAGACAAAGTCAAGCAGGGAAGCATGGATGGATATTTGCTGGTTGAATGTTTTCTATTCAAAGGAAATCAGTTGTGCATTCCAGATTGCAGTCTACAATGAAAATCATCAAAGAATTACATGAAGAAGGACATGTGGGCCACGACCGTACTATGCAGTTGATCTCAAAGTCTTATTTTTGGTCGTCAATGAGGAGGGAAGTTGAAAAGTTTGTTTAGAGGTGCCATATTTGTCAAGTTTCAAAGGGAACCGCGACAAATGCAGGTTTATATATGACATTGCCTATACCTACTGAACCATAGGTGGATGTTAGTATGGACTTTGTATTGGGCTTGTCGAGGACGCAACGTGGCAGTGATTCTATCTACGTGGTGGTTGACTGGTTTTCAAAAATGGTACGTTTTATCGCATGCAAGAAGACGGTGGATGGAGTTAATATCGCACAGTTATACTTCAGAGAGATCTATCGTCTTCACGGGTTGCCTGAATCTATTGTACCGGATAGAGACACTCATTTTTTGAGTCATTTTTGGATGAGTCTATGGAGAATGGTCGGGACAAAGCTGAAATTTAGTAGTGCTTATCATCCACAGCTGCAGCGACCCGACTTTCCACTCCCGGAAAATCGCATCTCTAATTAAGAAAGAAAGGGATAGAAAAAGAAAAGAAAGAGAAGAAAGAGAAAACAACACATCAGAATCTCACAGCGGAACGATTTAAATATAATATAGAACATATACATAGTATCATATACATTAGAGTACACAACTAAACATTTCAATTTAGACAGTTATAATATTTCTGTCTAATACAATACAAGACATCAGCACAGAATAACACACAGCGGAAACTCTAACTATATATCTACACGCTGAAGCCTCCTGCTCCATAGCTCCTCCAGATTTCGTCAAGAGATAACCTGAATCACTTGACTACTCATATATAATATGAGTACCCAAGAGTTTAATAAAACAGAAAATAAACACTCGGGTCAGACAGGGGTCTGGTGTGAGTAAACGGTTTAAGATTGCTTAACTTTAGAAAACCTTTGAAAAGAAAAGGTATCACGTAAGACTTCCCACACATAAACATGGAAAAGTTTTTACCTTACGCTAACCAAAACATTTGATAAGAAATCCAGTGATATTATAATAGCGTCTAGGGTTTCAAAATAAAATACAGAAATAGCTGGAATGCTTACATCTAACGTTCCAACATAGTTGGGCACAATCAAAACCGTACAGGCACTTATTGGATTATGGATTCCATACAATGGCAGGGCTACTGGGGTACCGCCCGTCACAGTACGTGGCCTAGATCACCGTACCGAGGATTACTCCCTTCATCCCCTGCAACACAAGGCCGGAACCATTCCTTAATGAACAGTCCCGAACAAGACCACCCCGCAGTTGGCTGCAGACCAACTGCCCACACAGCCGAAATATAAAGGAACTTCTAGACAGGGATGTATCTTGCTCTCCAGTGGGAGCGACCCACGAAGCCTTGCTGCACCTCCCCTGTTTTAGCCATTCCCGGTTGATGAGGCTTGAGGCTGCGATTACCTTTATAGGACCAATTATCTTAGAATGCTCATCGTCCGCATGACGATGTGCTGAAATCATTCAATCCATACAAGTTCGTTCCGGGTTCGAACGAAACTGAAGGCACTATCTCGTTGCACTCATTTTGGAATCACCCTCAGAGTCAACGACCATAGCTCTTGCACTCTGAATCACCATCTTGAATCTATAAGCACTATTCCGTCAAACTCATTACGGAATCACCCACAGAGTTATACTGACGTATAGCCCTTACACCTCGAGTCTTCACTTGCTCCACTTGGATTAATGACCTAACGTTTAATTGGAATCGATGTGGTTTTCGGATATCCAAATATGGAAACCCGATCCCGGTCTCACCGAAACCAAACGCCATTTTAATGTCCAAGTTGTACTTAAGGGATTTAAACAATAGATATTTAGAAATATCACTTAACATAAATGGGAGTATTCACAACACAGATAGATAAGCATCACATGCAACTATACATATCACAAAGCAGCATATATATCATAATCAGATATAACATATTCACATCATCACATATCAATAAATGTCAACAACTGATATCATTAACTCATCCAATGATATATATCATCCAATCAATTATCATTCATAAACAAGTTTGATTCAAACTTGATTAATTTAATTAATTCTTAAATTAAATTAATCCTTACTTAAACACTTGGATTATCTTCAATCCAACTTCTTATTCATTAATTAATTACAAATTAATTAGTTAACTAACATTACTTAATTATCCATTTCAATTAATCCTCCCTGATTAATTATCACTTAATTACTTTAAGTAATTCTTACTTAATTACCATATTAATTAATCATCCTGATTAATTACTTCCAAAATATACTAAGTAATTACCTCTTAGTTACTTCCTAAATTAATCAACCTTGATTAATTATCCTCTAATTATTCTGGTAATTATTTCTTAATTACCTTTAATTAATAACACTTGATTAATCACTTTTTAATTAATCACACTGATTAATTACTTTTAATTAATTATACTTAATTAATTACTTTTTAATTAATCACCGGTGATTAATTACTTTAATTACATTTTGTAATTAAAACTAAATTATAAATTAATTGTTCTTAAATTATTAATTAATAATTAATTATTTATTTATATTAATTAATGATTACTTCATTAATTAAAATCCTTTCATAATTAATTACTTTAACAAGTAATTAATCACTTTAATTAATTACTCTTAATACTTTTATTAATTAATCATTAATCAAATAATTTAAACCTTTAACTAATTATTAATTAATTCTTTAATTAATAACTAAAGTGATTATTCCTTAATCACATTTACTTAATTACTTTTAATAAGGTAATTATCCTTTATTTTATTACCTTTAGTAATTAACCACTTAATTACTTTAATTACTTCCAATGTAACTATATTAGATTAATCCAAAATGATTATCTTAATTAATCACAATTTAATTACTTAATTAACTATTTAACTTAATCATTTAAAATTAATTAAATGATTCTCAACTTCTTATATAATAATGGTTCTTGATTTAGAAAACATCATATTAATTAAATCATTTATGAACAATAAAACTTGATAATTAAAAATGATTTAATTATCTCAATTATCTTTACAAATTTAATTATCTTTAAATAAATCAAATTCAAACTTACTAAAGATAATCTTTATTACAATTGATTATCAAATTCTAAATCATTAAACTTCATTAAAATATAATATTTGGAAATCAATTATAATTTAAACATATTTTAAGATTTGAACTTTTAAATCTTAAAAACCTTTCCAAATTTATTTAATAAAGTTTAAATACAATCTTTATTTTAAAATCCACTCATTTTATTTTAAAACTCCATATTTTAAAATATATAAACTTGTTTTAAAACATAACTTTGAAACAATTTTAATTTAAAACTTGTTCAACCTTTGTTTTAAAGACTTTATTTCTAAAAACAAATATTCTTTGTATTAATCATATCTAACTTCTGTACAAAAGCCCGAATACCTAAATACTCGAGTAAACCCTGCTAAAAACCCGTGCCTATCCCGAGTAAAACATTGAAACACCCCGAGTCTAACCCCTGCTTTCCCCCTTTCTTCTTGCTTCGAGTTAGAACGTGTAACATCCCGCCTTTTCGCACACTTTAAACCGACACACGTGCCAATTCAAAGCATACGCAAGGGCGGATTGTTATGGGGTAAATAAGAAAAACAGAGAAGAAATAAAAAAAAAGAATCACACAACGGAAGGATAAAATATAATAATAAATATACAGTTCAAAACAGTTACAAACACTTGATTTTCTTTATACAATAAATATCAGAGTTACACATACCAATACAATCAATGCAGCGGAACAGTATGAGTGTGGTGCAATACTATAGATAATAATAATACGACTCCTTCGTCTTCATCCTTCAAAGCTAAAGTCTTCGATCCTGAAACGCTCGGACTGACTCAAGCGAATTTGAAAAGACAAAAACACTTGAGTCAGAACTAAAAGATCTTATGTGAGTTAAATTAACAGAAATAAATATGAGTACAGTAACTCAAGAGATGTTCGGGATTTACATCTCCTAAGGATCCGTTAAACTATTTACTATGTAGTATATTGCACTATTATAGTAGTGTCTATTTATAAAATAAACTTACTTTTAAATAGCGTTAAGGCTTTACATTTTCCACCTTAACACGTAAAATGCCAATCTATACAGTATCGTAATACCTCCTGATCGGGAAGCTACCAGAGGATACTCCATAGGTACGACACAAATAGAAACTCGTAGTAAAGGCTCGGTATGGTAGGTGACACGGCACAACTAGGCAATGCCAGGGTAGATATACCAATTGCTATCCAGGCTGGTGGAAACGCGTAGCCGCAGTTACCGCCCTCCTCGGACTAACTCCCCAAAAGAAAAATATAGAAGCGGCCATTGAATCAATCCAAGTCAAAGTGTAATATCGAAGAGGAGGGTCCGATCAGAGGAATGACCTCATTGGCCTGAGAATCGCTCCTGTTTTAGCCACCTTATGCCAACTCACGGGAGTCGGGTCCACGTATTTACCTTACAGGAAACGTCGCCACCACCTACTTCATTCTGGAATCTCCATCGCGTACACGGTTAGTCAAAGTGGTTTTCGGTATCGACAGAGAGTATGTCCATATCCGATCCCGGTCTCTTTGCCAACCCATCGTTATTATAACACCGCGGTCATTTAAAAATAGGATTATACTTTAAAAATCAGAATAAACATTCCATTTTAAAATTATGAATACGATATCATTTTAAAACCCAAAACAATATGATATCCTTTATCCCAAATATAAACCTTTTCAAAAATCCAAATGCTTTAAAATTTATAACGTCTGAAAGCCAAATATCCTTTCAAAGCATAATATTTCGAAATTCATAATTTAAAACCATAACTTTTAAAACTTGAATGGTTTGGATATTCAACGGTATATGAATTAAAAGGTTTAACTTAAATGTTACTTTGTAAAGAAATAGTTCTCATGGCTTTACAAATACATTTCTTTATTAAAGTCTAACCCAAAATTTGTATTATCTCTCTCAAGTTCCAAAACCACTTCAACTTATATATATATATGTATATCCATTTGGAGTATTAATATTTCAAACTAAAGTTGGATTTTATTCTTTCAACAAATCGAATGTTCTTTTAATTAGTCTTGAATATTCACATAAAATCCATAAATAAATAAAAACTCCAATTTCTAGTAATAAAATATATTTTTTTCAATTCAAATTATACTAGAATATTCATTTCAATTTATCTTGGGAAAAATTCAATTATAAATATCATATCTTAAAATTTCCAAACTTAACATTTAAACATATGATATAAATTATCAAACTCCATTTTCTTAAAAAATTTCCATTTTTAATAAAGAGATTTATACACCTTTTAATTTCAAAATTTTCAACTTCATATGTATATATATGGAAGAATAATATTTATACAATATAAAATTTAAGATTATTATAAACCGTATTCCATCCAAACCATAGAAATCACAATAAAATAGTTATATATAGACCGCGGTGCCTGTATATAATTTTCTATCCTATGGTCAAGTGATACGGATATTTATCATTTCAATCCGCAATTTAAAAAAAATATAAAATTTTGCGGTTATATATCATTTCAAACCACAATCCCGAATGAAATGAAATATGCATGATAATTTGCAATTTAATGATATACAACAAACATCCATTCATCAACATCATCCATCATCCATCATCCAAATCGCAATCATCAATCAATATCAATCAATAACAATATTATTTTTGGTACTACATAACAGGTAATACTGGCAATTTATTCAAATTAAATTTAACAGCTATTAATCTACAGTCTATATTCAGTAATAAATTATATAACTGTTAACTAGCAGTTCATATACAAACAAATAAATTTTAACTGTAAATTTATACGCAATAAATTAATTAAATTAATAGTTAAATTTAATAAATGCAATTCAACAGATATGAATAAAATAAACATGCCAAATACTCATAAATAAATTTCTATTCATTTCTAAAATTAATTTAACAAACATAAAAGCTTCTAGTAGTTGTGAGTGGGTTAAAACACTCACCTTTTGAATTTAAATCGAATTTAAATTCGATTTAAACCCAAAAATTCGCCCGTCTTGGAATTCGTCCAAACCAGCGTCATCAAGTCCGGAATTAAATTACGATCCTAACAAAAGAAATTTCATGTGAAACGGAATTCGTATGTAAAAGTTATACGATAAAACGTGCTTGAATTTCAAATGAAAAATAATAAAAGAAGAACACACATGAACCCACTTGTATGCCACGTCAGCTGAGAAAGTCACGCGCCCAGGCAACTACACTCTCCCCTACGAACGCAGGCATCAGACCATCGAACCCAAAACAACTCGTTGACCAAAGGTTTGACCACGATTTTAGCTTGCCTCCGACCACCGTTGAACCCAGCGCCACCACCATCGGCCTCATATCGCCGAGCCGCTCCTACCAATGCAATCCGGTCGCCAGAAAATGCGTGCGCCGCCGCCTTGTTTGTAGGGTTCCAAAAGCCTAATCGAATTTTATACGGCGATATAGCCGTTGATTCGATGCAATAACCACATAGATCTAACCCCCTCAGTCCCCTCTCCAATACCCAGAAACCATTTGACGATCAGACGAAGTTTTGTGACGACGTGATGTGAGGCCGAAAATGATTTTAATTGTTATGGATGAACGATAGCTCCAATTGAAAAACGAATCACACCAGTAGATTACGCGTATCGAAAACATCAACATATATTTTTGTGGAATTTTTCTGGAGAGTTTGAATTTTCATTGAAATTTGAAAGGGAATAGATCTAGGTTTTGCAACCATTGAGGAGGAGAAGGAGATGAAGAAAAATGAACGTACGGCCAACTGACAATAGGAAGGAGCTAGGGTTTATAATTGTATATTTATAGGTAGGGTTGGGTTAGAGTAGATAGGCTAGATAGATGAACGTACGGAACAAACTAAGGCCCAAAAAGTCTGCTATGCCTCCGGAAACGAATTGGTTAAATCTATATATCCAAATAGGTAATTTAAAATATTCTGAACGCGATGGAAAAAGTTTCACGTCCAAATTTGATCGTATGAAGAAGTTATGATGAAAACAATATTCTCAAATTGATTTCAAATTGATTTTTAATTAAATCGATTTCAAGCCGTTTCGCGTTCGTACGATCAAACGACAAGTCCGATCGATACGAAACTTGAAACCCTACAATAACTCACTGATACGGATCCGATGAAACTAGTTTCGTCGAAATCCGAGTCCGTGGCCAAAATGGCTATTTTTATATTCATTAAATAAATCAAAATTTAGTCAATTAAATCCAATTTCCCATTTCTCTTTGATAATTGATGATTCTTATTATTATAAAATTTTCAATCACCTATACTAATTTAAACAAAATTTAACTTGTCGAATTAAATTTAGAAATCCTCAAATTTCATTAATTTCACCAAAATATATATATATTAAATTTCCAAAATTTAATTAAATTTACTTTCCATTATTTATTGTCAATTAGATTGATTTATCATTGGATTCATATTTCAATATGTAAATATCCCCAATTTCATCTGCACTTATATTTACATAGTTTCTAAATATTAAATTTCAAATATTACTTCATTTAACGTTACGTATTTATTATTTATTACTTGCTGCAGTTGATTATCAACTATACTTAATATACTAAATAGATGGTAAATTTTGAATACTTGTTATCATTAACGTTTTATTTCCACTTATAAAATAAATGAAATTATTACATAAACTCCCTTAATTAAGTCAACCATTATATTATATAACTTAACTGGTAATATATATATCCGATTGCCCTAATTGGTTTATAGTTATCAGCTAAATACATACTAACTTGTAAATAAATTTGTTTAATTGCAAATGGATCTGAGCAAATTTAATAGATTGAATAGATGGGTAAGCAAATAATAAATTTTTCTTTTTGTCAAATTCAAACCCATTCCTACTTAATTATCAATTACAATTTATTACGAAACATTGATTTTATGCAGTTACCTTTTATTTGCGTAGTATTACATCAATTCCTATAACCTTGGATTCATTCCCAATTCACCAAATTCAATTAATTACACTTTACAAATGTGTTTCCAATATATAGGTATTGCCCAAATTAAATTTATTAGCTAACTCATATTAATAAACAAATGACTTATATGAATGATTAAAATTTTCAATTATCTCACTTTACTCCTAAAATTCTGTTATTGTAAACCTTAAATAATTTCATCAAAATTTAATAAAAATCCCAAACTAAATCACCCATTGCAACATGCCACTGAAATAGGAATTTTATACTAATTGTTATCATACCCATAATTACACGCTTATCACTAAGTCCCACATTTGCATAAATTTATTAAATTGGAATGTTTATTAAGGTTTATTCATTTCCAACTTGTACTGATTTTACACAATCGTCATTTACCTTACATTTCATTTCTATTCAATATATATTTATTAACTAATACTAACGTTACTATCATTAATTATAATTGGATTTCCAATTTTTATTCAATACCTTGAACAATAACTTACATATTAATCAAATCCTTCTTCTACTTAATTCAAATTGGATTATATTCCAATTCCTATAACTAGGTCTTAAGTCACCATTTACATAATTAAATTTAGCGTTTATTTCAATCTTCGTTTATAATTTAAAGTTTCTACTAAATTAAATTACAAAACTTATGAACTTTAACAAATTTAATCCACCAAATAAATTTTTCTAATGTTTATATATTTGCAATTCAATTCAGTTATTATTTCATTAATACCATTTTAATCAACTAATTATGACTTATAACCACAAACACAAATTTTCGTTATTTCAATCTATGTCATATAAACATTTCAATTGTTAACCTTTAATCCCAATTACTATATCTAACTCCTACATTTATTCTAAATTAGATTGGAAATTATATTAATTTAATTCATTTAATATTATCAAATTTAACGGGTCGTTACAATCTCCCCCACTCAAAACTTTTCGTCCCCGAAAAGGAAAAAGAAGGGAGAAGGAAGAATAAAACAGTACATCTTATTTCAAATATTAACTTATAAACAATATTTTACTAAATTAGTTTTCTTAAATAAAATATACCTATTTAAAATCATTATATTCTTTTATACTTAAATAATTAAAGTTGGGAAAATAATTTCAACAAAATTTTAAGTCCAAAATTTACGGAAATTTTTGGCAGAGTCTCCTTTGTACGGAGAGACTCTGGAGAAAATATAATATCCAAATATACAAATATATTACATATATTATCAAAATATTATATCCCAACACGGGAAACTATATAAAATGGCGCTATAAAACGAAATCCGAAAACGTAACTATTTGTCGGGCAACACGCTTATTATTATGGAACCAAAAGCAGTAGCAGTTGCTTCCATAACCTGCATTTCACTTATATAGTCTAAAAAGGTTAAATATTTATTTTAAAGTGAAATATTCAAGTGGATTCAATCATTAATATCCAATCAATACGACAACCATCGACCTTACAAACAGCATACATACACAAAACAAAGAAACCATTTAATCCATCAAACAAATAGTTGTTTGGGTTCAAAACTTGATTTGTATGAAATGAAATTAACTATCAAGTGCATCCTTTACTCAACAGTCTTAGATGGAACAAAGATAGATTATTTATTCATCCAACAACTTCAAATTCCTTACCCAACAACATAAATCAAACACTAACAATTCAAACCAACAACCAAATTTCTTATTATACATTTACTTCATGCTTCAGTGGTTTGATTTTCCTTTTTTTTATTTATGGAGGTATTTCTTTATTTCTTACAATTTTTATTTTCCATTTATTACAAAATTCATTATATTCGTATTCCAATTTATTGACTAAAATTTATATCATCTATTCATACTTCTTACCTTTCTTATATAGTAAAATTTCCAATTTAACTTAACTTTATACAATTAATTCTCATTAATAACAGCAAATTTATTGAATACCTTTATTACCTCAAGCTTCACTTGTAAGATTTCCCTTTACATTTTCTTACTAACATTGCAACTTTTATTATATGGTAAGTTATGTATGTTTTAAGAATGTAAGTGAAAATTTACAAGTTTCTTCTCAATTCCTTTAATTAATATATATTTGTTTTATAAATTTCAATTTCAACTTACCTTTAATTTCATTCATTTATTAAATGTTGAAGTTTCTATTATATTTAATAGTAGTAACAATTTAATTACCCACTTTCTATTATATTAAAGTAGTAGCATTTAAATCATACTTAAGTTTATAACCCTACACATCAATCTTTATTAATTTAGGAATTTCATTTTATTTACTTAAGTTCATATCACCTATTAATAATACTTCTTTAATTTTAGTAAAATTTTAATTATAACTTAAGTTTGTACCATTTACTTCTGATTTATCAGCAGTATATTGAATACTTCATTATTTCCAAAATTTCTACTAGTATAATATTCTATTTCAATTTCTTATTTAACATTGCAACTTTTATATTTGGTAAGTTATTTATGTTAAAGAAAAAGCAAAATAACTTATACAAGTTTTATCTCATCTTTTAATTTAATGTTAACCAATATTATTCTTTGTCTCAATTGTCAAAATTTTCAAATTTCTTTTTATACTTTGCATTATTTTCTTGCCTAAATTAGAGATTTCAAATTCATTAATTACTTACCTTTTATTCCACTAAAATAATTTAAACAATCTATTAATGGAAATTTAAGAATTAAATACCGGGTAAAATTTCAAATATTCTTAAAATAGCAGATAAATAATTTCTTACAACTTAAATATCTCTAATTATATTTAAACAATTAAAATTCTAGATAATTTCAAAATAAATCTGCAGTAGAATTTTTTTTTGCTACAGTGGTCTTTCCCCTTCGAAACTCGAAAATGAAAGTCGATGATGCGGCCGTCATCACCGAAATTATTTTCCAGCGACAGAGAGGAAAATACAAAATTTATTTCTCCAAAATCTTCTTTAAAACAATTCCTTCGAATTATACTAAATATTTATATAAGGAAATACTTATAAACCAAATCATTATATTTCATAAATCCTTTGAAAGCAGATTTTCAAAAATCCAAGACTTAAGTTCTTAAATCTCCAATTTGATTTATTTTAATTTCAACTTTGCTTTAATTATTATAAATATTCTATTACCTAACACCCAATCTATAGCAACCAAAATATATATCTTTATAAAAATATTTTTTATATATAGAAAATATAATAGACAAAATTATTTCATTCACCTATATTAAAAACAAATATTATGTCGGTCTGTCCTATTAAGTGTTTAGAAATCCCTATTGATGGCATAGCGTCCCATGCATCAACCAGAATTTATAAATACAAAACGAAACAGATTAACACAATATCAAAATCTTTTATTAACACTAACAAATACGCTCTCTCATATATATACACTCAGCGACTCCCATAGGGTATTACTACCCTATTAACAAAGAGTCAAACCCCACAAAACCAAGGTTTATCGCTAAACCAAAGCTTTGATACCAACTGTAACATCCCGCCTTTCCGCACACTTTAAACCGACACACGTGCCAATTCAAAGCATACGCAAGGGCGGATTGTTATGGGGTAAATAAGAAAAACAGAGAAGAAATAAAAACAAAACAGAATCTCACAGCGGAAGGATAAAATATAATAATAAATATACAGTTCAAAACAGTTACAAACACTTGATTTGCTTTATACAATAAATATCAGAGTTACACATACCAATACAATCAATGCAGCGGAACAGTATGAGTGTGGTGCAATACTATAGATAATAATAATACGACTCCTTCGTCTTCGTCCTTCAAAGCTAAACTCTTCGATCCTGAAACGCTCGGACTGACCCGAGCGAATTTGAAAAGACAAAAACACTCAAGTCAGAACTAAAAGATCTTATGTGAGTTAAATTAACAGAAATATATATGAGTACAGTAACTCAAGAGATGTTCGGGATTTACATCTCCTAAGGATCCGTTAAACTATTTACTATGTAGTATATGGCGCTATTATAGTAGTGTCTATTTATAAAATAAACTTACTTTTAAATAGCGTTAAGGCTTTACATTTTCCACCTTAACACGTAAAATGCCAATAGTCTATACAGTACCGTAATACCTCCTGATCAGGAAGCTACCAGAGGATACTCCATAGGTACGACACAAATAGAAACTCGTAGTAAAGGCTCGGTATGGTAGGTGACACGGCACAACTAGGCAATGCCAGGGTAGATATACCAATTGCTATCCAGGCTGGTGGAAACGCGTAGCCGCAGTTACCGCCCACCTCGGACTAACTCCCCAAAAAAAATATAGAAGTGGCCACTGAATCAATCCAAGTCAAAGTGTAATATCGAAGAGGAGGGTCCGATCAGAGGAATGACCTCATTGGCCTGAGAATCGCTCCTGTTTTAGCCACCTTATGCCAACTAACGGGAGTCGGGTCCACGTATTTACCTTACAGGAAACGTCGCCACCACCTACTTCATTCTGGAATCTCCACCGCGTACACGGTTAGTCAAAGTGGTTTTCGGTATCGACAGAGAGTATGTCCATATCCGATCCCGGTCTCTTTGCTAACCCATCGTTATTATAACACCGCGGTCATTTAAAAATAGGATTATACTTTAAAAATTAGAATAAACATTCCATTTTAAAATTATGAATACGATATCATTTTAAAACCCAAAACAATATGATATCCTTTATCCCAAATATAAACCTTTTCAAAAATCCAAATGCTTTAAAATTTATAACGTCTGAAAGCCAAATATCCTTTCAAAGCATAATATTTCGAAATTCATAATTTAAAACCATAACTTTTAAAACTTGAATGGTTTGGATATTCAACGGTATATGAATTAAAAGGTTTAACTTAAATGTTACTTTGTAAAGAAATAGTTCTCATGGCTTTACAAATACATTTCTTTATTAAAGTCTAACCCAAAATTTGTATTATCTCTCTCAAGTTCCAAAACCACTTCAACTTATATATATATACGTATATCCATTTGGAGTATTAATATTTCAAACTAAAGTTGGATTTTATTCTTTCAACAAATCGAATGTTCTATTAATTAGTCTTGAATATTCACATAAAATCCATAAATAAATAAAAACTCCAATTTCTAGTAATAAAATATATATTTTTTTTCAATTCAAATTATACTAGAATATTCATTTCAATTTATCTTGGGAAAAATCCAATTATAAATATCATATCTTAAAATTTCCAAACTTAACATTTAAACATATGATATAAATTATCAAACTCCATTTTCTTAAAAAATTTCCATTTTTAATAAAGAGATTTATACACCTTTTAATTTCAAAATTTTCAACTTCATGTGTATATATATGGAAGAATAATATTTATGCAATATAAAATTTAAGATTATTATAAACCGTATTCCATCCAAACCATAGAAATCACATTAAAATAGTTATATATAGACCGCGGTGCCTGTATATAATTTTCTATCCTATGGTCAAGTGATACGGATATTTATCATTTCAATCCGCAATTTAAAAAAAATATAAAATTTTGCGGTTATATATCATTTCAAACCACAATCCCGAATGAAATGAAATATGCATGATAATTTGCAATTTAATGATATACAATAAACATCCATTCATCAACATCATCCATCATCCAAATCGCAATCATCAATCAATATCAATCAATAACAATATTATTTTTGGTACTACATAACAGGTAATACTGGCAATTTTATTCAAATTAAATTTAACAGCTATTAATCTACAGTCTATATTCAGTAATAAATTATATAACTGTTAACTAGCAGTTCATATACAAACAAATAAATTTTAACTGTAAATTTATACGCAATAAATTAATTAAATTAACAGTTAAATTTAATAAATGCAATTCAACAGATATGAATAAAATAAACATGCCAAATACTCATAAATAAATTTCTATTCATTTCTAAAATTAATTTAACAAACATAAAAGCTTCTAGTAGTTGTGAGTGGGTTAAAACACTCACCTTTTGAATTTAAATCGAATTTAAATTCGATTTAAAACCAAAAATTCGCCCGTCTCGGAATTCGTCCAAACCAGCGTCATCAAGTCCGGAATTAAATTACGATCCTAACAAAAGAAATTTCGTGTGAAACGGAATTCGTATGTAAAAGTTATACGATAAAACGTGCTTGAATTTCAAATGAAAAATAATAAAAGAAGAACACACATGAACCCACTTGTATGCCACGTCAGCTGAGAAAGTCACGCGCCCAGGCAACTACACTCTCCCCTACGAACGCAGGCATCAGACCATCGAACCCAAAACCACTCGTTGACCGAAGGTTTGACCACGATTTTAGCTTGCCTCCGACCACCGTTGAACCCAGCGCCACCACCATCGGCCTCATATCGCCGAGCCGCTCCTACCCATGCAATCCGGTCGCCAGAAAATGCATGCGCCGCCGCCTTGTTTGTAGGGTTCCAAATCCCTAATCGAATTTTATACGGCGATCTAGCCGTTGATTCGATGCAATATCCACATAGATCTAACCCCCTCAGTCCCCTCTCCAATACCCAGAAACCGTTTGACGATCAGACGAAGTTTTGTGACGACGTGATGTGTGGCCGAAAATGATTTGAATTGTTATGGATGAACGATAGCTCCAATTGAAAAACAAATCACACCAGCAGATTACGCGTATCGAAAACATCAACATATATTTTTGTGGAATTTTTCTGGAGAGTTTGAATTTTCATTGAAATTTGAAAGGGAATAGATCTAGGTATTGCAACCATTGAGGAGGAGAAGGAGATGAAGAAAAATGAACGTACAGCCAACTGACAATAGGAAGGAGCTAGGGTTTATAACTGTATATTTATAGGTAGGGTTGGGTTAGAGTAGATAGGCTAGATGGATGAACGTACGGAACAAACTAAGGCCCAAAAAGTCTGCTATGCCTCCGGAACCGAATTTGTTAAATCTATATATCCAAATAGGTAATTTAAAATATTCTGAACGCGATGGAAAAAGTTTCACGTCCAAATTTGATCGTATGAAGAAGTTATGATGAAAACAATATTCTCAAATTGATTTCAAATTGATTTTTAATTAAATCGATTTCAAGGCGTTTCGCGTTCGTACGATCAAACGACAAGTCCGATCGATACGAAACTTGAAACCCTACAATAACTCACTGATACGGATCCGATGAAACTAGTTTCGTCGAAATCCGAGTCCATGGCCAAAATGGCTATTTTTATATTCACTAAATAAATCAAAATTTAGTCAATTAAATCCAATTTCCCATTTCTCTTTGATAATTGATGATTCTTATTATTATAAAATTTTCAATCACCTATACTAATTTAAACAAAATTTAACTTGTCGAATTAAATTTAGAAATCCTCAAATTTCATTAATTTCACCAAAATATATATATATATATATATTAAATTTCCAAAATTTAATTAAATTTACTTTCCATTATTTATTGTCAATTAGATTGATTTATCATTGGATTCATATTTCAATATGTAAATATCCCCAATTTCATCTGCACTTATATTTACATAGTTTCTAAATATTAAATTTCAAATATTACTTCATTTAACGTTACGTATTTATTATTTATTACTTGCTGCAGTTGATTATCAATTATACTTAATATACTAAATAGATGGTAAATTTTGAATACTTGTTATCATTAACGTTTTATTTCCACTTACAAAATAAATGAAATTATTACATAAACTCCCTTAATTAAGTCAACCATTATCTTATATAACTTAACTGGTAATATATATATCCGATTGCCCTAATTGGTTTATAGTTATCAGCTAAATACATACTAACTTGTAAATAAATTTGTTTAATTGCAAATGGATCTGAGCAAATTTAATAGATTGAATAGATGGGTAAGCAAATAATAAATTTTCCTTTTTGTCAAATTCAAACCCATTCCTACTTAATTATCAATTACAATTTATTACGAAACATTGATTTTATGCAGTTACCTTTTATTTGCGTAGTATTACATCAATTCCTATAACCTTGGATTCATTCCCAATTCACCAAATTCAATTAATTACACTTTACAAATGTGTTTCCAATATATAGGTATTGCCCGAATTAAATTTATTAGCTAACTCATATTAATAAACAAATGACTTATATGAATGATTAAAATTTTCAATTATCTCACTTTACTCCTAAACTTCTGTTATTGTAAACCTTAAATAATTTCATCAAAATTTAATAAAAATCCCAAACTAAATCACCCATTGCAACATGCCACTGAAATAGGAATTTTATACTAATTGTTATCATACTCATAATTACACGCTTATCACTAAGTCCCACATTTGCATAAATTTATTAAATTGGAATGTTTATTAAGGTTTATGCATTTCCAACTTGTACTGATTTTGCACAATCGTCATTTACCTTACATTTCATTTCTATTCAATATATATTTATTATCTAATACTAACGTTACTATCATTAATTATAATTGGATTTCCAATTTTTATTCAATACCTTGAACAATAACTTACATATTAATCAAATCCTTCTTCTACTTAATTCAAATTGGATTATATTCCAATTCCTATAACTAGGTCTTAAGTCACCATTTACATAATTAAATTTAGCGTTTATTTCAATCTTCGTTTATAATTTAAAGTTTCTACTAAATTAAATTACAAAACTTATGAACTTTAACAAATTTAATCCACCAAATAAATTTTTCTAATGTTTATATATTTGCAATTCAATTCAGTTATTATTTCATTAATACCATTTTAATCAACTAATTATGACTTATAACC
Source organism: Allium cepa (assembly GCA_030765085.1). Lineage (NCBI taxonomy): Eukaryota > Viridiplantae > Streptophyta > Magnoliopsida > Asparagales > Amaryllidaceae > Allium > Allium cepa. Next base: position 178,270,153 of record CM060945.1, read on the forward strand.
ACAAACACAAATTTTCGTTATTTCAATCTATGTCATATAAACATTTCAATTGTTAACCTTTAATCCCAATTACTATATCTAACTCCTACATTTATTCTAAATTAGATTGGAAATTATATTAATTTAATTCATTTAATATTATCAAATTTAACGGGACGTTACAGAATGTCAAAAACACGCTACATCCTTCGAGTCCCCACCTTCTTCTCCCCCAACCCCAAACGCGACATTACAGTGCACGAACATGTGCACGTAAGTGTGCACCACCACGCCGATCAACGTCGATCTCCATGCTAGCCGCCATCAAGTCACTCTCGTCCACAATATCAAAATTCAAAACCCAGAAATCCAATTTCGATCAAGAATCAAAATATGAGCATTCAAACCCAAAATTTCCTGAAGCAATATCACCCATCGTCACTGCCACCGAGTTCCCCCTCGACCATCTGACCACCTTGAGTGCCACCTCCTATAGCCGTGAACTCGTCCCCATCCCCACTTCCATCAACTCGAAGCCCGCTCCACTCGATCATATCGTGGTGATGAAATCACCACGGTTTCATGCCGTGATAAAAACTAGGGCACCAGAATACAATTGCCTCCTGCCGCCACCATGGCCATCGGCCGACCCCCTCTGTATTTTTCCAGAGACCACCATAGGCCCCTCTGTCTCCATATGCCAACACGACCACTGATTCTTCGACGATCACCCAGAATCGGCCAAAAACCCCAAACTAGAAATTCACAAATTTCCTACTAAATACCAATCTAAAATTTATGATTTAACACTTAAAAATCATAATTTCCTATCCTTATTTCAACCATGGAATCAAAGATACAAATTTAATTCATAAAATTTTTGACCCAATTTAAATTTTACTGTAAATCTGAAATTTTGAACTAAATATCCATTACAAAATCCTATAACTATTTTCAGAAGGAGGATTACATGTTTTCTAACAAACTTTATTTTCAAATCATTAGCTAGTTTGGATTTAAAATTGAATTATTGAATTATATAAAGAAGGTGAAGCCTGTTTATAAACAAACAGAGTCATTTCATCATCACAGGCATCAAACTGCTTAACTTTCAAACATGCATAAACTTTAAATACAAGAATTCATCAGCATCATGATATTCATCGTAAGAACAAATTAAAATTCAGAATAAAACTGTTTTTAAAATTCCATTTACTCACCTGTAATTTAAGTGGAAGACAGAACTGCGCATGCTTTTAAATTCATCTGCATTTTTCCAGGCTTTCAACTATCTTGCATGCTATTTACAGAATTCTTTGCATTGACTATCTTTAATTCCTTGAATAAACTTGCAGCTAAGCATTTGAATTGTTGAAGTTTACATCATGCTTGCCTCTGTTTGAATTTCCAGACTTTACAGTTTTTCTGCATTTATCAATTTTGATTTAATTTTTTTTTTCGGATTTCTTCTTTCTGATTTTATTTAGTTTGGTTGAGATGAAGATAATATTATTTTCTTTAGTAGCTGAAGAAAAACTTATGTTTTATATTTACAAGTTTAGTTTTGAATTATATTTACAAGAGAATGCCATTTGTCACAATGAAACTCTAATTTACTTACACCTATGCATATTAATTTACATTTGTCTTAACACATGTTTAAAAGTTTAACAAGTGTTATTATTGTTAAATTAATGTTTAACAAATGTTTTTAATATTTAATTAATATTTCTAAATGTTATTTCCTTATTAATAATCTATTTAAGCTACATACATACATTTATGTAATGTTAGATAATTATAAAATGCTTCCATCTTATAAAAATAAACCTTAGGCTTTCATTATCTTAAAAACAAATTCATATAGGCATTTTAAATAATTTATATTTTAATCAATTTAATTTATCATTTGTTTATAAATTGAGAAACTTAGTTTAACTCCTTATATAAATTTTTAAAACAATTTTATCTTATAAAAAACAATAGCTAAAATATATGTTTATAAAATAAGAAATTAACTTTATTATTTAAAATTTAAATTTCAAATATCATTTCAAATTTCAAAACTATATATATATATATATCTAAATAAAATTTGGAAATACTTATTAAACTAAAATTAATAAAATTCCTATTTAAAACATATATATTAAATATATACACATTTCAAATAGAAACACCCTAACATTAAATTTGAAATTTACCATATTAAATTTTAAGACAAATCTCAAATCACAATATATACATTTATATATATTACAATTTGAATATAAAATTTTATTTCATTAAAACTTCTTATTTATCAAAATAAATATTTCCAAATCAAATTATTATAAACTTCAAAAGAATTACTTTTGCCAATTCATATTGTTAAGAAAAATATTAATAGATATTAACAAATTGTTATCATTAATCTTTTAAAAATAAATTTAACTTGTCAAATTATAATGTAAAATGATCAAATCAATTTAATTATTATCAAATATTATTAAATTGATATTGCTCAAAATTCCGGGTCGTTACATTCCTCTCCCCTTGAAAGAATTTCGTCCCCGAAATTTAAAAGCAAAGATAATTTAATAACCCAGCTAAAGAATTTAAATTCCTATCAGCAAATCAAACCATCAATCATACACTACCAATCATAGCAACCAATTCAAACAAATAATTTCATCTATCCAGAAAAATTCTGAATAGAATCTCCTAATATTATCTAGAGTTTCCAAGTACCTATACTGGAATACTCGCTCTACAAATCTTAAGTAACTATACTACTAAAACCAAAAAATCCCTCATCTGATCCTATACCTCGGAACAAGATATCAGACTAAACTCAAAACCAGCTCAACTACCAGATCCTTTAGAACTGCAGATTCTATCACTCGAAGAATCATACACATATTCCTTAGAGATAAGTGAAATACCATGAATCCCAGCTATCCAAACTGGCAATTCAATCCTGTAGATCAAACTCTAATCTCCAGAGATCACTGGAAAAACTTAAAATACCTCCAGAGCAAACTCTCCAGTTTTACCCATTCTTATATCTCCTTTGATTGGATAAAACTAAAACAATATCCAAACTCTAACTGCACATTCCAAAATTTCTCAGTTCTTAACTGCACAACTCTTCAGACGCTCTGAGTCACCTTCAATATTCCTGATCAGCCTAACCCTTGCTGATTGCTTCAAGAAACAACAGCACCAACTCAAACCAAATCTCCAGATCCTACTCAACAAAATGGCTTTCTCAAAAATAATTTGCTGAAAACCAAAATACAACTCTATTCCACAAGCATCAATGGACTTCAAACCTGTATCTCTTATCTAGAATGGCCAAACAATTGCACTTGACAACCTTACCTTCAAATCCAGAAAATTCCTTCATACTTGAATTTCCAATGAAATTCCTTACTGCAACTCCTGGTTGCTCTCATTCTAGAATAGCTGCCAACTCGCTTCCGCTGCACAACTCTGATCTAGAGCAGATAAGAATGCTATCGAAGAACTCAAGCACAATCTTTCTTCATACACTGTTCATCCGACTCATAAAAATCTTAGTGACCATTCCACTTGGTCAAAACATCTTAGCAGAATCTTAACTTAGAATAAGATGATCAATCCAAAGAATTCTGAGCTGCCTCTCCAAACTCTTCTCGCTCCAAGAGTCATTCCACTATATGGTTGAATCATCAAAATTACTCCTGAATTCCAAGTTGATAAGAAAACTCAATCTCCGATTCAGGTCAACTTCTGAATTCCTCAAAACATCTGGAGACCTTCCGACTACTTCCATCGCCTTTCCCTCCATGAGAGATGCCCCAATCTCAAACCAAAGAATACTCAAAGATTCCCAAACTAATCGCAAGTCACTTTTGCGATCTCACTCAGTTCAGATTCTAAAGAACTATCTCCCCTACTAGAACAGCTATTTCCTATCAAGACAAATCTTTCAAGAATGGCTCACCTATCTGAAAAACTGATAGATCACTTCCAACGGATATCTCGCTCTGTTGAGCCTCCCAAAGAAAAGAATAAGCCTTCACTATCTGCCCGGTCTGCCGATAATAGGATCCCAAAGATTACTGAATCATTGAAGAAATAGATCCATGCTGCTACTTTCGAAATTCACCTCAAAGATACCGCTAAACCAAAGATCTTCAAAAGCTCCTGAAACTCAAAACTATCACCCAATTTTGCCAAAAATCCTTGAGACGAGTCGACATCTTCTCAAGAAACTCAGCTCCAAACCAATCACCAACCACTTATCTTCTTAAGAAAACAAATGAGACCTTGTCCGAAATGAGGTAACTCATCGACCTTAGTCTCAAATTTCAATATATAAGACTCCCTTACTTGAGATCCAGAGAATCTCTGAACATTCGAATCTTCCTGCAGTAGACATCAATGCTCTTCCAACACCATCTAAATCTGGCTCCAAAGAAACATCTTCAGAACCATCCATGGAAACTGCACCTCATCATATAGCTATTCCTTCCTGAAGCTATCAAGATACCACCACTTGCTTCTCCTCAGCGGAAAATTTTCAACTTGACTCTAGGAAATCCCGCTCACTCGAGAGCAAATCAACCTCACACTTTAGAATATGCTCCATTTCTTGAAAATACTTCATCTGGACTCAAAGAAATCCTTTCACCAAACTACACAACTTATTTGAGACGGTATTACATCTACAATCTCGATAAACACCTCCAACCACAGCATATAAACCTCTTCCATTAGTGGTAGTCGTGTTCCACACACTCCTACCTTATCTACCTTTATAACCTATGTTGGAAAATCCGAACAGATAACCCAACAAATTAGGTAGTTATATAAATATATATATTTATGCATAAAAATTACAAGTACGCTCTCTCAAGATAAACACCACTCTAGAGCCTACGTATTCACTCAACCTAATGCTCTGATACCAGCTGTAGCGACCCGACTTTCCACTCCCAGAAAATCGCATCACTAATTAAGAAAGAAAGGGATAGAAAAAGAAAAGAAAGAGAAGAAAGAGAAAACAACACATCAGAATCTCACAGCGGAACGATTTAAATATAATATAGAACATATACATAGTATCACATACATCAGAGTGCACAACTAAACATTTCAATTTAGACAGTTATAACATTTCTGTCTAATACAATACAAGACATCAGCACAGAATAACACATAGCAGAAACTCTAACTATATATCTACACGCTGAAGCCTCCTACTCCATAGCTCCTCCAGATTTCATCAAGAGATAACCTGAATTACTTGACTACTCATATATAATATGAGTACCCAAGAGTTTAATAAAACAGAAAATAAACACTCGGGTCAGACAGGGGTCTGGTGTGAGTAAACGGTTTAAGATTGCTTAACTTTAGAAAACCTTTGAAAAGAAAAGGTATCACGTAAGACTTCCCACACATAAACATGGAAAAGTTTTTACCTTACTCTAACCAAAACATTTGATAAGAAATCCAGTGATATTATAATAGTGTTTAGGGTTTCAAAATAAAATACAGAAATAGCTGGAATGCTTACATCTCACGTTCCAACATTGTTGGGCACAATCAAAACCGTACAGGCACTTATTGGATTATGGATTCCGTACAATGGCAGGGCTACTGGGGTACCGCCCGTCACAGTACGTGGCCTAGATCACTGTACCGGGGATTACTCCCTTCATCCCCTGCAACACAAGGCCGGAACCATTCCTTGCTGAACAGTCCCGAACAAGACCACCCCGCAGTTGGCTGCAGACCAACTACCCACACAGCCGAAATATAAAGGAACTTCTAGACAGGGATGTATCTTGCTCTCCAGTGGGAGCGACCCACGAAGCCTTGCTGCACCTCCCCTGTTTTAGCCATTCCCGGTTGATGAGGCTTGAGGCTGCGATTACCTTTATAGGACCAATTATCTTAGAACGCTCATCGTCCGCCTGACGATGTGCTGAAAGCATTATCCATACAAGTTCGTTCCGGGTTCGAACGAAACCGAAGGCACTATCTCGTTGCACTCATTTTGGAATCACCCTCAGAGTCAACGACCATAGCTCTTGCACTCCAAATCACCATCTCGAATCTATAAGCACTATTCCGTCAAACTCATTACGGAATCACCCACAGAGTTATACTGACGTATAGCCCTTACACCTCGAGTCTTCACTTGCTCCACTTGGATTAACGACCTAACGTTTAAGTGGAATCGATGTGGTTTTTGGATATCCAAATATGGAAACCCGATCCCAGTCTTACCGAAAACAAATGCCATTTTAATGTCCAAATTGTACTTAAGGGATTTAAACAATAGATATTTAGAAATATCACTTAACATAAATGGGAGTATTCACAACACAGATAGATAAGCATCACATGCAACTATACATATCACAAAGCAGCATATATATCATAATCGGATATAACATATTCACATCATCACATATCAATAAATGTCAACAACCGATATCATTAACTCATCCAATGATATATATCATCCAATCAATTATCATTCATAAACAAGTTTGATTCAAACTTGATTAATTTAATTAATTCTTAAATTAAATTAATCCTTACTTAAACACTTGGATTATCTTCAATCCAACTTCTTATTCATTAATTAATTACAAATTAATTAGTTAACTAACATTACTTAATTATCCATTTCAATTAATCTTCCCTGATTAATTATCACTTAATTACTTTAAGTAATTCTTACTTAATTACCATATTAATTAATCATCCTGATTAATTACTTCCAATATATACTAAGTAATTACCTCTTAATTACTTCCTAAATTAATCAACCTTGATTAATTATCCTCTAATTATTCTGGTAATTATTTCTTAATTACCTTTAATTAATTACACTTGATTAATCACTTTTTAATTAATCACACTGATTAATTACTTCTAGTTAATTATACTTAATTAATTACTTTTTAATTAATCACCTTTGATTAATTACTTTAATTACATTTAGTAATTAAAACTAAATTATAAATTAATTATTCTTAAATTATTAATTAACAATTAATTAATTATTTATATTAATTAACGATTACTTCATTAATTAAAATCCTTTCTTAATTAATTACTTTAACGAGTAATTAATCACTTTAATTAATTACTCTTAATACTTTTATTAATTAATCATTAATCAAATAATTTAAACCTTTAACTAATTATTAATTAATTCTTTAATTAATAACTAAAGTGCTTATTCCTTAATCACATTTACTTAATTACTTTTAATAAGGTAATTATCCTTTATTTTATTACCTTTAGTAATTAACCACTTAATTACTTTAATTACTTCCAAAGTAACTATATTAGATTAATCCAAAATGATTATCTTAATTAATCACAAGTTAATTACTTAATTAACTATTTGACTTAATCATTTAAAATTAATTAAATGATTCTCAACTTCTTATATAATAATGGTTCTTGATTTAGAAAACATCATCTTAATTAAATCATTTATGAACAATAAAACTTGATAATTAAAAATGATTTAATTATTTCAATTATCTTTACAAATTTAATTATCTTTAATTAAATCAAATTCAAACTTACTAAAGATAATCTTTATTATAATTGATTATCAAATTCTAAATCATTAAACTTCATTAAAATATAATATTTGGAAATCAATTATAATTTAAACATATTTTAAGATTTGAACTTTTAAATCTTAAAAACCTTTACAAATTTATTTAATAAAGTTCAAATACAATCTTTATTTTAAAATCCACTCATTTTATTTTAAAACTCCATATTTTAAAATATATAAACTTGTTTTAAAAAATAACTATGAAACAATAATAAAGGTTGAAACTTTTTCAACCTTTGATTTAAAGACTTTATTTCTAAAAACAAATATTCTTTGTATTAATCATATCTAACTTCTGTACAAAAGCCCGAATACCTAAATACTCGAGTAAACCCTGCTAAAAACCCGTGCCTATCCCGAGTAAAACATGGAAACACCCCGAGTCTAACCCCTGCTTTCCCCCTTTCTTCTTTCTTCGAGTCAGAACGTCAAAAACACGCTACATCCTTCGAGTCCCCACCTTCTTCTCCCCCAACCCCAAACGCGACATTACAGTGCACGAACATGTGCACGTAAATGTGCACCACCACGCCGATCAACGTCGATCTCCATGCTAGCCTCCATCAAGTCACTCTCGTCCCCAATATCAAAATTCGAAACCCAGAAATCCAATTTCGATCAAGAATCAAAATATGAGCATTCGAACCCAAAATTTCCTTAAGCAATATCACCCATCGTCACTGCCACCGAGTTCCCCCTCGACCATTTGATCACCTTGAGTGCCACCTCCTACAGCCGTGAGCTCATCCCCATCCCCACTTCCATCAACTCGAAGCCCGCTCCACTCGATCATCTCGTGGTGATGAAATCACCACAGTTTCATGCCGTGATAAAAACTAGGGTGCCAGAATACAATTGCCTCCCGCCGCCACCATGGCCATCGGCCGACCCCCTCTGTATTTTTCCAAAGACCACCATAGGCCCCTCTGTCTCCATACCCCAACACGACCACTGATTCTTCGACGATCACCCAGAATCGGCCAAAAACCCCAAACTAGAAATTCACAATTTCCCCACTAAATACCAATCTAAAATTTATGATTTAACCCTTAAAAATCATAATTTCCTATCCTTATTTCAACCATGGAATCAAAGATACAAATTTAATTCATAAAATTTTTGACCCAATTTAAATTTTACTGTAAATCTAAAATTTTGAACTAAATATCCATTACAAAATCCTATAACTATTTTCAGAAGGAAGATTACATGTTTTCTAACAAACTTTATTTTCAAATCATAAGCTAGTTTGGATTTAAAATTGAATTATTGAATTATATAAAGAAGGTGAAGCCTGTTTATAAACAAACAGAGTCATTTCATCATCACAGGCATCAAACTGCTTAACTTTCAAACATGCATAAACTTTTAATACAAGAATTCATCAGCATCATGATATTCATCGTAAGAACAAATTAAAATTAAGAATAAAACTGTTTTTAAAATTCCATTTACTCACCTGTAATTTAAGTGGAAGACAGAAATGCACATGCTTTTAAATTCATCTGCATTTTTCCAGGCTTTCAACTATCTTGCATGCTATTTACAGAATTCTTTGCATTGACTATCTTAAATTCCTTGAATAAACTTGCAGCTGAGCATTTGAATTGTTGAAGTTTACATCATGCTTGCCTCTGTTTGAATTTCCAGACTTTACAGTTTTTCTGCATTTATCTCTTTTGATTTAAATTTTTTTTTCAGATTTCTTCTTTCTGATTTTATTTAGTTTGGTTGAGATGAAGATAATATTGTTTTCTTTATTAGCTGACGAAAAACTTTTGTTTTATATTTACAAGTTTAATTTTGAATTATATTTACAAGAGAATGCCATTTGTCACAATGAAACTCTAATTTACTTACACCTATGCATATTAATTTACATTTGTCTTAACACATGTTTAAAAGTTTAACAAGTGTTATTATTGTTAAATTAATGTTTAACAAATGTTTTTAATATTTAATTAATATTTCTAAATGTTATTTCCTTATTAATAATCTATTTAAGCTACATACATACATTTATGTAATGTTAGATAATTATAAAATGCTTCCATCTTATAAAAATAAACCTTAGGCTTTCATTATCTTAAAAACAAATTCATATAGGCATTTTAAATAATTTATATTTTAATCAATTTAATTTATCATTTGTTTATAAATTGAGAAACTTAGTTTAACTCCTTATATAAATTTTTAAAACAATTTTATCTTGTAAAAAAAACAAAAGCTAAAATATATGTTTATAAAATAAGAAATTAACTTTATTATTTAAATTTTAAATTTCAAATATCATTTAAAATTTCAAAACTATATATATCTAAATAAAATTTGGAAATACTTATTAAACTAAAATTAATAATATTCCTATTTAAAACATATATATTTAAATATATACACATTTCAAATAGAAACACCCTAACATTAAATTTGAAATTTACCATATTAAATTTTAAGACAAATCTCAAATCACAATACATACATTTATATATTACAATTTGAATATAAAATTTTATTTCATTAAAACTTCTTATTTATCAAAATAAATATTTCCAAATCAAATTATTATAAACTTCAAAAGAATTACTTTTGCTAATTCATATTGTTAAGAAAAATATTAATAGATATTAACAAATTGTTATCATTAATCTTTTAGAAATAAATTTAACTTGTCAAATTATAATGTAAAATGATCAAATCAATTTAATTATTATCAAACATTATTAAATTGATATTGCTCAAAATTCCGGGTCGTTACAACAGATGGATGGACAGACAGAAGTTGTGAATAGAACCCTGGGTAATCTATTGAGATGCCTTGTGAATGATAATTTGAAGAGATGGGATTCCAAGCTGTGTCGAGCTGAGTTTGCACACAATCATGCAGTTAATCGTAGCACCGGGTACAGTCCATTCCAGGTCGTTTACTCAACAATTCCTAAAGGACGACTAGATTTATCTACAGTACCACAGCAGAAAGGAGTGATCAAGCGAGCTAGTGAGTTTGTGAATGAATTGCAAGAATGCTAAAAGGTTGTGCATGAACGATTGCTTAAAGCGAATGAGAAATATAAGCAATCCGCAGATATCAAACGACGACATGTTAAATTCAAAGAAGGAGATTTTGTGTATGCGGTATTGACTAAGGAACGATTTCCTATTGGTATTTATAACAAACTAGCTGCTAGAAAGATTGGTCCTTTGGAAATCGTAAAGAAGATTAATGAGAATGATTATCAGTTAAGATTGTCAGATCATATCCATACTGCCGACGTTTTCAACGTCAAACTCTCGATTCTATATCAAGAGAATGAGTATGTCGAAGAAGAGGAAAGTGTAAATTTGGGGTCGAATTCTTTTCAACCAGGGGATGATGATGCAGCGCACCATGTTAAGCCGTCCGCCTTAAGTCGCTCGATGGCCTTAAGTCGTTCGCTTGCCTTAAGTCGCCCGCGACATAACGAGATAGATGATGCAGTGGAGGATGATGCAGCCAACAACGAGTCATGCCTTGAGTCACGACATAGCGAGTTATGTCTTGAGTCGCCTACTCTTAAGTCGCTTACCGACTCAAGAAATCAAAGCCGCATTGCTTATGTCGCCCCTAACTTAAGTCGCTTGCATCTTATGTTGCTCATTCCTTAAACCGTTCACTTATGCCGTTCAAGAAATCAAAGTCGTTCCCCTATGCCGCTATCTACTTATGTCGCGCCATAATAGGTCGCTGGTTTCTTAAGTCGCTTGCTATATGCCGCATTGTTCTTAAGTCGCGTATGTGTGTTGTGTTGTTATGTCGCATGTTGTAACTCGTATGATGTATGTTGTATGTTGAGTTAAGTCGTATGGTGTAATTTCCTTATGTCGTTAGGTCGTGTGATGTTGTAACTTGTATATTGTTAAGTCGCCCGTGTGTTGATTTATTAAGTCGCGTGTGATGTGTACTGTTAAGTCGAATGGATGTTCTAACTCGTAGGTCGTTAAGACGTGTGATGTTAGGTCGTGAGTCATCTGGTGTGTTGAGTCGCCTGCATGTGTTGTAAATTCCTATAAATAGGGACGTGAAGTCATTTGTAAAAGGGAGTTGATTTGAATAAAAAAATTGTGTGAGCTTTTGCCACCATTGTTGAAGTTGAGTGTGATCTCCTTCTTCTTTCCTTCTTCGGGTTGTTCGTGCGCGAATCAACGAAGTAGAAAGCAATCCTCGGTATCACTTGCGAGTGATCAACTATCGAATTGTAGATCTTTCAACACGGTATCTTGCGAGATCAACGAGTTAGAGATAGCAAGATTTCGGCATCTTCACGATCAACGAAATTGGGTATTTATCATTCTATCAAAGTTAAACCGCTGCGTCAGTTTGGTATCAAAGCTTAACCGTTGCGTCAGAAAGTCACACAAGGAAACCCAAAGGCTCGAATAAGTAACTGATACGAAAACCGTTTGCGGATTTCGACGTGTACTGAACACCGAAATACAAGGATGGATATACCGCCGTGATCTGCACAACGATACGATCAAAACGGTATACAGATATCGGTGGTACGATTGAATTATAAAAATTCGAATTTTTAAGCTGGCGGAAAATGCATGAAAAACACAGAAAAATAAGATCGACAGAGCTAAAGATGTCTGAATTTGGAAAAACAAAAAATAGCGTCTTCCTCAGAAGATGATTTAGAATTTTTCTATTTAGAAAATTTTAGGTTTCGAAAACATTTTGTTTTCATCGCTTTTTAACTGATTAAATTGAAGTAAATTTACGCATGAAATAAACATTCATATTTTCGGACGAAAATTTATCAATTGCTATGTTCAACTGGACGCATTCCAAATATCAAATTTATATTTCAAAATCTCTTCGTTTAAAATTGTACAAAATTTCAACTAATAACGTTATTAAAACCGGTTAAATCTACGGGTTGTTACACTCTCCCCCACTTAAAACTTTTCGTCCTCGAAAAGGAAGGAAGTACGGGAATAGAAACAACCAAAAGGAAATAGCCTTGAATTATAAATAACATAATTAATTTATTCCATATAAATTTCAATTTAAATAAATTATGTTCAACAGTTTGTTTTTAAATTAAAGATTTTCGTGAAATTGATTTGATTTCACATTTATTAATGTTAGGTACAAAAGGTTTCTTTCAAACGAAATTTAATTTAAATTCAATTATTTCAAGATATCTAATTAAGTTGATTTAATTTCAATTTATTAACTTTCAAAACAAATTTTTCCTCTATTAATCACACCTATCATTTATTTAACTTATTATTCTATTTATTTTCATAAAAATATAACATTTATTATACGCACTCACATTTTATTTATATAAACAATTTATATTGTATACTATCCAATCCTCTTAAATTAACAATTTCAAAGATCTTAAATTTGAATAGTCATTTATTATAATCATACTTTATTCGACAAATTTAATTTTTCTCTATTCCAAATTATTATTAAATTAATACTACTTAATATATCTTATCACACATATATTAAGTATATTTGCATTTATTATAACTACTCAAATTTATTTAAACATTCCTTTGATATCATTTCTGCTGTATAATATTCAATTACATAGTTAACTTTTTGAAAATTTAGGTAAGTTATATATAATGCAATTGAGTATTATCCAAATAAAATTTTACAATTCAGTTATTTCAAGTTATGTATTTATAAAAGAATTTAGTTTCATTTATAATTGAAAATCATCTTTTACCCAAAAAATTTTAGAATTAAATTTCCGAATAACTTCAAACGATTTAGCCATAATAGATATATATACTATAGATATCAAATCAATTTAAAACCATATATCAATATATTTTATAAATCAAAACATACTTTAGAAATCCAAATCAATTAAATTCTTCAAAGCAAAACTATAGCGAAGCTATAGAATGGTCTCACTGCTTCGAAACTCGAAAATACATGTCGTTGATGCGGCCGCCATTACCGAGAATATTTTCCAGCGACGAAGGGAAGAGTTCTAATTTAATCAATTAAATTTCTTGAAATTTTTATTTATTTGAAAATACTTTGAATAACATACACTTTATTTAAAAATCAATGTTTGGAATCACTGGGAATTAAATTCTCAAATTCTTGATTTACATTCATTTCAAATTCCAAATCAAATTATAACTAAATTTTATAATTTCATTTATTCGTATTATGCACTAGTCAATAGTTTACAAACAATAATTGAACATCGATTATTATCATTTCAGACAACAAATTATTACATTTTAATTTTAGAAAAATCTATACTTATATATAATAAAGTCATTTAATATTATTTAATTTACTAAATTTGAAAACAATATTGTGTCAGTTTGATCCGCTCAAGTGTTTTAGAAATTCTATCAATAGCGTTGATCAGACGAATCGATCGAAAACCCAAATCAACATCAGCAACACAAACAACACAATATAGAAAACATTTTTAGCATTAATTTACAACTACAATTCCTCGCTCGACGATACAAGAATGGATTTTCAAAGTAATGACAGAGATTCAAATTTGATGGACTCAAATTAAAGAGAATTTTGATTCGAAGGTAGATTCAAAACAAAAGTAAGATGATTTAAATAACAAAACGAGGGACGGATAACTTATATAAAATGCGGGCAACCTTAATCGGTCGACCGTGACTTCAAGAATAAGGTCGATGTAGACATAGAAATCTCCGGTAAATCGATGTCTATTATAAAGGAATTTCACCCATTTATAAATAATTCGAAGTTTAGCGAGACCGCCGTTTCATTGTAAGGGTCATTCGAAGTGGAGTTATGGGGTGCTCCAGAATTGAAAGAAGACGAATAGCGAGGGACACGAATGAATTTCAGAACTGAGGGAACGTCCCAAAATTCAAAGGAATCGAGTCAAAAGGAATAGATTGAAACTTGAATGAGAGTGATTCTGTAAATACATTTACCTTATATGCTAAGTTTTTCCTAGAGCTACCAAAGCTCTGATACCAACCGTAACGACATGCTATTTTGAACTATTCGCATCCGTACATGTCGGACTTGAATAATTTAAAATACCGAATTGTTAATTTAAATTTGGGAAAACTCAAATATACAGTAAATAAGTAATCACAAAATCACAGACACAGAGAAATAATATGCAACGGAAGAAAAAGATAGTAGTTCATGAAGCTATTATATATATAATAGAGTTAAATAGGGTACAACAGAAGTCCTGAATACAATAGTCAAATACAAGAATCAGAATACATCACTGAAATCAACTAGATATCTTGAAGCTGGACAGATAGCTGGATCTCCAAGCGAAGCTCCAACTCCAAAGGCGAGTCTCAAAAGCTGAACAACTCAGTCTGAGCCGAGCGTAAAGCAAAACACAAAACACTCGAGTTAGGATTAACATTCTTATATCAATAAATCCAACTCAAGTGAAATAACAATTGGAATACAAATAACTCAAAGGATGCTGGAATAACCATCCTCTAAGGATCCGTTAAACTATTTACTATGTAGTAATGTACGCTAAATAGATAATGTCTATTAGTAATATAAAATATCAAAATAGTGTTAAGGCGTTAACATTATCCCCCTCAACACATTTTATATAAGAGTTATAGTCTATATAACACTGTAAACTCCACCGTAAACTAGTGGGATATCAAGGGGCACTCCATAGGCGTAACACAGAACAAATTCGTAGTGGTCGCGTATATAGGGATACAAGTATGACAAGGCACATGAGGCTATACCCAAGGTAGTGAAACTACCGTTTGCCTGATCCGGACTACTGAAAACGCATCGCCGCAACTTTCGCAACACCGCGAAACAACACTCCCAAAAATCCGAGGGTGCACCAATCAATAACAAGTAATGAGTAGTTTACAAAGGAGTGTGTTCGCTCGAGGTGACTAACCCCATTTGGCCCGATACGGCTCCTGTTTTAGTCATTTCCAATTTGACACAAGTGTCAAGGCTATCCATTATCGTTCTCTTTCTTCAGTCATCACGTACATCATTCCAACCACTTCATTCTGGATCACACTCCACGTATAATTATTAAAGTGGTTTTCGGTTTAGACAGAGAGTATGTCCATAACCGATTCCGGTTTCTTTAAGAACTTTCGTAATTATTACACCGATTGGTCGTTTAATATATTTCAAAACCAAATCAATTTCAACTTCAATTAGAACTTGTAAATCAACATTTCATTTGTCTTTCTAAAACAATTTTTATAACTTACATTTCAAAACTACCAAATTACTATTTCAAAATCTTATAATTCAAATTCAATTTTTTATCTAAAACAATTCAAATATTGATTCAAGTTCACATATAAGTTTTATTCCGAAATCATTTAAATAAATTTAATCCAACATTCATGAGACGACCTGACTTCCTATCTCCAGGAAATCGCATCATCTTGAAGAAAGAAAGGGATAGAAGAAGAAAAGAATGAGAAAGAAGAAACAGAACAACATCAGAGAACTCACAGCAGAACGAATGAAATATAATATCACATAAAATATTACATAGTATCATATTACATCAGAGTACACAACTTATACGACACATATTAGACAGTTATAAACATCTGTCTAACTATACAACTCAAGTACAACTGATACAGATATCAAACAAACACAGCGGAACCATAATATATATCTACACATGGAAGCCTCCTGCTCCATATCTCCTCCAGAATTTGTCAAGAAAACCTGAATCACCTGACTACTCATACATAATATGAGTACCCAAGAGTTTAATAAAACAGAAAATAAACACTCGGGTCAGACAATGGTCTGGTGTGAGTAAACGGTTTAAAGTTGCTTAACTATAGAAAAACCTTTGAAAGAAAAGGTATCACGTAAGACTTCCTACACATAAACATGGAAAAGTTTTTACCTTACGCTATCCAAAACACTTGATAGGAAATCTAGTGATATTATAATAGTGTCTAGGGTTTTCAAAATAAATACAGAAATAGCTGGAATGCTTACATCTCACGTTCCAACATTGTTGGGCACAATCAAAATCGTACAGGCACTTATTGGATTTTGGATTCCATCAATGGCAGGGCTACTGGTGTACCGCCCATCACAATACGTGGCCTAAATCACCGTACCATGGAGTACGCCCACTCTCCTGCAACACAAGGCCGGAACCATTCCTTGCTGAACAGTCCCGAACAAGACCAACCCGTAGTTGGCGCGACCAACCACACGCTAAGCCGAAATAGAAAGGGACCTCTAGACAGGGGTAAACCTCACTCTCAAGTAGGGGCTGCCCACGAAGCCTTGTTGCACCACCCTATTTTAGCCATTCCCGGTTGATGAGGCTTGAGGCTACGATTTCCTTTATAGAACACATCTATCTTAGAATGCTCATCGTCCACCTAACGTTGTTCAGAACGCATTCAATCCATACAAGTTCATTCCGGTTTCGAACGAAACCGAAGGCACTATCTCATTGCACTCATTATTGGAATCACCCTCATAGTTAATGACCATAGCCCTTGCACTCTAATTCACCATCTCGAATCTATAAGCACTATTCCGTCAACTCACTACGGAATCACCCACAGAGTTAAACTGACGTATAACCCTTACACCTCGAGTCTTCACTAGATCCAAGTATTCATGACCTAACGTTTAATTTGAATCGATGTGGTTTTTGGATCCCAAATATGGAAACCCGATTCCGGTCTAATCGAAACCAAACGCCATTTTAATGTCCAAGTTGTTCTTAAGGGTTTCAACAGTTAAACTTATATTCAGGATGATATAAACAGATAGAGGAATCATATTATCACAATAGATAATTTATAACAACATTCATCTCACAACAGCATATCACATAATAGAGATATCCAGTGTCAACCAGTATCAACCAAACACCCAATATCAATCATCCAACATCAAATATCAATTGATCGTCCAATTTCAATCATCCAATATCAATTGATCATCCAATGTCAATCAATTAACCAATATTAATCAATCAACCCATACTAATCAATCATCCAAACAGATTTGTTTATCTCTTAATCAATTGAATTACCATAATCCTTCTTCATAAATTATTTCAAATAAATAGATTAATCATCTCTAATGATCTTCTTTAATTAATCTTCCTGGATTTACCATACTTTAACTACAATCAAGTAATTAACCTTAACCATATACTGTAATTAACCTTAAATTACTATCATTAATTACAATAATTAATGATCCTATATTTACTTCATTAATTAATCAATCATAATTAATTACATTAAACCTTAATTAATTACAATTAATTAATCACACTAAAATTAAATCACTTATATTAATCAACCTCGATTAATATAATTAATTACATTAATTAATAATCCTTACTAATTAATAATTACTTTAATTAATTAAATAATTAACTTATAATTAAACATTCTATTAATCATAATCAGTAATTAACAAACTATAATTATTTAGCTTAATTAATTAACTTCTTAATTAATTCACTTCTAAATTAATTATATTAATCCTTGATTAGTTTATCAAATTAATTAATCTTTAGTTATTTCATTAAGTAATTATTAAACAATTAAATAAATAAATGAATAAATCCTTAATGAATTACTTTATTAATTAATTACATTTTTAATTAACTACATTCAGTGATTAATCTTAGAGTTAAATTCATTAATTAATTAATTTATCCCATTAATTAATTAACTAAAATAATTAAGTAATTAACTCTTAATTACTTAACAAGTAATTATCTCTAATTACTTCTATTAATCAATCTTGATTACTTAATTAATTACCTTAATAAGTATTTAATTCAATTGTTAAATATTCCTTAATCCTTTCATTAATTAATTACTTCATAATTAATTAATTTCTATAATTATATTAATCAATTTCTTAATTAATATCATTTGGTGATTACCCAATAATCACTTCAACTAATTACTCCTATGAGTATTTACCAATAATTACTTCCATAAGTAATTAACTCCTTAATTACATTCAACAATTAACCATTAATTACTTTATTAAGTAATTACACTTAATTAATCCATAATTAAGTGTTTATTAAAATTAATTAATCAATTAACTAATTATTTAAAATTAATTAAACAATTAATTAATCAACTTCTAATATTTAAGAAAATCTTTAATAAATTAAGGAAACCATAAATCTTAATCAAACTTAACTTATTAACAAATCATATTAAATAAATATTCTTAAATTAATTATCCAAATAAGCTAACCTAATTTATTTTCATAAATTATTAGAATCATTTCAGATTTAAACTTATTTCATTTCAAATAAATTTGAAACTTAAATTATTAACATTTCACAAAAAATTGCTTAAAACGTGGGTTCAATATTTAAATTCAAACACTTCCTTTAAATTGGATTTCAAACTTCAATTAAGAAGATCATTTTCAAACAACCATCTTAAAACATTTTAAACCTGAAATATAAATTCAATTTACATTTTTATAAGTTAAATTAACATTCATTTTTTTTATTTTGGTTTACATTTATTTTAAAACGACAAGTTAAACTTTGTATTTTTGGTTTCCTTTAAGAACTTGTTTTATAAAACAAAGGTACCTTTTATTAACTCAACATATGTTACACAAAAATCTTGTCACAACACAAAACTACCCCAAAGAAAAACACGCAACTCGAAAGCCCGAGTCGAACACTGTAATATCACGTGTCCTCCCCGAAGATTCCCAGCCTCCTATGCCTTCGAGTCGGTCCCGAGAACAACACGAGAGCCTGCCCGAGCCTATTCGTCTTCCCCCAAATGAAATACACCGGTGCACACGAATGTGCACAGTGCACATGCGCCACCTCCCACGGCCGTACTTGGTCGTCGCGATGATCCCCTACAACCACAAATTCATACGCGAACCAACATCCAAACCTAGATCGAAGAAATAGCAATCGAATCAAATTTGAACACTACACGCGAAACACTGCAGAACCTTCTTCCACAAAACCATCATCATCACCGACCGTCCAACGTCGTTCACCACGCCGACCTTACCATCGATTTGCCACGACACGAGCTACGTCCACCCAAAAAATGAACACCTCCGGTCCACCACACGCGACGCAATCATCTGGGCAATCAAGCCGAACAAACTACAGGCTTAAACCCTAGTTTCTGCCATCCCCATCAATCCACTACTTTGAAAAATTATTCTGCATTTTTCCCATGATCTATAGCTTACACACAAGCTGGATCCAAGAATTATCTCCAATTATTAAGTATACAATCTGCAGTTCATAAAAATTCCCAAAATATTCAAACCAAAAATACAACTTAAATACACACTTAAAAATTATTATACCAAATCTAAAAATCATAACTTTCCTATTGTAATCCAGATATACATTCAAAACTAAAGTTTGAAATCATAAATTTTTGCCCAAGTTTTGATTTTTACTATAAATTTGAAAAAAAATGAATAACTAATTCATTTAAAATCATACGACTTTTTATAGATGATAAATCACTTGATTACAAACAATTTTCATTAACAAATCACAGTCCAATTCGTGTTAAAAACCAAGTTATTGAGATTTTGAAGGATTTGGGACTGTTTTTAATATACACTGTAACCATATATTTTTTTCTCAGGCAGTTCCATATTTTTATAAACATGCATTCAGGTAACAAAAATTCAACATCAAGCAAATTCATTTGCATGCAACATTCAATCATAGATTTATCATAACTGTTTTTAAAATAGGATTTACTCACCACTTATAATATGCAGAGCAGAGCAGTTTTGACGTCCAGGCTTTAACAACTTTAAATTTGAAAAAGACTGTGCTATGATCTTGCTAGTTGATGAAATTAAACCCAGGCATGCTTACAGATTTATTGTTTAAAAAGATTGAACAGATCTTGATCTCCCTTTTGACATGCAGGTTGAACTTGCAGGTGAATACTATTTGAATTGCAGGCTTTAAATTTACTTTTGATTTTAAATTTCAGGTTTTAAAAGTAGTTTACTGATTTGAGAATAAATTCTGGTTTTAGCCATTAATTTGAAAAGAAGGAAGAAAATAGGTTTTATGAACTAGATTATGAAAATTAAAGGAAATAAAAATTAGTAGATGACACTTGTTTACGTAAACTTACATTTGTCATTAATTTAACTTGAATGATTAACAAGTGTTATAAAGTGCCTTAAAGTATTTACACATGTCTTTAACATTTTTAATTAAATTTTTATTTAATTTTAAAGATAATATAACTTACATATTTAAATTCCCTAATTAATAAATGTTTTCATATGTATTCATAAATTTACTTCTAAAAGAAAATATTCTAAAACTAATTATAATTTAAAACAAAACAAAGCTTTAAATTATAATTTCATACATAAACAAATTATCAATAGATTAAATTAAATTTAAAACAATATCAAATTATAACATATACAAACATATATGTTACAATTTGAAAATTCATTTTTTATTTATGCCAAAGATATTACTATTCACAATATATATCAAATGTATATATTATAAATAGAATAAAATTTCATTAGCTTTAAAAAATAAATCTTATCAATATTTTAAATTGTCAGAAAGATATTGATCACAATCATTGGATTAAATATTTATTAACCTTAAAAAAGAATAAATTTTTCAATTTAAATTAAAATTAAAAAGAAAAATTATCAAACCATTTAAATTATTTATACAGATTATTGAATTTATATTGCCCAAAATTCCGGGTCTTTACAATCCTCCCCCCTTAAAAGAATTTCGTCCCCGAAATTTAAAAGCAAAGGTAATTTAATAACCCAACACTGATTTTAATTTAAATAAGCAAAGCATACTTATCAATCAGCTACTAACAACCATATCAACCAATCAACCAATCAAACCTAACTAATTATTCTGACACAAATCAGAATAAATTTCTAATACTATCTCGAGTTTCCCAAGTATAAATCATCGGGAGACTCGCTCTACAAAAGCCAACAAACTAATTACACTACCAACATCCAGAGCTCCTATCATCTCCAGATCCATCAATCTGAACAGAACATCAGACTATACCCAAGTTCTGCTCAACTTCAAAATCCAACTGGACTATAGATTCAACAACCAATCAAAGAATCATACACGTACTCCCTCAGAGATATGTGAAATATAATTAATTTCAGTTATCCAAACTGGCAATTCAATCTTATCCTATCAAAACACAGATAAGAAATCTTCAAATGCCTCAGCACTACCCAACCAATCTTATCCAATTACTGCTCTCTTAACCAGAGAAATCTTAACAACAATAAAGTCTCCAACTTCGAATTTCAAACTCCTTACCTCATTTCTGTATAACTCAACAGACAATCCTGGGCTGCCAATCTCTTCCGATCAGCTCATTCTATGTTGATACTTCCAGAAACAACTAGACTAAAGCAACAGTTCCTAGATTCTATTCAACAGAAATGTCTTCCAAAATCCGTTGAAATCTAGAACACATGCTCTACTCTAAAGAAATAGCAATCTAAGCTTGCTTCCTTTGTTGCACAGCTGCTACCTCGCTTCCGCTACACAACTATGATTCTGAAATAGATGAAAATACCATTGATGAACACGAGTACAAAGTTATCCAATATATCCGGAAATCTTTGTTCACCAAATGCATAAAAATCTGAGTGACGTATCTGACTCAGTAACACAACCTTATAACAGAACCCAATTCAAAAACTAGATCTGACCAATCCAAATTCCAAAAATATTCTGAGTTGATACATCAACTCTACTACTAGGCTAACTACCAAAATCGCTTCTGGAACCAAAACAATATGGAACTCAACTCCAGATGCAGACAAACTTCTGATTACATCAGTAGCTCCTACTTCCATATGAGAAACTTCAGTCTTAAATAAAAGATAGCCTAAGAAAAATTTCCAGTCTAATCGCAAGTCACTTTTGCGATCCAACCTAGTTCGGATTCCAAAGAAACCTTCCTCTCTTTACCAATTAGATCATCTTTAAGCTTCTCCAAACAGGGTTAACTCTTCAAGAAAACTTCTCCAACTTCCCAAGCTACCGTAAAAGAAACACCAAGATTCCTGAACCATCATAGGAACAACCATGCTGGTGCTGCTTCCAAACTCTACTTCGATGATACTACGAAGCTAAAAGACCTTCCCGTCAGCACACCGAACACTTCGAGATGAAACTGCTACCACAACTAACCAAGACTTCTAATCCAAAGGCTTCTCCAAAACCCAAAACCATCAACAAACCACACAAAATACCTCCAAGGTGGCAGACGTTCCAAAAGAAACTCGGACTTCAAACCAAGCATCAACATCTCACTCTCCTTAAAGAATGACAATGAGACCATGCCGAAGCAAAGCGACTCATAGACCTTAGTCTCATATTTCCATAACAAATAACCTACATGCTAAAGATCCCTAACAACTTCCACACAGACGAGTCTTCCCTACAGCAGGTAAAGACTGCTCCTCAACTACTTCTAAAACTACTTCAAAAGAAAACATCTTCAGCAAAATATTCAAGGATACTGCACCTCATCAAGCAGTTATCAATATATCATTACTTACTTATGTACTTCCGACAGATCCAAACTTACACTTCAAAGATAAACTCTGAATCTTTAAAAAGATTTCCTTCGGATATTAGATAAATCCTTACTCCAAACTACAAATCTCACTCGAGACGGTATTAGGTCTACAGTCTCGACAACTATACCTTCATCCTCAACATATGGACCTCTTCCATTAGTGGTAGTCGTGTTACACACACACCACTACTCTATTTACCTCTAAAAATTATGTTGAAAAATCCGAACAGATAACCCAACAGATTAGGTAGATATGGATATATATATATATAGTTATATATAAAAAATTACAAGTACGCTCTCTCGAGAAAGACACCTCTCCAGAGCCTAGGTATTCACTCAACCTAACGCTCCCTGAAGAAAGACACACTTTAGAGCATAAGTATTCACTCAACCTAATGCTCTGATACCAGTTGAGACGACCCGACTTCCTATCTCCAGGAAATCGCATCATCTTGAAGAAAGAAAGGGATTGAAGAAGAAAAGAAAGAGAAAGAAGAAACATAACAACATCAGAGAACTCACAACAGAACGAATGAAATATAATATCAGATAAAATATTACATAGTGCCATATTACATCAGAGTACACAACTTATACGACACATATTAGGCAGTTATAAACATCTGTCTAACTATACAACACAAGTACAACTGATATAGATATCAAACAAACACAGCGGAACCATAATATATGTCTACACGTAGAAGCCTCCTTCTCCATATCTCCTCCAGAATTTGTCAAGAAAACCTGAATCACTTGACTACTCATACATAATATGAGTACCCAAGAGTTTAATAAAACAGAAAATAAACACTAGGGTCAGACAGGGGTGTGGTGTGAGTAAACGGTTTGAAGTTGCTTAACTTTAGAAAAACCTTTGAAAGAAAAGGTATCACGTAAGACTTCCCACACATAAACATGGAAAAGTTTTTACCTTACGCTAACCGAAACATTTGATAGGAAATCCAGTGATATTATAATAGTGTCAAGGGTTTCAAAATAAAATATAGAAATAGCTGGAATGCTTACAACTCACGTTCCAACATAGTTGGGCACAATCAAAACCATATAGGGACTTATTGGATTTTGGATTCCATCAATGGCTGGGCTACTGGGCTACCGCCCGTTACAGTACGTGGCCTAGATCACCGTACCGAGGAGTACGCCCACTCCCCTGCAACACAAGGCCGGAACCATTCCTTGCTAAACAGTCCCGAACAAGACCACCCCGTAGTTGGCGCGACCAACCACACACCAAGCCGAAATAGAAAGGGACCTCTAGACAGGAGTAAATCTCACTCTCAAGTAGGGCTACCCACGAAGCCTTGCTGCACCTCCCCTGTTTTAGCCATTCTCGGTTGATGAGGCTTGAGGCTACGATTACCTTTATAGAACACATCTATCTTAGAATGCTCATCGTCCACCTGACGATGTTCTGAAAGCATTCAATCCATACAAGTTCGTTCCGGGTTCGAATGGAACCGAAGGCACTATCTCGTTGCACTCATTATTGGAATCACCCTCAGAGTCAACGACCATAGCCCTTGCACTCTGATTCACCATCTCGAATCTATAAGCACTATTCCGTCAGCTCATTACGAATCACCCACAGAGTTATACTGACATATAGCCCTTACACCTCGAGTCTTCACTAGCTCCACTTGGATTCATGACCTAACGTTTAATTGGAATCGATGTGGTTTTCGGATCCCAAATATGGAAACCCGATCCCGGTCTCATCGAAACCAAATGCCATTTTAGTGTCCAAGTTGTACTTAAGGGTTTCAACAGTTAAACTTATATTCAGGATGATATAAATTGATAGATGAATCATATTATCACAATAGATAATTTATAACAACATTCATCTCACAACAGCATATCACATAACAGAGATATCCAGTGTCAACCAGTATCAACCATACACCCAATATCAATCATCCAATATCAAATATCAACTGATCGTCCAATATCAGTCATCCAATATCAATTGATCATCCAATATCAATCAATTAACCAATATTAATCAATCATCCAAACAGAATTGATTATCTCTTAATCAATTGAATTACCATAATCCTTCTTCATGAATTATTTCAAATAAATACATTAATCATCTCTAATGATCTTCTTTAATTAATCTTCCTTGATTTACTATACTTTAATTACAATCAAGTAATTAACCTTAACCATATACAGTAATTAACCTTAAATTACTATCATTAATTACAATAATTAATGATCCTATATTTACTTCATTAATTAATCAATTATAATTAATTACATTAAACCTTAATTAATTACAATTAATTAATCACACTTACATTAAATCACTTATATTAATCAACCTTGATTAATATCATTAATTACATTAATTAATGATCCTTATTAATTAATAATTACTTTAATTAATTAAATAATTAACTTATAATTAAACATTCTATTAATCATAATCAGTAATTGACAAATTGTAATTACTTAGCTTAATTACTTAACTTCTTAATTAATTAACTTCTAAATTAATTATATTAATCCTTGATTAATTAATCAAATTAATTAATCTTTAATTATTTCATTAAGTAATTATTAAACAATTAAATAATAAATAAATAAATCCTTAATTAATTACTTTATTGATTAATTACATTTTTAATTAACTACATTTAGTGATTAATCTAAATTTAATTAGTTAATTAATTAATTAATCCCATTAATTAATTAACTAAAATAATTAAGTAATTAACTCTTAATTACTTAACAAGTAATTATCTCTAATTACTTCTATTAATCAATCTTGATTACTTCCTTAATTAATTACCTTAATAATTAATTAATTCCATTATCAAATATTCCTTAATCCTTTGATTCATTAATTACTTCATAATTAATTAATTTCTACAATTATATTAATCAATTTCTTAATTAATATCATTTGGTGATTACCCAATAACCACTTCAACTATTTACTCCTATGAGTATTTACCAATAATTACTTTCATAAGTAATTAACTTCCTTAATCACATTCAACAATTAACCATTAATTACTTTATTAAGTAATTACACTTAATTAATCCATAATTAAGTGATTATTAAAATTAAATAATCAATTAACTAATTATTTAAAATTAATTAAACAATTAATTAATCAACTTCTAATACTTAAGAAAATCTTTAATAAATTAAGAAAACTATAAATCTTAATCAAACTTAAATTATTAACAAATCATATTAAATAAATATTCTTAAATTAATTATCCAAATAATTTAACCTAATTTATTTTCATAAATTATTAGAATCATTTTAGATTTAAACTTATTTCATTTCAAATAAATTTGAAACTTAAATTATTAACATTTCACAAAAATTTGCTTAAAACGTGGGTCCAATATTTAAATTCAAACACTTCCTTTAAATTGGATTTCAAAATTCAATTAAGAAGATCATTTTCAAACAACCATCTTAAAACATTTTAAACCTGAAATATAAATTCAATTTACATTTTTATAAGTTAAATTAACATTCATTTTTTTATTTTGTTTTACTTTTATTTTAAAACGACAAGTTAAACTTTGTATTTTTGGTTTCCGTTAAGAACTTGCTTTATAAAACAAAGTTTCCTTTCATTAACTCAACATAAGTTACACAAAAATCATGCCACAACACAAAATTACCCCAAAGAAAAACACGCAACTCGAAACCCCGAGTCGAACACAGTAATATCACGCATCCTCCCTGAAGATTTCCAGCCTCCTATGCCTTCGAGTCGGTCCCGGGAACAACACGAGAGCCTGCCAGAGCCTATTCGTCTTCCCCCAAACGAAATACACCAGTGCACACGAATGTGCACGGTGCGCATGCGCCACCTCCTACGGCTATACTTGGTCGTCGCGATGATCCCCTACAACCATAAATTCATACGCGAACCAACATCCCAGATCGAAGAAATAGAAATCGAATCAAATTTGAACACTACACGCGAAACACTACTGAAGCTTCTTTCACAAAACCACCATCATCACCGACCGTCCAACGTCGTTCACCACGCCGACCTTACCATCGAGTTGCCACGACACGAGCTACGTCCACCCTAAAAATGAACACCTTCGGTCCAACAAACGCGACGCAATCATCTCGGCAATCAAGCTGAACAAACTACAGGCTTAAACCCTAGTTTATGCAATCCCCATCAATCCACTACTTTGAAAAATTATTCTGCATTTTTCCCATGATCTATAGCTTACAAACAAGCTACGATCCAAGAATTATCTCCAATTATTAAGTATACAATCCGCGGTTCATAAAAATTCCCAAAATATTCAAACCAAAAATTCAAGTTAAATACACACTTAAAAATTATGATACCAACTCTAAAAATGATAACTTTCCTATTGTAATCCAGATAGACATTCAAAACTAAAGTTTGAAATCATAAATTTTTGCCCAAGTTTTGATTTTTACTATAAATTTGAAACAAAATGAATAACTAATTCATTTAAAATCCTACAACTATTTTTAGATGATAAATCACTTGATTACAAACAATTTTCATTAACAAATCACAGTCCAATTCGTCATAAAAATCATGTTATTGAGTTTTTGAAGGATTTGGGACTGTTTTTAATATACACTGTAACCATATATTTTTTTCTCAGGCAGTTCCATATTTTTATAAACATGCATTCAGGTGACAAAAATTCATCATCAAAGCAAATTCATTTGCATGCAACATTCAATCATAGATTTATCATAACTGTTTCTAAAATAGGATTTACTCACCACTTATAATATGCAGAGCAGAGCAGTTTTGATGTCCAGGCTATAACAACTTTAAATTTGAAAAAAACTGTGCTCTGATCTTGCTAGTTGATGAAATTAAACCCAGGCATGCTTACAGATTGATTGTTTGAAAAGATTGAACAGATCTTGATCTCCCTTTTGACATGCATGTTGAACTTGCAGGTGAATATTATTTGAATTGCAGGCTTTAAATTTACTTTTGATTTTAAATTTCAGGTTTTAAAAGTAGTTTACTGATTTGAGAATAAATTCTGGTTTTAGCCATTAATTTGAAAGAAGGAAGAAAATAGGTTTTATGAACTAGATTATGAAAATTAATGGAAATAAAAATTAGTAGATGACACTTGTTTACGTAAACTTACATTTGTCATTAATTTAACTTGAATGATTAACAAGTGTTATAAAGTGCCTTAAAGTATTTACACATGTCTTTAATATTTTTATTTAATTTTAAAGATAATATAACTTACATATTTAAATTCCCTAATTAATAAATGTTTTCATATGTATTCATAAATTTACTTTTAAAAGAAAATATTCTAAAACTAATTATAATTCAAATATAAATATACATCTTATACATGTTATTTAAAATCTAGAACTTTTATAAACTTATAACATTTTAAATCAAGCAATTTAAAAGAAATCAAAATAAAGCTTGTTTAATTTCTTTTTAAACTATCATATTTGAAAATAAATAACAAATCTTCATATTTTAAAACAAAACAAAGCTTTAAATTATAATTTCATACATAAACTAATTATCCATAGATTAAATTAAATTTAAAACAATATCAAATTATAACATATACAAACATATATATTACAATTTGAAAATTCATTTTTATTTAACTTAAAGATATTCCTATTCACAATATATATCAAATGCATATATTATAAATAGAACAAAATTTCATTAGCTTTGAAAAATACATCTTATCAATATATTAAATTGTCAGAAAGATATTGATCATAATCATTAGATTAAATATTTATTAACCTTAAAAAAGAATAAATTTTTCAGTTTAAATTAAAATTATAAAGAAAAATTATCAAACCAGTTAAATTATTTATACAGATTATTAAATTTATATTGCCTAAAATTCCGGGTCGTTATAATTCAAATCAATTTAAATTCATTGATCAACTTCATTCAATATTCATTAAGTAAATTTCTCATTCAAAACCATTTCTATTTAATTTCCAATGCATTAAGTTCAACTTTATTATATCAGAACTTCAAATTGAATTAAATTAGATTTGTCAAATCAATTCTTTAAATTACAAGTCTTGCATTAATTTCAATAAATCACATTTTTATTTCGTGTTAAAGAAAATTCAATTTCACTTAATCATTTTCTTAGTTACAATTTCAAACTCAATTAATAAAGAAACTTAATTTCACTTATTCGAGAAGTTCAATTTCACTTATTAACTTACTTAAATTTTCCAAAGCTTAGTTAATAAGGAAACCCAATTTCATTTATTAACGAAGTTCAAATTCACTTAATCAAAAGTTCCATTTCTCTTATCAAAGAATTCAAATTTGTAGGATCGATTTCACCCTAGAGGGGGGGGGGGGGGTGAATAGGGTGATGGTATAAATTATTAAAATTAATCGCGGAAGCTTATAAAATAATTTCAACACAGATCACAGAACAATAGCAGCACAGATAATAGCAGAATAATAAATAAATGCAGAAATAGAACGACACAGAATTTACCCAGCTTCGGCAAAACCCAGCCTACGTGCTGCCCCCAAGGTTTCTACTAGAAATTAGATAGTCCCTCGCTTACACACGTAAACTCGCTATACACGGCTATTGACTAATCTAACTCTACGCTCAAAACCCTGCCACAACTCAATTACCTAGTTGCGAATTCTCAAGCTACACACCGTAGCTTGTCCCCTAGTCACACGACTAGAAAATTAAACGGTTTAAAGAGGAAAATACAAATTAAAAACAAATTAAAATAAAATAGCCCTAACAAAAACAAAAAAACCCTATTTATAAATTTAAAGCCCTTATTTTTACTACCGGCCCCTTTTATATTTTAGCCCGTCACTTTTATTTTCTTCGTTCGTTTATTTTGAGATGCGGCCGTTCCTCTTTGAAACAAAATTAGGGCTTTTCGTCCTTTCGATCCAAACTAGGGTTCTTTAAGCGCCGACCTTTGATACTATTCGACTTCGATGCTTTGATACTGTTCGACTTCGATGCTCTTTGATTTGCTCACCGCGGCTGCTTCGTTGATCGAACTCCGGTATGTAATTATGTGCTTTTTTTTTACTGATTTATGCTTTCTGGAATTCGATGCGGAAAATTGCCGATGATGATGTCAATTTATATAGGGTTTGTAACCCTAGATTTGCGTCGTATATTTTAATTTGAATTTGTCTACTGATATTGCTTTGGCCATTCGATCATACTTGGATGATCGTGATTTTTCCTTGACCAATTCATTCGTGTAAATCCTCGATTGCTTGATTGACACGGCTTTAAAATTCACGGCTAGAATTCTGATAATACCGCTGCTTTTTCTGTTGTCTTGAGTAACACACGGTGTTGATCAATTTTGTTTATGATTGTTGCATTTGAACTGGATTGTGCTTCTGTGCATACTGTCATTGATACTGCTGGCTTCGGCTTCGGTATGACGAACTCTTCCTGGTCACTTGACTTTGTTCACAAATAAAATTTCAGCATATTCAATGCTCGATCATTTTACTTCCTCTGTTTGGCATCAGCTTGATATCATTTGTGATTGTCGTGTGTAGCCTTGATCGATTGTTTTCCTTGTTGCTTTTTCTTTGTGGTCTGGTTTCACTGTGATGAATTCTGTTTCATTGATCTGGTATGTTTGTATACTTGTGGTGTTGTTGCATTATAGTTGCATCATATGCTCCAGTGCCCCCACGCCTTGTGTACATGTCTTGTCTATGCTGCACTTGTTACTTCTGTTAACCATTGGTCTCTGTTGCATTCATTGTTTGCTGTAGATTGCATTAACCTGGTTCTCTTTCATTTTCTTTGTTCGTGATGGCGGCCTTGACTTGTTGTTATGTAGTTGCACTGCACTGTTGCCTTGTTGACTGCATCACCATACTCGGTTCGAATTTATTTGCATTCATTGATCAGTACTTCTTTGCTATCTTGTTTAGTCTTGGTTGCCTTAATGTGTACTTGGTCGAGTTTCAGTGCAGTTAGCTTGGTACATTCCTGTAGCTCCATCTATGTCGTAGCCTGGACTGGTGCATACTGTTGCTTATTGCATTGATGATTTTGGTTACTTGTGGTCTTTGACATATTATCTGAGTTGAGTAATTTCCACTGTGACCTTCATGCTTGGATATTGAGATCCTGTTTGCATGCTGGTGACATTCATGTTACTTTTTGAGTTGCAGTGTTGGTCTGACTTATTTGGTTTGTACATGCTATAGTGTCTGGTCTTTTCATTCATGTTGCAGCTGTTCCACTGCAGTTTCATTGTGACTGCGACTCCATGACTTGATCTATGTTGAACTAGCTTTGTTTGGTCATTTCTTGGTCATTGCACGGGTCATTGCTTGTGAAGTTTGATAATTCGTTAGCATGCTACTGATTGGTCTTTGTTGCCTCTTGCATGTAGTTGGTTGTAACTGTGCACCTGCCCTGTGTTGAACCCAGTTTTGCAGCTCGGGTTTGACCTTGTGCTTGTGTCGTGATTTTAAATATATTGCACGTGCGTTGAACCCGGCTTTGCATTTGGGTTTGACCTGTGCTCACCTGTCCCTGTAGCATTATCAAGTGTATATATCGGTGTGCACGGCCTTGTGGCATATACAGTGATACACTGTGTATGTCACAAGTTGTTCGTGTATGATGAATTCAAATTTAAATGATGACGAACAACCCAAATAACTGAGGCAAATTATATTTTTAAAATTCACGTTTTATTTTATACTGCAAAAATATTTCTTTTTCAATTTTACTGCGTTAGTGAATATTTTTGCAGATTGCTCAGATGCTGGATTCAAACTAGAATGCAGTTGAAGATAAATACGAGTGTGAGTGATATGTAGTGAGGTGACCTGTTTAAATATGAAATGTGATGTAATTGTAATCAAAGTTGTATAGTTATAGTGAGAGCTTGAAATTGTACTATTCAAAGTTGTAATAAATATTTATTTGAATAAAATATTCGTTTGAATTCAAATTCTGTGTTATTTATTTTATTCAGCAAATATTTATTTAATCTGTGAAAATAAATAGTATATTATCAAATACATTTAAACGAATGTATATATGTTTATTATCATCAAACAAAAATCATATAAGCGCAAAGCGCATATTCAACAATCTCCCCCTTTTGATGATAACAAACATATATTTAAGATTTTGAATATGTTAAATGTATTTGATCGTTCAATTTGCTCCCCCTATTTGAATGCTTCCTCTCTACATGATACTCCCCCTACATATATGCATACAAATAAAAATATGCAAATGATCCTAGATGCAAATAGAAAATTATTTGACCTTTGCTTGATTTTATTTGACAAAATCTTAACTTTTCTCTCCCCATTTTGTTATCAGCAAAAGAATAATAGTGTTAGAGAAAATAGAAATAAAGTGATTGATATTACTTCAACATTAAAACTCAATTGGATATAAATATTAAATTTCGATAAAAAAATCAAACAAAAATCATAAATATTTTGTTAGGCGCATATTCCACTTTTAGAATGATGGAAATGATGTCATCATATAAAACCATACAGTTGTGTCTATTTGTGGTATATTTATATCAGGAATTTGAATATCTACTAACCATGCATAACCGTTAGGACTTTTAAATGAGATTAGTAGTATTCCAATTTTATTTTATTAATGAATTCAAGTATCTTCTAACCACGCATAACCGTGAGGACTTTTAAATGGGATTAGAATCAACTTGTTTATTTTACAAAAAAATCAACTTTTGATATGCGTTCCATACATGCATAACCGCGAGGACTTTTAAATGAGCATGGAAGCACATAACAAATTCCAAGTAATTCACCCATGCATAACCGTGAGGACTTTTAAATGAGAGTGAATACTTTGGTATTTATTTATTTATTTATTTCTGCTTTTAAAAAAAAATGTGAAAATGGAAAACGAACGATTCCTGTTTAAAGTACCTCATATCGACAAACTATATAGAATTTTGATGAGTGTCGGTTGTTAGAAACATGATAGACATAGAGATGGTCATGGAATTTTTACCAACATAAAGTTTTATAACTCTTGTTTAAATTTCTAAAGAAATTTATTAATTATACCGTCTCGAGTCATAATATTTGATCAATATTAACACTCATCACTTTTTCAATCACTATTTTTCTTTTCGATAAACATTAGGGAGTCAGATTAGTCAAAATAATCATTTAAAATCAAATTCAAAAATTATAAAATTAATTTTTCAAAAATGTCTAATCTGTAAATATGGTCAAACATGATTTTCTCGAGGGGGTTTTATAAGAAAATTTTCTGCTATTTGAAAATTATTTCAAGTGAAAAATATGCAGATATTTTCTTTGAAAAACGATGCAGCAAATGAATGTTTCAAAAATTAATCACGTTCCACTAGTAATTTTTCTATCAACCATATTACCAGTGTAATCTGCATCTGAATTTAAATTCACTCAAAATTCACTCGTTGAATGTCAAAGACCAGATTAAGAAATTTCAACAAATTTTCTCATGATTATTATCAACAAATTTTAAATGAAATTCTCTTGGATTTGAAATGAAAACCGTGTCAACAATCAAACATATATTAAAGTGTCAATTTTAGAAGCCATCAAACATTATTTTTATTTCAAAGCAATTTCTTATAAGTTTCAACAATTTCAAAAAAAAAATTTAAAATCCTTTTTACAATTTTTAAAATTGAATTCATTAGGATTTTAAATCGAGGCCGTGTCAAAACATGAATATAGATTTAGCCAAAAATATTATAACAACAATATTATTATCCAATCAAAACACTATTTTTCTCTCAAACTTATATATCAAGTAATTCTAGAGAATTTTATAGTGTTTTTGGCATAAGAATATAAATGGCTAACAATTTTGAATAAAGTCAGAATCAAAATCATCATTAAATCATCATCATATCATCATCGCATAATTGGCTGGTTTTATTCAGAAAATGGTACAGATTATCACATTTAATATATCGTACAAATAAATATACTTTTACCTGTCTTTACCTTTACGATATTTCTCGTCGTTGTTCATTGTGATTCTGTCACCCTTATACTAGGCTAAGGAACTTAGCTTTGTCTCCCGTTGTGTTTCTGAAACAGCCAAAATCCAGAGAACACTATTGTTGTTCCTTAGCCTGCCACCACACCTACACGGAAAAGGATTTATGTGACCTATTTGTTTTTATAGGTCCATGGTTGTTAGTGGCAGAAAATTTTGAAAAATAATTTTGTGTAGACCCAAAACTATTTATAATTGTTCCCTTTGGCACCCAAATTTGTTTAACTTTGAGAGATTTTATATTTGTGCCTTTTGGAACCCAAATCGGTATAGTTTTCACATGTTTGGGTCTATACCAACAATTATTGTGATCGTGTCCAAATTTTCTACAAATTGTGCACATAGAATTAACTTGATTAATCTTGTTTTCAACAATTTTCGAATTATTAAATCCAAGTCCTTGTCTAACCGTATTAACAGTTTGCTTTCCTAATAGCATATTCAACGATTTTTCACTTTTTGAAAATTTATCTAAAGTAGTAGACAATTGTTGGACTTGTGATTTGAGAGATTCATTTTCGTTTAACAACTGTGTGCACTTTTTAATAGAATTCTCTCTCCTAGTATTTTCATTCTCCTTTAAAATCAGAATTTCATTTTCAAGCGATTTTATTTTAATTTCTGATTTTTTAATTTCCTCATCAAATGTTGGACACTTATCACACTTAGGGATCCTACTTTGATAGGTTTTAACTAATTGATCAAGTTGTTTATTACATTCTATCAAAGTATCTTTTTGAGATTCAAGTTTGGCGTATTTTTCCCTAAGTCGTTCAAAACAACCGTTTACTTCATGAAAATATATAAGCAACTCAGAATGGGTAAGTTTTGATACCTCACTTGGCTCGTCATCGTCACTGTCAGTTGTATCACCTCGAAGACACAATTCTGCCTTTTCGCTTTCACTGCCAGTGCTTTGATCATTCTCGTCTATTTCATCCCAAGTGGCTGCAAAACTTTTCTTTTTCTGTTTCTTTCCATGGCTGGATTTAATTTGTGGACAATCGGGCTTGATATGGCCGGGTTTGTTGCAATTATAACAAATAAACTTTTGTTCTTCCGAGTAGTCTAGTGCTTTGGCTATTCTGCTTTTTGCTTTTTGAATTCGAGCTGAATTTCCATGTTTTTGATTCCATTTTTTGAATTTCCTTATTAACAGCTCCAATTCTGCTGCTCCATCATCTTCATCGTTATCATCATCACTTTCGGTTGTTCCTTCGAGAGCTATTGATTTCTTTTGAGTGTCACCTCCTTCACGCTCTTCTTTGAATTTCATTTCAAGCTCATAAGTGGTGAGATTTCCGATGAGTTCCTCAACTTTAATTTGTTTTAAATCTTTCGATTCTTGTATGGCAGTTACTTTTGCTTCAAAGCTTCATGGAAGGACTCTGAGGATTTTCCGGACTATTTCTAATTCGGTGTATGTTTTTCCGAGAGCTTTTGATTTGTATACGATATTGGAGAGTCGTCCGTACATCTCTTTGACATTTTCTTCCTTCGCCATTTTGAAGTTCTCGTATTCGCTGCTTAGCATTGCAAGGCGAGATTCTTTGACTTGAGATGTTCCTTCGTGAGTCACTTCTAGTATGTGCCATATTTCCTGCGCAGTTAGACAATGTGAGACACGATTAAATTCAAATTGATCCAATGAACAGATAATAGAATTCATAGCTTTGGCATTAGTATTCTGTAATTTATTTTCTAGTTCTGTCCATTGTTCCTTTGGTTTCTCTATTTCCTGATTATCTACAGTTATAGTTGGTATACTATAACCTGTCTCAACAATATTCCAAGCATCAATGGTTTTCAGAAAAATTTGCATTCTATTTTTCCAGTAAGCATATTCACCATTGAACATTGGTGGTCTAACTATGGATTGTCCTTCTGCAAAAGCATTATTAAAAGAAGCCATTTTAAAAAATTCAAATTTTTAAAACAAAAACCGATTTTTGAAACACGAATTTTTAAAACAAAAATTGATTTTTTGAAACACGAATTTTTAAACAAAAATTGATTTTTGAAACACGAATTTTTAAATTAAAAATTGGTTTTTGTAAAATCAAAATTTTTAAAACGAAAATGGCTTTTGTTCCTAGCTCTGATACCACTTGTAGGATCGATTTCACCCTAGAGGGGGGGTGAAGAGGGTGGTGGTATAAATTATTAAAATTAATCGCGGAAGCTTATAAAATAATTTCAACACAGATCACAGAACAATAGCAGCACAGATAATAGCAGAATAATAAATAAATGCAGAAATAGAACGACACAGAATTTACCCAGCTTCGGCAAAACCCAGCCTACGTGCTGCCCCCAAGGTTTCTACTAGAAATTAGATAGTCCCTCGCTTACACACGTAAACTCGCTATACACCGCTATTGACTAATCTAACTCTACGCTCAAAACCCTTCCACAACTCAATTACCGAGTTGCGAATTCTCAAGCTACACACCGTAGCTTGTCCCCTAGTCACACGACTAGAAAATTAAACGGTTTAAAGAGGAAAATACAAATTAAAAACAAATTAAAATAAAATAGCACTAACAAAAACAAAAAAACCCTATTTATAAATTTAAAGCCCTTATTTTTACTGCCGGCCCCTTTTATATTTTAGCCCGTCACTTTTATTTTCTTCGTTCGTTTATTTTGAGATGCGGCCGTTCCTCTTTGAAACAAAATTAGGGCTTTTCGTCCTTTCGATCCAAACTAGGGTTCTTTAAGCGCCGACCTTTGATACTATTCGACTTCGATGC
Source organism: Allium cepa (assembly GCA_030765085.1). Taxonomy (NCBI): domain Eukaryota; kingdom Viridiplantae; phylum Streptophyta; class Magnoliopsida; order Asparagales; family Amaryllidaceae; genus Allium; species Allium cepa. Next base: position 178,307,214 of record CM060945.1, read on the forward strand.
TTTGATACTGTTCGACTTCGATGCTCTTTGATTTGCTCACCGCGGCTGCTTCGTTGATCGAACTCCGGTATGTAATTATGTGCTTTTTCTTTACTGATTTATGCTTTCTGGAATTCGATGCGGAAAATTTCCGATGATGATGTCAATTTATATAGGGTTTGTAACCCTAGATTTGCGTCGTATATTTTAATTTGAATTTGTCTACTGATATTGCTTTGGCCATTCGATCATACTTGGATGCTCGTGATTTTTCCTTGACCAATTCATTCGTGTAAATCCTCGATTGCTTGATTGACACGGCTTTAAAATTCACGGCTAGAATTCCGATAATACCGCTGCTTTTTCTGTTGTCTTGAGTAACACACGGTGTTGATCAATTTTGTTTATGATTGTTGCATTTGAACTGGATTGTGCTTCTGTGCATACTGTCATTGATACTGCTGGCTTCGGCTTCGGTATGACGAACTCTTCCTGGTCACTTGACTTTGTTCACAAATAAAATTTCAGCATATTCAATGCTCGATCATTTTACTTCCTCTGTTTGGCATCAGCTTGATATCATTTGTGATTGTCGTGTGTAGCCTTGATCGATTGTTTTCCTTGTTGCTTTTTCTTTGTGGTCTGGTTTCACTATGATGAATTCTGTTTCATTGATCTGGTATGTTTGTATACTTGTGGTGTTGTTGCATTATAGTTGCATCATATGCTCCAGTGCCCCCATGCCTTGTGTACATGTCTTGTTTATGCTGCACTTGTTACTTCTGTTAACCATTGGTCTCTGTTGCATTCATTGTTTGCTGTAGATTGCATTAACCTGGTTCTCTTTCATTTTCTTTGTTCGTGATGGCGGCCTTGACTTGTTGTTATGTAGTTGCACTGCACTGTTGCCTTGTTGATTGCATCACCATACTCGGTTCGAATTTATTTGCATTCATTGATGAGTACTTCTTTGCTATCTTGTTTAGTCTTGGTTGCCTTAATGTGTACTTGGTCGAGTTTCAGTGCAGTTAGCTTGGTACATTCCTGTAGCTCCATCTATGTCGTAGCCTGGACTGGTGCATACTGTTGCTTATTGCATTGATGATTTTGGTTACTTGTGGTCTTTGACATATTATCTGAGTTGAGTAATTTCCACTGTGACCTTCATGCTTGGATATTGAGATCCTGTTTGCATGCTGGTGACATTCATGTTACTTTTTGAGTTGCAGTGTTGGTCTGACTTATTTGGTTTGTACATGCTATAGTGTCTGGTCTTTTCATTCATGTTGCAGCTGTTCCACTGCAGTTTCATTGTGACTGCGACTCCATGACTTGATCTTTGTTGAACTGGCTTTGTTTGGTCATTTCTTGGTCATTGCACGGGTCATTGCTTGTGAAGTTTGATAATTCGTTAGCATGCTACTGATTGGTCTTTGTTGCCTCTTGCATGTAGTTGGTTGTAACTGTGCACCTGCCCTGTGTTGAACCCAGTTTTGCAGCTCGGGTTTGACCTTGTGCTTGTGTCGTGATTTTAAATATATTGCACGTGCGTTGAACCCGGCTTTGCATTTGGGTTTGACCTGTGCTCACCTGTCCCTGTAGCATTATCAAGTGTATATATCGGTGTGCACGGCCTTGTGGCATATACAGTGATACACTGTGTATGTCACAAGTTGTTCGTGTATGATGAATTCAAATTTAAATGATGACGAACAACCCAAATAACTGAGGCAAATTATATTTTTAAAATTCACGTTTTATTTTATACTGCAAAAATATTTCTTTTTCAATTTTACTGCGTTAGTGAATATTTTTGCAGATTGCTCAGATGCTGGATTCAAACTAGAATGCAGTTGAAGATAAATACGAGTGTGAGTGATATGTAGTGAGGTGACCTGTTTAAATATGAAATGTGATGTAATTGTAATCAAAGTTGTATAGTTATAGTGAGAGCTTGAAATTGTACTATTCAAAGTTGTAATAAATATTTATTTGAATAAAATATTCGTTTGAATTCAAATTCTGTGTTATTTATTTTATTCAGCAAATATTTATTTAATCTGTGAAAATAAATAGTATATTATCAAATACATTTAAACGAATGTATATATGTTTATTATCATCAAACAAAAATCATATAAGCGCAAAGCGCATATTCAACAAAATTTTTATTTAATTCTCACATAATTCAATTTTATTTAATTATTAAATAATTTCAAACTTAATTAATAATTTCAAAATTTAAATATCAAATAAATTCCACAACCTAATAATTAAATAATACAAATCTTAATTATTACATAATTCCAAATATAATTATTAAATAATTTCAGAACTTAATTCAACCGTTCTTTAAATTAAGCAGCATTCTTTCATCAATTACTTTATTAATATTGTTTCAAATTATGAAATATTAACATTTTCCTTCCATTAAAATTCAAATTCCAACTTATTTCAAACCTTACACTTTATTCAAATAAAAACATTATTTTATTTATAAATCCAATTATTGACCAATCGGGTTTATTTAATTCTCCATCCTTGGTCAAGTTCATTTGGGTATTTATCATTTCAACCCGATTCCATTTACATTCAAAAATCAAAGCATAGCAAAGGGAACTTGCAGTGTGATAACTGGGATGGTGTCAAAGTGAATAAACAAGCAATAACAACAATCGATAACAATCCAATAATTAATTCAAATAATCCCGAAATAAACGTATTAATTTACATTGTTGTTTATGAAAATTAATATAATTATTTCTAGAATCTACACTATCATTTCATGTAGATTAAAGATTATTACACTAATTATTTTATGCGGTTCTACACTTGACATCAATCATTCAATTTCATACTTCATCAATTAATACAACATAAATTCAAATGGTTCCAGGGTAATTAACCATTTTTTACGTGTCAAATAATTAACATTTAAAGGGTCATATTATACAAATTTAACTAATCAAATTCAACACGTATGTCGATTCAAATTTTTTTTTACTACCCTACGTCAAATTCAATTGCATAATATTTATCACTTGATACATTACAATTTAACATCCAATATAAACAACAAACAATCAATCAATTATCAACCAACGGGATTATCATCATATAATTAACACATAATGGTGTCAGATGTCACAGGTGAACTGATACAGGTAATAACATAAATAACAGTGTAAATAACTAACAACGGGTATATTTCAATGTCGTTTCAATTGAAATCAAATTTAATAAATAAAAGAACATTAATCGTGAGTGATTACTCACCTTTCGAGGCTAGATAGACACGAAGATGATACAGATACGCACACTAATACGTACACGAGCAAATCAAAAATGTGCCGCGACCAACTTGGACATTGGCGAAACAAGAGTGAGGCACGATGACTGGATTGGTGAAGATAAACATAAGTCGGATATACTAAATTAAATTAAATACATATAAACAGAACATATTATATACTCTTTAAATGCTAACTCTTTTAAATCTGCAAATTAATATGTAACATATTATCGAACTTACATATGTGTTATCCCAAAATCCAGATTTTATAATTATATTAACTAAACTTAATGATATATACAACAACTATCCTGTATGTTATAATAGAACCGAGCTTGATACTAGTTATAATACAGATAACTTACACAAGAAGATATGTGTTACATAAACTTATACGTACTGCTACAAATATCTATTAATATAGATATCCCCTAGTAAAAGCTACTACATAATAATTTATAAAATAATGTAAATATTTAATACACGGAAATCGAACAGTATTCTATACGTTAAACAACGTATATATTATATTCTTTAAATATAACCGACAAATCCCTTTCTTACGTTCTTCCTAAAGCAAAAATAACTTTTACAGAACTTGTTTGTACATCTTATTATAATATATATCGACTAAAACGTACATATTTATAAAACAAAGACAGCTTTATAAACCAAACTATAATACAGATAGCTTATGCAAAGAACACACTTATTTTATATGTTACAACAAATCTGTAAAAACATTAAGTAACCTATCAGAACCATTTCATATAGAAACTAATAAAATGCTTTCATAATATCATACACTAACGTCACCTGTTATCACCATAAACCCAATAGAGTCATATATATACAACCGTATGTATATCAAAATAATATAATTCATACATAAACTACATATATCTTTTAAAACCAAATTCTAGTGTATAAATATATATACATAAACTTAAGTATGTAAATCAGACATCAAACAAAGATGTGCTCAAACAACTGTATACATAAAACAAACAAGCCGTATAATATATATCATATACAGTTACCAACACTCATAATATAAAATTTATATATATACACATATAAATATAAGTTTATATAAACAATTTATATATATAGCTATGTTTGCTAACAAATGAGAATGTGGCTACTCAACAAGCATAGGCAGCAGCATAAATACACAAATCTGTACATAAGAAATATTTTTTTATATATACAACACGCAAATCACTTTAGTTTCTCAAAAACTGTAAAGGCTATAAACAAGACCTATATACTTACCATATTATTTGTACGCAATACAATTTGAAAGAAAAGGGGTGGAAATGGATCAGGTGAGGAGAGCACCAGGGATGCACGTTGTTGCTGTTGGTGTGGTGGGGCCGTAGTCTGTGGCAGAGGGCGGAGGGCGGAGAGTGGAAGCTAGTCGGAGAGGAAGGAATGGAGGCAAGGCCGCAGGATGTAGTTGCTGGCCCAGGAAGGTTTTATGGAGTTTTGGGTCGTGGGTTTCGAAGTGGTGGCGTGTTGCACACGAGTTGGAGCTCGGGAGGAGGAGTTGCCATGGAAATAGGGTGGAGCACAGTCTCAGGTGACCGGCGCGGCTACGACCTTGGTTGCTGTGGACATGGTGGCTTTGGTGGTTGCAGGCCGTGCGCGAGGGTGGGTCGGCTAGTTGGTGGAAAAGAGCAGGCTCCGACGTTGCTTGGCGTGGCTACGGATCACGGTGCGACAATGAGGAAGAAATCAAGCTTCAGGGATTTGGAAACAATCTTGAGTATATTTCAATCTATTCTTATTATAAGCTTATGTAAACGGAGGTTGACATGCTTGAAAACAAATAGAAGATGATAGCAGGTGAAAACGTGTTTCAATATACTTTTTTTAAGTAAGACCCAGATCCAATAGAGAAGAAAGAGAATGAAGAGGCACTGCAATATGAATGTTGAAACACTATGCATAGAAAAGGCAAGCTCAATTTCAAGGGTTATAAATGCTACGGCTTTGATTCCAACCGGTACAAAATAGGAAGTCACACAAGGAAACCCAAAGGCTCGAATACGTAACCGATACGAAAACCATTTCGTGGATTTCGACGTGTAATGAACACCGAAATACAAGGATGGATATACCACGGCGATAAGCACTACACTACAATCAAAACAGTATACAAATATCAGTGGTACGATTGAATTATAAAAATTCAAATTTTTATACTGGCGGAAAATGCATGAAAAGCGCAGAAAAATAAGATCGACGAAGCTAAAGATGTCCGAATTTGGAAAAACGAAAAATAGCCGCTTGCTCAGAAGATGATTTAGAATTTTTCTATGTAGAAAAATTTAGGTTTCGAAAACGTTTTATTTCCATCGCTTTTTAACTGATTAAATTGAAGTAAATTTACGCATGAAATAAACTTTCATATTTTCGGACGAAAATTTCTCAGTTGCTATGTTTAACTGGACGCATTCCAAATATCAAATTTATATTTCAAAATCTCGTCGTTTAAAATTCCAAAAAAATTCAACTAATAACGTTATTAAAACTGGTTAAATCTACGGGTTGCAACAACACCACACATAAACATGGAACAATATCATACCTTATGATAACCAAATCTTTAATTTGTAAAAATAAAGAATATTATTTTTAATGACAATTCTTTGAAAACGTTTGCAAGTAAACTTATTAATCTTAGCCGAAATTGTTACACTGATTAAATTCCAGCATAGTAGCCACAAAGTGGGTTCTACAAACATAATGGTAGGCATTTATTAGAGAACGAATTTCCATACAAATCACTAAGTGAAGGGGCTAGCTTCCGGTAGTACATCTCTAGAGGAATGTACCGATGTCCAATGGATGATACTCTACCAACACAAACCCAACCTACCTCTTCCTAGATTATACCGAATATGTCATCACCCTGGTCGTTACGTGCTATCCGAGATGTCTCTTAGCATACGCAACAATAATTTAACCTCGAACATTATAGCGGGTAGAAATATATCTAGAAGGGAATGATCATACCCTAGTGGTTGCGAACCACATAGCCTTGCTGCATCTACCCTGCTTCGACCATTTTAGGGTACAAGGCTTGAGGTAACGATTACCTTTCACACAGCCCATCAACTCTTCACTTTGAATGCCATATTTCCATTCCATAATCACGTAATTGATTTCTATAAACGTATAACTCCTGAGCTCATATGTCTCAGGAAAGGGAGTTAAGCCAAGAGAACTTGCCTTTTCCACCACTAAGTAGATGATATCTTTATAGAGATCAATTATTTTGATTCTAAAATGCAACATTAGACATTAGTCTATACAATATCGTTCTGGCACTGAACGAAACCAAAGGCACTCCTCCTACCATGTCCTATTTTGGGAATCAACCATTGGACCAGTAGCGATTAGTCCTTGCAATTTTGGAGATTCTCTTAACAAAGCTGTAACGACCCGAAAATTTCGATCCCGAAATTTCCAGATAGTTAGTGGAAAGAAGAAAGAGAAAGAAGAAGAAACAGGAAACTCAAACACAGAATCTCACATTCGCAGCGGATAAAATATAATATCACATAAATAGTAGTTTTACAAAGGAAAATTGATCAGTACATCTACATTTTTATACATCAGACTTACAATCAATACACAACACTGGACACTTTAAGACAACATGTCCTAACTATACAATAATATATCACAATGATAAAATACTCCATACGTTCCAACTATCCATCTCGCCTCATGAGCTCCAGATCGTCCTTACCTGAAAATCTGTAATACTCGTTCTGACCCGAGCATTACATCAAAGTAACACCCGGGTCAGGCTGGAAACTAGCGTGAGTAAACCCATCTATCATGGAGTACAAAAGTATACAACATATATGAACCCAGGGTAACTTATATCAATTTTCAACTTCACAATTTATTATAGACATCACTATTTCACACATCGATTTCTATGTACCAATAACTTAGATTTAATCAAATTCACTTAAATCATTCCATACTAGCCTGTTGATTTCACATATCAATTTATAAAGAAACAAAGTGGTTTCGGGTATTTACTAATACCCGACTCCAGTCTCTTCGAAACCATTGTCAGCTTAACTTAAATTATTCAAGTGAAATACAACTCAATTTTAAATACAGAATGTCACCTAATTCATCAACAATAGATAACCACATCATCACAGTTTAAATCAACATATCTTAACACATAGCATCACAAATCACATATTAGGAATAACAATTAATCAAAGACCTCCAGTATTGTTCTATTTATCCTTTAATTACATTTAAGTAATCAACCCTTAATTAATTTCATAAATTAATTATCCTTAACCTAATATGGTAATTATCCTTTAATTATTTCATTAATCAATTTCTAACCATAAATATAACTCACCCTTGATTAATAACATCAGTAATTAACTACCCTTAATTACTTCATCAAATAAATTAATTAATCCTTGATTATCTCCAATTAATCCCTTGATTAATTATACAAAATAATTTGATCCAAACTACTTCCACAATTCCATCTTCCACTGATTATATTCAGTAATTGCCATTAATTACTTCCTTAAGTATTTACACTTCCATTAATTACATTAAGTAATTATTCATCAACCGTCAAGTGTTTAATTAAACTTAATTAATCTAAACTAATCACATTAACCCAATTAAGTAACTAATTTCTTAATTACTTTTATTAAGTAATTAAACTTAAACAATTTCTCAATTGATTATTATCAATTTATTAATCTAATTAATTATTAAAATTAATCACATAAATGAATTTTTAAACAATCTTAAGTTAATGCCTTCATTAACTATTTTTAAATTTTTCCTTAAGAAATTATTCCTAAATAATCTATCCTCGATTTAATGATCTCCTATGCTTGATCAATTACTCAAATTAATCTATCACACTACCCCTTAACTTTCGATTTTCATTAAATTAAATTCGAAAGCTAGGATATGTAAAATCCTCCTCCTTTGACATAAGTTAAATTACCTAAACCAAAATTATATTTTAACAAATATATTTAAGTTGAAAAATGTTTATAACTGATTACAAAATTACTCTAATGAAATATTTATCAGATTATTTCAAAACAAGATTTATAACTTTAAAATCCATACTTCTAAAATTTAAGTATGTTAAAAACATCATTAGAACTTAAACATTTAAATACGTTAAATCTTGCTTAAAATCTAAATTTACTTAAAATTTTGGAAATCAATTTAGTTTTAAAAACTAAACAGGGTAAACTGGAAACCAAACAAAATGTTTCCACAGCCAATACTTCAATTCCTCGAGGTAAAACTCGTGACAAAGTTAGGGTATACTCGATACACCCAACAAGCTTTCCCCCACTATTAGAACTTCGAGTCCAACGCGAGGTATAACATAAACTACTCCTGGTAAAATCCTTCTTTACCAAACCAGCTTCTCTCTCCGGAAACACAACGTGAATGGTGCACGCGTACCGACGAGCCACCTACCTCCGACCACGCGCGACCCTCCTCGCAAGTCAACGATCACCTCCCAATACAATCCCGATCATCAAACGACATGCAGAAACCAAAAATCGAAATCTAGCTTCAAACTCGAAAACAGGAACAAAATGTCGAATCTGAAATAATCAAGAATCACTCACCTCCGATTACCAGAATGAATTCGCCTCCGGCTACTAATTCCTCTCCACTCCAACAATTACCAACATAAATCAAGGCAAGCTCGAACACTTATATAGGTCGCGGTGATCAAATTACTGATCAATAGTGGAAACTAGGGTTATAATCTTTGATTCAAAATTCCCAACGCCACACTGCTTTAATTCACTTCTCACCATTTTTCCTTACATCTACGATCGTCATTCAACCACTAGAGAAAAACATAGCTACCCAAACTTTCTAACTTGACAGTTCAAACCCACAATAGGATTTCCAGTTAAACCAGAAATTCTCAACCAAATTCAAACTATAAATTCTAATTTTTAATTTAAAATTCAAGTTTTTGATAATGTAATCAGTTTATAAATTATAATCAATGAATCTGGGTAATCAAATTTATACTTATATACAACTTGTTCTGTTGTATTTGTGTTTCAGAGACATTCCCAATTCTTTTTTTTATCTATAAAATTTTAAACTTTAAACTTGTATTACTTAACGATATTTTTTTTGAAACCAAATCCTTGACAAAGATTTGAATTATGAGATCATGATTTTGATCAGAGTGTAAATCTATAACAAAACGTTGTATGTATATAAACACTAACATGCAATCCATCCTGTACACATGCAAGCATCATACCACATTTTTTTCAGATTTGATCTAGAATTGATTTGCAACTACTTTGCTTTATCAGAATTTTGATCTTGAAGCTTAATTGTATAAACTTTAAATTTTCTTTACCTGACCTTCAATTTTTTTTTTACTGGTCTTAGCTATTTCCAGAAAGATTTTCAACTTATTTCTTGTAAATAAAATTTTAAAACTTAATTACGTATAAAACAATCAATATTTGTTTGATTGTTTATCCCAACAAGGATCACCTGAAGAAAACTTAATTTAAAATCTTCTTATTGAGTCTGTTAGGAAATAACAGAGTTAAGCACAACTTGCATACCAATATGTACAGGCATATAATCATGTATCCATATTTAAACAGGCATGCATACAGAAATTTAAACATGTATAACGAAATTCACATCAATCATGTCACATACAATAATTAAAAACTGATTTATGGGTTAGGATTACTCAACAGATTTTGTAGGGAAGAACAGAGAGAAGTTTTGAGTTTCCTGTAGCTATTGCTTGTTCCAGAAAGTTGTTTCTTATTCTTGCATTCGATTTTCAGGCTTGATGAACTTGAACATTTGAAGTTATTTGATCTTGCAAGATTCATTTCTGGTTTAAGCTTTACCTCTGTTTGTTCTATTATCATTTTTTCTTTTTTTTCGCAGATGATCAGCTTGCAGATTACATGCTAGAACTCAAATCCATTTTTTTTTCAGATTTTTGATTCTTAAATTGAGATAGTTTTCCTTTTCTTTTCTTTTGATTTGAGATGGAAAAAAAAACTTAATGCATGTTAACAAAATTAAGTTTTAAAATAAAACATTCAAATGCCAATTGTCTAAGATCTTACACATGTTAATTGTTTGAGTAATTATTTTACAAATGTCATTTTTTTTGTATATTTATGTTTTAAGCCCTTGGTTTTCATTAATTTATATATTTAGTTCTAAAACTTTACATATACAATTTTAGTTCATATATATACAAACTAAATTTATTTTCAAATATGAAAAGAAAGTGATTCTTTTATTAATTCTATATATACACACATACAAACAATATTTTATCTTTATATTTTAATATGTTTATCACATAAATTTCAAAAGAAATTTGTATATATAAACCTTATACATTCTTGTTTTATATTTGTATTTACTATTTATATCAATTTAAAGAAAATTATTTTATACGTTAATAAACACATATAAAAGATTTTTAAATCTGCCCAAATACATATTTTAAACAATCACAAATTCAACTCTATCAAAATCCATTTATTTGTAAACAATTATTATTATTATTGTTTTGAAAATAATCAAATTTAAATTATTTTAAACAATGATAAAGGAGATTATCACATTTATTTGCTTGAAATTCCAGGGATATCACATTCCTCCCCCCTTTGAATCTTTTCGTCCTCGAAAAGAAACGAAAGCAGATTTTATTTAATATTCAAAAACCAGTTAAAATATTCTTTGATCATTCCTAAAACGCCTTTAAAATCTATATAATATTGTAAAAATAGTTTTTATAAAAATACTTTTATAACTCGATGTCTTAACAAGTCCATTCTCGTTCTCATAGAAATTCGGTCATACGTTGATCAGGCGTAAGACTGAAAATCTATAAATACTTAGCAGACTCATTTTCAACATCCAGTGAAAGTACTTGGAAAATAATTTTATTGAGAATATAGAAAACAGTTTTTGAAAATAGAGGATATATCTTTGGTGAGGATGCTCTGGAAATCATCACCCCCATCCATGGTCGCACTTAAACCGATGGTTACGTTGCCGTCCCGACAAAATCCACAGATAACTGTAGGCCTCCGCGCCCCTCGATTGCACCATGGAACCCGCTACAGATCGCAGCTACAACTGGGGTTACGTAGCTATCACAGCAAAAACCCATATAAATGTGGGCATCAGCGCCCTTGAATTTCGCTGCCAAAAGAATGAAACTTCTCCAATCCACTTGACCATAGATCGCAGTCTACCGATGTTGCGTTGCCTTCCCTGCAAAATCAAGTGTAGACCGTTGACACTCATCCTCCACACGATTTTCGCTATGGTCCCCACAGTAGATCACAGTGACATTGGGTTACACTGTCGTCACAGCATAACCCAAATGCCCCTGTAGGCATCAGCGCCCTCGACTTTCGCTACCCAATAATCGTCAGGAACTAGTTTGTCCGGACTCCTCACAGGATCAACTTTAGAACCCCCCTTGGGGCTCAAGGCAGCACCACCCGATGGTACTCCTGAGAAGTCCATTTCAAGGGAGCGCCTTTTTCCCCAGAGCCATCATCAAAACATTTTATACTATACATATATAGTATCTTTAAATCATACACCGAGTATGATCTCATACAAAGATCCTTTATACAAAATCGATTATCCCAAAATCGATAATTCTCAAACTAGGCTTTCTATATATAATATTGATTTTACCCAAAAATCAAAAGCCTTTCCAAATCCATAGGTTCCCAAAGCCTTTTTCGAAAATCCTCATATGATCCTTTATATATATACATATATATAAAATTTATTTTAAAACTTTGGATCATTTCAAATTTGTATAAAACTCCTTTATACTTCAAACATTTTCAAAAACCATTCTCTTCTGGCAAAAGATTCATCAAGGGAAGTTTTATCTTATGAAACAAAGATATTTACTTTGTTTACTCAAAATCAGATTCAAATTTGATTATTCTTTTCAATACCATTTTCATTCAAATCTGTATGATGTACACATATCATCTGTACGCTATACCAATCTGATCGCTCACTCGATCACACAATTTCACTTCCGAACTAATATCGTTCACCCGACCTCCTAGTGCGGACACAGATCTGGTTTCTTGATCAGAAACCATCATTCTCCTTGCATAGTCATAACTATGATAGAGAATATCCATAACAAATCAACAACCCATATCCAGGTTCGCCGTCGAAAATCGAATGAAAAATCCCAACTCGGATCGACATACTATATCGAAATTCTGTGCTCGAATCTGGATCAAATCATTATGCGAATAGAATAACATACGTACACCCTACGTATTTATCTTTATTGGTTATTAGCCAAATCAATTCCATTTCTATTCACATTCACTTAAATTTTCATTCACTTACTCTCAATTGCTTAAATCCATTCGGGTTATCACCTCTATTCTTATCTCGATTGGGTATTTAACCAATAACAGTTTGAACTCTGTCCAGTTTAAATTTAGAAAATAACTTAAAAAGTTAAAGAATTAGATAAATAGTTGAAAAATAATTACTAGTTTGTAAAATAGCTGTAAAATAGTTCGATAATTGTAAAATAATTGAAAAATAGTTAAATAGTCATAGATTTTTTTTAAATAATTGCAAAATAACTATAAAATAGTAATTAGTAGTTGAAAATAGTAATTAGTTTATAAAATAGTTAGAAAATTGTTAAACAGTTTCAAAAATAATTGTAAAACAAGTATAAGATAGTTTGGCTTTTAAAAGAAAGGTTGTATATATAATGAATAGCTTGGAAAATAAGTTTATATTAAAACAATTTATATTAAAAATAGTCCAGAGTCAAACTGTTCACTTCCCAATCTCCATTCTCATCAATTCAATTTAAATTTCCTCTATCATTTAAATTGACCTAATTCCAATTTAAATAACTTCAATTTCCATTGAAATCTATTTAACCCTATTCAAGTTGAATTCCTCAGTTCTTTCCAAGTTTAACTTTATTCAACCTTGATCTCAAAATTCTACTGATTCAAATAAATTTCAATTGAACTAGTTCCAGTTTCAATTCATTTCAACTCCAGTTTAAATTAATTCCAATTCCAAACTCCATTTCCAAATCAAGTTGAATTATTCTTGATTTCTTTCCAAATTCAATTCAATTCAAATTCCATTTGAATTTTATACTATTCAAATTTAATTACAATTCCCAATAATTCAAGTCAATTTGGACTAATTTCAAATTGAACCCACTTCAATTTCAAATCGTTTCCAATTAATCCAATTCAATTTTTTATTTGAATCTTATACTCATACATCTTCAATCACATTTAAATTAATTCAAATCAAATTCAATTTGAACTAATTTCAAATTCCAGTTCACTATGAACCATCTCGAATTACATAAATTCGAGTTAATACTTCAATTGTTGATTTAATTCCCTTAAATCAATTTATTTTTTTATCCCAACAATGGATTACCATACTTCATTTCTCAATCATTTAAACAAATCTAATTCACAACTTAAAGTTTTTTAACAACAATAGGATGATATCATCTAATTCCTCTTAAAACATCCATCAATTTTCAATTTCCAGATCTCAATCCCATTTTGAGATCACACAAACTTCCATTTCAGATTAACCATTTAACTCCCCAAATTAAATCTCAATGTCATCTTGAAATTTCCAAATCAGATTGTTCATTTATTTAACTTCCTCTGTTAAATTCAATTCACTTAATTCAGTCAATCTTACCCAATTTGAACTTCCATTTCAAATTTAAACTTCATATAAATAATCTTCCCACTTACTAAGTTCTAAAACTTATCACTTTGGGAATCATACCTCATTCCAGATTTAAAACTCAACCTTAGAATTTATTTCCTTTACACACCTGGTTACTTTTAAATTTTAAACCACCTTTGGTTTTAAATTCAAACAAATTCCTTTAAAATTTCAAACAACCTTTGTTTGAAATATGACCTCTTTCATTTGAATATATGAATAACATTTCTTATTTAAAATAAGATCATATTCAAAATATTATCTCCTTTAACATTTTGAAACCAATTCAAATATTTAAATTTAGATTTCAAAACTGCATAATTTGAAACCCACATAACTTTACATCCTTTCAAATTTATAAGTTACTCTTTTTAAATGGTTATTTACTTAAAACATTTCACTGTTTACTGAAGAACAATCATTCCATTATTAAACACAATAACCGTCTATTTCTTTGGTTTGAAACCAATTCTAGTTCATCTTATTTTGAAATATTTCTCCAATTCAAGATTTCAATTTTAGTTTGAATCCATTTCAAACTTATCTTTATTTAATTCCAATTTCAATTTGGTTGCATACTATTACTTCTTAATTTAATTCTTACTATTACCTTTAATTTTATTAATACTACAACCAATTTCCTTAATATAATAATATATATATATTTCTTATATAAGATTTATTTACTTTTGAAATCATTTAAAAACCATTATATAAGAAAATAACAAGTACGCTCTCTCATATTTATATACTCCACTTATCCTACGGTACCACTTACCCTATCCATAATGAGTAATCCCACCAGAGCCAAGGTTCTCGCATAACCTTCCGCTCTGATACCAAATGTAACGACCAGAAAATTTCTATCCCGAAATTTCCAGATAGTTAGTGGAAAGAAGAAAGAGAAAGAAGAAGAAACAGGAAACTCAAACTCAGAATCTCACATTCGCAGTGGATAAAATATAATATCACATAAATAGTAGTTTTACAAAGGAAAATTGATCAGTACGTCTACATTTTAATACATCAGAGTTACAATCTATACACAACACTGGACACTTTAAGACAACATGTCCTAACTATACAATAATATATCACAATGATAAAATACTCCATACGTTCCAACTATCCAGCTCGCCTCCTGAGCTACAGATCGCCCTTACCTGAAAATATGTAATACTCGGTCTGACCCGAGCATTACATCAAAGTAACACCCGGATCAGGCTGGAAACCAGCGTGAGTAAACCCATCTATCATGGAATACAAAAGTATACAACATATATGAACCCAGGGTAACTTATATCAATTTTCAACTTCACAATTTATTATAGACATCACTATTTCACACATCGATTTCTAAGTACCAATAACTTAGATTTAATCAAATTCACTTAAATTATTCCATACTAGCCTGTTGATTTCACATATCAATTTATAAAGAATCAAAGTGGTTTCGGGTATTTACTAATACCCGACTCCGGTCTCTTCGAAACCATTGTCAACTTAACTTAAATTATTCAAGTGAAATACAACTCAATTTTAAATATAGAATGTCACCTAATTCATCAACAATAGATAACCACACCATCACAGTTTAAATCAACATATCTTAACACATAGCATCACAAATCACATATTAGGAATAACAATTAATCAAAGACCTCCAATATCGTTCTATTTATCCTTTAATTACATTTAAGTAATCAACCCTTAATTAATTTCATAAATTAATTATCCTTAACCTAATACGGTAATTATCCTTTAATTATTTCATTAATCAATTTCTAACAATAAATATAACTCACCCTTGATTAATGACATCAGTAATTAACTACCCTTAATTACTTCATCAAATAAATTAATTAATCCTTAATTATCTCCAATTAATCCCTTTATTAATTATACAAAATAATTTGATCCAAACTACTTCCACAATTCCATCTTCCACTGATTATATTCAGTAATTGCCATTAATTACTTCCTTAAGTATTTACACTTCCATTAATTACATTAAGTAATTATTCATCAACCGTCAAGTGTTTAATTAAACTTAATTAATCTAAACTAATCACATTAACCCAATTAAGTAACTAATTTCTTAATTACTTTTATTAAGTAATTAAACTTAAACAATTTCTCAATTGATTATTATCAATTTATTAATCTAATTAATTATTAAAATTAATCACATAAATGAATTTTTAAACAATCTTAAGTTAATGCCTTCATTAACTATTTTTAAATTTTTCCTTAAGAAATTATTCCTAAATAATCTATCCTCGATTTAATGATCTCCTATGCTTGATCAATTACTCAAATTAATCTATCACACTACCCCTTAACTTTCGATTTTCATTAAATTAAATTCGAAAGCTAGGATATGTAAAATCCTCCTCCTTTGACATAAGTTAAATTACCTAAACCAAAATTATATTTTAACAAATATATTTAAGTTGAAAAATGTTTATAACTGATTACAAAATTACTCTAATGAAATATTTATCAGATTATTTCAAAACAAGATTTATAACTTTAAAATCCATATTTCTAAAATTTAAATATGTTAAAAACATCATTTCTAACTTAAACATTTAAATACTTTAAATTTTGCTTAAAATCTAAATTTACTTAAAATTTTGGAAATCAATTTAGTTTTAAAAACTAAACAGGGTAAACTGGAAACCAAACAAAATGTTTCCACAGCCAATACTTCAATTCCTCGAGGTAAAACTCATGACAAAGTTAGGGTATACTCGATACACCCAACAAGCTTTCCCCCACTATTACAACTTCGAGTCCAACGCGAGGTATAACATAAACTACTCCTGGTAAAATCCTTCTTTCCCAAACCAGCTTCTCTCTCCGGAAACACAACGTGAACGGTGCACGTGTACCGACGAGCCACCTACCTCCGACCATGCGCGACCCTCCTCGCAAGTCAACGACCACCTCCCAATACAATCCCGATCATCAAACGACATGAAGAAACCAAAAATCGAAATCTAGCTTCAAACTCGAAAATAGGAACAAAATGTCGAATCTGAAATCATCAAGAATCACTCACCTCCGATCACCAGAATGAATTCGCCTCCGGCTACTATTTCCTCCCCACTCCAACAATTACCAACATGAATCAAGGCAAGCTCGAACACGTATATAGGTCGCGGTGATCAAATTACTGATCAATAGTGGAAACTAGGGTTATAATCTTTGATTCAAAATTCCCAATGCCACACTGCTTTAATTCACTTCTCACCATTTTTCCTTGCATCTACGATCGTCATTCAACCACCAGAGAAAAACATAAATACCCAAACTTTCTAACTTGACAGTTTAAACCCACAATAGGATTTCCAGTTAAACTAGAAATTCTCAACCAAATTCAAACTATAAATTCTAATTTTTGTTTTAAAATTCAAGTTTTGGATAATGTAATCAGTTTATAAATTTTAATCAATGAATCTGGGTAATCAAATTTATACTTATATACAACTTGTTCTGTTGTATTTGTGTTTCAGAGACATTTTCGATTCTTTTTTTTAAAAAATTTTAAACTTTAAACTTGTATTACTTAACGATATTTTGTTTGAAACCAAATCCTTGACGAAGATTTGAATCATGAGATCATGCTTTTGATCAGAGTGTAAATCTGGAACAAAACGTTGTATGTATATAAACACTAACATGCAATCCATCCTGTACACATGCAAGCATCATACCACATTTTTTTCAGATTTGATCTAGAATTGATTTACAAATACTTTGCTTTATAAGAATTTTGATCTTGAAGCTTAATTGTATAAACTTTAAATTTTCTTTACCTGACCTTCATTTTTTTTACTGTTCTTACCAATTTCCAGAAAGATTTTCAACTTATTTCTTGTAAATAAAATTTTAAAACTTAATTACGTATAAAACAATCAATATTTGTTTGATTGTTTAGCCCAACAAGGATCACATGAAGAAAACTTAATTTAAAATCTTCTTATTGAATCTGTTAGGAAATAACAGAGTTAAGCACAACTTGCATACCAATACGTACAGGCATATTATCATGTATCCATATTTAAACAAGCATGCATACAGAAATTTAAACATGTATCACGAAATTCACATCAATCATGTCACATACAACAATTAAAAACTGATTTAAGGGTTAGAATTACTCACCATATTTCATAGAGAAGAACAGAGAGAAGTTTTGAGTTTCCTGTAGCTATTGCTTGTTCCAGCAAGTTGTTTCTTATTCTTGCATTCGATTTTCAGGCTTGATGAACTTGAACATTTGAAGTTATTTGATCTTGCATGATTCATTTCTAGTTTTAGCCTTACCTTTGTTTGTTCTATTATTATTATTATTATTTTGCAGATGATCAGGTTTCAGATTACATGCTAGAACTCAAATCCATTTTTTTTCCGATTTTTGATTCTTAAATTGAGATAATTTTCTTTTTCTTTTATTATGATTTGAGATGGAAAAAAAACTTAATGCATGTTAACAAAATTAGGTTTTAAAATAAAACATTCAAATGCCACTTGTCTAAGGTCTTACACATGTTAATTATTTGAGTAATTATTTTACAAATGTCATTTTTTTGTATATTTATGTTTTAAGCCCTTGGTTTTCATTAATTTATATATTTAGTTCTAAAACTTTACATATACAACTTTAGTTCATATATATACAAACTAAATTTATTTTCAAATATGAAAAGTAAGTGATTCTTTTATTAATTCTATGTATACACATATACAAAAAAATTTTATCTTTATATTTTAATATGTTTATCACATAAATTTCAAAAGATATTTGTATATATAAACCTTATACATTCTTGTTTTATATTTGTATTTACTATTTATATCAATTTAAAGAAAATGATTTTATACGTTAATAAACACATATAAAAGATTTTTAAATCTGCCCAAATACTTATTTTAAACAATCACAAATTCAACTCTATCAAAATCCATTTATTTGTAAACAATAATTATTATTATTATTGTTTTGAAAATAATCAAATTTAAATTATTTTGAACAATGATAAAGGAGATTATCACATTTATTTGCTTGAAATTCCCGGAATATCACAAAAGCACTACTGCCAATATATATGATATGGTAAATTTCACCAAGGGTGTAGTGGAAAGTCGCCCTACGTCATTAATATCTTCATTTTCAATAATCTTATCCTCAATATACTTTACTACAAAACACAAATAAGTTTGAAGTGGTTTTCAGATAGGGATTTCCTAAATTCGATCCTGGTCTCTTCGAAATCCAATCATCGATAAAAATGATGTTTTATAAGCAGATGATTGTTGTTTGATTTATTCATTTCTTTATCAGAATATCTTTGAGAGATATGTATATTAAAAATATTATTTTAGTAAATATGGAATCATGTGAAGCTTCCTTCTGAAATTTATCAAATAATTTTTAGAAAGTAACTTATGAGTATTTAAATTTGGAAATTTTAACTTTTATACTTGACTCATTTTCGACATTTCGACCTTATCTATCTCTCGTCCGGATGAAGCTAGGTGAGCTAGGATACTAGTTGCTCCTAAACATCTCCTTTGTTTAAGCACCCCAACAAGATCTCATGAATAGAAAAATCCACTCTACCCGTCAGCTTTCAGAGCCAAGACTAAATCACTTGATTTCTACATCTTTTCTTTATAACGTTTATTTAAACCTTTTTATATCAGTTATCAAATCCTCATACCATCTTTAAAACAATTAATTATTTGTTTGAAAATACTAATAAAATATTTGAAAAGGACTCGTTAAATTTAAAACTTCATTTCTAAAGTGTTGAAATGCTAGCAGAAAATTGCTGCCGAAAGTGCGTAAAAAGCTGATTCGATTTTAAACATCTTTTCTATTTTTTTTTAAATTCAATCTCTTTTAAACTATTTTATTTAATTTATAAAATTTATTTCAGGTTTTTAAACATTTAAAAATACTCATTTCAAGGAACTTTATACTTTAGTCGCTTTACTGCAAAAGCGTGATTTTTCTGAATAGTTGATTTGGACATATTTTAAAATCTATAAAATGAAATCTTAATTTTCTTTCTTCGTTATAAAACTATTGTTATAATAGTTTGGGAAATTCTCATCTCAAATAATTTCAAGCCAAATTCCATTCATATACTCATTCGAATTCGTCGATGTAAAATCGCGAACTACCGTTATGCGATGCGTCTAGTTTTGACTCATTTCTTGGTTTTCATTTAAACTTTTCGAAACAAGTTTATATGTTTGTGAAACATTTATAAAGAAAATTCAATCATTTTAAAAGTATTAAATGATTCCATACTACTTTTTCAAATTCATTCAGAAAGTGTTTTCTATGTGAAATAATGACATGTGTATCGTGACTTATTTAAACATTCACATGAGATAAGCAATATATAATGATCAAAATCATAAACGAACATCCATACAATCATATCACATCCATATCACATCCATATATATATATATATATGTATATATATGTAATAATTAGGAGTTCTTACTTTGAATATAATTGAACTAACATTAGACGGATATAAACCTTCCTAACTTAATCAAATACCCACGAGTACTTGCACGATTGACTCAAATTGGCTCGGCTTGGACTTGTAGTTGGGGAAGGTGCTCATGCTTTGGGTTAGAGAAGAGGTGGACTCGGCCTTGGTGGGTGCAGCCGTGGGTAGGGTAAGGAGAAGGGAGAGTTTCAAAGCGTTTTGGTAGTGTTTTGATGGATAATTTCTTTAGTATATTTTTGAAATAAATTTAGCATTATTTTATTAAGGTTGGAAGCCATGACAATGAAGAGAGAAAGCTTAGAAAATAAAGAAGGATAAATGTGAACAAAAGTGAAGAAATGGTTTAGCATTTATAGAAAAATTTGGAATAAAATATTATTATGTGAAATGGTTTGGCATTTAAGTAAACTACATTTTCTCAACACTTAACATCGCCTTTCACTTCACAACTTTATCTCTTAATTATGTAAGTATTAAGCAAAACTAAGTTACGTTTTTGTTTAGATTTGATTTTGACATGTTTGTCTTTTAGTGTTTATTTTTTGTTAATGAATTCTAGAAATTTATGAACTTGTAACAGCCAGGAACTTTCAACCATTCGCATCCATTATAAGTGTATAGGTAGACACTCATGCCAAAATTGAATTGCTTAAAATACCGCATTGTAAATAAAAGTTTGGCAAATCACAGAATATACAGTAAATAATAATCACATATCACAGATACAGAATAATAATAATGCAGCGGAAGTAAAAGAGATAGTAGTTCATGGAGCTACTATATAAATATATCAGAGTCACATAAGATACAACAGAATAAATAAAGTACAAAGGAAGTCTCACTACATAGAAGTCTACGCAAAAGATAAAACTTGACGAGTAGATAATCTCCAACGATTCCAATCTCTAGAAAGTGGAAATCCAAATCTGTGAATAACTCAGGCTGACCCGAGGGTAAATAAAAATACAAACACTCTAGTCAGGACATACATACTTATGCAATGTAAACCAACTCAAGTGAACTGCGGTAAAGGTACAAGTAACTTAGAAAATGCTTGGGACCGCCCATCCTCTAAGGATCCGTTAAACTATTTACTATATAGTATATTTGCGCTATATACAGTAGTTTCTAATCAGTAAAGTATAATCATATAGAAAATAGCATTAAGGGGATGGTGAACCTTAAGGCGGTCGGATCTTTAAAGCCAAAATCATAGTGGGCTCGATATTAGGTGATGACACGGCACGCGAGGCAATGCCAGGATGGATACACCGTTTGCACTCCCGGACCGGTGGTGACGGCAAGCCAGCAGCTTCCGCCCACCTCGAACAATACCCCCGAATCAAAGTGGCGCCACATATCGAATCGCAAAAGTAATAGAATGGTTTTCGATGGAGCATGCTCGATGAAAGGGTGCGACCCTTTGTGTAGCCCGATATAGCTCCTGTTTTAGTCATTTATGCCAACTCACAGGAGTTGGGTCCACGTAATATACCTCGAGAACGTCGCCACCATCCTACTTCATTCTGGAATCTCCACCACGTACACAGTTGTTAAAGTGGTTTTCGGTATTGGCCGGCTATAACACAGTATCCGATCCCGGTCTCTTTAACAACCAATCGTTATTATAACCCGTAGCTATAACTTTAAAACAATATTTTAAACTTCAAAAATAAAATGTCATTTCAACCCAAATCTTTATCAAAATAAAGATTAAATCATTTCCAAACCATTTCAATATATCATCATACCATATCTTTCAATTCAAATATTTATCAAAATAAATTACAAGTCATTTCTAACCATTTCAATATTTTGAATTATCATATCCTTCAAAAACTTCCTTTCAAATCATTTTAATACATCAAAATATCATAACCTTTCAAAGCTTCGTTTTTTAAATCATTAAATATCGAAATATCATATCTTTCAAAACTTGGTTTAAATCATTTTAATATATCAAAATATCATATCTTTCAGTACCACATTTCAAATCATTTTAATATATCAACATATCATATCTTTTCGAAACCACATTTCAAATCATTTTAATATATCAAAATATCATATCTTTTCGAAATCACATTTCAAATCATTATTCATTTTATTCAATTTAAAATACCATTTCAATTCATATTTCAAAACAGTTTATATTCCAAAAAAAATCATTTTTAATCAGTAAAATGAAGTTATTATGTTCAATAATTAAATTATTAAATTTCCAAAATTTTCAACTTCCAAAGTTCATTTATTCACTTAAGTTTATCAAAACAGTGAAAATTCACTTTTCGTGGCATTTAGAAAGCGCTACGGAAAGATACATTCAAAACAGTTCAATTTAAGAAAAGACAACATTTTAAAATGTTGTAATAGGGTTCACTTAAATTTTTAAATAAACTTAGTTAAATTCAAAAATTATAGCACTTACAAAAAATTGCTATAATAGCTTTAATTTCAATTTAGCTTTTTAGTTCATTATCATCAACTACATCATTTACAAATGCTGTAATATCATTTACATTGTAATTAATAGCATTTCAAAAATGCAGTCAATTAACTTCAAATATTCAATATAATTTCTCAACCAATTATATTTTTTTTATTTTAAACAATTTTAACTCATAAAATCATACATTTTCACATTTATAAACATCATTTAATTTTCCTCAAGTTCATGATTTTATAAAGTTAAATTTCCATTCAAAAATCAAGATTTAATAATAATTCACTTAATAAATTGCAATGTTCAATTTTAAATCCATTGCATTAAATTTCAACTTAACACTTAAGTTCAAATTCTCAAATATAACTTAGTTTTATTTTTATTTACTTAACTAAAAGTTCACTTAAGTCAATTTCATAAATTTCCAATTTAGTTATATTTCAAAATTTCAACTTAAAGTATTCATTCATTTCACATTCAACTTTATCAAAAATCATTAATATGATATAAAATCACTTTATATTAATTTAAATTCAAAATATCATAAATTTATCATATTTTCAAAGTTAATTTAAATTCCATTAAAAATTAAATCAAAATTTCCAAAATAACTTACATTCCTATTTTCCAACTTTTCCATAATTTATTTAACTTATAGATTTCCAAAAAATAAATAATACTTTACAAAATTTATATTTTTATTAAATTTCAAATCAAATATTATAATAATTAAATTTGTAAAATATTATAAAATTTTTAGAAAAAAATATTTTAACTACGGGCCTGTATATAATTTTCTCCGCTAGGTAAAGTGATACGGGTAATATATCATTTCAACCCGTAATTTACAAAGAAAATCCGGGTTTTATCATTTCAAACCCGAAATCCCAAGTTAAAATAAATTAAATAAAAACCGTTCAAGCCTATCATTTCAGCCCATAACGATTTTTCCCTATTCTAAAGTCCGTTCGGGTATGCATCATTTCAACCATAGTGATTCTAATTTAAAGGGAACTTGAAGTGTGATGAACAGATAAAATAAACAGAATAGCATGAAATAACAGTAACATATAATTTAATAAGTGTAATAAAAGGTATGGACATCATATGATAAAAATATACGCATATATAACATGATAATATAGTTCTACAGACTCACAGGGTGTCAATTCACATTTGTATAAGTATAAACATCTGGTGAGATTTACTCACTTGTATTAGCCGGCGATGACAAACAACTACACACAACAAAGATCTTCGAAGGCATGAAAGCATGAATATGATTTGAGAGTGGAGAGCCAAAGATTTATAGCCTTGGATACATTAAAACAAAACAAATATATGAAACATAAGTTTCAAAAACAAGATATACTTAACAATGTTAGAAATAGATGTATAAAACAAAACCAAAGACTTTGCACTTGCTTCCTATGCTTGTTTGCATGGCCTAGGGGATTAATAAGGTCAGGTTTGAGCATGGTTTGGATCAGGTATGGGTAGGAAAAGGCGCGGTTACAAGGTGATGAAGTGGGTAGGAGTTTAAATGTAGAGAATATAAAAGGTTAAGGCATATATAAAAGTTTTGGTGAACTTTTTGGGCTCGGCTAAGGCATGTTTGGGCTCACCCTTTCAGGTTTCAGATTTGGACAGTAGCTTAGGTGATGGGTGGTGGTCATATCAAGGTGGTGGTGGTGGCCTAAGGTGGTGGCCTAAGGTGGTGGCCTTGGTGGTGGATGAAGATAGTGAAGCAACTAGGCAAGGCTAACATGTTTTTAAGAAGTTTTCAAGGCTTTTGTGTGGAGTTTTGTCAAAGGGGAGGGTGCAGCCTGGTCAAGTCGGAGGAGGAGATGATGTTAAGTGGTGGATGGTGAAGAGGAGAAGGTGGTGGAGGTGATGGCCAAAGCTAGGTAATGGTGGTCGAGTAAAACAAACAAAGAAAACAAGGCAAAAACAAGCAAAAAGGAAGGAGGAAAAGTAGAAAAATATAGAGAAGCCATTACCAATTTTTCTCTAGCCATGAAAATGAGATAAGGAAGATGTTTTCACGTGAAAATGAAGAAAAAGAAGTCAGTTGAAGATAGTGTAAAGAATGGCCAAAATAACTGATGTATTGATTGAAAAAGAAACGGTAAAAGAAACGGTGAAACGACTTTACGTTTCTTAGCTTTTAAAACCTTCCACACTTCCTTTTCTTTTAAATCAAATAAAACAAAATAAAATTCAGCAAGTACATCTAAAAACCGAAACAAAGTGAAAAAAATAAAAATATATAATTAAATTTAAAGAAAATATAAAAAGAATTAAGGAAATTGCTTAAAAATTGAAAACAGGGTTCAAAAATTACAATTAAAACATCAATGGCTTTGGAAAAATATCTTGGAACAACCCGCATATGTTATGATTTATAAATTTAAATGTTTTGTTTAAATGTGGTATCGTAGTCGGATTTTAGTCCGAAAAGCTACTTTTTGCATACGGTCGAATTAGAACTCGGGACCACTCCCGTTGAGTTTAAAATGCCGTTTGCGACCTTTTTGAGTATAAGCTTCGATAAGTTTGGAGAAAGTTGAATTTTGCTACTTTTTGCTTAGGGCTTTGGTTCGGGCAGAGCCCAATAACCCCACTTATGTATTCAGTCCCAATTCCACTTCAACTCCTCATTTACTTCATTTTCAATTCCTAATACTCAAGCTTTAGCTACAATGGTGGGAGAGATGGGAAACTAAAACTCAAGCCCTAGTTTTCTTTTGCAAATCAAGTTCTAGCTCCAAACTAATAGAAGAACCCATTGGTAAGCTTCTCTTCTTCTCCTCCAACTCAATCTCTTATCACTTTCAGAAATTCCTAAACCTAACTTTGGGAATGTTCTTCTTTTAAAGCTTAGAATCAAGCTTCTTGAGTTGGATTTGAAGAGTGGTTGATTCTCCTTTGCTTTCAAGCATCTTCTTCAATCGTTTGGGTTCAAAGGTGAGATTTTTATCTCACATCTATGACTATAATTATCTTTGGTTGTTAGGTTTGAATTCCTAACACTTCTTCATGAGAATTTTCTCTTGATTTGGATTAGTTTTGTGAATATTCCAATTTTTTAGTTTTTAAGTCAAATTTGTGTGAAATCCTTTTATGGATGTTTGATCATGCTTTTGGTGATGCATCGAGGAGCATATAGGTCGGGTTACTGATTGGCATAAACCCTTAGAGCTAATGTTCGTCCGGATGCATTTTGGAAGAGTTTGCTCTTCATTTGGATAGGCTGAAAAACAGCCCAGGCAAGATTCAGTCGACTGAAAAGTCTGTTTGGTCGACTGAACCTGGAACCCGAAAGTTTCCAGGCATGATTCAGTCGACTGAATCCTCTGTTCAGTCGATTGAAACTGGAAACAGAAAGTTTCCTGAACCTGAAAAATTTCCAGGCACAGGGTCAGTCGACTGAAAACTCTGTTCAGTCGACTGAACCTGCTGTTTGAGTCCATTTTGCCTTTTTGGATTGAATTTCCAATTTAAATCGATTCGTGATGATCCTATTTGTTGTTATCATTTATTATGACTTTGATGACTCCTTTTTAGGGATTTTTGAATATCCATTTCGATGGATTCTTTATCGGTTTCTTTGGATTTTATTCACATCTTCGTATGTGAATTTTAGTGATTGATTGTTCCTACAATCTTCTTTGTGATTTGTCACTTTAAAAATATAAAGGTTTCGATACTAATAGTAAATATCAAAACTCTTTCTTCAAATGATTTCAACACTATTTTACTACAAAGCTCGTTTTCTCAAACCAATTTCCAATCTATAAGTATATACAAACCTTTACCTCACTCGTATGAGAAATCTAATTAAACAACTTTGGAAAACAAGTGGTATGAAACGCTTGCGTTTACTTCGTCGGTTAATTCTTGGACTTGTTCGATTGAATCTCTTGTGACAATTTTCTAGTGGAGATCTACAATTTGTTCGTAAATATTTAAGTTAAGCTAGTGGTTATGGGACATGAAGCTAAGCTCATATATTTACTAGCTTACTATAATTGACACTTCTTGATGATCATGACGATCATTTTTTGTGATTTAGACTAGCAATGTGCGATGTCTCTTTGTCTACGAGGGAGACTAAACCCCGTTTGTGTGAGTTTCTACTCACATATGTGGGGTAGCGCCCCATGGTCTTCGGGCCGTTCGTGTGTCAAAAATTAATGGCTAGCTACCATGAGATAGCGTCTCGTTCGTGTGATACATATGTTGGTGAGTTTTCATGCTCCCGTTCGTGTGATAGGCCTCCCCCCCCATTTTGTGTGATTTCTGGATTTCGTGTGTCGAATTCTGGAACTTTCTTCTTCACCTATTTTTGCGATTTCTATTGATATGATTTATCAATTTTTGTGCATAGGTGAAATCGTGTGTCATTGTCTGGATTTCTTGAGATGATTTCTAGAATTTGTGCTTCACCAATTTTCGTGATTTCCATTGATAAGTTTTATCAATAGTTGTGCATTGGTGAATTTGTGCATCATAGACTTTTGTGATTGACATTGATATAATCGTCAATATTTATGGTTTGGTGAACGAAATAAGGAGTATGACATTTTCTTTGATTCTTGTGTGGATTTGGTGATATTGATTAATCTCTTGTTGATTTTCAATTATTTACATATATCACAGCATGGCATTGTGATTATTATGTGTTTAGTCATATCTCTTATTCTATATCATTTCACCTGATATTTATATTTAGACTGATCCGTTTATTATTTTCTTATTAAATAATACTTGGGTGAGACCGAGATGTTGCAGGTGCTTCAGATTGACTTCTCACTTGGGATTGATTTCTCTGACTTTTGGCTAACTACTTAGATTAGTAGTTTATTTTGTTGTATACACTTGAGATATAGACTCATAGTTGTATTCTTTTGTATAGCACGTTATGCTATTCTTTTGTATTATTGTGGATCTTTTTGACCACTACTCTGATATACACTTTCATGTGTTAATTATATATTCATATCTTCTTCCGCCTTTGTGATATTAATTATCTGTGAATGATTTGCGTTATGCTTACTTCTATATTTGTTTCCGAAGATTACTATAGCCACTGTGTAGTAGCTTTGAGTTTGTGTCGGTATGTCGGATTTCCTCTTGTGACGAAAAGTTGTATTTTTATGTGGCATATCGGTGCTAGCCTAAAGAAATTATACGGATGGTCGCTCCTCAACAGCCTTATTCTCCGTGCTAGTTGATAGCATTACTCCGTAGTGTTCTTGGCTAGCGTGGGTATAGAGGTGGGGCATCACAGCTTGGTATCAGAGCCAAACTTCGGAACAATATGGAATATTATAACAAGGATCATCGTCCTAAGCCCATCTTAGGAGTCGTGCTTTAGGGTTTACTTCGAGTCTTCGTACCGATTCATCCTATTTTCTTTTATGATTCCTTGTTTTATCTATCAAGATTGCTTGATATTCATTAGTGAATAATCTTCTCCTTGTTCTTCTTTCTTTCTAAAGGAAGAGAAATGTCTAGACCAGGCCGCCCCAGAGCCGTACCATCTAGCACTCCGCCCCAGGATGGAGTTTTTATGACTTCTCAACAGCTTCTTGATTTAGTGACGAATGCTCAAGCAGCTGGAGCTAACCCGGAACCTACTCACCCAAAGTCGGGATTTGCACGCTTGTGCAGCGATTACACTAATTTGGGTGGGGAGCCATTCAAAGGTTCCGAAACTATTATTGAAGTACAGGCTTGGCTAAGGTCATGCGATTGAATCTTTTCTCGCATGAATCTTATTGACCTTCACCGAGTTCAGATGGCCTCTAGTATGCTCCGAGAAAGAGCATTGGACTGGTACGAGCTTCTTATTTCTGAGACTAATGAAGCGGATCTCACCTGGGTGAAATTCCGGGAACGCTTCGAGTTGAAATTTGTACCAGAAGAAGAGAAAGTGACACTGGCTCGACGATTTATAGACCTTGTTCAAGTTGAGTCCTCCGTGACTGATTACGTCGCCTCCTTCGAGTCGCTTTCCAAATATGGGGTTGAATACATCAACACCCCTTTAAAGAAGAACCAGAGGTTCGTCTATGGCTTGAACAAAAATCTCAAGAAGCCATTGCTTCTAAAATTAGAAGTTTCTTTCAACCAACTCGTTGATATCGCTCTTCGTCTTGAAGAGGCGGATAGGGAGAATGATGTTGAAGTGGTGGGTTCCAAACCAACCTTCAACAACAAGAAGAGGCCAAACAAATTCAAAGGCCCTTATCCCAATAAGAAAGGGAGGAAAGCAACTCCTGTTGAAAAGACCTTTTCCTCTACTAAAGGGAAATGCTATAATTGTGGTTCGAAAGACCATTTTGCGAACAAGTGTTCAAAGCCTCGTACTTGTCGCTATTGCAAAAGCCCGGACCATTTTATGCATGTATGTCCCAAACTTCAAAATAGGAAGGAGGGAATGCTTAATGTTGCTCAAGCCCCTGGCAACACATCTCATGGCCAAGGTATTTCTCATTCTATTCTGGATGGAATTATTTTATTTCGTGATCATCCTATTCGAGTTCTTTTTGATACGGGTGCGTCCCATTCTTTATATCAAAAGAACTTGTTGATACTTTTTCTTTGGATGTTTTGTGTTTAATGACTTCTTTGAGAATTGCGAATCCGGTTGTGGATCCGCGACAATCAGTTTATTGTGTAAAGATGTCGAGATTATTTTGTGTGATTTTTCTTTCCGAGCCGATTTGCATGTCATGCGTTATTTAGGCTTTGGAATGATTTTGGAAATGGATTGGATTAACCGTTATGAAGCTCATATCCTATGTCCTGAGCGGACTATTCATCTTCGACATCCTCAATCTGTTAAGCAGATTTCTATTAATCTTAAAGATTCAGATTCTAGCTTGGTTGCATCTTTATATTCTTTAAATCCTCGTGATGATGATGATGATGATGAGGGTGATATTATTTCACTAATTCACGTCGTTCGCGAATTTTTCGACATATTCGAGCCCGTTTTAGGATTACCACCTAAGCGAGCAATTGAGTTCAGAATTAATCTCATTCCTGGAGCTCAACCTGTCACTCGTCCTCCTTATCGTTTGTCCAATAAAGAAAATGAGGTGATGTGCATACAATTATCCGATTTGGAAACGAAGCAATTTATTCGCTCTAGTTCCTCGCCTTGGGGAGCTTTAGCTATTTTTGTGAAGAAATTCGATGGAACATTTAGGCTTTGCGTTGACTACCGCAACCTCAATGATCTTACTATCAAAAAAAATATCCTTTACCTCGGATTGATGATCTATTCGATCATCTTAGTGGTGCTAGAGTCTTTTCACAATTAGACTTAGCTACTGGATTCCATCAGCTTCGTATTGCAGAGGATAGCATTCCTTTGACATCGTTCCGTACTCGTTACGGATCTTATGAATGGCTTGTTATGCCATTTGGTCTAACGAATGCTCCGGCTTATTTCGTCGACCTTATGAATAGAGTTTTCAAAGACTTCCTCGATCGGTTTGTTCTCATCTTCATTGATGATATTCTTGTGTATTCTAAAACCGAGGAGGAACATGAGAAGCATCTTCGGAACGTGTTGGAAACTCTTAGGAGTAATCAATTAAAAGCAAAATTTTCTAAATGCTATTTTTGGCAATCTCTTGTGATGTTTCTCGGTCATATTACTTCCGAATCCGGAATTTCCATGGATCCTTCAAAGATTGAAGCGATTCAAGATTGGAAGAGACCGGAGAGTGTGACGGAGATTCGTAGTTTTCTTGGATTGGCGGGTTATTACCGCCGTTTTATCAAAGACTTATCTAATATTGTCGTGCCTCTCACTAGCTTAACAAAGAAAGGCGTTAAATACATTTGGTTAGACAAATGTGAAGCTTCTTTCCAGAAATTGAAAGAACTCCTTTCCGATGCTCCTATTCTTGTTATTCCCGAGGGGAATCAAAATTTCGTTGTTTATACCGATGCTAGTCGCATTGGTTTGGGTGCCGTTCTTATGCAAAAAGAACGTGTTATTGCTTATGCTTCAAGGCAATTGAAGCCTTTTGAGACTAGATATGCCACTCATGATTTAGAGCTCGCGGCTATTGTTTTTTCTCTTTGAATTTGGCGTCATTATCTTTTGGGAGAGAAATTTGTTCTTTATACTGATCATAAGTCCTTGAAGTATTTATTCTCTCAAAAGGAACTTAATTTGCGTCAACAACGTTGGCTTGAGTTCCTTGCTCCTTACGATCTTGATATCAATTATACTCCCGGAAAGGGAAAACGCGTTGCGGATGCACTTAGTCGAAAGCAACAAGCGATTGTTTCTATGATGATATCCGAATGGAACGATCTCGAGATTTTATCCACTTGCGAAATTCAAGACCGTGTTTCCGATTTATGTTCATCTCTTGTTTTATGTAGCCTTGAGGCTCATTCTTCTCTGTTAGACCGCATTCTTGAAGCTCAAGGGCTAGATCCCGAATTGGCTCTTCTTGGCCAAAATTTTAATGATAAAATTGATATTGATGGTTTGAAAGACTTTGATATTGATTCTCGAAGCGGCATTCGATAATTTGGTAGACTTATCGTGCCAAATATTAGTGATCTTCATAAAGATATTTTAGAAGATTCACATCGTTCTAAATTTACCATTCATCCCGGTAGTAGTAAAATGTACGCGGATATGAAGCGACTTTATTATTGGGAGGGAATGAAAGTTGACATCGCTAACTTCGTTAAGCGTTGCATTACTTGCCAACTCATTAAGGCCGAGTATCAAAGGCCCGGTGGGTTATTGCAACCTTTAGAAATTCCAATTTGGAAGTAGGACCAAATTTCCATGGATTTTATAGATGGCCTTCCCCGTTCACGTTCGGGTCATGATAGCTTATGGATGATTGTTGATAGACTTACTAAATCCGCCCATTTTATTCCCGTTCGGTCCAATCGAACCGTTCCTCTTTTGGCCAAACTCTTTATCAAAGAAATTGTTAAATTGCATGGAGTTCCTACTTCTATTGTTAGCGATCGTGATCCATTGTTTACTAGTGGATTTTGGAAGAGTCCTCAAAAAGCTTTGGTAACGAAGCTTAATTTTAGCTCCGCTTATCACCCCCAGTCCGATGGACAAACTGAGCGTGTGAATCAAACACTTGAAGATCTTCTTCGTGCTTGTGTTCTTGATTTTGGCGGAAGTTGGGAAGATCATATTCCACTTGTTGAATTTTCCTATAATAATGGCTTCCAATCTAGTATTGGTATGGCACCTTTTGAGGCACTCTATGGAAGGCCATGCCGATCTCCTTCTTGTTGGCTTGAGGCCGGTAAGAAACTGGTTTTAGGTCCAGATCTTTTTCGTGATTCCATAGAAAAGATTGAACTTATTCGACATAGGATGAAAGAAGCCCAGAGTAGACAAAAATCCTATGCCGATAACCGGAGAAGGAAGTTAGAGTTTTCTGTGGGAGATCTTGTGTTCATTCGTGTGTCACC
The DNA here is from genome assembly GCA_030765085.1 of Allium cepa. NCBI lineage: Eukaryota > Viridiplantae > Streptophyta > Magnoliopsida > Asparagales > Amaryllidaceae > Allium > Allium cepa. Next base: position 178,339,777 of record CM060945.1, read on the forward strand.
TATGAAAGGTGTTGTGCGTTTCAGTCGATCGGGAAAGTTAGCGCCTCGATATATTGGGCCATTTCCTATCACTGAACGTATTGGTTCCATGGCATATCGCCTTTTATTACCGGCTCAATTTTCTGCTATCCATGACGTGTTTCACGTTTCTCAACTTCAGAAGTGTCTTCGAGATTCCGATTCTATTCTTGAGCCCGATGTTGTGGAAGAGATTGAAGTTTTGCCCAATTTAACTTATGAGCAACATCCTATTCGTATTATTGCTTCGGAGGTCAAGCGCCTTCGAAATAAAGATGTTTCGCTTGTTAAAGTTCAATGGTCTTCAAATCCTAAGGATTGTTCTTGGGAGTCTAGAGAGTTCATCGAGCGAACACATCCGGACTTACTCTCTTGTGCTCTTTAAGGTGAACTTCTTATTTCAATCTTCTTTTGGGTTGAATATGCTTTTGTGGTTGTTACTTTATATTCTCTTCTTAAATATTGCGAGGACGCAATTTCTTTAAGGAGGGGAGTGATGAAATACGTACCTTAAAAACCGGGGCCGACCTAACGCCAATTCCCCACGACGACCTAACGCCAATTCTCCACGACTCATCCCACCGCGATCACCGACCCACGACTCAATTCATCCACGACCCGCGACTCATCCCCATCCATGATTCACGACTCAAATCCATCCACGACTCAACTCCTCACCGACACACGACTCAATTCCATCACCAACCCACGATCCACCCTTCTTCTCCCACAACCGCGACTGAACTTTTTTTCCGACCTAAACCTAAGTCGTCACTAAGACAGAACCTTTTCCCAACCTACTTCGATCGCAGGCAAGCCAAATCCATTTCCCCAATTTGCAGCCGATCCATCCATATGTCGCGAACGACTCATCTACCTTTCCTTAAGTCGCGAGTATGTGCCATGCCCTATTTCGTTAAGACGCGTGAGATAATCTTGAGTCGCAATGAGATAATTTTTGAGTCGGAGCCAAGATAATTTTTAAGTCGTTGCCGAGTTAATTGTGGGTCACGTTATTGTTAATTTTTGTTTGTAGGTTGCGTGCGTTGTCTCTTAAGTCGTTTGTTTTGTGTTTCTTATGGCAAGTCATGTTATGTGGTAACTGTTTGTAACGTGTTGTACTTTGTGTAGTGTTGTCGTGTTGTAACCCTATAAATAGGGACGTGATGTCATTGTAAAGTTGTTGATTTTTGAATAAAATTCCATTTGATTGCTTTGTGCTTCTTCTAATTGGTAGTCGAGTGTGATCTCCTATCTCCACTTACGTCATTCGAGTGCGCTCGAATCTACGTTTGTTGAAGCCGGTTCACGGAATCTTGTGCGCAAGATCAACGTCGAAGAATCGTAGATCTCTTTCCCGGTATCTTCGGATCAACGAGTCAGAGATAGTTAGAATTCGGTATCTTCGGATCAACGAATTTGGGCATTGCAGTATACTCAATCCACCGATTGCTACATTCCAACGATTTCATTTGTTTTCATATTATCCGCTGCGTCAGTTTGGTATCAGAGCGACTCTTAGCAAATCATAGCTAAGTCAATCTTGAGCCGAAGTTTGAAGTTTGTGTTCACTGTGTTCATATTGAAGTGGCAACAAGATTGAAGTATTTGATCCATATCCCTTTGGATCAAAGTGTGCAAAAGTGTTTGAATTTGTAGGGGAGATTTTTGCGCGCCAAAGTATTGAAGTGGATTTGGAGGCCGAGCCGAGTCAAGCATAGGCCGTGCCTTGTTCTTGTGTTGAAGTGTTTTAGTTGTGCTTTGTTAAGAAGTCGAGAGACCTAAGCCTTAAGTCGAAGCAAGCTTGTGCTAGCTAGTGGGAGCCGAGCCGAGTTAAAGTGGAGTTTGAGCGTGCAAACTTTTGAAGTTGAAGTTTGTTGTCTAAAGATTTTTTTTGAAGTTTTGATTTGTTGAAGTGTTTGAAGTTCAATCATGCCACCGAGACGAGCTCAACGTCATCGCAATATTAATGCCTTGTATGGAAGAGAAGAAGCTGATGAAATGGAGCAACGCATCCACGAGAGTTTTACTGAAAAGTTGAACGAAGGAATTGGTCGATTAGAGAGAATGATTATTGAAATGAATCAAAGTAGAAGAAGAGTTTCACCTGAATCGAACCATGGGGGGGTAGAGCTTCGATACATTCAGATCGAGAGAGAAGAGAAGATCAAGATCATAGAAGTGTTGACAATCGTGATAGAAATGTTGATCGAAGGAGTGGTGGTAGAGATGTTGGAGTTCGTGATCGACATCGATATACTTCAGATTTTGATGAGGAGTTTGATGGTGATAGGGGAAGTGTTCGTTACCGAGATAGAGATCCAACACGACGTCAGTATCGAGATGTAGTGGATGATCGTCGATGGGAATCGGGTATGAAGATGGAAATTCCTGAATGTAAAGGTGGAATGGTAACTGAAGAATTTCTTGATTGGTTGTCTAATGTTGAAGAGATCTTTGATTTCAAAGAGATTCCGGAGAATCGTCGAGTGAAGTTGGTTGCTACTAGGTTGAGGGGTAGAGCTTTGGCATGGTGGCAGCAAACTAAACTTACGAGAGAGAGAATGGGGAAGTCAAAGGTTGTTGAGTGGGATAAGATGAAGAAAATGATGAGAGCTAAATTTTTACCATACAACTATCAGTCACTTATGTACCAGAGATTGTAGAACCTAAGGCGGGGGACGAAGTCAGTCAGTGATTATGCAGATGAATTTTACCAACTCATTGCCAGGAACGATATAATGGAGACGAAAGAGCAGCTGATCGCTAGCTTTGTTGGAGGGTTGTGAATGCAGATCCAGGATATGGTTAATATGTTTGATCTGAGATCTGTGGCTGAAGCGCACCAGAAAGCGTTGGCTTGGGAGAAGCAAGGAAGACGAGGAGGTGGTGTGTTTACAAATTTCAACAATCAAGTGAAGGGTGCCAGTGGGAATTCCGTTGTTACTAAAGCTGTCAATAAACCAGTTGTGAATGAAGTGGCGAAGGCGAAAATTACTAACAGTTTTAAGTGTTATAACTGCCAAGAAGTGGGTCATAAGAGTAACGAATGTCCAAAGCCAAAGAAGAGAACGATGATTGCTGAAGTTGAAGGTGAGGATGTTAGTGAAGGTGATTCTAGTCCAGTGGAGGAGAATGAACAGGATATCGCGTCGGAAGATGAAGGGTGTAATCTAATGATGAGAAGGTCTTGTTTAACACCGAAACAAGAGGATGAGGCTAGTTGGTTGAGGAGCAACATTTTTCAATCTACATGCACTATTCTGGGAAAAGTTTGTAAGTTTGTGATTGATGCAGGAAGTTGTGACAATATTATTTCAACTGAAGGTGTGAGGAAGCTGAAGTTGAAGACGGAGAAACACCCTAATCCTTACAAGTTAGCGTGGCTGAGAAAAGGAGGAGAGGTGAAGGTGGATAAACGAGTTCGAGTTCCATTTTCTATTGGGAAGAAATATAAAGACGAAATCTGGTGTGATATAGTTGAGATGGATGTTTGTCATCTGCTTTTGGGAAGACCGTGGCAGTATGATCGAGCAGTGCAACATGACGGTCGGACCAATAGCTATAGTTTTATGTTTGAAGGCGTTAAAATTATTTTAGTCCCAAAGAAGAGACAGCAGGGAGAGAGTAAATCTGAGGAGATTGAAGAGATAAAAACTTTGCTATCGTTGAAAGAGTTTATTAAGGAAGTTGAAGGGAAGCCTGAAGTCTTTGTGTTAATTGGACGAGATTGTAGTGAAGAGGTTGAAATCCCAGAAGAAGCGAAGCCAGTTTTGAAAGAATTTGAGGATGTATTTCCAGAAGAGTTGCCTAAGGAGTTACCGCCACTTAGACATTCAACATCAAATCGATCTTGTTCCGGGAGCAGTATTACCGCATAGACCACATTATCAAATGAGTCCGAAGGAACATGAAGAGTTGAGGAGGCAGGTGGAAGAGTTGTTAGAGCAGGGACGTGTTCAGGAAAGCTTGAGTCCTTGTGCAGTACCAGCTTTGTTGGTGCCGAAGAAGGATGGAACATGGAGAATGTGTACCGATAGTAGAGCTTTGAACAAGATTACTGTTCGCTACAGATTTCCTATGCCGAGGTTGGATGACTTGCTAGATCAGTTGAGTGGGGCTACTATCTTTTCAAAGATTGATTTGAAAAGTGGATATCATCAAATTCGGATTAGACCTGGAGACGAATGGAAGACAGCCTTCAAGACGAGAGAGGGGTTATACGAATGGTTGGTTATGCCATTTGGTTTATCAAATGCACCTAGTACATTCATGCAGGTGATGAATCAAATCTTTAGACCATTCATTGGGAAGTTCGTGGTGGTTTATTTCGATGATATTCTGATATATAGCAGGAGTATGGAGGAGCATGTTCAACATTTGAGGGAAGTGCTGATTATTCTTCGTGAGGAACAATTTTATGCTGCTACGAAGAAATGCATGTTCATGACGCATAGTGTTTTATTTCTGGGATATGTTGTGTCAGGAGAAGGTATACAGGTGGACCAGAATAAAGTTGAAGCAGTTAGGAATTGGCCACAGCCAAAGACAATTACGGAAGTGAGAAGTTTTCATGGGCTAGCGTCATTCTACCGAAGATTCATTCCACACTTCAGTAGCGTGATGGCTCCAGTTACTGATTGCATAAAAGGGAAACAGTTTGTATGGTCAGAGGAAGCGGGGGTTGCTTTTGAGAAGATCAAGGAACTATTGACGACATCACCGATTCTTGTTTTACCAGATTTTCGGTTGTTGTTTGAATTGCATACTGATGCGTCGAAGGTGGGAATTGGTGGAGTCTTGAGTCAGAGTGGGAAACTCGTTGCTTATTTCAGTGAGCAGTTATCAGGAGCAAAGATGAGGTATAGCACGTACGATGTGGAGTTTTATGCAATTGTTCAGGCTGTTAAGCATTGGAGACACTATCTGTTTCAGAAAGAATTTGTTATGTACACTGATCATGAGGCGTTGAAACATATGCAAGGGCAGGACAAGATTTCAGCAAGGCATGCATCGTGGATTACCTATTTACAGCAATTTACTTTCATTGTCAAACACAAGTCTGGGGTGACGAATCGGGTAGCTGATGCTTTGAGTAGGAGGAGTCATTTATTAACGACAATGAAAGTTGAAGTGACAGGGTTTGAATTATTGCCAGAGCTGATTGAAGAAGATCCTTACTTTGTGAAATTTGTTGAGAAAGTCAAGGAAGGAAGTACTGATGAATTTGTGTTGGTTGATGGTTTTCTGTTTAAAGGAAATCGGTTATGTATTCGAGAGAGCAGTTTGAGATTGAAGATTATCAAGGAGTTACACGAGGAAGGACATGTGGGCCGTGATCGTACTTTGCATTTGATTGCTCAATCTTACTTTTGGCCGTCAATGAGAAAAGAGGTCGAACGGTTTGTGGAGAGATGTCATATTTGCCAGATTTCTAAGGGAACAGCGACCAATGCAGGATTATATATGCCGTTACCTGTACCGACTAAGCCTTGGGTTGATTTGAGTATGGATTTTGTTTTAGGGTTTCCTAGAACTCAAAGGGGAAACGATTCCATTTTTGTGGTGGTTGACCGGTTTTCAAAAATGGCACATTTTATTGCTTGTAAGAAGACGGCGGGTGCTGTTCATGTGGCTCAGTTATTTTTCAAGGAGATCTATCGACTTCATGGATTGCCAGAGTCTATTGTGTCAGATAGAGATACTCGTTTTCTGAGTCATTTTTGGTTGAGTTTGTGGAAGATGGTGGAAACGAAGCTGAAATTTAGTAGTGCTTATCATCCGCAAACAGATGCGCAAACAGAGGTGGTGAATAGATCGTTGGGAAATTTGTTACGATGTCTTGTGAAAGACAATTTGAAGATTTGGGATGTGAAGTTGTGTCAAGCTCAATTTGCTCACAATCATGCAAATAACTGAAGTACAGGTTTCAGTCCATTTCAAATTGTATATTCAAGCTTACCAAAAGGACCATTGGATTTAACAATAATACCACAACCAAAGGGGACAGTTAAGCGGGCAGCTAATTTTGTTGATGGGTTGACGGAATGCGATAGAATCGTACAGGAACGATTGGAAAAGGCAAATGAGAAGTATAAACAAATGGCGGATAAGAAACGAAGAAGTATAGTCTTCAAAGAGGGTGATTTTGTTTATGCCGTATTGACGGAAGATCGTTTTCCAGTTGGAACTTACAATAAGTTGAAGGCACAAAAGATTGGTCCAGTAGAAATCTTGAAGAGGATCAATGATAATGCGTATCGGTTAAAGTTGTCGGAAAATGTTCATACTTCTGATGTTTTCAATGTCAAACATTTAATTCTGTATTATGGGGAGGAACTTGATGAAGAAGGCGAGAGTGTGAATTCGAGGACGAATTCCGTCCAACAAGGGGAGGATGATGAAGTACGTACCTTAAAAACCGGGGCCGACCTAACGCCAATTCCCCACGACGACCTAACGCCAATTCTCCACGACTCATCCCCACCGCGATTACCGACCCACGACTCAATTCATCCACGACCCGCGACTCATCCCCATCTACGATTCACTACTCAAATCCATCCACGACTCAACTCCTCACCGACACACGACTCAATTCCATCACCAACCCACGATCCACCCTTCTTCTCCCACAACCGTGACTGAACTTTTTTTCCGACCTAAACCTAAGTCGTCACCGAGACAGAACCTTTTCCCGACCTACTTCGATCGCAGGCAAGCCAAATCCATTTCCCCAATTTGCAGCCGATCCATCCATATGTCGCGAACGACTCATCTACCTTTCCTTAAGTCGCGAGTATGTGCCATGCCCTATTTCGTTAAGACGCGCGAGATAATCTTGAGTCGCGAACGAGATAATTTTTGAGTCGGAGCGGAGATAATTTTTAAATCATTGCCGAGTTAATTGTGGGTCACGTTATTGTTAATTTTTTTTGTAGGTTGCGTGCGTTGTCTCTTAAGTCGTTTGTTTTGTGTTTCTTATGGCAAGTCATGTTATGTGGTAACTGTTTGTAACGTGTTGTACTTTGTGTAGTGTTGTCGTGTTGTAACCCTATAAATAGGGACATGATGTCATTGTATAGTTGTTGATTTTTGAATAAAATTCCATTTGATTGCTTTGTGCTTCTTCTAATTGGTAGTCGAGTGTGATCTCCTATCTCCACTTACGTCATTCGAATGCGCTCGAATCTACTTTTGTTGAAGCCGGTTCACGGAATCTTGTGCGCAAGATCAACGTCGAAGAATCGTAGATCTCTTTTCCGGTATCTTCGGATCAACGAGTCAGAGAGAGCGAGAATTCGGTATCTTCGGATCAACGAATTTGGGCATTGCAGTATACTCAATCCACCGATTGCTACATTCCAACGATTTCATTTGTTTTCATATTATCCGCTGCGTCAATGAGTTTGTAACAACCCGCATATGTTATGATTTATACATTTAAATGTTTTATTTAAATGTGGTATCGTAGTCGGATTTTAGTCCGAAAAGCTATTTTTTGCATACGGTCGAATTAGGACACGGTACCACTCCCATTGAGTTTAAAATGCCGTTTGCGACCTTTTTGAGTATAAGTTTCGATAAGTTTGGAGAAAGTTGAATTTTGCTACCTTTTGCTTAGGGCTTTGGTTTGGGCTGAGCCCAATAACCCCACTTATGTATTCAGTCCCAACTCCACTTCAACTCCTCATTTACTTCATTTCCAATTCCTAATACTCAAGCTTTAACAACAATGGTGGGAGAGATGGGAAACTAAAACTCAAGCCCAAGTTTTCTTTTGCAAATCAAGTACTAGCTCCAAACTAATAGAAGAACCCATTGGTAAGCTTCTCTTCTTCTTCTCCAACTCAATCTCTTATCAATTTCAGAAATTCCTAAACCTAACTTTGGGAATGTTCTTCTTTTAAAGCTTAGAATCAAGCTTTATGAGTTGGATTTGAAGAGTGGTTGATTCTCCTTTGCTTTCAAGCATCTTCTTCAATCGTTTGGGTTCAAAGGTGAGATTTTTATCTCACATCTATGACTATAATTATCTTTGGTTGTTAGGTTTGAATTCCTAACACTTCTTCATGAGAATTTGCTCTTGATTTGGATTGGTTTTGTGAATATTCCAATTTTTGGGTTTTCAAGTCAAATTTGTGTGAAATACTTTTATGGATGTTTGATCATGCTTTTGGTGATGCATCGAGGAGTATATGGGGCCGGGTTGCTGATTGGCATAAACCCTTAGAGCCAATGTTCGTCCGGATGCAATTTCGAAGAGTTTGCTCTTCATTTATATAGGCTGAAAAACACCCCAAGCAAGATTCAGTCGACTGAAAAGTCTGTTCAGTCGACTGAACCTGAAACCCGAAAGTTTCCAGGCATGATTCAGTCGACTGAATCCTCTGTTCAGTCGACTGAAACTGGAAACAGAAAGTTTCCTGAACCTGGAAAATTTCCAGGCACAGGGTCAGTCGACTGAAAACTCTGTTCAGTCGACTGAACCTGCTATTTGAGTCCATTTTGCCTTTTTGGATTGAATTTCCAATTTAAATCGATTCGTGATGATCCTATTTGTTGTTATCATTTATTATGACTTTGATGACTCCTTTTTAGGGATTTTTGAATATCCATTTCGATGGATTCTTTATCGGTTTCTTTGGATTTTATTCACATCTTCGTATGTGAATTTTAGTGATTGATTGTTCCTACAATCTTCTTTGTGATTTGTCACTTTAAAAATATAAAGGTTTCGATACTAATAGTAAATATCAAAACTCTTTCTTCAAATGATTTCAACACTATTTTATTACAAAGCTCGTTTTCTCAAACCAATTTCCAATCTGTTAGTATGTACAAACCTTTACCTCACTCGTATGAGAAATCTAATTAAACAACTTTCGAAAACAAGGGGTACGAAACGCTTGCGTTTACTTCGTCGGTTAATTCTTGGACTTGTTCGATTGAATCTCTTGTGACAATTTTCTAGTGGAGATCTACAATTTGTTCGTAAATATTTAAGTTAAGCTAGTGGTTATGGGACATGAAGCTAAGCTCATATATTTACTAGCTTACTGTAATTGACACTTCTTGATGGTCATGACGATCATTTTCTGTGATTTAGACTAGCAATGTGCGATGTCTCTTTGTCTACGAGGGAGACTAAATCCCGTTTGTGTGAGTTTCTACTCACATATGTGGGGTAGCGCCCCATGGTCTTCGGGCCGTTCGTGTGTCAAAAATTAATGGCTAGCTACCATGAGATAGCGTCTCGTTCGTGTGATACATATGTTGGTGAGTTTTCATGCACTCGTTCGTGTGATAGGCCTCCCCCCTATTTTGTGTGATTTCTGGATTTCACGTGTCGAATTTTGGAACTTTCTTCTTCACCTATTTTTGTGATTTGTATTGATATGATTTATCAATTTTTGTGCATAGGTGAATTCGTGTGTCATTGTCTGGATTTCTTGAGATGATTTCTAGAATTTGTGCTTCACCAATTTTCGTGATTTCCATTGATAAGTTTTATCAATAGTTGTGCATTGGTGAATTTGTGTGTCATAGACTTTTGTGATTGACATTGATATAATCGTTAATATTTATGGTTTGGTGAACGAAATAAGGAGTATGACATTTTCTTTAATTCTTGTGTGGATTTGGTGATATTGATTAATCTCTTGTTGATTTTCAACTATTTACATATATCACAGCTTGGCATTGTGATTATTATGGGTTTAGTCATATCTCTTATTCTATATCATTTCACCTGATATTTATAGTTAGACTGATCTGTTTATTATTTTCTTATTAAATAATACTCGGGTCAGACCGAGATGTTGCAGGTGTTCAGCTTGACTTCTCACTTGGGATTGATTTCTCTGACTTTTGGCTAACTACTTAGATTAGTAGTTTATTTTGTTGTATACACTTGAGATATAGACTCATAGTTGTATTCTTTTGTATAGCACGTGTTGCTATTCTTTTGTATTATTATGGATCTTTTTGACCACTACTCGGATATACACTTTCATGTGTTAATTATATATTCATATCTTCTTCCGCCTTTGTGATATGAATTATCTGTGAATGATTTGCTTTATGCTTACTTCTATATTTGTTTCCGAAGATTACTATAGCCACTGTGTCGTAGCTTTGAGTTTGTGTCGGTATATCAGATTTCCTCTTGTGACGAAAAGTTATATTTTTATCTGGCATATCGGTACTTGCCCAAAGAAATTATACGGATGGTCGCTCCTCAACAGCCTTATTCTCCGTGCTAGTTGATAGCATTACTCCGTAGTGTTCTTGGCTAGCGTGGGTATAGTGGTGGGGCGTCACATATCTACTTCATTTAAAAAATATTCTAAAGCAAAATTTTGAAATAAAATAATTTATTTATCATTTCTAAAATAAAATAAATAATTAAATTGGAGAAAAATAGAAAATAACTAAAGAAAATGTTTAAAAATTGAAAACAGGGCATGGAAATTACAAGAAAAATACTACCAGCTCTAGAAAAATTCCTACCTCACTTCAAAAATATTAAAAGACAAAAACATACATAAAATAAAATATCAATACATATTACAATAAAATATTACAAAGAAAAATAAAATTTATACTATTTAAAATAACAAAATTGCAGAATAACAAATTGCACTCAATATTGAAATATACATAACTTTCACAATTTAAATTCGTTTCCAACGAAACAAAAAGCAGTGTTCCTAAAATTTTATGTGCTTTCAAAATAAAAGAAAAAATTTAAATTTTCAAACTTTTAAAATTTTAAAATAAAAGCCAAAGTTTGACTATTTTGACCAAAAATTCACTTTTAGGAAAATATCCTTTTTAGTCATGCTTTGGAATGATAATTCATATCAAAACTAAAGTTTATCATTCAAAATAAATAAAATAAGTTTTTAAATCAAAAATTCAATTAAAATAATTAAAATATACAAAAAAATTAAATCACAAAATACAGGGTTGTTACACTCTCCCCCACTCAAAACTTTTCATCCCCGAAAAGGAATGAGGTACGGGAAAGCACAGAAAAAGATAGAGTGAAATAAGATTAGGACAAGATGACAAGGAGAATGAAATTATACATGATGTCTATTGTTATAGGTAAGTTTTACAAGGTGGAGATGATCTTTCCAAGATTCTCCAAAATTAAGAACACAAGCACGAAAAGGTGGATTCAAAATGATTACCAAAGATCTATCAAAGATTATAGAAAGATGCCTATACCAATCTATAGCAAGATAAGGATGATAAGGACAACCAAAAGATAGTTTGGAAAAAAAAATAAGGAAATAAATTTGAAAGCACGGAAATTTCAACTTAAATAGAGAATAAATCTTTTACACAAGCTAAATAAATCTTAACTATCTCAAATTTCATTATCTTATTTTCCAATCATCTAAAATTAACAATTTTTAAAACCATGGGTTTGAAAAATAATCATTTATTACACTCACAATGTACTTAATAAATTTTATTCTTCTTTATTCCTAATTAAAATTAAATTTATTCTGCTCAATATATTTATCACTTATGTTAAATATACTTACTTATTATAACTGCTTTCTTTTATTCTCAGTTCCTTTAACGTTATTTTATTGTAAGTTATTCAATTACCCTTTATTATATTTACCTATGATAATCATTTTATAATTACAAATTAAGTGTATAACATTTATTATAACCACTCAAATTTTATTTATAAAATCTTTTATATTGTGTGTTATCCAATTACATTGTTAACTTTTGAAAAATTAAGATAAGTTATATTGAATGCAATTGTATCATACAAATAAAACTTTCCAATTCAATCATTTCAAGTTAAATCATTTATTCAAAAAATTTGATTTTTTTTATATAATTGAAATTATTCTTTAAAATAAAATTTAAGAACTAAATTTCCGATTACATTCAAACCATCTAGAGATAAGTAATAATATATACATAATATGTAAAATCAAATTTCAATCATATATCTATATACATATATTACAATCAAGTCATATTTTAGAAATTCCAATCAGTTAAATTTCCCAAAACAAAGCTGTAGCAAGACTACAGAGGAGTCACATCACTTCGAAACTCGAAAATGAATGTCGATGTTGCTGTAATCATCACCGTAGTTATTTTCAGCGACATAGAGAAGAGCATTAATTTTTTTTTTAAAACTTTAAAATTCTTTGGAAACAAATTTCTATTTGAAAATGCTTTAAAGAATATATCCCTTCTTAAAACTTTTAAACAAAAGGTTTGAAACCATAGGAAATTAAATTCTCAAATTTCTTATTCTAAATTCATTTCAGTTCCCAAATCATTTTATAAATAACTATTTATAAATTCATTTATTGAACAATAAATGACAAATCAAGTATTATCATTTCAAACTATCAATTTAAATCGGTTTATTAAGTTCCATAAATTTACTTTTATATCAAAATTTATTTCATTAACCAAATTTTAAAATAATATTGTGTCAGTTTGTTCTGTCAAAGTGTTTTGGAAATCTTATCGATAGCGTTGATCAGATGAATCGATCAGAAACCCAATTCAACATCAACAACTCAAACAACACAATATATAAACAAAACATAGATATACAAGTACAATTCAAAATGTTTGGAAGAATAGATTGGAAACAAAAGACAAGATGATTAAATAGCAAAATAGGGAGGTGGATTAGCTTAAGTAAATCACGGCAACCTTAACCGGATCAACCGTGACTTAAAGAATAAGATCAATGTGGGTTTTTTTTGGGGTAAATCTACATTGATCTCAAGAGTTAGTGTTTGAAATAACAAAAGATATTAGCATCTAAACCAAGGATAGATAAGAATCTCTGGTGAATCGATGCTAATTGTAAGGGAGTTTCCCCTTTTTTTTCAATTCAATTTGAAATTGGCGTGACCGCCGACTCACTAAAATGAACATTCGAAGCGGAGCTATGGAATACTCCAGAGTCGAAAGAAGATGAATAGTGAGGGATACAAATGGATTTTGGAACCGTAGGGAATGTTCCAAAATTCAAAGGAATCGAGTCAAAAAGGAAGAGATTCAAACTCGAATGAAAGTGGTTCTGTAAATACATTCACTCCATATGCTGAGTTTTGCCTAGAGCTACCAAAGCTCTGATACCAACTGTAACGGCCCGATATTTTCAACCATTCGCATCCATTATAAGTGTATAGGTAGACACTCATGCCGGAATTGAATTGCTCAAAATTCCGCGTTGTAAATAAAAATTTGGCAAATCTCAGAATATACAGTAAATAATAATCACATATCACAGACACAGAATAATAATAATGCAGCGGAAGTAAAAGAGATAGTAGTTCATGGAGCTACTATATAAATATATCAGAGTCACATAAGATACAACAGAATAAATAAAGTACAAAGGAAGTCTCACTACATAGAAGTCTACGCAAAAGATAAAACTTGACAAGTAGATAATCTCCAGCGATTCCAATCTCCAGAAAGTGGAAATCCAAATCTGTGAATAACTCAGGCTGACCCGAGCGTAAATAAAAATACAAACACTCGAGTCAGGACATACATACTTATACAATGTAAACCAACTCAAGTGAACTGCGGTAAAGGTACAAGTAACTTAGAAGATGCTTGGGACCGCCCATCCTCTAAGGATCCGTTAAACTATTTACTATATAGTATATTTGCGCTATATATAGTAGTTTCTAATCAGTAAAGTATAATCATATAGAAAATAGAGTTAAGGGGATGGTGAACCTTAACGCGGTCGGATCTTTAAAACCAAAATCGTAGTGGGCTCGATATAAGGAGATGACACGGCACGCGAGGCAATGCCAAGGTGGATACACCGTTTACACTCCCGGACCGATGGTGACGGCAAGCCAGCAGCTTTCGCCCACCTCGAACAATACCCCCGAATCAAAGTGGCGCCGCATATCGAATCGCAAAAGTAATAGAATGGTTTTCGATGGAGCATGCTCGATGAAAGGGTGCGACCCTTTGTGTAGCCCGATATAGCTCCTGTTTTAGTCATTTATGCCAACTCACAGGAGTTGGGTCCACGTAATATACCTCGAGAACGTCGCCACCATCCTACTTCATTCTGGAATCTCCACCACGTACACAGTTGTTAAAGTGGTTTTCGGTATTGGCCGGCTATAACACAATATCCGATCCCGGTCTCTTTAACAACCAATCGTTATTATAACCCGTAGCTATAACTTCAAAACAATATTTTATACTTCAAAAATAAAATGTCATTTCAACCCAAATCTTTATCAAAATAAAGATTAAATCATTTCCAAACCATTTCAATATATCATCATACCATATCTTTCAATTCAAATATTTATCAAAATAAATTACAAGTCATTTCTAACCATTTCAATATTTTGAATTATCATATCCTTCAAAAACTTCCTTTCAAATCATTTTAATACATCAAAATATCATAACCTTTCAAAGCTTCATTTTTTAAATCATTTAATATCAAAATATCATTTCTTTCAAAACTTCGTTTCAAATCATTTTAATATATCAAAATATCATATCTTTCAGTACCACATTTCAAATCATTTTAATATATCAAAATGTCATATCTTTTCGAAACCACATTTCAAATCATTTTAATATATCAAAATATCATATCTTTTTGAAAGCACATTTCAAATCATTATTCATTTTATTCAATTTAAAATACCATTTCAATTATATTTCAAAACAATTTATATTCCAAAAAAAATCATTTTTAATCATTAAAATGAAGTTATTATGTTCAATAATTAAATTATTAAATTTCCAAAATTTTCAACTTTCAAAGTTCATTTATTCACTTAAGTTTATCAAAACAGTGAAAATTCACTTTTCGTGACATTTAGAAAACGCTACGGAAAGATACATTGAAAACGGTTCAATTTAAAAAAATACAACATTTTAAAATGTTGTAATAGGGTTTACTTAAATTTCAAATAAACTTAGTTAAATTCAAAAATTATAGCACTTACAAAAAATTGCTATAATAGCTTTTAATTCAATTTAGCTTTTTAGTACATTATCATCAACTACAGCATTTACAAATGTTGTAATATCATTTACATTGTAATTAATAGCATTTCAAAAATGCAGTCAATTAACTTCAAATATTCAATATAATTTCTCAACCTATTATATTTTTTTATTTAAAACATTTTTAACTAATAAAATCATACATTTTCACATTTATAAACATCATTTAATTTTCCTCAAGTTCATGATTTTATAAAGTTAAATTTCCATTCAAAAATCAAGATTTAATAATAATTCACTTATTAAATTGCAATGTTCAATTTTAAATCCATTGCATTAAATTTCAACTTAACACTTAAGTTCAAATTCTCAAATATAACTTAGTTTTATTTTTATTTACTTAACTAAAAGTTCACTTTTAAGTCAATTTCATAAATTTCCAATTTAGTTATATTTCAAAATTTCAACTTAAAGTATTCATTCATTTCACATTCAACTTCATCAAAAATCATTAATATGATATAAAATCACTTTAAATTAATTTAAATTCAAAATATCATAAATTTATCATATTTTCAAAGTTAATTTAAATTCCATTACAAATTAAATCAAAATTTCCAAAATAACTTACATTCATATTCTCTAACTTTTCCATAATTTATTTAACTTATATATTTCCATAAAATAAATAATACTTTACAAAAATTATATTTTTATTAAATTTCAAATCAAATATTATAATAATTAAATTTCTAAAATATTTTAAAATTTTTAGAAAAACATATTTTAACTACGGGCCTGTATATAATTTTCTACCCTAGGTAAAGTGATACGGGTAATATATCATTTCAACCCGTAATTTACAAAGAAAATCCGGGTTTTATCATTTCAAACCCGCAATCCCAAGTTAAAATAAATTAAATAAAAACCGTTCAAGCCTATCATTTCAGCCCATAACGATTTTTTCCTATTCTAAAGTCCGTTCGGGTATGTATCATTTCAACCCATAGTGATTCTAATTTAAAGGGAACTTGCAGTGTGATGAACAGATGAAATAAACATAATAGCATGAAATAACAGTGACATATAATATAATAAGTGTAATAACAGGTGTGAACATCATATGATAATAATATAATTATATATAACATGATAATATAGTTCTACAGATTCACAGGGTGTCAATTCACATTTGTATAAGTATAAACATCTGGTGAGATTTACTCACTTGTGTTAGCTGGAGATGACAAACAACTACACACAACAAAGATCTTCAAAGGCATGAAAGCATGAATAGAGTGTAGAGCCAAAGATTTATAGCCTTGGATACATTCAAACAAAACAAATATATGTAACATAAGTTCAAAAACAAGATATACTTAACAATGTTAGAAATAGATGTATAACAAAAAACCAAAGACTTTGCACTTGCTTCCTATGCTTGTTTGCATGGCCTAGGGGATTAATAAGGTCAGGTTTGAGCATTTTTTGGATCGGGTATGGGTAGGAAAAGGCACGGTTACAAGGTGATGAAGTGGGTAGGAGTTTAAATGTAGAGAATATAAAAGTTTAAGGCATATATAAGAGTTTTGGTGAACTTTTTGGGCTCGGCTAAGGCATGTTTGGGCTCACCCTTTCAGGTTTCAGATCTGGATAGTAGCTTAGGTGATGAGTGGTGGTCATATCAAGGTGGTGGTGGTGGCCTAAGGTGGTGGCCTTGGTGGTGGATGAAGGTAGTGAAGCAACTAGGCTAGGCTAACATGTTTTTAAGGAGTTTTCAAGGCTTTTGTGTGGAGTTTTGTCAAGGGGGAGGGTTCGGCCTGGTCAAGTCAGAGGAGGAGATGATGTTTAGTGGTGGATGGTGAAGAGGAGAAGGTGGTGGAGGTGATGGCCAAGGCTAGATAGTGGTGGCCTAGTAAAACAAACAAAGAAAACAAGGCAAAAACAAGCAAAAAGGAAGGAGAAGAAGTAGAAAAATATAGAGAAGCCATTACCAATTTTTCTCTAGCCATGAAAATGAGATAAGGAAGATATTTTCACGTGAAAATGAAGAAAAAGAAGTCACCTGAAGATAGTATAAGGAATGGCCAAAATAACTGATGTATTGATTGAAAAAGAAACGGTAAAAGAAACAGTGAAACGACTTTACGTTTCTTAGCTTTTAAAACCTTCCACACTTCCTTTTCTTTTAAATCAAAAAAACAAAATAAAATTCAGAAAGCACATCTAAAAATCGAAACAAAGTGAAAACAAATAAAAAAATATAATTAAATTTAAAGAAAATATAAAAAGAATTATGGAAATTGCTTAAAAATTGAAAACAGGTTTCAAAAATTACAATTAAAACATCAATGGCTTTGGAAAAAATATCTACTTCATTTAAAAAATATTCTAAAGCAAAATTTTGAAATAAAATAATTTATTTATCATTTATAAAATAAAATAAATAATTAAATTGGAGAAAAATAGAAAAAGAACTAAAGAAAATGTTTAAAAATTGAAAACAGGGCATGGAAATTACAAGAAAAATACTACTAGCTCTAGAAAAATTCCTACCTCACTTCAAAAATAGTAAAAGACAAAAACATACATAAAATAACATATCAATACATATTACAATAAAACATGACAAAGAAAAATAAAATTTATACTATTTAAAATAACAAAATTGCAGAATAACAAATTGCACTCGATATTGAAATATACATAACATTCACAATTTAAATCCGTTTCCAACGAAACAAAAAGCAGTGTTCCTAAAATTTTATGTGCTTTCAAAATAAAAGAAAAAATTTAAATTTTCAAACTTTTAAAATTTTGAAATAAAAGCCAAAGTTTGACTATTTTGACCAAAAATTCACTTTTTGGAAAATATCCTATTTAGTCATGCTTTAGAATGATAATTCATATCAAAACTAAATTTTATCATTCAAAATAAATAAAATAAGTTTTTAAATCAAAAATTCAATTAAAATTATTAAAATATACAAAAAAATAAATCACAAAATACAGGGTTGTTACAGAACTTGTCTAGGAAAAGTATTCATGTTTAATGACTTTATTAATAGTCACCCTTTTTAAATATTTGCACATATATATATGAAAATAAAGGTGCGATAATGTTGCGACAACTTTTGTTGAACAAAACGTTGTTTATTGAAAAACGTTTTACAATTATATTTTTATGTTTTTGTTAAACTATTTACTTATGTAAACAAGATTTGAAAATAAACTTGTATATTTTATTTAAAAATAAAAGCCCTTATTAAATAGTTAAAAAATATATTTAAACGTTAAAGCTTAATTTTTTTGAAATCGAACTTTTGTCACTTCTACTGATATAAACAATAGTTCCTATTTTTGTGTATATTTCTATCTCCAAATCCTACCTAATATTATTTGAATCATAAAATCTTATACATTTTACTTTTAAAATCAACTTAAATATTGTATTTTAATATGATCAAATTCAGGGTCATTACATAAGATCCACCGGAGTCTAAAATACATGCTCTCGACAAATCTTCTAGGACCTTGTTGATCCCCTCAGTCTGCCCTTCTGTCTGTGGATGGTACATAGTACTCATGAATAGTTCCATACCTTATACCTTCTGTAGGCTTCTCCAAAATTCACTAATGAACAGCAAACCCGAATCACTAATAATATTGCTTGACACCCTATGCAATCTCCCTTTCATTTTAACGTATATTTTTGCTAACTTCAGCACAGTTCTCTTAGTCTTCACTGGAATGATATGGGCACACATATTTAGTATATCAACTATGACTCATATGGCTTACTAACGTATCTCCGTCCTTGGAAATCCGTCTATGAAGTCATGGATACTGGATCCCATTTCCACTCTGGAACATCTAAAAGTTGCAGGGGACCACTTGGCTTTTGATGTTCTATCTTCACTTGCGAGAATATAATGCATCTTCTCACACACTCTCCTACATCTTTCTTCATTCGTTCCTAAAAGAAACTCCTCTTTATATCTTGGCACATCTTCGTACCTCCACAAAGAATGGAAAATATGGAATGATGACATTCATCCAATAATCCCTTTCACAGTTCTCTAGTATTCAAAACGTACAACCTGCCATTCTTCCACATTAAACCTTTCTTATCCACACGGAACACCCTTCAGTTCTATTGCCTCGACTCCTAAGTTCAAACTCCTTACCATGTTTGTGCGTAACTTATATTCTTCAGTAGTTCGGTTATCCTTTCTATAAGAGCAAGTCATACATCTAACCATGCTAATTTCCTATTTGCGCCACTTGATCCCACAATAGATCGCTAGTGCACATTATACGTAGATAATATTTCTAACGCATTCCATTCTGCTAACATTGCCAAAACCCAACTTTGATGTCTTCGCCTTAACGAATTAGCCACTTTTTTTTATTTTTTCCTAAGGATGCTCTATCCCAGAATCAAAAGATGGTAGGAAATCTGTCCATATTAACTGCCTCGTGTTCAGCTCCTTCTAAGTGAACAAATATCCCAAGAACTTGTAGTTAGTATACAACTCAAACCTCTCCCCTAGGAGATAATGTCTCCAAATCTTCAATGCAAAGGCTACTACATCCAACTTCAAATCATGCATTGGATACCCAACCTAATGGGGTTGCAACTACTTAGATGCGTAGCCAATTACTATGCTCTTCTGGATTAATACTGCACCTAATCCCAATCCTGACATGTTCTTATACACAGTCATACCATCATTCCCTTTAGCTATTACTAACATAGGCATGTTTTTCAATCTATGTTTCAACTCTTGGAATGCCTTCTCACACTCCTGTGCCCAAAAAAGTTGCTTTCCCTTCCTACTCAACCAAGTCATCGGTGCAACTATACTAGACAAATTCTAAATGAATCTCCTTAATAACTAGCCAATTCCATAAAACTTCGCACCTCAGTCATCTTCTCAGGTCTCTTCCACCCAATTACTGCCTCTACCTTTCCGAGATTAACCGCTATTCCTTCTTCCTAAATTACATAGCCTAAAAACTTCACTTTCCTTTTCCAGAAATGACACTTAGAAAATTTCGCCTTCGATTTACGATGTCCTAACATCTCTAGCACAAGCCTTAGGTGAACTCCATGCCCCTCCTCATCCTTAGAGCTTACTAAAATGTCACCTATTAACACCATCAAATTATTGTCCAGCTTATTTCGAAAAATCATGTTCATCAAGTCCATAAATAATGCAGACGCGTTGGTTAGCCCAAATGGCATAATCAACCACTCATAAGAACTATACCAAGTTCTTAGTGCAGTCAAAGAAATATTTTCCAACGTAACTCTCAGTTGATGGAACCCTATAGCAAAGTTTAACTGCGAAAACACCTTAGCTCCACTCAACTAATCAAAAAGGTAATATATTCTTAGTAGAGGACATCTATTCTTCACCGAC